>JAIOJX010000002.1:150077592-150687092 GCA_022376925.1 Tragulus kanchil | reverse complement strand
CATGCCCGTGGTAACTTTCACCTGAGGCTGCTGACATTCACTTGGCTGGGAGAACCACACCACGGCTGCTAGAGGACTGAGGTGCCAAGTGTTTTCAAATCCTCCCAGCCTGGCTGGGTTAAGAGGTCAGGGATTGATTAGACTCCCTCTGGCCCTACAACAGCCATTAGAGAAAGCAGACTGGAGAGGGCCGCACGACAAGTTAGAGACGGGAAGACTGGCCCTTGCCAGAGAATGACGCCCCCTCCCAGGCTCCTGAAGAGTTGGAAAAGGTCACGGTGAACCCCTACTTCAGGAGGCAGGCCCCGCAGAGGCTGTTTTAGCTACAGAGCCGGCTGGCCCAGTCCCCACCTGGTTCCCAAGGCAGGGCGGCAAGGCGAGCAGCAGCACGCACGCCCCAGCGGCCCAGATGAGGCCGTCTGGCCCGGCCACCTTCCCCTCTGTAACTCGCCTGGATGGGGCCCTCAGGCTGGGGAGGGGAGACCCCAGAGAAACCTCAGGGGAGACCAAAAGGAGCCCTGTATCAGAAGAAAAGTAACAAACCCCCAAGAAGGTGCCTGGCTTCATCCCAGAATCCCAGCTCTAGACTCTTCGAGAAACTTGCCTCAGATAATGTGTAGGAACCTAAGTCCCAGGAGGGGAGGCAAGGCTGACCAAGTCGTAAAAGCAGCTGCAGCCTTACTGACGACCCTTCTGGGCTGGCAGACGTGATGTGTTTTCCTCTGAAACAGACTGACCCACATACGGGAAGGGGCCTCACAGGGCACTGGGAGAGACCGGGTTGGCAAGGAGCCCAGTGGACTTACGTCTCAGGGGAAGGCCCAAGCCTTACTCTGTGCTCCCAATTCCCAGAGAAACCTCAGATCCACGAGCCCCAACTCCCAGAAGATGCGCAGGCAGACGCCCAGACCCTGGGGGCGCTCTCCTCTGCACGCATGCCCCAGGGTGCCCCCTGCCTTCCTCTCTCTCTGCCTCTGAGATGGCCTCCAGAGCCTTAGGGGCCCCACATGGCTCACAAGGGGCCTGGGTCTGAGCCCTGCTCTGTCGTGTCCTGGCCGTGCTGCCAACACTGCCAGCCTCAACATGCTCCCCTGGAGGCTGGGGACACCACCCACTGCATGGCAGTTGGGAGGATCTGGGAAATTGCTCACACAGCCAGCTCAACAGAATCTGCCGTAACGTGTGCCTGGTGAGTGACGCTGTCACTGTGTGTTACTGAAGCTGGATGGAGCCTCTGAGATCTCGCTGGAGTGAACACCAGAGGCCCCTGAAGCTGCCAAGAGGTCTTGGTCACCTTGGGAAGCTTCAGTCCTCCTCGTGGTCAGGTGGGCTGGGATGGGGCTGGGTGAGCGAGGCGGCACCAGGACACTGATTCCCTGGCCCCCACGTCCAATCACCACCCACCAGGTCACCCTCTCTCAGAAACTAGTCCCCCATCCCGGCCCACACCCTGAATCCTCAAATCGTCCTCCAGGCCCCAAACTCTCAGTGACGAGGTCCCTGATCAGCGACAGGTGGCCGAGTGCTCCAGAAGCACCCACCGCTGGCCACTCCAGGGGTTTCCCCACTTTCAAGTGTCACCTGGCCCAGATGGGGCCCATCTCTTCAACTTTCTCGGGGTGCCCTAGGGACCTGGACTGTAGGTGCCAGCAGAGCAGCCGCCCTACATCACAGCATTTTGCTCTTTTCTCAACCAACTGTTAAGCACCAAAACTGGGCTCCAACCTTCCTTTAAATGAGACCGTGGGTTTAAGGAGAGGACGGAACCCTAATACCCGTGACTTCAGTGCCGGCACAGAGAGGGAGTCACTGTAATGTCCTCACGTACCCAGCTATGGGCACACAGGCACGGCCGAAGAATCCGTAACTGCTCAGAAAGCGTGATCCTCCGGAGCCAATGAACGGATCACTGGTTATTAACACACGTGGCAACTACCAGCACTCACATGCCAAAGGTCACGGAGGCCCATGGAATACAAAGCTGTGGATGGCCTTAGTCCCTTGGCACCACGTGACGCACGCAAAGGAGATGACGTAGCAGGGACAGCCGAGGAGGCAGGTGCCAGGTCTGCAAGGCACCGAGGGAGTCTTTTCAGCTAAAGAAGAACAGAAACCCAAGCCCCTGACAAGGCGCACAGCTGGACAAGACAGCTGTCCAGAACACAAGATACCTGGCTAGGCTGGCAACGGAGGGTCCTGAGGGCTGGTGCTGCGGTGCCAGGTGGGAGAGGCTGGAGCGGTAGAGGGGCTGGCTCCCCAGGGAGGGCGGCGCCCCAGCCCAGGGGTTGGTGGTGTTCAGTCTGGGCGCCGACCTGGCCCCGGAGAGTGAGGGCTTGCTGTACGGAGCAAAGGCCTGGTGGGCCCCCAAAACAACGCCGGTCCTATGAGGGGGCTGAGGGACAGGGTAGGCGGGCAGGCTGGTCATGGAGTGGCGGTAGCGGCCTGACACGGGGCCAGTGGCGCCGCCGCCGAGGCACTGATGGCAAGAGCAGGCCACCCCCACGTGGCCCGGGGGAGCGATGACGGTGGTCACCGGGTAGGGGGGCCCCGCCTGGCGCCGCACGCTCCGACAGAAGCTGGAGGTCTTGTTGGTCTGTGTGTGGGTGGCGTAGTTGACGGTGTAGTTGTACCCCAGGGGCGCTAAGTCCACGAGCTGGTGGCCCCGGGCCAGCTGTTGCTCCAGGTAGTCGCAGACGCTGGCCTCGTACGCCGTCCAGGCGCTGTCGTCACCCAGCCACTCCCAGATGATGCCCCGGCCGGCCGAGTGCAGAGCAGCCGCCCTACATCACAGCATTTTGCTCTTTTCTCAACCAACTGTTAAGCACCAAAACTGGGCTCCAACCTTCCTTTAAATGAGACCGTGGGTTTAAGGAGAGGACGGAACCCTAATACCCGTGACTTCAGTGCCGGCACAGAGAGGGAGTCACTGTAATGTCCTCACGTACCCAGCTATGGGCACACAGGCACGGCCGAAGAATCCGTAACTGCTCAGAAAGCGTGATCCTCCGGAGCCAATGAACGGATCACTGGTTATTAACACACGTGGCAACTACCAGCACTCACATGCCAAAGGTCACGGAGGCCCATGGAATACAAAGCTGTGGATGGCCTTAGTCCCTTGGCACCACGTGACGCACGCAAAGGAGATGACGTAGCAGGGACAGCCGAGGAGGCAGGTGCCAGGTCTGCAAGGCACCGAGGGAGTCTTTTCAGCTAAAGAAGAACAGAAACCCAAGCCCCTGACAAGGCGCACAGCTGGACAAGACAGCTGTCCAGAACACAAGATACCTGGCTAGGCTGGCAACGGAGGGTCCTGAGGGCTGGTGCTGCGGTGCCAGGTGGGAGAGGCTGGAGCGGTAGAGGGGCTGGCTCCCCAGGGAGGGCGGCGCCCCAGCCCAGGGGTTGGTGGTGTTCAGTCTGGGCGCCGACCTGGCCCCGGAGAGTGAGGGCTTGCTGTACGGAGCAAAGGCCTGGTGGGCCCCCAAAACAACGCCGGTCCTATGAGGGGGCTGAGGGACAGGGTAGGCGGGCAGGCTGGTCATGGAGTGGCGGTAGCGGCCTGACACGGGGCCAGTGGCGCCGCCGCCGAGGCACTGATGGCAAGAGCAGGCCACCCCCACGTGGCCCGGGGGAGCGATGACGGTGGTCACCGGGTAGGGGGGCCCCGCCTGGCGCCGCACGCTCCGACAGAAGCTGGAGGTCTTGTTGGTCTGTGTGTGGGTGGCGTAGTTGACGGTGTAGTTGTACCCCAGGGGCGCTAAGTCCACGAGCTGGTGGCCCCGGGCCAGCTGTTGCTCCAGGTAGTCGCAGACGCTGGCCTCGTACGCCGTCCAGGCGCTGTCGTCACCCAGCCACTCCCAGATGATGCCCCGGCCCAGGGCCGAGTGCTGGGGGAACAGGTGTCTCCGCACGGCCCGCATGGTGCCTGTGTGAAAGCAATGAGGCGGATGAGCCACTCACCGCTGGCTCCTCACCAGCACCCAAACGGAGGGCGCTTAAAAGTTCTTCTTTTTCGTACTACCAACATAAGACCATACGATCGCAGTGTATTATTATTATATGGGTCATGCTGCTGTTTGACCTACGGCTCACATGGATTACTCTCTCCAAATCGGGGCAAAAGGGAGAGCACCCTCTCTATGCAAAGAAACTGTGGACCAAAGGGATGAGTGACAGAGGGGGACCCGTGTTCCTCAGCGGGACGGGGGGATAACGGACGCCAGGGCCAAAGACTGGCGGTGGCTCAGACTTGATGAGGCTTCTCAAAATATTCCTGATGATGGAACCTGGCTAGCCTGACTTAAGGAAATGAAAACAAAAATGTCTCAAGAAAAGGAAATCATTCATAACCCAACCACGAAGGGGAATGCACACGATGTATATTCCAATATATGCCTGTCTGCCTGGTCTTCTAATATTTAGATGCAGCTGACAATCATACTGAAACCTTTGCCAATTTTCATGTATTATGCCATAAGTATCTATGTGTTTAAGTCTCTGAAACTATTAACACTTTTTGTAATTAATTTTTTGGCCCCATGGCATGTGGGACCTTAGTTCCCCAACCAGGGATGGAACCTGCACTCCCTGCAAAGAGGAAGTGCAGAGTCTTAACCACTGGACTGCTGGGGAAGTCCCAGAAACTCATTAACATTTATAGACTTCTCTCACAAGAACATACCTGGATTCCCTTGGGCTTCTCACACAGCAACTATTAGGAAGCACCTTGGTTAGCTTGTATGAATAAACCAAATCCCACAATTAAGGAGAGAAAGAAAAAACTCAATTCAGGCCATGCTTCCAATAGTACTTGCCAAAAGGTGATCACTGCCATTACCTTCTACCTGGCCTCCTGACCTCAGCAGTCAGAGGGACACATTGAACCCCAAATCAGATGATGGCACTCCTCTGCCCAAATCCTCCTGAGGCTCCTCCTTCCAGAAGAAAAGCTGAAGTCCCTTCAAGGGACAGAAAAGCCCTGCACAACCTGCTCCCTCCCTCTGGCCTGTGCCCAGCCCTTCCTGGTGACCAGGCCACCCAAGCTCTAACTTCAGAACCACCTCTCCCTACACTTGACACATCCACTCCCTGAGGAGCAGTCACTGCTACCCACCCGCCCACAGTTCACAAATTCTGTATCTTGCCTGCTACCTCACAGTGACTATATGCATCACGAAGGCCATGACTTCTATGTGCATTCGCTGCCTGGAAGCCTGAGTCCGCACACTGCCAAGGAGGCTGCTACAGGATTAGTGCCGGATTCTTCAGGAAGGCTCACCACCAGTGACATTCTGGGCTGGCCCATTCTTTGTCGTGGGGCTTGTCCTGTCCGCTGGAGGATGTTTAGCAGTGGCCCTGGCCCCTGTCCTTAGTTGCCAGCAGCACCCACCCCACCGTCTTGACGATCAAAAATGTTTCCACACATGGTCCAATGTACTGCACGATAAAGTCTCCCCCAGCTGAGAACTGCTGATCTCTTAGAGGGACAGGACACGGCTCTGGGAAGAAGCTGGTGGCCCCGTTCTCAGTAATACTGACCAAAACACACACACAAAACAAACCTGAGTGCACAGGAGTGAAGTCGCCTGCCCAGGTGACACAGCTGTCACACAGGAGCCACAGCTCCTCACCAGGCCCTCTTAACTAGCATGGTGTGCCACCACGGCTGGCCAGCCTGCCTGCCTGTTGCCAGTGAGTCCCTCAAGTCTCCGCAGGTGGAAGCAGCCACCTCTGGTTTGGGAGACACGGGGTCAGAGGTGGGGACGGCCTCTGCACTGCGTTCAAGGCACCCTGTCCCTGAGGAGGCACAGCACACACTGTGCGGTACCTGCGGTCGCTCACAGCACCCGCCTCCTGATGCTGTGCATTCTGGGGCCGGATGCCGCCAAGAGTCAATTCTGCGTCCCGAACACCAAGCACGACACCCAGCCCAGAGCAGGCACCTAGACACCCACCAGAGGCAGGAAGGCTCTTACCAGTGTCCTGGCGGAACTGCGTCCAGCTGGGGAGGTCAATAATGTATGGCGCCAGCGAGGGGTCGGCCTGGCCTAAGGGGATGCTGTGGGCCAGGCTCCCCAGCCCGAAGCGCTGGCCCTTCTGCTGCACAAACTGCTGCTCGATGTAGCTGCAGACGGCGGCGCTGTAGGGGTGCCAGGTGCCCAGCCCGTCCTGCCATTCCCATACGGCCACTGCCACTGGGCTGGGGTACACCTGAGCCAGCGAAGGGCTTGGGGCCATGGCCATCTTCCTCAGAACTCCTGCTTTCCCCAACAGCTTCAGACCACTCTGGCCTGGAGTCTCAGGTTCATTGCCCAGTGCTTCCAGGGCACCTGTAAACAAGACAGACAAGCGGTTACCAACACACACAGTGGCCCTGCCGGAGTCCGTCTCTGCGCAGGGAAAAATAACCATATTTTCCAGTCATCTTCTCCCTAATGCCTCAAGAGCATCGTGATCCAAATACCTCACCCTGTCTCTCTGCTCAGGCAGCCAGGAAGAATCCAGAGTCAACCAAGCAGCCTCCTTACTTCCGCAAATGTCCAGAAGACACAGTGACTGAATTCTGGGTGCTAACCATCAGCCCTGCTTCTGTCCTTTTACCAACACTTTCCTTCTGGCTCAACAACTAAAGCGTATCTTTTATATGCTTTTGTACTTTCACCAGTCACCCCAAATCCTTCATGACCTGGGGCCATAAGGCCCATACCTCCAGGTGACACAGCTGTCACACAGGAGCCACAGCTCCTCACCAGGCCCTCTTAACTAGCATGGTGTGCCACCACGGCTGGCCAGCCTGCCTGCCTGTTGCCAGTGAGTCCCTCAAGTCTCCGAGGTGGAAGCAGCCACCTCTGGTTTGGGAGACACGGGGTCAGAGGTGGGCGGCCTCTGCACTGCGTTCAAGGCACCCTGTCCCTGAGGAGGCACAGCACACACTGTGCGGTACCTGCGGTCGCTCACAGCACCCGCCTCCTGATGCTGTGCATTCTGGGGCCGGATGCCGCCAAGAGTCAATTCTGCGTCCCGACACCAAGCACGACACCCAGCCCAGAGCAGGCACCTAGACACCCACCAGAGGCAGGAAGGCTCTTACCAGTGTCCTGGCGGAACTGCGTCCAGCTGGGGAGGTCAATAATGTATGGCGCCAGCGAGGGGTCGGCCTGGCCTAAGGGGATGCTGTGGGCCAGGCTCCCCAGCCCGAAGCGCTGGCCCTTCTGCTGCACAAACTGCTGCTCGATGTAGCTGCAGACGGCGGCGCTGTAGGGGTGCCAGGTGCCCAGCCCGTCCTGCCATTCCCATACGGCCACTGCCACTGGGCTGGGGTACACCTGAGCCAGCGAAGGGCTTGGGGCCATGGCCATCTTCCTCAGAACTCCTGCTTTCCCCAACAGCTTCAGACCACTCTGGCCTGGAGTCTCAGGTTCATTGCCCAGTGCTTCCAGGGCACCTGTAAACAAGACAGACAAGCGGTTACCAACACACACAGTGGCCCTGCCGGAGTCCGTCTCTGCGCAGGGAAAAATAACCATATTTTCCAGTCATCTTCTCCCTAATGCCTCAAGAGCATCGTGATCCAAATACCTCACCCTGTCTCTCTGCTCAGGCAGCCAGGAAGAATCCAGAGTCAACCAAGCAGCCTCCTTACTTCCGCAAATGTCCAGAAGACACAGTGACTGAATTCTGGGTGCTAACCATCAGCCCTGCTTCTGTCCTTTTACCAACACTTTCCTTCTGGCTCAACAACTAAAGCGTATCTTTTTATATGCTTTTGTACTTTCACCAGTCACCCCAAATCCTTCATGACCTGGGGCCATAAGGACCCCCATACCTGGGTGAGGATGCCACAGTTTCCAAGGCAGGTTTGTTTGTAAGACACACAATAATACCTGCTGTGCTATAGACGGAAGGAAAAACAAGTCTGTTTCAGAAAGGAAACAGGGGCTCAAGGACAGATCAGGGTCAATGGCAGATCAGAGATTTAAAGCTGGGGTGGGTCCTAGCTCCACCGAGGTCTCCAGGTCACCCTCTCCTCTGGCACCATTAACTCCACGGAGAGTGGAGCCCAAGATGAACATTCAAATTCCCTGGATGCTGAAGTCCTTCCTCGCCAGTTTCTCTGCACCCCACTCCTGGGGCCTGGGACTCGCTGATTAGCAGTCAGGTCCAGAAACTTTATACCCATCTCCCAAGACCTCTTCCCAGTCACTTCCACCCAGCTGAATCCTTGAGGGCCACTGGTCACAGAACTTCTCCACAGCACCAACATACACATATGGATGTCATGTCAGTCCCTGTCTTTCTGCCCCCACCACCTCCGATGGCAGACACCAGCGAGTCGACCCTGTCGACCTTGTCCACAGCCGCATCGCCAGCCCCAGCCCAGGCCGTATCACCTAGCATGTTGTACAGGGATTAGCTCAACACATGCCTGAAGTCAAGAGGCAGACGGCGATTCTATGCGCCTGCAGCTGTCTGAGCGACTGCAGCTGTCTGAAGGAGAAAGGGGGGTCTGTGGACGCACACATGGCGGCAGCCCCCAGAGCACCAACTCTGAGGGTGCAGAGGAACGAGACAGACTGACGTTTAGTGACTAACACCAAAGGGACTTGTCTTCCTTTAGCCAAACAGACTGCCAAGGCAGTATTTCTCCCACTTTATCGACGGGAAACCAAAGCTCAACGAAGTCAAGATCATACTGAAGGTCACACATAATACTGCCTAGTGGCAGCACAGAATGCAAGCCCAGATCAACAGGAGCTAATGCCCTTTCTCTCAGCAGGAAAGCTCGGCCTGGGCTCTACCTTGGGCTCTGTTGCTAAGCCAGAGAAGGGGAAGACAGCAAGGGGGAGGGCCCTGGTGCCAACCGGGTCCCAGTCACAGCATCAGCTCCAGTTTCCACACAACCTCCTTAAGCACAGACATCGAATTTTGTTTCCATTTTGCAGATGAGCAAACCAAGGCCCTAGTAGTTTCAGTGATTTGTTTACAAAGCTACTAATGGGGCTGAGACACTGGGCTTTCGCTGTTGTCCCTGAGACCCCACTCCAGCAGGGTTTCTGTGCGAAGGCTGAGACCATCTGCCTCATGAGGAAGGCAGACCTGGAGCAGCACGTGAAAAGGAAGAGGCGGGAGCTCTGGCATCCACACGCCGCTCACTCGCAGCGCTCCACTCGCCGTGTCATCTGGTGATGGTACCGAGGCCCACCAAGCCTGACCTCACTTGGACGTGGACACTTCACCCTTTAAGTGCTCTCCTTGGGGACTCAGACGGATAGGTGTGTGTAAGGCGCCAGCAGATTTCAGCAGACCTGGGCCTCCCTCCCTTTCCCTGCGCCCCCCTCCCGACCGCTCCCCATACCTCAAGTCTGGGGAGCAGTGGTGGCCCAGGACGGCACTGCACTACGTGGCATGAGAGCCCAGGCAATGCGTCAGGCCCGAGATACCTCTAAGCACACCTGGGGGAGGGGGGCTGCCCTCGAGCTGCCCGCCGCTCCAAAGGAAGCCCACATCTCACCCTGGAGGACTAAACCCGGGATGCCCTCGAGACGGCTGGCCGGCTTATTAGCTCAGCACCTGCAATTAGAGGTCCCTGAAACCACATCCAGGTACAAATCACAGGACTGGTTTCAGGGCCAATCACTCCTGAGCCCGGTGTTTCTCCCGGCATCTCCTAGCAGGCATCGCCCAGGCGGGGGGGCCTCCCAGTTTCCAGCGCACGTGGTATGCTCCAGCATGTCCACACATCCTCAGATGAACCAACCCAGAGAACTCTGCCAAACAGCCTGAGGGCACCACCCGAAGCTTCTCATGAAGCGTGGGGCCTGCAGACCATGGCACGCCATGGTCCAGACTGTCAAGAGTCCTGCAGACGCAGAGACGAGGACACAGCACGTGGCCCCTCCGTGACAGGCCACTGTCCCCACTAATAACACAAGGCCTCCACCTTTTGTCTCATTGCATCAAATTCTAGCAAGTGCCAGAACACTCGGAGCCGTTTCCCACCTCCCAGCCGTGGATCCTGCTGCCCATGTCCAAATTCCCATTCTTTCTGCAGCTGAGCCCTAAGCAAACTTGCCCATCTTTCCAGACTCAGCCAGAGCACCCCTCTGAGCCCTCTGACCACGCCCTCACCAGAAGGTGCTGACTCCACCCTCCTGTGTGTCCTCACGGCTTACCCAAACAGGACCCCAGTTACTGCTTTCAGTGTCCCAACAGGAACTCCCTGAGGGCAGAGCTGAGGGTGACCCAAAGCCGGGCTGCAGCTCTTCTAATGCCCCAAATCCCAGAGGGGCTGAAACACAAGGCAAAGGAGGAGCACCTTCCACTCCAGGGGCCTGGGGCATGTTGGGCAAGGCCAGAATGCCCACAGCTGTCAAGGCAGCAATTACATACATGCAGCGGCCACTAAGAGCACCCATCCTCTGCTACAGCCTCAGCCATCCCCAAGCCGCAGCTCAAAAACCTAATTTGTTTTGGCTCCTAATGATGGGGCTGTTTAGGGTGCTCTTAATTATGAAAATAATTATTCTAATTGGACATGGGAAAAGTCTCAGTATGGGGGCAACGCGAACTCTTTACGATAATGGAATAAGGGAATTCTGAAATAAATTAAGATACACCCCAAATGATGGAATGTGAGTCTTTAAATGCTTTTAAAAGGCTTTCAGACCTAGAATAATGCTCATGACAAATTAAAAATACAGGATCTGTAACCACACACACAATGTTCTCAGGTGCCGTTTCCTGAGCCTCCACTGCGGGGCGAGCACCCCGCCCAGCGCTCTTGTCATCCAGTTCTCTCAACCTGCAATCGCCCCGAAGGCAGAAATTATGCCCACTCTACAGATGAATGTATTCAAGGTGAGGTGGCCTGTCTGTGATACCATGAAGCCCATGTTCTTTCTACCTTATATAAGCTAATATTTAAAAGGCTGGAAGGAACCACTCTGACATGTTAGGAGTAGTGGAGTTTTGCATCTTTTTTTTTTTTTTTTAAAGATTTATTTATTTATTTTGGGGGTGGGTGTGGCGGGGAGGGAGGGGAGCAGGCGGGCCACTTCTATTGGTCTTTCATTTCTCTATTTTCATCCATCTTTGTTCTTTGGCTCCTATGGGCCTCCCATCGCGGTGGCGTCTGTCGTCGCAGAGCACCGGCTCTGGGCGCATGCGCTCCAGAGCTCCGGCTCGGTAATTGGACACATCGGTCCAGCCGCTCCGCGGCACGTGGGATCTTCCCAGGCCAGGGATCGAACTGGCGCCCCTTGCACTGCAAGACGGTGTCCTTACCCACTGGACCACCAGGGGAAGCCCTATGCATCTGTTCTTTACCTCTTTCTGTACTGGCAAGTGTTCTACGACGATCATATTACTTATTATGATCAGACCAAAATTATCTTGAAAAAAAAAATGTATCAACAACTCTGACCCCAAGAAAAACCATCCTGTCTTCCCTTGTATTCTCCCGTCAGATTTGGTCACAGCCACCCACTGCCCCCTGACCCTTACACAGCCCCACTGCTCTGGCTCTCCAGCACAGAGGTAGTCCTACCAGAGAGGGCATCTCACACAAACGGGAAAAGTTACGTGAGAGTCTTTCTAGTCCCAGGGGATTTTGGAAAGCTTTAGAACAAGATCCAAGCTGACACAGGAATCCGACTGAAACTCATCTTGCCTAATTATGGACCTCCGAGTGGGGGAAACACACAAGTGGGTCCCCTGACAGTTGTGGCCTCCAGGAAGAAGGCCCTAAACGTGGTATTAAACTGGTGCCCAACTGAGCAACTGTCAACATGCCAACATGTGAGGACCCATTTCCTCCCCCTTGAATCCGCCAAAATACGGAGTGGCCTGGCCCACGCCTGAGCTGGGCAGTCTACCCTTGGGTCCACGCTCGGTGATCCTGTGACAGTCACTGCCTCTCTCCGAGGCTCTACTGCTCAAGCAGTTGGATGGGTTTTTGAGCCTCTTATAAACAACAGAACCCTTTTCCAAATGTGTTTCTATGCCACCTATTGATACATAAAATGTAGAAATGTGGGGTGCTCTTACAGACACAGGGTGTGCCCTCTACTCCCACCCTGGGAGGCCCCGGAAGCTGCAGTGCAGGACAGAGGTGCCTGAGGGGCATGGATTGGAGACCAGTGAGACTCGGTGACATTAAGCCCTATTTTCTAAGCTGCTTCTCTTTCGGGTGCTTTCCCAGAAGCACGGGCCTGCAACTCCACACCCGCTGACACAGTAAGCACGACCAGTAAGCACGACCAGTAACTACAGCATGGCCTTCAAAGATTTGTCATGGGCAGCCAGCCACCTGGGCACTGCCAGAAAGCCTTCCCATGGACCTGGGAAAGTCAAATCCTGCACAGACACATCAAAGCAATGTTTTACTTTGTTAGACATGTTGTTTTTAACACAATGGAGTATTATTTTTCTGCCTCTCAAAGCAGTAAAAATAACTTAAATACTCAGTGCTGCAAGACTACAATGAGATGTCATATTGCTGGGAGGGATAAATCCTTTCCAGAAAAGAGTCTGGTAATATGTATCAAGAAGTTTAAAAACGTTCACTCAGATCAACTGGCTAAGAGTCCCATGCTTCCTATGGCTGATTTGGGATTATGTATAGCTTTAAACAACAAAACTCTGTAAAAGAGGTATTAACAATAACTTCGCTGTACACCTGAAACTAATGCAAGATTGTAAATCAACTATACCCCAATTTAAAAAAAAAAAAGAATCCCATGCTTCTACTGCAGAGGGCGTGAGTTCAATCCCTGGTCATGGAACTAAGATCCTATATGTTCCATGGCACGGTCAAGCAAAAAAATAAAAAATAATAAAAACGTTCACTTGGTAAAATAAAAGTTAAAAAAAAAAACTATAAACATTAAAAAAAAAGTTCACTTGCTTTGACCCAATCATTAAGAAATCTAAGGAGATTAGAGAAAACCTTCAACATAAAGCCATTCCCCACAGCTGCCTCTGAGTAGAGAAACTACAGAAGACCTTCTTTTCAACTTCCTTATACATCTGGATTTTTCACATTGTTTACAGTGGGAAAGTTTTACTTCTGTTATCAGAAACAAACCTCTACAATGCCCAAAACTTTCAAAAGATCATAAATAGGAACCAACTCCCCTCCGCTATTAATCTGCCATCCTGACATTAGTCGGCCACTCCCGTCCCAATCAGGTTTCATTAACAGACCTGTCAAAGCACTGTGGTGCCTCCTTGCCAAGAGACACATGCCCCGCCCCCGAGTTCCCAGAAAGTACAAAAAACACCCCACCCAGGGGCCCGAATTACTACACCAGAGGCACTACAAGGTAGAGCTTTTGTCCAGAGAAGAGGCGGTTCCAACAGGTGCCACCCAGACCTTACTGGGCTTCTAAGGGATGGAAGGACTAACGCGTGAGCTGTCCCTGCACAGTGCACTGCAAGATGGGACACGACAACTCCTCTACCGGCTGGCGCCTTTCTAAGGGGTCCAAGGGCAGGTCAGAGCAGACTATTCCAAATGGGGTTCAGAAAGCCAGACAGTGCCCCAGTGACTGACAATTCCCCATGGGCAACCTCCTCCACCAGCACAAAGAACCTGCTGCCCCTTCTTTGGACAGAAGCAACTTGACCACCTACAGGTGGTCAGAGGGGCTGAGCCCCGATTCCCAGGCCTACCCTGGGGCCAGAACGTGGGAGCCAAGGAAGCAATAGCAGGTACAGTGGCAGAAATCACACCAGTGGCCACCAAGAGTTGACTGTGTATTACCAGACACAGTGCTAAGGATCTCCTAAGTGTCCTCACTTCATCCTCACAACCCTGGGCAAAGGGTCTTACCTCTATTTTATTATTTTTTTTTACCTCTATTTTATAAATGAGAAAAGTGAGGCAAAAGATAAGCCATTTGGGCTACCCTGGTGGTCCAGTGGGTAGAGTCCACCTTGCAGGGCACACCGGTTTGATCCCTGGCCCAGGGAGATCTCGCGTGCCGCGGAGTGGCTGGGCCGGTGTGTCCAATTACGAGCCAGTGCTCTAGAGCGCATGAGCCCAGAGCCAGTGCTCTGCCACAAGAGAGGCCACAGCGATGGGAAGCCCACAGAGGCTGAAGAATAAAAATGGATGAAAAATAAACGATGACTTAAAGGCAAAAAAAAAAAAGATAAGCCATTTGCCTGAGAAGACACAGGTATAGGTAAACCCACATCAGTTTGCAGAGAGAGAGCCTGACATGGGTCAATCAGCCTGCCAGACAAGTCCGCTTGGCCTATGACAGTTTGAAGCTTTTACAGACTGAGCCAATGTTTAAAAACGAGAATAATTTTTTTAAAAAATCCAGATTTCCAGCTTCTCTTGAAACCCAGAAAACCTGGCAACCTTCGCAGGCCTGACCCAGACTCATGACCCAGCCAGCGACAACGAGCCGCAGCACTGTGGCGGCTGACACGGCCCTCGAGGTTACCAGTGACTGCAACCCCCGGTGCAGGGCCGGCAGCAGGGCGCGGATTTTCAGCTCGGCAGAGCAGAGGGTGCCGGCTGCAAGCACACAGCTCTGCCACGCGGTGGGCCACACGTAAGCTAACTGGTGTGGTCGTGTTCCAGTGAAACCTCATTAACAAAAACAGGCTGCGGGCTGGATCTGGCCAGTGGGCCGCGGTCTGCTGGCCTCACTGTGCTCGCACTGTCCTAGAGCTGAGAAAAACCTCTCGGAACCCATTTCTCTGTTAGAAAGTGGGAGAGTGCTCGTGGCTCTGGCAAGCCTCCCCGTGACACGCCTGCGCTCTGCAGACACGTCAGCCTTTGCCCAACACCTGAGGATGAAACACAGCACCCACCAGCACACAAGGCAGCGTGTCGCTGGGGCCTCCCCCAGCAAAGCCCAAGTGCTTCCCAGAGCCACACCTTTCCTGCATCAGGCAATCAGGCCATGGCCTACCTCTTCTCTCTCCACTCCCCCGGGGCCCTCTTATCTGTTCCCACGGCTTCAATACTCCCATGCACACAGATCGTCCAGAGCTTTCTTTAGATGCCCTGCCCAAATCCCTGGAGCCCTCAGCCCAGAACCGGTCAAGTTGTTTCATGCCCCTCACCAAAAGTGTCCACCACACCTATCCACTCACTCATCTCTTAATCCCTGTGAAACTTTTCCTATACCCACTCCTGCTGCAAAGGGAGAGGTGGCCACGTCTAATTACCAGTGTCCACGTGACATCTAAGTGCAACTTGTTCCCTCTACTGGGGCACAGGCTCCTTAAAGGCAAGGATTACAGTTCCGCAAAGATTTTTCAAAGGAGACACAGAATGCTGACTATAAATGAAAAGATACATTTCACTGTGTTAAAATTAAGAACGGTTGTTCAGGGCTTCCCTGGTGGTCCAGTGGGTAAGGACACCGCCTGGTAGTGCAAGGGACGTTGGTTCGATCCCTGGCCTGGGAAGATCCCACGTGCTGCAGAGTGGCTAGACCGATGTGTCCAATTACCGAGCCGGAGCTCTGGAGCGCATGTGCCCAGAGCCGGTGCTCTGCAACAAGAGGCTACTGCGATGGGAGGCCCACACGGGCCAAAGAACAAAGATGGATGAAAATGGACAAATGAAAGACCAACAGAAGTGGCCCACCTGTTCCCCTCCCTCCCTGCCCCACCCCCACTAAAATAAATAAATAAATAAATCTTAAAAAAAAAAAAAGAACAGTTTTTCACAGTTTTTCAACAAAGGGTGCCTTAAAGAAAACAGAAAGTTACAAGCTGGAAAAAGATATGTGCAATAAACACAAGGGATTAAAATCAAGGATATATAAAGAATTCTTACAAATGAGTTTCTCCTAAGTGCCAAAAAGCCCACAGAAAAACTGGCAGAAGGGCTTCACTGCTGGTCCAGTGGTAAGAGAGTCCATCTTGCAGTGCAAGGGGCACTGGTTCGATCCCTGGCCCAGGAAGATCCCACATGCCACAAAGCGGCTAAACCGGTGTGTCCAATTGTAGGCCAGCGCTCTGGAGTGCATGCGCCCAGAGCCAGTGCTCTGCGGTGAGTGGGGCCACTGCAATGGGAGGTCCACACAGGCCAAAGAATAAATGTGGATGAAAATGAATAAATAAAAACCAATAAAAGAGGCCAAAATTAAAAAAAAAAAAAAAAAACTGGCAGAAGACATACACAAATAATTCACAGAAACACACATACCAATAAAATTCATGAAGAGATGCTCGACCTTAGGGCTCAGTAACAGAAATCAAGATCCCAAAGATTCCATTTTATATCCACTCCACTGGTAGAAATAAAAAATCCAGCCTGTATCAAGTGTTGACAAGAGTATGGAACAAGTGTGGAAGTGTAGGAAGGAAAACTTGCACAACCACTTGAGAAAAAGTCTGGCAATAGCCATGAAAGTTGAGTATTTATTTACACTATGACCCAGCAAAATATCACCCCTCAGCTCACACCCAAGAAAGCCTCTTGAGTATGTACAACAGGGAACATGTGTGGAAATGTTCACAACAGCCCTCTCAACAGCAAAAACCTGGAAACCACCAGGTGCCTCTTGACGGACGATCAGATGCAAAAACTAGTTTGTTCACAGCGTGGAACAATATTCAGTATTCAAGACAAATGAACCAGAACACATGCAATACTATGGACACATTGCAGCAGTATTTTCAGGTTCCTTAGGAATACCCAGGTACCATAAAACTAGATAAAAATGAAAGTAAGGGGATAGTGGCTCTCTTGGGATGGGAATGGGAAGAAAGATCAAATGACTGGATGTGTATTTTGTCTCCAGATCCTGGCTTTTGTGGTAGATGGGTGAAATGCAGGAACTTATGACACTCATTAAAAATAACCTTCCCTGCTGGTCCAGTGGTTAACACTCTGTGTTCCCAATGCAGGGGGCCCAGGTTCAATCCCTGGTCGGGGAACTAGATCCCACACGCCACAACTAAGACTCAGCACAGCCAAATAAATAAATAATAATAAAAAAATATTTGTTTAAAAAACATAGCTTAGGAAATAGATAAAAGCAAGCTGCATGTGCACAGGTGATCAGTGTGTATCAGCATAGTTCTCTGTTTATCTGAGGTGAAAATTAAAACAAACACAGAAGAGACTGATTAACTCACCTGTGAGTGCTAAGCACAGGCACATGTGGAATGAATGAGGGCTGCTCCGCCCACAGCCCCACGCCTGCTACCTTTCAGGTACCTCCAGTATGTCTGAAGTCAAACTCACCTTCCCTACGAACTCCCTTTCCCCTGGGTTCCTCAGCTCTGTGCTGTCCTTCCACCTCTCCCCATAGCCCAGCAACTCCCCTGGCTCGCTCTCCCCTCACCTCCTCAGTGCCCACAGCAAGCACCTGGTTGGGATCTTTCAGCCTCTCACCTTGGTGAATACTCTCTCCCAGCTGGCTTCTCCAAACCCCGTCTTTCCTGTCCAGCTCAGAGACAGGCACAAGGCGGAGTCCCCCAGAGGACAGTCCTGTCCCTCTCTCTTTCACCCCTCCCCTCCAGGTCAAGAAACAACGTTCACCTTTCCAGGCTAACATGAAAGTTGAAGTAATTTATTTACACTATGACCCAGCAAAATATCACCCCTCAGCTCACACCCAAGAAAGCCTCTTGAGTATGTACAACAGGGAACATGTGTGGAAATGTTCACAACAGCCCTCTCAACAGCAAAAACCTGGAAACCACCAGGTGCCTCTTGACGGACGATCAGATGCAAAAACTAGTTTGTTCACAGCGTGGAACAATATTCAGTATTCAAGACAAATGAACCAGAACACATGCAATACTATGGACACATTGCAGCAGTATTTTCAGGTTCCTTAGGAATACCCAGGTACCATAAAACTAGATAAAAATGAAAGTAAGGGATAGTGGCTCTCTTGGGATGGGAATGGGAAGAAAGATCAAATGACTGGATGTGTATTTTGTCTCCAGATCCTGGCTTTTGTGGTAGATGGGTGAAATGCAGGAACTTATGACACTCATTAAAAATAACCTTCCCTGCTGGTCCAGTGGTTAACACTCTGTGTTCCCAATGCAGGGGGCCCAGGTTCAATCCCTGGTCGGGGAACTAGATCCCACACGCCACAACTAAGACTCAGCACAGCCAAATAAATAAATAATAATAAAAAAATATTTGTTTAAAAAACATAGCTTAGGAAATAGATAAAAGCAAGCTGCATGTGCACAGGTGATCAGTGTGTATCAGCATAGTTCTCTGTTTATCTGAGGTGAAAATTAAAACAAACACAGAAGAGACTGATTAACTCACCTGTGAGTGCTAAGCACAGGCACATGTGGAATGAATGAGGGCTGCTCCGCCCACAGCCCCACGCCTGCTACCTTTCAGGTACCTCCAGTATGTCTGAAGTCAAACTCACCTTCCCTACGAACTCCCTTTCCCCTGGGTTCCTCAGCTCTGTGCTGTCCTTCCACCTCTCCCCATAGCCCAGCAACTCCCCTGGCTCGCTCTCCCCTCACCTCCTCAGTGCCCACAGCAAGCACCTGGTTGGGATCTTTCAGCCTCTCACCTTGGTGAATACTCTCTCCCAGCTGGCTTCTCCAAATCCCGTCTTTCCTGTCCAGCTCAGAGACAGGCACAAGGCGGAGTCCCCTAGAGGACAGTCCTGTCCCTCTCTCTTTCACACCTCCCCTCCAGGTCAAGAAACAACGTTCACCTTTCCAGGCTAACATGAACGCTCAAGCGTCTGGTGCCTCCCTACCAACAGTCTCTGCCGGCATCTCTCTCTTCAATACCCTCTTCTGTCTACACGTCCCCCTTCCCGACTCCTCCCAGAGAGTTTAAGTGATGGCTTGCTACCCCATACACATCCAGGTTACCCAACGCTGTGCCTCAACTTTACCCGGAACCCCACCCACTGGGCCACCCAGCCTCAGCTGACCCATGCTTCCGAGGCCCATGTCAACACCCCTGGGATGCTGTGGTGTGCCCTCACACAAGAAAACCCCCTCTCGTCAACTTCTGCAGCATTGTCTGTCGTCTGCAGTTCTCCATACCCATTCTATCCCCTTTCTATCTCTTTGACAAGCCCAGGAGCAGCCAGAGCGCACACTCCCATCTGCCTCTCCTACCAGAAGCTGGTGTGATACACGGGAAAGCCACAAGGAGAAAGAGCCAATCCAATCCAATCCACGCTTTCCAGCAGGGGTGCTTGTGTAAAAACGCCCTTCCTGGAATTCTCCTGCTAAAATCACCCGAGTCTCAGCATGACCCGCAAAAACCCCCACCATCGGCCCCTTGCCTGCCTTTGCAGGCTTCTCCGCCCCGCACCCGCCCGCTGTTCCTCCAGCCACACTGACAGTGGCCCCGACGTGCCAGGTCTCTTCACGACTTTGCACACACTGACTCCTCTGCCAGGCCTCAGCCCCTACTTCCCGGGCCCTGCTCCTTCCTCACAATTCACTTTAGCTCTCATGTTTCGGAAGTCTTCTGGACCTTCCCTCCCAGGCTGGGGGTGAAGGCGAGGCTGGGCTCTGCCCCGTGCCTATCACTCCTCCATACGTATCACACGGACAACACCTGGATGCTCTCTGGGGTTTCCTGACCTTTCCCACCGAGTGATGAGCTCCTGGAAGACAGTGCTTTGGTGGCTGGTCACCGCACACCCCTCAGCCCTGAGCCGGCGGCCAGACAAAAAGGAAGCACCCAGGAAAGGCTCAAGAAATGAAAATCCCCAGGGCAGAAATCATGACACGTGTCCTTCCTCTCCTAAAGCAGGTGTAAAAACGGGAAGCATCTTCAGAGACTGGTTAAGCAGGTGAAGCTGTTGGCAGGAAGCCACCTGAATTTACCTTGAGACAGGAGGCAATCAACAATCCACTCCAGAGCTCCCTTTCATCCTGGGGACCTCAAAGGCCCGCCTCTCCCCAGGCCCCAGACTGGGCAGGCAGCAACGTCAAGTCCCCACGCCTCACTCACCTTTTCTGCCTGGAGAACTGGCACACACCGTGCCTTCTTGACGGAGGTCCCAGATCCTTAGGAGGAAGGGCTTGTGTGGATTCCCATCTTGATAGAAAATGCACACAACAAACACCGGGCAAATCGGACAGGCTTGCTGACTCAGCCCCACAAATTCCAAGGCACCTTTGCCAACAAGGAAGAAGACGATCAGGTTTTAAACTGGGAAACAGCGCATTAGTCAAAACGCATGCACAGATGTTGGGTCTGTGGGGCTGGAGCGGGGGGGGGGGGCTGGAAACCACCAGACTGACTTTTCAACAGCCTGGACAGAGCAGAAGGTACAAGAGCCTCCCTCTGCCCACTCGATAATCAAGGGGATAGTTAGGGGGAAAAAAAAAAAAAATACACTAAGCCCTTCCAGAGAAAGGCCTGAAAGGATTTTGTCAGCCAGTTGGAAGGTAAAGGTTTGGCCGAGGTCACACCGTAGATGAACAAGAAGCCTAGTTACAGCGGCACGGATGGTTTCAGTAGAAGCCTGACTCTGGCTACCCGAAAGGAAGCCTTCTAGAACTCTAGGGGCGGTAGGACGGCAGACAGACGTGTTTTGAGTTTCTTCAGGGGGCCAAGCTGTAAAAACATAAAGAGTAAAAATAAAACTAAAAAGTTTTTTTAAAAACGGGGGGTGGGGGTGCAAGCGTCTATGCACACACTATTTCCACGGCTCCTGGCACTTCGGGAAGAGGAACCAGGGCAGAGGGCAGCAGCTGACTGAGAAAGCGTAGTTTCTAGGGGGATAAAAAGAGCCTTCTGAGTCCTTCTCCCAGGATACGCGGTGCGTTCGCCGCTCGGTCCTGTCCGCGGCCCCGGGGGCTCGCCCCGCGTCCCAGGCGCTTCCCGCAAGGCGGACGGGGCGTACGAGGAAGACCCGCGGGAGGGCGCCAGGGGCGCCCTCTCGCACAAGTGCAGCCCCGGCTCCGACCGGCCGCCCGCCGGGAGGCCGACGCCGCGCCCTCGCGAGGGCAGCCCCGGCCCGCCGCCGCCCGGCCCCGCGGGAGAGGGCAGTCCCCCTCCCGACGGAGCAGACTCTCGGGGTCCGCGCCCCGGCCCCCGAGAGCCCTCCGGCGTCCGGCTCGGCGCCCGCCCTCCCGCCCCGTCCGCTCCGGAGCTTCCGACGTCGCTCGGGTCCCTCCACTCGCGCCTCCGGGACCTCCGCCCCGAGGCCGGTCCCCGCAAGTCCCCGCGTCGGACCTCACCCCGCAGCTCCCCGCCGGCCCGGCCCAAGCCGCCCTCCTCTCGCCCACGCCCGCCCCTTCCGGTCCCGGCCGGGTTCGGTTCTCCCCGCGGCCCCGGGAGCCCAGCCCGAGGCGACAAGCAGGTGGCCCGGCCCGCCCCTCTCACCGAGACTGAAGGGAACTAGGCAGGCGGGCGGAGGACGCCGCCGCGCTCACACAGCCGCTCCGGCTCGGCCTGGGCACGGCTCCGGCTGGAGCTCCCACTCTGAGGGGGCAGCCTGAGTGAAACTCGGCGTCGCAGCTTCCTTGCGTCCCAGGGCGCATGCCCGGGGCGCTGGGCCTTCTGGGAAACGTAGTTCCTGCGGGGAGGCAGAGGGCGGGGCCGACCCCGACGTGCACCTGTTAGGGGTAGGTATTCCAGGAGAGCTCCGTTTACCCACTTGGGTGACACACACTTGAACGCACAACTACAATCTAGTGAGATGAAAAAGTGAGAGCATAGAAGGGGTGGAGAGCGTCAGGAAGACATTGCAAGGGAGGTGACCCTTGAATTTTGAAGCCGGAATAGGGGTTTGTCAGATGGAATACAGGGAAGCCCTTACAAAGGATGAGAGACGTGAAAGCTTGACGCATTCAGGAAGCAGTGAAATGTTCTGTGAAATAAGGAGAGAAGCCACCCGCTCGGCCTTCGGGAAGGCGGAGCGGTGACTGAGAAAGCGTAGTTTCTAGGGGGATAAAAAGAGCCTTCTGAGTCCTTCTACCAGGATACGCGGTGCGTTCGCCGCTCGGTCCTGTCCGCGGCCCCGGGGGCTCGCCCCGCGTCCCAGGCGCTTCCCGCAAGGCGGACGGGGCGTACGAGGAAGACCCGCGGGAGGGCGCCAGGGGCGCCCTCTCGCACAAGTGCAGCCCCGGCTCCGACCGGCCGCCCGCCGGGAGGCCGACGCCGCGCCCTCGCGAGGGCAGCCCCGGCCCGCCGCCGCCCGGCCCCGCGGGAGAGGGCAGTCCCCCTCCCGACGGAGCAGACTCTCGGGGTCCGCGCCCCGGCCCCCGAGAGCCCTCCGGCGTCCGGCTCGGCGCCCGCCCTCCCGCCCCGTCCGCTCCGGAGCTTCCGACGTCGCTCGGGTCCCTCCACTCGCGCCTCCGGGACCTCCGCCCCGAGGCCGGTCCCCGCAAGTCCCCGCGTCGGACCTCACCCCGCAGCTCCCCGCCGGCCCGGCCCAAGCCGCCCTCCTCTCGCCCACGCCCGCCCCCTTCCGGTCCCGGCCGGGTTCGGGTTCTCCCCCGCGTCCCCGGGACCCCAGCCCGGGCGACGAGCAGGTGGCCGGCCCGCCCCTCTCACCGAGACGGAGGAGGGCGAGGCGGGGCGGGCGGAGGACGCCGCCGCGCTCACACAGCCGCTCCGGCTCGGCCTGGGCACGGCTCCGGCTGGAGCTCCCACTCTGAGGGGGCAGCCTGAGTGAAACTCGGCGTCGCAGCTTCCTTGCGTCCCAGGGCGCATGCCCGGGGCGCTGGGCCTTCTGGGAAACGTAGTTCCTGCGGGGAGGCAGAGGGCGGGGCCGACCCCGACGTGCACCTGTTAGGGGTAGGTATTCCAGGAGAGCTCCGTTTACCCACTTGGGTGACACACACTTGAACGCACAACTACAATCTAGTGAGATGAAAAAGTGAGAGCATAGAAGGGGTGGAGAGCGTCAGGAAGACATTGCAAGGGAGGTGACCCTTGAATTTTGAAGCCGGAATAGGGGTTTGTCAGATGGAATACAGGGAAGCCCTTACAAAGGATGAGAGACGTGAAAGTGCTTGACGCATTCAGGAAGCAGTGAAATGTTCTGTGTGGACAAGGCAGAGGGTAGGTAAGGGGACGGGGTGAGAACAGGGAAGGTGGATTAGGGTGTAGCAGGATATGGGGCAATAGCCGGATGAGATTATGAAGGATTTGAAATGTCAGGCAAGAAATCTTGCCCATGGGAGTCAATGCGAGGATTTAAGTAAGGGAATGAGAGGCAGCATTGCACTCTAGAAGGATACCCTTATGGTGGGTGGAGGAGTGAGAAAGGCGTGGGAAGACCAGCTGAGGCTGTAGTCCAGGCCAAAGGTGATGAGGCTCAAACCAGGCTTGTGACTAGTCTTTTGGATCACAGACTTCCTATACAAAGCTAAAGAAAGCTATTCCCAGAAAAATTGCTCAGATACATTCACACATGTACATATACACACAGAGACATTTTGCCTACAGTTTCAGGGAGTTCAGAGTCCTCTGAATCTTGGATTCTAGTTAAGTATCTTTACATGATCTAATGTCACTTATACTTTATCAGGAATCTGAGGAAGATTCACGCTACTGGAGATGGGGTAAGAGCCTTCCTCCAAAATTCAGTTTAAACATTTCATTTTGTAGAGAAGGAGCAAGGGGGAGTAACCCACCAAAAGCTAGTGAAGGAAGAGAAGGAGCGCTTGCAACAGGCCCAGTTTCTGGTTCCCTTGGCCAGGTCCCCTTACCAGCCAGAAGCTGACTTTGAGCCTGGGGAGGCATCAAAGTCAAGGTCTCCCAGTTACGCCCAGAGCCAGCTCTCGATCGAGAAATGAAGGGTGATTTATGCTAGATGCCTGCAGTGACTACAGATTAGAATAGGACCGCTTCCCTTCCCCTTTCAGAGCCTCAGTTACCTCAACCACAATCATCAAGACAGTGCCTAATAGGTGCTTCCCAATGCCGGAATAGGGGTTTGTTTCAGGATGGGACACACACTTGAACGCACAACTACAATCTAGTGAGATGAAAAAGTGAGAGCATAGAAGGGGTGGAGAGCGTCAGGAAGACATTGCAAGGGAGGTGACCCTTGAATTTTGAAGCCGGAATAGGGGTTTGTCAGATGGAATACAGGGAAGCCCTTACAAAGGATGAGAGACGTGAAAGTGCTTGACGCATTCAGGAAGCAGTGAAATGTTCTGTGTGGACAAGGCAGAGGGTAGGTAAGGGGACGGGGTGAGAACAGGGAAGGTGGATTAGGGTGTAGCAGGATATGGGGCAATAGCCGGATGAGATTATGAAGGATTTGAAATGTCAGGCAAGAAATCTTGCCCATGGGAGTCAATGCGAGGATTTAAGTAAGGGAATGAGAGGCAGCATTGCACTCTAGAAGGATACCCTTATGGTGGGTGGAGGAGTGAGAAAGGCGTGGGAAGACCAGCTGAGGCTGTAGTCCAGGCCAAAGGTGATGAGGCTCAAACCAGGCTTGTGACTAGTCTTTTGGATCACAGACTTCCTATACAAAGCTAAAGAAAGCTATTCCCAGAAAAATTGCTCAGATACATTCACACATGTACATATACACACAGAGACATTTTGCCTACAGTTTCAGGGAGTTCAGAGTCCTCTGAATCTTGGATTCTAGTTAAGTATCTTTACATGATCTAATGTCACTTATACTTTATCAGGAATCTGAGGAAGATTCACGCTACTGGAGATGGGGTAAGAGCCTTCCTCCAAAATTCAGTTTAAACATTTCATTTTGTAGAGAAGGAGCAAGGGGGAGTAACCCACCAAAAGCTAGTGAAGGAAGAGAAGGAGCGCTTGCAACAGGCCCAGTTTCTGGTTCCCTTGGCCAGGTCCCCTTACCAGCCAGAAGCTGACTTTGAGCCTGGGGAGGCATCAAAGTCAAGGTCTCCCAGTTACGCCCAGAGCCAGCTCTCGATCGAGAAATGAAGGGTGATTTATGCTAGATGCCTGCAGTGACTACAGATTAGAATAGGACCGCTTCCCTTCCCCTTTCAGAGCCTCAGTTACCTCAACCACAATCATCAAGACAGTGCCTAATAGGTGCTGAGCACTGGACATGCGTCCCCTCATTGAATCTTCTCAATGAGAGGGATGCTATCATTATTCCCATGTTTTTAGACCTCGCCTCACAGCATGTGGGACCATTGAGTCCTAGCCACTGGACTGCCAGGGAATTCCCCGAGGAATGCTGACTTCTGAAGAACAAACAAGAGCTAGAAGCATCTGGGAAAGAGGCTGGACTTGGGGACTCCAAGTGAGCGTGATGGTCTCAAACCAAGGGGAGGACTCCATAAAGGGCCCACTTGATGATAGCAAGCACTTCTAAGAGGCCCGACCTGCTGGTCTCCTGGCGGGAAGCCCATCCCAGAACCCAGGGCTCCTGCCCCCCAATCTGGGGCTCCCTTCTTTTTCAGTCAACTGGCTGAAATTCAGAAAGGTCCCAAACTTCTGACTTAGTGACAAGAAGGCCATTGGTGGCCGCACAGTGGTTTCCATCGGGAGGCAGGAGCTCAGGTCATAGAGGTTAGGAATGCAGTCTGGGAGTACAGTTGACTCTTCCAAGAACCATCTTTGTGTTCCACACACTGGGGGGAGCAGTTCAGGAGGCTGTAGAGGTAAACCCCCACTCATGAGATGATGTCACTGACATCAGGATGCCCGTGGCTGTGCACATCTTGGAGGACACCAGCCAAGCTGGTGACCTCTGAAGGGAAAAGCAGGTGATAGTCACTTTCTTTGTATTTTTCCTGTAGCATTTGAGTGTGTCCCAATGAATAGTTTCCATTTTTATAACCTTAAAAGAATGACTATTTTTATTTGGGGGGAAAATGAAGGGTTCCGATTGTGAAAAGAAGCAAAATAGGACAGCAGCAAGAGGGAGAACGGGAGACAGGGACTTTGAGTTTTTAGGAAGGAATGGGGGAGTGTGCTGTGTCCTGAGGCCACTGCAGCATGTCCCTTGAGAAGCTGGAAATGATGGAACCTGGATGGGCCACTTGCAAACTGAACTTGAAGTCCATACACGCAGCAGAAGGGGGTTAGTTAAATAACCCTAGGACGCTAGGTAGAAAGGAGGAGGAAGACTCACAGGTGCTGATGGAACTGATAGCCAAGATCTATTGTTAAGTAAAAAAGGAACTTTCAGAGCAGAGATTTACAGTAGAATCAGGACTTATTGGTGTGTGTTTTAATGTTTATTGGTGTGTAGTTGATTTGCAATGTTGTGTACATTTCAGATATAAGCCAAAGTGAATCAGCTATATATCTATTCATTCTTTTCAGATCCTTTCCCCCTATAGATCATCAGAGTATGGAGTAGAATTCCCTGTGCTATACAGTAGGTTCTTACTAGTCTTCTATTTCATATAGTAGCGTGTGTATGTCCATTCTGATCTCCCAATTTTTCCCTCCCTCTCCCCTCAACGTAACCATGTTTGTTTTCTATGTTTGTGACTCTGTTTCTGTTTTGTAAATAAGTCCCTTAGTACCATTTTTTAGATTCTACATATAAACAATATCATGTATTTCTTTCTCTGTCTGACTTACTCAGTATGACAATCTCTGGGTCCATCCATGTTGCTGCAAATGACATTATTTCATCCTTTTATGGCTGAGTAATACTCAGTTGGGCTTTCCTAATGGCTCAGTGGATAAAGAATCTGACTGTGGTGCAGGAGATATAAGACGCGCAGGTTCAATCCCTGGGTCGGGAAGATCCCCTAGAAGAGAAAATGGCAACCCACTCCCGTATTCTTGCCTGGAAAATCCCACGGACAGAGGAACCTGACAGGCTACAGTCCAAAGAGTTGGAAAGAGTTGGACACAGCTGAGCAACTGAGCACAGCGCATGACTGTGAATATGGCCACATCTTCCTTAGCCATTCCTCCATCAGTGGACGGTCATTCAGGCTGCTCCCATGTCCTGGCTATCGTACACAGTGCTTCCGTGAACACTGGTGTGTATGTGTGCGTGTGTGTGCGTGTGTGTGTTTCAAATGCACACACCGGTTTGTAGGCAGAGATCTTTCTGGAAGGAAACCTAAGATGCTCCACAAAGGTAACAAATGAGCTTCAGAGTTTTATTTTATTTTAAATTTAAAGTTTATTTTACTATTTTATATTCAGGCCTCCCTGATAACTCATTGGTAAAGAATCCTCCCTCAGGGATGGAGACACAAGAGATGCAGGTTTGAGCCCTGGGTCAGGAAGATCCCCTGGAGGAAGAAATGGCAATATTCAATGCTAATTCAATGCTAATCTTTTCTGTCACAAAAATACAAGACTCCCCACCCCACCCCACCACCAACATACACACACTGGAGGGTAGTTTAGGTATGCCTTGTGGGAGCTGAAACATTCCTGGCGGAGGCTCTGTCTTTAATCATTTGCCCAGAAAGGAAGATTTTTTTCTAAGGTCTCAAAGGCCTGTGTTTGTGCCACCCACGGGCCTTGGAGGGCTCCCAAGCAACTGAGAATGATGTGGCCCAGGAAAGAGGTGACCATTGAAGGGGGAGTAGTGGTGGCCCAAGGAGCTTAGATTAAAAAATAAAGTCAGGGGATGAGAGGAGCTACCTGGCGGTCCAGTGGTTAAAATTCTGCGCTTCCAGGGCA
The DNA here is from genome assembly GCA_022376925.1 of Tragulus kanchil. Taxonomy (NCBI): domain Eukaryota; kingdom Metazoa; phylum Chordata; class Mammalia; order Artiodactyla; family Tragulidae; genus Tragulus; species Tragulus kanchil. The sequence continues at coordinate 150,659,554 of JAIOJX010000002.1, read as the reverse complement.
GGGGGTGCGATTGCTCCCTGCTTGGGAAGCTGAGATCTCACACACCATGGGAAGTGGCCAAAAGAAATAAAATAACCTAAAAATAAATACATGCATTTGAGCCAACTCTGGGAGATAGCGAAGGTCAGGGAAACCTGGCATGCTGCAGTCCACAAAGACTCAGACACAACTTAGCAATTGAACAATAAAATAGATAGGTAAAAAGAAAGTTGGACTTCCCTGGCCTTCCAGTGGTTGAGACTCTGAGCTTCTCCTCCAGAGGTTACAGGTTCAGCCCCTGGTCGGGGAAATAAGATCTCACATGTCACGCTGTGTGACCAAAAAAATTTTAAAAAGTCCTTCAGCTCCACTCCACGTATCAGAATTCACTGCTTCTGGAAGTCCCAACCCTGAAACCAGCCCCCAGCTCACCCTGGAGCAAGAAAAGATCAACGTAAACCTGGGAAAAGGCAAGACAGGGGAGCCTGGGAATGACGCTGAGGGGCTCTAGCACTTTCTGGTGTTTTGCTTGGAAAGGCAGAATTTTGTTGCTTGGTGACCCAGCTAATTGGCCTCCATCTGACACTCCGGAGAGCTTGTCTGATTAGATGCCACAGCTGCCTTGCTCATTATTTCTGATTAATAGGCAGCGCCTTGCATCCCTGGGCAACGGTGCCGGTTCAGGATCCAGGTGCGATCTACACAGCCCCCACGAGCCTGATGGCTTTGCAGCCCTGAGAAAGAAGCTGTCCCCCGTGAGGAAGGAAGACGTCCCTCCTGAAAGCATGGGCTTATGTAAGTCCCAGGCCCTTGGAATACAACTCGATGAACTGGTTTGTCCCTGCTAGTTCCCTTGCTGCCAATCTGAAATAATTGATGTGTCCTCACAGTTAATTCATTGAAGACATTTGTTTTAAATCCAAGCAATCACACTTGACCTCTGACCCCCATCCCATAGTTATTGCTTTTATTGTAAAATGATGCTGTGGCACCCCAGTGGTAAAAGAGAGAGAGAGAGGCTTCCCTTGTGGCTCAGTGGATAAGAACTCGTCTGCCAATGAAGGAGGCACATGTTTGATCCCTGATCTGGGAAGATCCCACATACCGCAGAGCAGCTAAACCCACACATCAACAAAGACCCAGCACGGCCAAAAATAAAAATACAGAAAAGGTGTTTTTAAAGAAAAAGAGAGAGAGAGAGACAACAGGCCCAAAATGGAGTCACTTGAGCTAAGCCCACCACACCTAACCAAGACCTAATACCTAATTGCAGATTCAGCTTCTCTCAGGAAAATAATCCTTTAACCAGCCCCTCCTTTAACCAGTCAATCTGGAATTACCTGGCCAGTACCAGTGGTGGCTCAGATGGTAAAGAATCTGCCTACAATACAGGAGACCCTGGTTCAATCCCTGGAGCAGGAAGATCCCCTGGAGAAGGGGATGGCTACCCACTCCAGTGTTCTTGCCCGGAGAATCTCATGAACAAAGGAGCCTGGTGGGCTACAGTCCAGGGGGCCCCAAAGAGTTGGACACAGTTGAGCAACTGAGCACACACACACAAGTGATTAATCCGCCTCCTAGACCCTTTTCAACCCCCATAGGAGGGTGACTTTTCCTGAAGCAACCCTCTCTTCTAGAAACTTCTTCTTCCCACCCTCTTCTGCCTATAAAAGCCTTTCACTTTGTACAGCTGTTTGGAGATTTCTTTCTATTTGGTAGACGGAAGGTTGCTTAACTCATGAATTGTTGAATGAAGCCAATAAGGTTTTTAAATTTGCTCGGTTGAATTTTGGTTTTTTTTTACACTGATTTGGGATCTTGAATTACTCAAGAGAAAGGATCAGGGACTTCCCTGGTATCCAGTGGTTAAAACTCTGTGCTTCCATTTCAGGGGGCACAGATTCAATCCCTGATCAGGAAACTTAGGATTCTATATGTGCAGCCAACAGGGAACCTAGGGAAAAAAAGAGTGAGAGAGAAAGACAGAAGGTACCAGTTGTGGTGTATGGACAACTCAGGCATTCTACTGTGAAGGTTGAGGGCAGGTGGTCCCTTGGGAAATAGGAGATTATCTTTCTGGAGATATTCAACCTCCTCCTGGGAACTTCCATTTGCACCTAGGAGTTCCTCAGAATCCACTGAAGGCCCAGACAGCCAAAAACGAATGAATAAATAAATAAATTTATATTTAAAAATACCTGATAGGGCTTCCTGGTGGTCCAGTGAGTAGAGAGTCCGCCTTGCAGTGCAAAGGGCGCCAGTTTGATCCCTGGCCCGGGAAGATCCCACATACCGCGGAGCGGCTGGGCCAGTGTGTCCAATTACGATTCAGCTCTCTGGGGCACATGTGCCCAGAGCCAGTGCTCTGCTACAGGAGAGGCCACTGCAATGGGAGACCCACACAGGCTAAAAAACAAAGATGGATGAAAATAAATAAATGAAAGACCAGTTGGGAGAGGTGGGAAGGGGGGGATATATATATGACTAATCTGGGAACATACATATCTGTAAACAACAAAACTCTGTAAAAGTTAAAAGTAAAATAAAAGTTTTTAAAAAATTATATTCCATATCAGATTTTATAAATAAATGATTCCATTTAAAAAACAAACAAAAAACTGTGGCCAAAATTTTAAAAAAAGGCTTCTAGTAGCAATTATTCCAATAAAATGACAAAAATAGATTCAAGTTATTTAAAAAAAAAAAAAAACTGATAAATCTCACACCTGTCAGGAAAAATTTTAAAAGACCTTGAAAATGGAAGTTACTCAGTCCTGTACGACTCTTTGCAATCTCACGGACTGTAGCCCACCAGACTTCTCTGACCATGGGATTCTCCAGACAAGAATACTGGAGTGGGGCTTCCCCTGGTGGTCCAGTGGATAAGGACACCGCCTTGCAGTGCAAGGGGCGCCGGTTCGATCCCTGGCCTGGGAAGATCCCACGTGCCGCGGAGCGGCTGGACTGATGTGTCTAATCACCGAGCCGGAGCTCTGGAGCGCATGCGCCCAGAGCCGGCGATCTGCAGCAACAGAGGCCACCGCGATGGGAGGCCCGCAGGAGCCAAAGAACAAAGACGGATGAAAATAAATAAATGAAAGACCAGTTGGGAGAGGTGGGAAGGGGGGGATATATATATGACTAATCTGGGAACATACATATCTGTAAACAACAAAACTCTGTAAAAGTTAAAAGTAAAATAAAAGTTTTTAAAAAATTATATTCCATATCAGATTTTATAAATAAATGATTCCATTTAAAAAACAAACAAAAACTGGGGCCCAAAAATTTAAAAAAAGGCTTCTAGTAGCAATTATTCCAATAAAATGACAAAAATAGATTCAAGTTATTTAAAAAAAAAAAAAAACTGATAAATCTCACACCTGTCAGGAAAAATTTTAAAAGACCTTGAAAATGGAAGTTACTCAGTCCTGTACGACTCTTTGCAATCTCACGGACTGTAGCCCACCAGACTTCTCTGACCATGGGATTCTCCAGACAAGAATACTGGAGTGGGGCTTCCCCTGGTGGTCCAGTGGATAAGGACACCGCCTTGCAGTGCAAGGGGCGCCGGTTCGATCCCTGGCCTGGGAAGATCCCACGTGCCGCGGAGCGGCTGGACTGATGTGTCTAATCACCGAGCCGGAGCTCTGGAGCGCATGCGCCCAGAGCCGGCGATCTGCAGCAACAGAGGCCACCCCGGGATGGGAGGCCCGCAGGAGCCAAAGAACAAAGACGGATGAAAATGGAGAAATGAAAGACCAATGGAAGTGGCCCGCCCGGTCCCCTCCCTCCCCAACCCGACCCCCGCCCAAAATAAATAAATAAATAAATCTTTAAAAAAAAAAGAATACTGGAGTGGGTAGTTGTTCCCTTCTCCAGGGGATCTTCCTGACCCAGGGATTCAACCCTGGTCTCCTACATTTCAGGCAGATTCTTTTGCTGTCTGAGTCACCAAAGAAGCCCTTAAAAGACCTTGAAATGGGCAGAAAGCTAATCCGGAGGGGTATTAGCAAACATCCAGTTATCTAATTCTTTGAGTCTGTGCCTTTGCTAGCCTTTGACTAAGATGTTTTTCAAAACTGATAGTAACATAAATGACTCTTATCCAGAGAGGTGCTATTGACTTCTGCCTGTGGAAGCCATTTTTGCTTCTATCAGCAAATTCACGTCTGCATTCCTGCTTGCCTTTGTAAATCTGTTTTTTATTTTTTAGCTTCTCCTTTTTTCCTTTTCCTGATTCTCCTCTGAACCAGTTTTTTCTGTCTTGCACTTACCCTCAATGAGTTAAAATAAGATCTTTGACACATTTTAATTTTACACATGTAAGATCATATTTTTTTCTTCATTGTTCTTTTTTTCTTCTTTTTTTGGGGGGGAAGGGGTGGGTTGGGGAGGGAGGGAGGCAGACAGGCCACTTCTTTTGGTCTTTCATTTATTCAGTTTCATCCATCTTTGTTCTTTGGCCCATGTGGGCCTCCCATCACGGTGGCCTCTGTTGTCACAGAGCACAGGCTCTGGGTGCATGTGCTCCAGAGCTCCGGCTCGGTGATTGGACACATCGGTCCAGCTGCTCTGAGGCATGTGGGATCTTCCCAGGCCAGGGATCGAACCGGCGCCCCTTGCACTGCCAGGCGGTGTCCTTACCCACTGGACCACCAGGGAAGCCCTTCATTATTCTTTAACATACCTCCTCTCTCCATTTTTTTCCCAGGCTTTCAGGAAGGCAACATTTTAAGATTAAGTCTTATTTAAAAAACTTTTACCAGGGAGAAATGCCTGTGGGCTACTGCTGTAGCTGGTCCAGGTGGGTAGAGTGTGGGGTATCCCAAGTGGGCAAACAGGGTGCAGTTGGAGCCCCCAGGATGTGCTATGTGACTGGGTGAAGTTTTAAAGCCTCGAAGTGTTGATTCACTGAGAGTTTCCCAGCACATCATAGGAAGCTTCCCCAAATGCTAGAGAACCGTGTTCCAAGCCAGGTGCCTGACACCTGCCTCCCTTTCCCACGGAAGTGCCACCTGGAGGAGAGAAAGCAGGGTCCTCAGAGGCTATTGCTGAAGGCTTTTCCTGACATTGTCTAAGGCAGTCCACCAAAGAAGCCCTTAAAAGACCTTGAAATGGGCAGAAAGCTAATCCGGAGGGGTATTAGCAAACATCCAGTTATCTAATTCTTTGAGTCTGTGCCTTTGCTAGCCTTTGACTAAGATGTTTTTCAAAACTGATAGTAACATAAATGACTCTTATCCAGAGAGGTGCTATTGACTTCTGCCTGTGGAAGCCATTTTTGCTTCTATCAGCAAATTCACGTCTGCATTCCTGCTTGCCTTTGTAAATCTGTTTTTTATTTTTTAGCTTCTCCTTTTTTCCTTTTCCTGATTCTCCTCTGAACCAGTTTTTTCTGTCTTGCACTTACCCTCAATGAGTTAAAATAAGATCTTTGACACATTTTAATTTTACACATGTAAGATCATATTTTTTTCTTCATTGTTCTTTTTTTCTTCTTTTTGGGGGGGGAGGGGGGGGTTGGGGGAGGGAGGGAGGCAGACAGGCCACTTCTTTTGGTCTTTCATTTATTCAGTTTCATCCATCTTTGTTCTTTGGCCCATGTGGGCCTCCCATCACGGTGGCCTCTGTTGTCACAGAGCACAGGCTCTGGGTGCATGTGCTCCAGAGCTCCGGCTCGGTGATTGGACACATCGGTCCAGCTGCTCTGAGGCATGTGGGATCTTCCCAGGCCAGGGATCGAACCGGCGCCCCTTGCACTGCCAGGCGGTGTCCTTACCCACTGGACCACCAGGGAAGCCCTTCATTATTCTTTAACATACCTCCTCTCTCCATTTTTTTCCCAGGCTTTCAGGAAGGCAACATTTTAAGATTAAGTCTTATTTAAAAAACTTTTACCAGGGAGAAATGCCTGTGGGCTACTGCTGTAGCTGGTCCAGGTGGGTAGAGTGTGGGGTATCCCAAGTGGGCAAACAGGGTGCAGTTGGAGCCCCCAGGATGTGCTATGTGACTGGGTGAAGTTTTAAAGCCTCGAAGTGTTGATTCACTGAGAGTTTCCCAGCACATCATAGGAAGCTTCCCCAAATGCTAGAGAACCGTGTTCCAAGCCAGGTGCCTGACACCTGCCTCCCTTTCCCACGGAAGTGCCACCTGGAGGAGAGAAAGCAGGGTCCTCAGAGGCTATTGCTGAAGGCTGGCGTCTTGGCCCACTGAGCCGAGCGCCACCACCCCAGATCTGACACTCGGGGTCACGTCCGCGGCACACTTCCTCCCCACACCAGACCCAGCCACTTCCTCTGAAGACAACAGAAGTACAATTAATGAGAGAGGAGTTCCTGAGATGTTGCAACACTGGAGAACATGAGGGCAATAACGGGCCAGTGTTTACCGCAGCAACAGCCCGCCAGGAGTCGGGAATAACGCTTTCGGAGAGCAGCGCTGAACGCACACCGAGTTCCAAATGTCACGTGAATCCTCACCACAGCCCTGAAGCCAAGAACTCCGCCAGAAACGGGGGGTGATGCTGAAGCAGGAGGAAGCGGGCTCAGGGGCTGGCCGGCATGTGAGACCGGCTGCCTGGCCCAGGGCTCCTGACCAAGATTCTAGCAATGCTCTGCTCATCTCCAGACAGTCCCATCTAACAGATGAAGTGACCTGCCAACCCGACCACGCCTGGCTTTCTGTCGGCCTCCAGACCACACTGTGCTGCTCGGTTAGTCTCCCGGACGGGGATGGAGGGTCCATGACACTAAGCCCACCCTGAGGTCGTCCGCTCTCCTTGTCGTCAGCCCCCCATGGCCATCCTCTTTATCTCCCCCTTCCTGGACACCTAGGTCCTCCAGGTGCCAGGGCCCAGATGCTCTTTGTCTCTCCTCCCTCCACACCCACCTCCTCCATGTTGCCCAGCTAGATCTTTGAGGATTTCCTCCAGGATCACCACCACCAGGAAGCCCACCCCAAGTCTCTGTCCCCTCATACAGCATACCAGATGGGAAGCGAGGCAGGATTCCTTCTTGATGTACATCCCTTGGCCCAGAGCGCTTTGTACACCCAAATCAACCAGGAATTTTGTTGAGACACAGTCTTAGGTCTGCAGTGGGGCCCTAAATTCTGCCTTTCCCACGAATCCCCAGTTGGTGGCCAATGGTATTTATAAAGCACACGTGGACTTCCTTGGAGGTACAGTGGTTCAGAATCTGCCTGTCAGTGCAGAAGGTGTGGGTCTGATCCCTTGTCTGGGAAGATCCCACATACCACGGGACAACTAAGCCCGTGCGCCGTAACGACTGAAGCCTGTGTGTCCCAGAGCCCGTCCTCCGCAAGAAGAAGCCACTGTAGGGAGAAGCCCGTGCACTCCAAATAGAGAATAGCTCCTGCTCCCCGCAACTAGAGAAAGTGTGCATGCAGCAATGAAGACCCAGTGCCACCAAAAGTAAATTTTAAAAAACCTTGAAAACATAAAAAGAGGTGCAAGGATCTAGGCCTTCCTATCCTGAGACCCGGAATCACACCATCTGGCTCTGAACATATTTAAGCACCATTGGCTCCAATCAGTTTATGCCTCAATGGCCCTGCTTAGTTGTAACCAGCCCCATGTGGCCCCCAAGGGTGCTCGGGCTCACAGCAGGCAACTAGCAAAGCTGGGTTTCCACGAGTGAAGGGGATCTTGACCCTGTGGGGAGTCGCCCCAGCTGGGGGTGAGGTCGGCAGCAGCTAAGAGCCAGCCCACAGTGGGGACATCAAAGCCCTCAGAGAGCACGGCCACCTCCTCTAGAGAGGGTTCACAAACTCCTTGGATACCCTGGGGCACCCTTTCCTTGCTGGGCACCCCTAGGGCCTGTGGCCTGGCTGAGGGAGCCCAGAAACCTCTGTGGGGGGAGCAAGGACAGTAGGGGAGGCCAAGAGGCAGCTCCCCTCAGTCACAGGAAGCCCTGAAGCACCCATAGCTAGTGGCTAGGCCACAGCACCCCTGCCCCCAAGAGGAGTTCCTCTACAGCAGCTTGAGGACTCCAGATGGCCGCTACCCTAGGCCATCGCCTCTGGCCTTCCTACTTCTAACCTGTGGACAGGCGGCTCTCTGAAGGCTGCCACTGGAAAAGGGGACTAGAGATCCTTTCCTCCCCACTCCTACTCTGTGCATCAGACCCACGGGACCCACAGACAGGGCCCTCGGCCAGCCTAGAAGCAGGGCAGGGCCCACCCCCGCTTTAGCCCCCAATACTTCAAAATCGTGGGCTCCTTGCAGATGAGCGATTATGGTTGCCCCCGGGTAGGCAAGTCCCCAGGGAGGGACCATTGCCCAAAGCCAGGAAAACACAGGCTCATCTTCAAACCGACCTGGCCTCTTTCCTCTTTGTTGTTGAGCCCATCTGACGCTTCTGTGACCCCCAGTGACTTTAGCCTACCTGGCTCCTCTGTCCATGGGGATTTCCCAGCCAAGAATACTGGAGTGGATAGCCATGCCCTCCTCCAGGGAATCTTCCCGACCCAGGGACTGAACTCTCATCTCCTGCATTGGCAAGCAGACTCTTTACCACTGAGCCAGAGATGCCATACAGACTCGCTAAAGACACAGAGGTACTTCAGGTTCACTGTTTGACCCCGCCCTTGTCTGCCCTCCACCCCCTACACAGCCACTCCCAATTCACCCACCCAGTTACTGCGCCACACCGAGAGGGCACTTTCTTCTTTTATTGGGAAGCAGACACAGGGCACACGGGTAAGCAGCAGCCTGACGCCTCCTGGTGAGACCCAGGACAATGGCCACCAGAGTGAAGGGATCTTGACCCTGTGGGAGTCGCCCAGCTGGGGGTGAGGTCGGCAGCAGCTAAGAGCCAGCCCACAGTGGGGACATCAAAGCCCTCAGAGAGCACGGCCACCTCCTCTAGAGAGGGTTCACAAACTCCTTGGATACCCTGGGGCACCCTTTCCTTGCTGGGCACCCCTAGGGCCTGTGGCCTGGCTGAGGGAGCCCAGAAACCTCTGTGGGGGGAGCAAGGACAGTAGGGGAGGCCAAGAGGCAGCTCCCCTCAGTCACAGGAAGCCCTGAAGCACCCATAGCTAGTGGCTAGGCCACAGCACCCCTGCCCCCAAGAGGAGTTCCTCTACAGCAGCTTGAGGACTCCAGATGGCCGCTACCCTAGGCCATCGCCTCTGGCCTTCCTACTTCTAACCTGTGGACAGGCGGCTCTCTGAAGGCTGCCACTGGAAAAGGGGACTAGAGATCCTTTCCTCCCCACTCCTACTCTGTGCATCAGACCCACGGGACCCACAGACAGGGCCCTCGGCCAGCCTAGAAGCAGGGCAGGGCCCACCCCCGCTTTAGCCCCCAATACTTCAAAATCGTGGGCTCCTTGCAGATGAGCGATTATGGTTGCCCCCGGGTAGGCAAGTCCCCAGGGAGGGACCATTGCCCAAAGCCAGGAAAACACAGGCTCATCTTCAAACCGACCTGGCCTCTTTCCTCTTTGTTGTTGAGCCCATCTGACGCTTCTGTGACCCCCAGTGACTTTAGCCTACCTGGCTCCTCTGTCCATGGGGATTTCCCAGCCAAGAATACTGGAGTGGATAGCCATGCCCTCCTCCAGGGAATCTTCCCGACCCAGGGACTGAACTCTCATCTCCTGCATTGGCAAGCAGACTCTTTACCACTGAGCCAGAGATGCCATACAGACTCGCTAAAGACACAGAGGTACTTCAGGTTCACTGTTTGACCCCGCCCTTGTCTGCCCTCCACCCCCTACACAGCCACTCCCAATTCACCCACCCAGTTACTGCGCCACACCGAGAGGGCACTTTCTTCTTTTATTGGGAAGCAGACACAGGGCACACGGGGTAAGCAGCAGCCTGACGCCTCCTGGTGAGACCCAGGACAATGGCCACCAGAGTCAGGGACATCACAGTAGCCAGGCCTAAGCCCAGCATCACCGAGCGGGGAGAGGAGGTGGACCCTTCCACGCCATGGTCACTTGTCTTCCCCAGGAAGATCAGCGGCCCCACTGTGACATCTGCTTCCTCCGCCACTGAAAAACAAGACATCTGAGGGTTACCCTAGTCCCCAGCCAGGAAGTCGGTGAGGGGTTTTATTCTGCTCAGTGGGATGAACCAGTGGGTCTGGTTCTAGCAGCTGCATTGTTCTCCCAAACCCTGGATTATGGGCTTCCCTGGTGGCTCAGTGGTAAAGAATTCACCAGTCAGTGCAGGAGACACAGGTTCAATCCTTGGGTTGGGGAGATCCCCTAGAGAAGGGAACGGCTGTCCACTCCAGTATTCTTGCCTGGGAAATCCCATAGACAGAAGAGCCTGGTGGGCTACAGTCCATGGGTCGCAAAAGAGTCAGACATGATTTAGCAACCCAACCTCATCAGCAACCCCCTGATTACGTGTCAGGACTCCACGATGATACCCGAACGGCCATGGCTGACTTCGAGTGAGGACTTGGAGCCTCTTCCACTTTGCCCCAAAGCAGTATCTCCCAGGGGTGCATGCTAAGTCACTGCATTGTGTCCAGCTCTTTGCAACCCTGTGGACGATAGCCCGCCAGGCTCCTCCGTCCATGAGATTCTCCAGGCAAGAATACTGGAGTGGGTATCCACGCCCTTTTCCAGGGAATCTTCCAGACCCAGGGATCGAACCTGCGTCTCTTATGCCCTGTGCATTGGCAGGCAGTTTACCACGAGCATCACGCGGGAAGCCATCCCCTCGGGTAAGCAGCCTTACATGGGGAACAAGGAAGAGGACTGTCACCCTCGAGGGACAGCCAGTGCCCTAGACCAAGGAGATGGGCCTCCCAAGACCTACCATGCCTGCGGCTGCGGGGTACGGGCTGGCCCTCCTGGCGGGACAGCCTCCTGAAACGGCCCAGAATCCCACAGCTCCCCTTGTTACAGCAGCGGCAGATGTCAGTGGGGCCTTCAACCGGGGACCACCTGAGAGAGAAAAATTAGCTTAGACGGCTGTCAGGCCTGCGGGAAGCGGTTTGCTGACAGTAGGCACATAGGGAGAATTGACACGAGTGAGGGTGGCCGGTCTTCCACCCCGGCCATGCCCAGGTTGGTCTCCTTACTTGTTAGAGGACTTGCTGAAGGAACAGGCTTTGTTTAGTTGGTCCGGGACTCGGTCAACCGAGGTCGCCTTCAGGTGGCAGGTGATGTATATCTGGAAATAAAAGCAGCTATGATGAGGTGGAGTTCGAGGCAGAGCAGTGACTGGCAAGCCAGCTGTTCAATAACCCTTAAGTCTTAGGGGAGGGAAACCCCCCTTTACAGAAGGGAGGACGCAGGTTCAGTGGTCAACTTGCCTAAATGTTCAGAGCAAGTTGCAGCTTCGATTCTGAACCGGCACCCTACCCATCCTCTTTATTTCTAGACTTTCCCACGCTTCTCCAGTCCATCATTGTCTCACTCCCAGGCGTCCTTAAATCAGAACCTTAGCAACAGGGAATCAAGCCCAAAGGGGCAAAAATCCAACGTAACCACCTGCAGGGGGAGGGGAACTTTGACGAAGACAGAGCTTAGGCGAGCTGGGGGCCTCTTGGTACAGGCATCCCCAGCCAGAGGCATTCACAGTCCCCCTCCCCAGACCCTGCCAGGGCCCTAAAATACTATCACCCTGCCTGACTCTTCTATGGAACATAATCCTCGGCCACCACCTAGCGGCTGAGTGCACCTGCAGGGAACCGGCTTCAGAAACTTAAAGCAGCCAGGCTTTACTCCCGGCTGCCTTCCGTCTGCCTCCCACCTGCTTTCAGCCCAGAGAAGTGCTTCCAGGTCCTTTAGCATCCCTGTTCCAGGAAGGAAACAGCCTTGACCCTCTGCCCCTTCCCAGAACATGCTGCTGACACTAACTGGGGCCTCAGATCCCCAGCGTGCTTCCTCGTCAGCTTTTGAGTAAGCGTCTCCAGTCTCCCAGCCATGTGCCCACCTTTGAGGAAGAGCCCTCCCAGAGCTCAAGCTGCCTTCCCTTGATCAGGATCGTCCTCTGGTCTTAGCTACCACCCCATCTCCCAAGAAGCAGGTGCCAGCTTCACCCACACTGATGGCCACCACTTGTGTGAAGCCTCAGGCCCTCCTGCCTCCCTACTGGACCACCAGCGAAGCTAACTCCCTATCCCTACACCAGGATCTTCTACCCTAGGACCCACAAGCTCATTGACCTGAGGACCAGCACCCTTCCTCAGTCTCTTCTTTATCCCCAGCCCCACTCAACCCATGACCTGCCATCACAAAGCTTTAGAACAGTTCCCAGTCGCTCCAGCTGTGTCCTTCTCTCTCATCTGTTCTCAGGTGACGTGAGGAAGCACCCATGGGCTCATTCACAAATCCCCACTGCTAGCCCCTCAATGCCACCCAGTCACGGAAGCCTCTGGTTCAGTGCTCTGTAGATGCACCAAGCAACTTCAATGGTTTTTGATGCATTCCTGAGTAGTGGCTAGGGATGGGAAAACACTAACAGAGCCTAGGGGTAGGTACAGAGCTGTTGGCTGTGAAATCCTTTCCCTTCGCTTGTTTTGAATAATAGAATGGTAAAAGCTGATGTCAGGGCTCACCCCAGTTAAGTGCAAATACATGGGATAGTTAAGTATCAGTATTTTGATGACCTTTCCAGGTGGTTAGTATCAAGCCAGAACTGAAAATCCTTGCTTTCACTCTTCTTAACCACCTATACCAAATTCTACATCCTCCTGCTCCGATCTCAGGCTATTTAGAAGCCACTTGAAATGTCTGTAGGATGCTACCAGCACTTCCTGGCAAGCAGCCTGTCCTACTTGTTCTTCCTGCCACCGTCATCACAGGTGGTCAGAGTTTCAGCTCCCTCCCCTCGCCACCCTCGTCAAGCTTCCTAGCTTAGTGGTTCTCAAGGGACTGGACCCCAGAGTAGCAGCAGCACCTGAAGACTTGTTACGAGTGCAGATTCCAGGCTCCACTCCGAGTCTACTGAGCCAAACCCTGGGAGGGCCCAGGGCCCAGCTCTCAGTCTCCCAGCCATGTGCCCACCTTTGAGGAAGAGCCTCCCAGAGCTCAAGCTGCCTTCCCTTGATCAGGATCGTCCTCTGGTCTTAGCTACCACCCCATCTCCCAAGAAGCAGGTGCCAGCTTCACCCACACTGATGGCCACCACTTGTGTGAAGCCTCAGGCCCTCCTGCCTCCCTACTGGACCACCAGCGAAGCTAACTCCCTATCCCTACACCAGGATCTTCTACCCTAGGACCCACAAGCTCATTGACCTGAGGACCAGCACCCTTCCTCAGTCTCTTCTTTATCCCCAGCCCCACTCAACCCATGACCTGCCATCACAAAGCTTTAGAACAGTTCCCAGTCGCTCCAGCTGTGTCCTTCTCTCTCATCTGTTCTCAGGTGACGTGAGGAAGCACCCATGGGCTCATTCACAAATCCCCACTGCTAGCCCCTCAATGCCACCCAGTCACGGAAGCCTCTGGTTCAGTGCTCTGTAGATGCACCAAGCAACTTCAATGGTTTTTGATGCATTCCTGAGTAGTGGCTAGGGATGGGAAAACACTAACAGAGCCTAGGGGTAGGTACAGAGCTGTTGGCTGTGAAATCCTTTCCCTTCGCTTGTTTTGAATAATAGAATGGTAAAAGCTGATGTCAGGGCTCACCCCAGTTAAGTGCAAATACATGGGATAGTTAAGTATCAGTATTTTGATGACCTTTCCAGGTGGTTAGTATCAAGCCAGAACTGAAAATCCTTGCTTTCACTCTTCTTAACCACCTATACCAAATTCTACATCCTCCTGCTCCGATCTCAGGCTATTTAGAAGCCACTTGAAATGTCTGTAGGATGCTACCAGCACTTCCTGGCAAGCAGCCTGTCCTACTTGTTCTTCCTGCCACCGTCATCACAGGTGGTCAGAGTTTCAGCTCCCTCCCCTCGCCACCCTCGTCAAGCTTCCTAGCTTAGTGGTTCTCAAGGGACTGGACCCCAGAGTAGCAGCAGCACCTGAAGACTTGTTACGAGTGCAGATTCCAGGCTCCACTCCGAGTCTACTGAGCCAAACCCTGGGAGGGCCCAGGGCCCAGCGGTCTGTTTCAACAAGCCCCCCGGGTGATGCTGATGAACTCAGGGTTCAGTAAGTCACTGGTCTAGCCTGTGTTCAAGTTCTAGAGGCTCCCTAGTATGAAAAGTTCCTACCTGCTTCCCTTGACCTTCTAGAAAGCCTCTAGGAAGGCTGGCACATACTCTTATGAGCTCCTTTATTCAACCCATCTGAGTTTCGATCCTGAGGACCTCAGTGAGGACAAAGTCAGTGACCTGGTCACCTGATGCTGCATCGCTGGTGCTCATCTGATATGAGGTGTCAGCTGAAGCTCCTCGGTTCCCACTCTACCTTGTTCTGTTTTCGGCATGCCTCACTCACGGGTTTTCTTGCTCCATCCTGCATGGATTTTCTACGGGTCTCTTAAGCCCTACGCCTTCCCAAAGATCTCACTGGAGATATGGCTCCATCAACGTGCTAAGTTACTAGGATAGGGCAGAACGATCAGATCCCTGGTTAAGGTAACAGCTAGTGAGCCCAGCGCCCGCTTAGTAATCCTGGTCAGCCTGACTCATCGAGGCCAGGCTTATTCCAGGCTATTAGGTCATTACCATGTTTCTGGAGTCATTAGCAAAACGGAACACATCCACGGTGAACTGGAGGATCTCCGGTCTGGGTCGGGGGGTTTTGAAAGCAGACGAGGCATCGGTGAGACCGTCGACAAGACAGCTTTGGAGAGAACGGTGAAACGGTCAAGGATCGAGGAAGGAGACACAAGTTCCCATCCCCAAGGCTTCCCTGGAGAGGCAGCCTCGCCTCACCCGTGGAAGTCCACGATGGTGTGGGAAGGGGAGGTGCTCCAGTCCGGCGTCAGGGTAGCCACGCAGTGGTCCACAAACAGTCTCAGGGGCACGTGGCTACCGGTGTGGACTTGGGCCTGGAGGTGGGCTTTGTCTCCCAGCTGGAACGTGGGCATTTTCTTTCCGGTGCTCCAGTTCTCTGCGAGGCACAGCAGGGATGAGGGCCTGCCAGAGCACCCCCTGCCCGCTACCCTCCCAGCCCTCCTTGCTCACCCTCCATCAGGCGCAGAGAGAAAACCAGCTTCTCCTCCGAGAACACCGTGGTGCTGAACGGCACCCAGGTGGGCTGGATGGCCCAGCTGCTCACATTGCCCTGCCTGGGAAGACAAGAGCAGCTGCCCACACCTGGTGCAGGCCTCTGGGCCCCCTGGGCTGCAGCCCCAACATCACACACGCTGCCATCCTCCGGGGTGTGTCTGCCTGTCTGAGCCCCAACCCCAGGATCTTGTCCCGGGAAGCCCTTTTCCACACGCCATATCCCTCGTGCCCACATTGTATCACCACCATCTCTACTCCCTCTTCCAGAGGAGAGCAGAGTTCAGGGCCTTCCCACTCGGCACTCAGCCCAGCAGATGCCAGGCCTCATAACCCAGTCACCCTGCCCCGCTCCTCAGTTTTCTTGCTCCATCCTGCATGGATTTTCACGGGTCTCTTAAGCCCCACGTAAAGATCTCACTGGAGATATGGCTCCATCAACGTGCTAAGTTACTAGGATAGGGCAGAACGATCAGATCCCTGGTTAAGGTAACAGCTAGTGAGCCCAGCGCCCGCTTAGTAATCCTGGTCAGCCTGACTCATCGAGGCCAGGCTTATTCCAGGCTATTAGGTCATTACCATGTTTCTGGAGTCATTAGCAAAACGGAACACATCCACGGTGAACTGGAGGATCTCCGGTCTGGGTCGGGGGGTTTTGAAAGCAGACGAGGCATCGGTGAGACCGTCGACAAGACAGCTTTGGAGAGAACGGTGAAACGGTCAAGGATCGAGGAAGGAGACACAAGTTCCCATCCCCAAGGCTTCCCTGGAGAGGCAGCCTCGTCTCACCCGTGGAAGTCCACGATGGTGTGGGAAGGGGAGGTGCTCCAGTCCGGCGTCAGGGTAGCCACGCAGTGGTCCACAAACAGTCTCAGGGGCACGTGGCTACCGGTGTGGACTTGGGCCTGGAGGTGGGCTTTGTCTCCCAGCTGGAACGTGGGCATTTTCTTTCCGGTGCTCCAGTTCTCTGCGAGGCACAGCAGGGATGAGGGCCTGCCAGAGCACCCCCTGCCCGCTTACCCCTCCCAGCCCTCCTTGCTCACCCTCCATCAGGCGCAGAGAGAAAACCAGCTTCTCCTCCGAGAACACCGTGGTGCTGAACGGCACCCAGGTGGGCTGGATGGCCCAGCTGCTCACATTGCCCTGCCTGGGAAGACAAGAGCAGCTGCCCACACCTGGTGCAGGCCTCTGGGCCCCCTGGGCTGCAGCCCCAACATCACACACGCTGCCATCCTCCGGGGTGTGTCTGCCTGTCTGAGCCCCAACCCCAGGATCTTGTCCCGGGAAGCCCTTTTCCACACGCCATATCCCTCGTGCCCACATTGTATCACCACCATCTCTACTCCCTCTTCCAGAGGAGAGCAGAGTTCAGGGCCTTCCCACTCGGCACTCAGCCCAGCAGATGCCAGGCCTCATAACCCAGTCACCCTGCCCCGCTCCTCAGTGCCCCGTTCACAGGCACGCGAACCCAACGACTGCGGGAAGCCAGGCGGGGAGAGCAGGTTGTGATGGCCAAGGTCAGAGGCTGGAACACACCCCTGCTCTACTGAGAGTCCCTTTCTGAACTCTGAGGGGGCAGGAGATCCCTGTAGCTCCACCGGAGAGGCAGCTATGGCCCCGGGCCGATTGCAGGGGCTCAGAACAGAGGCCACAGGCCCACCACCCTCCCACCAGGATGGAGGGTAGCGACCACAGCCACGGTCCCTCCCCCTCCGCACAGCCATGCCGCTGGGTAGGTACTGCCAGGAGGCAGACAGGCTTGCCAGGGGCAGCGACACAGACCTGGGATAGCGGCACTCGATGGGAACCTCCACCTGGTTCGTCCTCACGATGGACAGGTTTCCCACAGGGCGGGGGGTGTGGAGCAGGAAGGTGCTGTACACCAGGGCATCCTCGGTCACCTGAGGGCAAGAGGAGGGGTTCACAGCCTGCATCACCTGCCCCAGGTGTGCCCGGCAAGAGGCAGGAGGCTGGCTGCTGGAGGCAGAGAGAACCCAGGCTCTGGGCTCAAAGCCCACTCCACCGACCCATGACAGAGCCTGCACAGGCACCTCCTTCACCCCTCGTTTCACCCCCAAAACAGGGACACCACCCCTGGGGGTCTGGATCAGCTCCGTGCCATCAGCAAGCGGCGTGCTGTGACCAGAGACATTGGGTGGGGGCTCCCAGCTCAGGCTGCCCTCACTCCCGCACACACGCTTTCTCCTTTTCCACGGCAGGCCTGGGGCCAAGCAAGCCCTGAGGAAGAGACTAGAAAGTGCCAGGAGTTTCAGCTCACTGCCCCAGCGGTTACCACTTAACTCACCGTCCCTCTTCTGACTTATTCTCCGCCTCATCTCACCAAAGGGGAAGCTGGTTTAGTGGCTGCCTGAGGCCGGAAGAGCCCGAGCAGGACTGCTGGGCCACTTGCCCCGCCCCCCCACCCAGTGAGCCGCTGCCTGGCCCTGAGCTCAAACTTCAAACTCAGACTTCAGGGAGCATCCTAGCTGTCCGTGAGCTGGGGGGGGCCAATACTCGGCACTCAGCCCAGCAGATGCCAGGCCTCATAACCCAGTCACCCTGCCCCGCTCCTCAGTGCCCCGTTCACAGGCACGCGAACCCAACGACTGCGGGAAGCCAGGCGGGGAGAGCAGGTTGTGATGGCCAAGGTCAGAGGCTGGAACACACCCCTGCTCTACTGAGAGTCCCTTTCTGAACTCTGAGGGGGCAGGAGATCCCTGTAGCTCCACCGGAGAGGCAGCTATGGCCCCGGGCCGATTGCAGGGGCTCAGAACAGAGGCCACAGGCCCACCACCCTCCCACCAGGATGGAGGGTAGCGACCACAGCCACGGTCCCTCCCCCTCCGCACAGCCATGCCGCTGGGTAGGTACTGCCAGGAGGCAGACAGGCTTGCCAGGGGCAGCGACACAGACCTGGGATAGCGGCACTCGATGGGAACCTCCACCTGGTTCGTCCTCACGATGGACAGGTTTCCCACAGGGCGGGGGGTGTGGAGCAGGAAGGTGCTGTACACCAGGGCATCCTCGGTCACCTGAGGGCAAGAGGAGGGGTTCACAGCCTGCATCACCTGCCCCAGGTGTGCCCGGCAAGAGGCAGGAGGCTGGCTGCTGGAGGCAGAGAGAACCCAGGCTCTGGGCTCAAAGCCCACTCCACCGACCCATGACAGAGCCTGCACAGGCACCTCCTTCACCCCTCGTTTCACCCCCAAAACAGGGACACCACCCCTGGGGGTCTGGATCAGCTCCGTGCCATCAGCAAGCGGCGTGCTGTGACCAGAGACATTGGGTGGGGGCTCCCAGCTCAGGCTGCCCTCACTCCCGCACACACGCTTTCTCCTTTTCCACGGCAGGCCTGGGGCCAAGCAAGCCCTGAGGAAGAGACTAGAAAGTGCCAGGAGTTTCAGCTCACTGCCCCAGCGGTTACCACTTAACTCACCGTCCCTCTTCTGACTTATTCTCCGCCTCATCTCACCAAAGGGGAAGCTGGTTTAGTGGCTGCCTGAGGCCGGAAGAGCCCGAGCAGGACTGCTGGGCCACTTGCCCCGCCCCCCCACCCAGTGAGCCGCTGCCTGGCCCTGAGCTCAAACTTCAAACTCAGACTTCAGGGGAGCATCCTAGCTGTCCGTGAGCGAGGTTCCCAGGGGGAGTGGCTGCATATTCATGGGACTCAGTGCAAAGTGGAAATGCAGGGCCCCTCGTCCAAAAGGAACGGATTTCAGGACCATGGAGCATCAGGAAACCAAGCGCGGTCCCCAGAGTCAGCACAGGTGGTGCTCCCAGGAAGCCCCCCCTCCCTGAGTCTCACATGACTTTCCACGTGATTCTCATCTGCTGAAACTGGGCAACCTGGCTCAGGGGAGAGGCGTGGCCAGGCTGCGCTCCACGGAAGGGTCACAGGGGATCTTACAGATGCTGACGTCGGCCCCGACTTCCAGCCTGATTTAAGATGGATACGGGAGTCGGGAGTTTTAGTCACTCCACAGGCAATTCTGATGTCCAAAGATCAGGCGTTACTAAGTTCGGATAATTCCTTAACTCCTGCACCTCTGGCCTCCCTATGCTCTCCCCCGGGAAATGAGGCCCAGGAGGTTTCAGGACCAGCCCTGGGGCCCACCCTGAGAACAGAGCTCTCGAGGAGGACTCCAGGGGCTGAACTTGCCCCGTTCCCAAGCAAGCTGAGACCTGAATCCAAGAGCTAGCTGGGTCGGGGGCATAATGGAGCGGAGGACAGACTCTCTGAGGGGCAGCAGAAAGTTGATTCAGGAATTGTGCACCAGCTGAGGCCAGCTCAGCCCTGCCTTGCTGGGAGGCCGCTGCCTTGTACCGAGGCTCTGTCTCTCCCCGTCTCCTTGGGAGGAGGTCTGGCCTGAATTACTCAGCTCTCTCCCCACACGTGCCCCACCCCAACTTGAGCCTGCCCCCATGGAACCTGCTTTGAGCTTCTTAAACGACAATGCCCTCTGACCCTGAAACTTCAAAGCCATTAGCATGAATGAGGGACGCCAAAATTTCGAGAGTTTTCTTTTTTCTGTGATGACTTCTGGCTTTCTGAGGTTTCGGTTTATTTCTCCCATACAAGTTTCTAGGGCCCCACGCCCGGCTCCCTGCAGGGAATCCTTTCCCGCACCCACCTTCATTGGCTGCATCTCTCTGCTGTCCTCTAGGGCTTCACCGATCTTTAGGAATCAGAGACAGGCCTCCACCCACCTCCCCAGTTTTGGCAACTGGAGTCAGGAACCCCCCCTAGCTCTGTGCCACCAAGGCCCAGCTTCAGGTCTCAGGGGCTCCGCCCACCCTAGCCCCCCAAATGAAAGGAATCCACTCCAGCCCCACCTTATACCCCCATCACCAACCCCCTCCCATACTATCCCACCAAAGCCAGGGCTGCCAAGGGGACTCAGGCCTCACCTGCAGGCTGTTCCCACACTGGTGCAGCCCAACCTCAAACCTAACCATGCCATCCGTGTTGCCGGCGGCCCGAGGCTCACAACCGTCAGGGCCTAGGGTGAGATCTGCAGGCTGGATGAGCTTCCCAGTGCCGAAAAGGTCTTTGTTGACTGTGACCACCAGCTTGGCCTCCTGACACTCCACCACCACGGCAGGCGGCTTCGAGGGCCTGAAGAGCTCGGTTTCATTACCCCAGAAGGGCTGGGGGGTGCATAGCTCCATGCTTCCCCAGAGCAGAAAGCAGAGGAAGAGCCGAGAGCCCAGCCCCATGGTGCCTGCCAAGCCACACCCACTGTAACTCATGGGCAGGCACCGCCCACCTTCTTATACCCTGGATGATGGCTATTCCCACCTGGGTTCCACTGCCAATCAAGTGCGCCAGGCCCTAGATGCTCAAAGTGGCTCCTGATTTTGCAGCATCACCTCACCTGGGAGCTTGTTTAAAATGCAAACTCTGGGACTTCCCTGGAGGTCCAGCGATTAGGACTCTGCACTTCCACTGCAGGCGATGTGGGTTGGATCCCGGATGGGGGAACTAAGATCTCGTGAGCAGCGTGGGGAGGCCAGAAAGAAAGAAAGAAAGAGACTCTCAGCTACAGCCCGGCCCAACTGAGTCAGGATCTCGTGTTCTGCTCTTTCCCCAAGTGAACTGCATTCACATTAAGGCTTGAGAAGCATCAGCTGGTGGCCTGGTCAGTTGAAACTTCTCACCCCCTTCCTTCCTCCCACCCTTTGCTGGCCTTGCCCTCATCACCTAGAGAGGGAGCTAAGAGCTACCCTGGATCCTTGAGGGTGGGGGGGTGTGCTCAGTCCCAATCTTTGTAGTCCCATGGACTATAGCCTGCCAGACTCCTCTGCCCATGGGAGCATACTGTCCAGGCAAGAACACTGGAGTGGGTTGCCATTTCCAACTCCAGGGATCATCCCAGGCCAGGAATCAAACCAGAGTCTCTAGCATCGCAGGCAGATTCTTTACCACTGAGCCATGTGGGAAGGCCAAAGTGAAAGTGTTAGTCGCTCAGTCATATCCGACT
Source organism: Tragulus kanchil (assembly GCA_022376925.1). Classification (NCBI taxonomy): domain Eukaryota; kingdom Metazoa; phylum Chordata; class Mammalia; order Artiodactyla; family Tragulidae; genus Tragulus; species Tragulus kanchil. The sequence goes on along the minus strand of JAIOJX010000002.1, from coordinate 150,638,479 downwards.
CTTTGTGACCCCGTAGGCTGTAGCCCACCAGAAATGAATGGCAAACCACGTCAGCATCCTTGCCTTGAGAACCCCATGAATAGTATGAAACCCGGTGTCAACTACAGGGAATGGACAACAAGGGCATTTGCCATCTGTCTCTGTGGAGACGGAACACTGTGCCTTATGAGCTGCTGGCTTTTCAACACCCCATGAAGGACATCAGGGTGGGGCAAGGCACTCTGGGCTCCGGGAATCCGGTGGAGCAGGTCTTTAGATAGGGAAATGACTTTTAGGAACAGCTTTTATTATCTCAATCCTTCCATCTCCTCACAACTAGAAAAGTGCTAAAATCTTTCAGGTAGATATCACATCCTCCTGTCAGATACAATCCATTTGTAAAACAAAAGCCTTTGAAAAAACCCTTTCTTTGATGGCATTTGAATTTCCCCCACACTGAAACCCTTATATTGGCTTTCCTCCCCTCTGTCTTTGGAGCAGTCTCTCAATGCTATCTGGGGTGTTGCCTCCCGGGCTGCAGTCCTAATTATTCCCCAAATAAAACTTAACCCACAACTCTCAAGTTGTTCATCGTTTTCAGTCGACACTGGCGTGCTGCAGTCCACGGGGTTGCAAAGAGTCGGACATGCCTGAGCGACTGAACGGAACTCAACTGCCTGTCCCTGAGCTCCAACGGTCAGATTCCAGCACTTGTTAATTAGGGAAGGGAGGGGATGCAAGATCAGTGAGAAACGGTCAAGAGCAGCCTTGCGGCAAGGCCCCCTTTCCTCCTGAATGGTTACATACAACAGTATCTTTGAGCTGTTTGCAGACACCGAAAGCCCCTCCAGGTGGGAGAAGTTAATGATTAACAATGGTACACTGGCCCCCAGCATGGAGACCCCAGACCATATGAACCCGAAGGTTTCCAATGCTAACTCCCACTTACCTCCCCACCAACCCGTCAGAGGAATGTCCACGAGCTGGTCACATCCTCTTTGAACAATTACAAGAAAACTTCTATCTTCTCCAAGGAGGGGACACACAGTTTTGAGGGCAGTAGCCCACTGTGTCCCCCTTTGCCTGGAAAAGTAATAAATCTATCTGTTCTACTTCACCCAGGACTCTATCTCGGAGATTTGATTCAGTACCAGTGTCCAGAGAAGCAGAGCTTTCGGCTCCAGAAGTGTGTACGCTCTTGTGAGTGCTTGCCTCTAAAGAGATTGAACCATACCTCTAAGTTGCTTTAGTATTCTTCCTTGGAGGTTTTTGTTAATATGTTACTTGTGGGAAAATAAATGGAAGGGAGAGAGGACCCTACAACTTCCTTTGACCCGATCAGCCTGGTGGGGGTGGGGATGGTGGAGAAAGTTAGCAGAGAGAAGCAGGTGAGTTCAGGCTCCAAGCTTGTCTGGGCAGCCTGCCTACCGCAGCGCAAAGCCTCCCACCTGAGTTTCCTGCCTAGCCGGCCCAGGGAGAGAGAGCCGGCTGTGGCCTGAAGGACTGTCTTCTGCAGGGGAAGGGATCCCTCCACACTTGTTACCCACAGCTGTGGGTAGGGTGGAGTAGGGTGGGGTGGGCTGAGGATGAGCGACCAGGGAGGGCTGCCCTGAAGCCATCAGCCCCTCTCCCTCTCTGCCTTGGAGTTAACCCCCCTTAGAGGGCTTCAGGGAAATAAAAGATAAGGAATTGGTGAGGGTGGGGGTGAGGCATGTACTAGCGGGAGAGTCTGTATGTACACGGCGGCTGGTAAGCATGTGTATTCCCCTTTTCCAGAAAGAAGACGAGAGAGAGCTCCACCAGGGAGCCTGGCCAGTCCAGTCCCCACCACCCCAACCCAGAGCAGATGCTGGATCTTACATTTTTCCCTGAGAAGTGCTGCCCCCTGGTGGCCAAAAGGCACCAAAGAGGAGCCACAGGCTCAGAGCCTTTTTCTTACTTAAACCCTTTTAAAGCCTAGATGTTGTTTTAAGTCACTATCATGTCCAAGTCTTTTGCGACCCTCGTGGACTGTAGCCTGACAGGCTCCTCTGTCTATGGGCTTGTCTAGGCAAGAATACTGGAGTGGGTGGCCATTTTCTTCGCCAGAGAATCTTCCTGATCCAGGAATCAAACCTGAGTCTCCTGCGTCTCCTTAAATTGGCAGGCAGATTCTTTACCACTGAGCCACCTGGGAAACCCCTTTACAGTGGGTAAATCTGGGAAAAAAGTAGCCCTTTAACCAGGTTGTCAAAGTTAATGTTTAGTTGAATAAACATTATTATTTATTTAGTGGGATGAAAGCGTTACCCTTTGTGAGTGGCTTGCCTCTAAAGAGATTGAACCATACCTCTAAGTTGCTTTAGTATTCTTCCTTGGAGGTTTTTGTTAATATGTTACTTGTGGGAAAATAAATGGAAGGGAGAGAGGACCCTACAACTTCCTTTGACCCGATCAGCCTGGTGGGGGTGGGGATGGTGGAGAAAGTTAGCAGAGAGAAGCAGGTGAGTTCAGGCTCCAAGCTTGTCTGGGCAGCCTGCCTACCGCAGCGCAAAGCCTCCCACCTGAGTTTCCTGCCTAGCCGGCCCAGGGAGAGAGAGCCGGCTGTGGCCTGAAGGACTGTCTTCTGCAGGGGAAGGGATCCCTCCACACTTGTTACCCACAGCTGTGGGTAGGGTGGAGTAGGGTGGGGTGGGCTGAGGATGAGCGACCAGGGAGGGCTGCCCTGAAGCCATCAGCCCCTCTCCCTCTCTGCCTTGGAGTTAACCCCCCTTAGAGGGCTTCAGGGAAATAAAAGATAAGGAATTGGTGAGGGTGGGGGTGAGGCATGTACTAGCGGGAGAGTCTGTATGTACACGGCGGCTGGTAAGCATGTGTTTTCCCCCTTTTCCAGAAAGAAGACGAGAGAGAGCTCCACCAGGGAGCCTGGCCAGTCCAGTCCCCACCACCCCAACCCAGAGCAGATGCTGGATCTTACATTTTTCCCTGAGAAGTGCTGCCCCCTGGTGGCCAAAAGGCACCAAAGAGGAGCCACAGGCTCAGAGCCTTTTTCTTACTTAAACCCTTTTAAAGCCTAGATGTTGTTTTAAGTCACTATCATGTCCAAGTCTTTTGCGACCCTCGTGGACTGTAGCCTGACAGGCTCCTCTGTCTATGGGCTTGTCTAGGCAAGAATACTGGAGTGGGTGGCCATTTTCTTCGCCAGAGAATCTTCCTGATCCAGGAATCAAACCTGAGTCTCCTGCGTCTCCTTAAATTGGCAGGCAGATTCTTTACCACTGAGCCACCTGGGAAACCCCTTTACAGTGGGTAAATCTGGGAAAAAAGTAGCCCTTTAACCAGGTTGTCAAAGTTAATGTTTAGTTGAATAAACATTATTATTTATTTAGTGGGATGAAAGGAAAAGAGATGCTGCCCAGTGGGTTTTTCTTTTCCCTTTTTTTTGGCCTGAGGCATGTGGGACCAAGCCCCCTGCATTGAAAGCAGAGAGTCTTAACCACTGGGCCACCTGGGGAAGTCCCGCTTCCAGTGTTTAGGCAAAGGTTATGTATGTGTAAAAACGCATGCATGTGTATCTACATGTGTGTATATGAGTATGGGTAAATATGTACATATATACCAAATTACATATATACACATAATACATAGATACAGAGAGAAAGATGATGTAGCAAAATGTTCATATTTGCTATATACAGGTAAAAGGAAGTTCAAAATAAGAGATTAAAAATAAACCCTTTCTAGGTCAGATTTAAATGAAAGAGAGGACACTAGGGATCTGTTTTCAGAAGGAGACTGCTGACCGCTTTCCAAGAGCAATGGCCGAAACAAAACTTGAACTTACTAGGCAGAAAACAAAAAGATGCCTAAAAAGATGACCTTTGAGGAATAATTTATGAAACTTCAGTGAAAGTCATCAAAGAAGCTCATCTAAATAGAGAATCCATATTCATGGATGGAAAGTGCCACCTTAAAACTCAGTTCTTCCCAAATGAACTGGTAAATTCTATCAAAATCCCAGCAGGGTTTGTGTGTGCATGTGTGAGTGCGTGTGTGTGTGGAACTTAAAACTAATCTAAAATTTATATGGGGACTTCCCTTGTGGCTCAGTGGATAAGAACCTGTCTGCCAATGCAGGAGACACAGGTTCGATCCCTGATCCGGGAAGATCCCACATACCGCAGAGCAGCTAAACCCACACATCAACAAAGAGCCAGCACAGCCAAAAATAAATAAATAAAAGTTTTGAAAAAAAAAATTATATGGAAGGGCAGAGGGCCAAGGAAACCAAGACTTTGGAAGAAAAAGAAGTGATGTGAGAGACACACCCTCACAGATGCTAAGACATATTACAAAGCCATGGTCATGAAGGCAGGGTGCAGTTAGGACAAAAAAATACAGTAGCCTAGGGGAGAGGGCCCCAAACAGCCACTTGCATGTGTGGAAATAAGACACACGACAGAGGAAACAAGTGGAGCACTTGTGAAGGAGCTGTGACGAGTATTATCCACATGGAAAAAACCGAACCTTTGTCTGATACATAAAAGTAAATTCTAGGGCTTCCCTGGTGGTCCAATGGGTAAAGAGTCCGCCTCGCAGTGCAAGGGACACCGGCTTAATCCCTGGTCTGGGAAGTGTTTAGGCAAAGGTTATGTATGTGTAAAAACGCATGCATGTGTATCTACATGTGTGTATATGAGTATGGGTAAATATGTACATATATACCAAATTACATATATACACATAATACATAGATACAGAGAGAAAGATGATGTAGCAAAATGTTCATATTTGCTATATACAGGTAAAAGGAAGTTCAAAATAAGAGATTAAAAATAAACCCTTTCTAGGTCAGATTTAAATGAAAGAGAGGACACTAGGGATCTGTTTTCAGAAGGAGACTGCTGACCGCTTTCCAAGAGCAATGGCCGAAACAAAACTTGAACTTACTAGGCAGAAAACAAAAAGATGCCTAAAAAGATGACCTTTGAGGAATAATTTATGAAACTTCAGTGAAAGTCATCAAAGAAGCTCATCTAAATAGAGAATCCATATTCATGGATGGAAAGTGCCACCTTAAAACTCAGTTCTTCCCAAATGAACTGGTAAATTCTATCAAAATCCCAGCAGGGTTTGTGTGTGCATGTGTGAGTGCGTGTGTGTGTGGAACTTAAAACTAATCTAAAATTTATATGGGGACTTCCCTTGTGGCTCAGTGGATAAGAACCTGTCTGCCAATGCAGGAGACACAGGTTCGATCCCTGATCCGGGAAGATCCCACATACCGCAGAGCAGCTAAACCCACACATCAACAAAGAGCCAGCACAGCCAAAAATAAATAAATAAAAGTTTTGAAAAAAAAAATTATATGGAAGGGCAGAGGGCCAAGGAAACCAAGACTTTGGAAGAAAAAGAAGTGATGTGAGAGACACACCCTCACAGATGCTAAGACATATTACAAAGCCATGGTCATGAAGGCAGGGTGCAGTTAGGACAAAAAAATACAGTAGCCTAGGGGAGAGGGCCCCAAACAGCCACTTGCATGTGTGGAAATAAGACACACGACAGAGGAAACAAGTGGAGCACTTGTGAAGGGAGCTGTGACGAGTATTATCCACATGGAAAAAACCGAACCTTTGTCTGATACATAAAAGTAAATTCTAGGGCTTCCCTGGTGGTCCAATGGGTAAAGAGTCCGCCTCGCAGTGCAAGGGACACCGGCTTAATCCCTGGTCTGGGAAGATCCCACGTGCCGCAGAGCGGCTAGACCGGTGTGTCCAATGAGACGCCAATGCTCTGGAGCGCATGCGCACAGAGCCGGGGCTCTGCAATGAGAGCCCACTGCGATGGGAGGCCCACACAGGCCAAAGAATAAAAAAAGATGGATGAAAAATAAATATAAATTAAAAAGAGGCATGATGGGAAAAAAGGAAAAATTACTTTGAAAAAGGGGGAAAAAAGAATCCAGTTTCTAGACTAGAGGGTCCGCCTGAGCCTTAAAACAAGGCAGCTTCTGTCAGAAATTTCTTCTGCCCCATTGGTTGCCCAATACAAGGCACATCTCTTGGGATGTTTCTGTCTTGGCAACCCTTAGGCCTTAGGCTGCTCCTGAAAGAAAGGGCTGAATAAACATAATGGTCTCCAGTTCTGTTCATTCAAAGCACTACTCCACTGCCAATGCCGCCCCAAACGTGCGCGGTGTGGTGTCCACGGAAAGACCAAAGAATGAAGTTTCATGACCATAGGGGGCATATTGGGCACGTCTCTTCCGTCGCTGGTTTAACTTAAGCATGTTCTATGGAAACTGCATTTTGTCCCCGTGCAAATGTCTCTCAGAATGAGACGTTCATTTCCCGACAATGGGTTGCAATGGATCCCCACTTCAGCCGTCTCATCTAGACAAACCTACAAGAAGGAAGGCTGATGTGGGTGCTTGTACAATGTAATGCAACAGATTTCCTGTGAATAGGCGGGGCTGTTAGTGGTGCCTAGGGGAATTCCTTGGCGGTCTAGCTGTTAAGGGACTTCCCAGGTGGCTTAGGGGTAAAGAATCGACCTGCCAATGCAGGAGACCTGCCAATGTGTTCGATCCCTGGGCCGGAAAGATATCTCTGGGGAAGGAAATGGCAACCCACTCCAGTATTTTTGCCTGGAGAATCCCATGGAGCCTGGCGGGATATGCCATCCATAGGGGTCACAAAGTCACATGTGACTGAGCGACTAATATGTTCACTTTCTTCTTGCTTTATGTAGGACATTTCAGATGGTGCCAATTTCAGGCCATTACCAATAAAGCTGCTCTGGTGTAGGTTTTTGTGCAGATATAGGATTTCATTCTCTGGAAGAAATGCCCAGGAATATAATTGCTGAGTTGTACATTAAGTATATGTTTAGTTTTTTTTTTTTTTTAATTTTTTTAAGAGAGTTTTTTTTTTTTTAATTTTGTCCTCTTTTATTGGTTATTTATTTATTTTCATCCATCTTTACTCTTCAGCCTGTGTGGGCCTCCCGTCGCAGTGGCCTCTCCTGTAGCAGAGCACTGGTTCTGGGCGCAGGTGCTCCAGAGTGCTGGCTGCTCATTGAACACACTGGTCCAGCCGCTCCGCCGCACATGGGATCTTCCCAGGCCAGGGATTGAACCCGTGTCCCTTGCACTGCAAGGCAGACTCTCTACCCACTGGACCACCAGGGAAGCCCTAAGTGCACGTTTAGTTTTTAAAGCAACTGCTAAACTACTTTCTAGAGGACTGGACCATTTTAGGCTACCCCTTAGCAATGTATGGGAGATCCAGTTTCTCCACATTCTTGTTAGCGCTTGATACTGTCATGACTTCTGTTTTAGCCATTCTGAAACGTGTAGGGTGATGGCTCCTCCTTGGCTTAATTTGCATCTCCCTAATGGCTGGTAATATTGAACATCTTTTCATGCGCTCCTTGCCATATATTCTCTGTGGTGGAATGTCTCTTTATGGCTTGGCCATTATCTAGCTGGAGTGTTCATTTTGTGTGTGTGTGTGTGTGTCCATGCACACGTTTGGGTTTTTTTTTTAATGTTGAGTTTTGAGAGTTCTTTATATATTCTAGATAGGAATGTTTGTATTCATATATGCGGTATATGCATGTCGTGGACTATTACTGAGCCATAAAAAGGGATAACAAATACATGCTACAACATGGATGAACTTTGAAAAGTGTTCTAAGTGAAAGGAGCAGAACACAGAAGAAGGTCACATTTTGTAGGATTTCACTTATGGGAAATGTCCAGAAAAGGCAAATCTATAGGGACAGAATGTAGACTCAGGGCTGCCAAGAGCTGGAGAGAAGGGGGAAAGGGATTGACTGATAATGGGCACAGGGTTTTGTTGGGGGTTTTGAATCTGTTCTGCAATTAGATAATGGCGATGGTGGTACAACTCTGTGAGCATACTCAAAACCAACAAATTGTGTACCTGGAGCTTAAAACCTGCTAGAGGGGGGCTTCCCTGGTAGCTCAGTGGTAAAGAGTTCGCCTGCCAATGCAGGAGACACAGGTTCGACCCCTGAGCCGGGAAGATCCCCCCTGCTGTGGAGCGACTAAGGCCGTGAGCCACAACTACGGAGCCCGTGTGCCGCAACTACTGAAGTCCGCGTGCCCGAGAGCCCAAGTTCCACAACAAGAGAAGTCACTGCCACAAGAAGCCTGGTCACCTCAACTAGAGAGTAGCCCCCACTCCCTGCAACTAGAGAAGACCTTATGGCAGCAGTGAAAACCCAGAATAGCCACAAATTAAATAAATAAATAAAATGCATTTCTTTAAAGGAATAAAAGAAAACCCTGCTAGAGGGGAAGTATGGATGGAGAAAAGGCTAAGACTGAGCCCAGGGCTCCGGTCTACTTGCCCATCACGCTTTGCAATGGCAAGTTACTGGATCTGGCCAGTGAGACTGGCAGGGGATTTCTCTTCTGGGTTTTCTGGGAAAATCTTCTTAGTTTTTAAAATAGGACACAAGGTGGGGATGTTTCCTCTTTTCTGGTCCTGAACATTGTCCTAGGCGTGAGCTACTCAGAATTGAGGCCACCATCTTGAGTCATGAGGGAAACCAGCCAAAAGGAGGAGTCAACTTGCTGACCACGGCAGAGCAGACCTGGGTCCCTGATGATGTCCCTCCGCTGAATTAGCCAGTCCTGAGATGGCCATCCCTCTTCCCTGGTGGCTCAGAGGGTAAAGAATCGGCCTTCATTGCAGGAGACCTGGATTCCATCCCTGGGTTGGGAGAATCCCCTGGAGAAGGAAATGGCAACTCACTCCCATATTCTTGCCCAGAGAACTCCATGGACAGAGGAGCCTGGTGGGCTATAGTCCATGGGGTCGCAAAGAGTCGGACACAACTGAGCAGCTAACACTAACACAGAGTTCCAAAGGTACCAGAACTCAAGCGCACAATAGGGGGCTTCCCTGGTGGTCCAGTGGGTAAGGACACTGCCTTGCAGTGCAAGGGGCACTGGTTCGATCCCTGGCCTGGGAAGATCCCACCTGCCGCGGAGCGCCTGGACCCATGTGTCCAATTACCGAGCCGGAGCTCTGGAGCGCATGTGCCCAGAGCCAGTGCTCTGCGACAACAGAGGCCACTGCGATGGGAGGCCCACACGGACCAAAGAACAAAGATGGATGGAAATAGATAAATGAAAAACCAATAGAAGTGGCCCGCCTGCTCCCCTCCCTCCCCAACCCACCCCCCACCAATAATAAATGAATTTAAACAAAAAAAAGAGCACAATAGGCAAAAAAAAAAAAAAAGCCAGCAGGTCCTACCCACGTGGGAAGCCCACTCTGGCTCCTATGATCATGTTTCCACACCCCCAGGCGGGAGGGGGGCAAGGGCCATCCCAGGAACAGAGCTAAAGGTTGAAATCAAGGCTGTCGCAGGAGACAGGGGTGCTCTGGCAGCTCCACAAAGGGGCGGAGACCTATCCAGGCCTTTCTGAAACCTGAACCCTGGGGTGGGGGGAGGGAGAGGAGGGGCTGCCTGGCCCTGAGAGTGCATGTCTGCACCTCACCCCACCCCACCCCAGAGCTCCTCCTCTGTCCAGTGCCCCTTCTGGGGGCTACTCCAGATGCTACAGGCCACCTCCGCGCTCTCTTTGCCTCTCACTGGCCCTAAGGTTGAGTGGGGACAGGCTGGGGCCACCAGCCAGCTCCATGGATAGGGACTTCACCTCTGCTCACCTTCCAGTTTTGGAAAGAAAAGAAGAAAGATCTGTGTTGATTTGCATCTGGGGGATCCTTCCCCGTCCTAAACTTCGGAAGCCAGAAAAAGAGTGATTTGACTTCGGATTGACTCTAGAAGAAGGACAAGAAAGAGCCTAGAACCTTCCCCCCAGGTATGAATTTCTTCTGCTTGGCTGGCATGTATGCGTCTGGTGTATGTCACAGGGTTTCCACTGGTAAGAGGAGCCTTCCAAAGAGTCGGACACAACTGACACTAACACAGAGTTCCAAAGGTACCAGAACTCAAGCGCACAATAGGGGGCTTCCCTGGTGGTCCAGTGGGTAAGGACACTGCCTTGCAGTGCAAGGGGCACTGGTTCGATCCCTGGCCTGGGAAGATCCCACCTGCCGCGGAGCGCCTGGACCCATGTGTCCAATTACCGAGCCGGAGCTCTGGAGCGCATGTGCCCAGAGCCAGTGCTCTGCGACAACAGAGGCCACTGCGATGGGAGGCCCACACGGACCAAAGAACAAAGATGGATGGAAATAGATAAATGAAAAACCAATAGAAGTGGCCCGCCTGCCCCCCCCCCCCCCCACCCCCCCCCCCCCCAATAAGAAATGAATTTAAACAAAAAAAAGAGCACAATAGGCAAAAAAAAAAAAAAAGCCAGCAGGTCCTACCCACGTGGGAAGCCCACTCTGGCTCCTATGATCATGTTTCCACACCCCCAGGCGGGAGGGGGGCAAGGGCCATCCCAGGAACAGAGCTAAAGGTTGAAATCAAGGCTGTCGCAGGAGACAGGGGTGCTCTGGCAGCTCCACAAAGGGGCGGAGACCTATCCAGGCCTTTCTGAAACCTGAACCCTGGGGTGGGGGAGGAGGGGCTGCCTGGCCCTGAGAGTGCATGTCTGCACCTCACCCCACCCCACCCCAGAGCTCCTCCTCTGTCCAGTGCCCCTTCTGGGGGCTACTCCAGATGCTACAGGCCACCTCCGCGCTCTCTTTGCCTCTCACTGGCCCTAAGGTTGAGTGGGGACAGGCTGGGGCCACCAGCCAGCTCCATGGATAGGGACTTCACCTCTGCTCACCTTCCAGTTTTGGAAAGAAAAGAAGAAAGATCTGTGTTGATTTGCATCTGGGGGATCCTTCCCCGTCCTAAACTTCGGAAGCCAGAAAAAGAGTGATTTGACTTCGGATTGACTCTAGAAGAAGGACAAGAAAGAGCCTAGAACCTTCCCCCCAGGTATGAATTTCTTCTGCTTTGCTGGCATGTATGAGTCTGGTGTATGTCACAGGTTTTCCACTGGTAAGAGATGGAGCTTTCCTTGATGATCTCCCCGGCCCCTTCTGACGGTGTCGGTGACGGGCCATGCCGTGACTCTGTAACCCTTTCATTCAGCCATTCAGCATTTCCTTAGTACCCATCCTGTGCCCGGTACTGCTGCTAGGTAACCGCTGGTCCTTGCTCTCGAAGGTCCCCACTCTGGATGGGAAACAGTCCTCATAATAAGAGTGACCACACTTACGGGTGGGCCAGGCATGGAGCTAAATTTTTTATAAATGTTAGCTCATGTATCCTAGCAAGAACTGGAAGGGGCAAGTGCATTCCTAGCCCCATTTTACAGATGCGGACAGTAAGGCTCAGCAAGATGAGGTCACACAGCTAGTAGATGATGGAGCTAATACTTAGAACCATAGTGCATGCTGCCTGCCTGCACTGTGGAGAGACAGTTCAAGGCCACAGATGCACCACTGTAGGGTAGGGAGGGAGTCGCAACTCATGAGGGCTGGGAATGGTTAAGCCTCCTTTTGACCAAGATTTCCAGGCTGTAAGGTAGGATCGAGCTCAGAGCTGGAGGTAAGGCTCCACCAGGCCCACTGAGAGCTCTTGCGGTGACTTGGACATAAGGGGAGTGGGAGTCCAGATCAGGGGTCCCCCTCTCTCATTCCAGGGCCAGGGAGGTAGGGAATCAAGCAGGAGAGCTTCGGGATTCCAGCCGGGTTCCCTGGGAGCTGTGGGTCCCCACGTTTACAGAGCGAGGGCTTCCCTGACCTGGGAGGCTAGTGTCCCAGCAGCCTGAGAGGTGGGTGGCCCCCAGGCCTGGGCAGCAGGGACAGGCCCAGGTCACTATGGTCTCCCCTCAGCAAAGCCTGGACCGCAGCTCCCCCCTCCTCCCAGCTCTCGACTCCCATCTCCCATCTGTCCCCAAAGGACAAAAGCTGCTTATTCCACTGGGAGCTGCACTGGGCCCCATGAATGAAGTGTTGAGAACCCTGTGTCCACATCCAGATAGGTTTTCATCCTCTTCCCAACCAGACTGTTTACATGCCAGGCTGGAGGCAAAGCCAGGAGAGGTGGGGGCGGGCATGGCAGTGTTCCTGCTGAGACAGGGGCCCACGTCCCTGGGCACCTCAGTCAGCGTATCCCAAACAAAACCATCTTCTCTTTTTTTAAAAAAAAATATTTATTTGGTTGCACTAGGTTTTGGTTGGGGCATGTGGGGTCTAGTTCCTTGCCTAGAGATTGAACCTCCAGCCCTGCTTTGGGAGCGTGGAGTCTTCGCTACTGGGCCACCAGGGGAGTCCCTCAAACAGAACATCTTCTAAACCAGCTCCCCCAACCATCCAAGAATCACCCCCACAGTGGGATACTGGCTACCTGGTGTAAATGTTTACTGAGCGCGACACTCTGGATTTATGCTCTTTTTGTAAACGTCAATCCAAAGTTGAAAAAAAAAATCTCCAAGGGCTTCCTACCCTAAGAAGGCGGAGTATCCCAAATGGCATTTAATATCCCAGCCCTTCACCATTCTGGCATATTTGCGACTCATGGGAATCCTATCTCCTTGATGTTTTTTTCTTAATACATTGACTCATTATTTTTTTTTCTGATTTAAATTAACTGCAGGGAATTCCCTGGCCGTCCAGCCGTTAGGACTGACTTGGCGCTTTCATGGCCGGGGGCTGGATTCAATCCCTGGTTGGGGAATTAGGATCTCACAAGCCACGGTGCAGCACCCCCCAAATTAATTAATTAATTTTAAGTGAACTTTAAAGGAAAACTTCATATGGTTCCAGATCAATAGAAAGCTAGGATTCTTTGTCATAAACAGAGTGCCCTGCAAAAGAAAAAAAATGAAAATTAAACAGTAAATGTCCATCTCTCTCCCCCTAAAAGGGTTGCTACCATGGCATACATACTGGGCTGTGGGATGTGTCTGGAGGGAAAACTCCAAGCCCTTGGCCCAGCCAGGTGATCCTTCCTAGGCTTTGGGTCAGATGACCCTCAACCTCATCTCCACCACTAGTGTTCACACACCCTTTGCTGCAGCCAGACTAACTCTCACGAGGCGTTTCCATCCAGGCTTCCATCCCACTCATCCTCCCCCCACTGCCTCCCTTCAGAACATCAGACCCCAATGCAAAGGTCACTCCTCCTTCCCCAGCACATCTCTCCCTGGGCCCTTCCAGTTGGAAGAAATGACCTGGAACCTTTCCTTCCAGATGTTCCTACTGTGACTTCGCCACCGGCCCTCGATGGAACCATTGCAGAGGCCATCCACTGGCTGGACGCACAAGGAGGCAGAGATGCCAAGTGGTCTCCAGCCTGAGGAGAGGAGCAGAGGATGGGCGCCCGGAGACAGGAGCGCTGCCCCTTGCCCTCTCCCCCCGGCCCTGTCCTTCCTCCTCCTCTTGCCGCTGGGTGAGTGACCCCTCTTCCCTGACCCCTCCCCTTTTTGGCTCTTGGCTTTCCCAGTGGTACAATCGCGATGGGAGGTGGCTTCCAACATTCCTTCCGGCTCTGACATTTGCTCTGACATTCATAGCTGACAAAGCTAAGGTCTGAGTTGAGCCAGTGGAAAGCTCAGTGTTAGAGGGGAAGGCTCAGTGCCCTCAGAGCCTGGGCAGTTAGGACACTGGAAACAGGGAAGGAGAGAAAAGACATGGGCTCACAATGACCATTTAAAAGTCAGCTGGTGGAACGGATGGGATCAAACAACTGAGGGACTCTCCCAACTTAGGAAAAAAGGAACTGGCTCTCAGTGTCTTCATCTGTAAAATGGGTATACCAGTCCATGCCTTAGAGGCTGTAAGATAAGGTATGTGGATGTGTCTGAGACGCCTGTGCACAAATGAGGGGCTATGGTGGGGTATTCAACTTGCCACGCCAGCCAAGTTTCCCTCTCAAGCCATGCGCTCAGGACTGCATGTGAAGAGGACTGTGGCCATCTGGGTTAGAATCCCTGCTCTACCCTATATTTGCCGTGTGGCCTTGAGCAAGCTGCCAGACTTCACTAAACCCGACGCTTCCCTTCTGCAACACCCAAGCTGCCTCACATGTTGTCCTGATGACTAAGCGAGCCAGACCACATAGAACAGTGAGCACGGTGCTGACATACACATACGTGAGAGCTGAAGCAGAAGGCCTTACAGGGACTTCCCTGGCAGTCCAGTGGTTAAGATGACATGCTTCCAATGCAGGTGGTGTGGGTTCAATCCCTGGTTGGGGAACTAAGATCCCACATGCCACACGGAACGAAAACCAAACCAAAATCAAAAAAAAAAAAAACAAAAACAAAAACAGAAGGACTTACTCAGGTGAATCTTTAGGGGAAAACCAGAATGAATCCCAAAGTTCACTGACACCCTTAAAGTAAGCTACTGAGTGTATGGAGAGTAAGAGGCTCTGGGCAGGGAGCTCTGGGGGGGACCCCGATGGCACAGACATGGCCACCTCACTGGGGAGGAGGCCTGAGAAAGGGCTATGTATGAATAGATCGCATCCAAGAATTCAGAGGAAAAAGAGAACGCTTCTAGCTGAGAGCCCCAGGAAGGCTTCCCGTAGGAGGGGCTCCATCTGCAGGGCTGTAGTGAGTGGGGGGGGGGGGGGGGCCGAGGAGACCGCAGGGGTACAGACCTGGTGACCAGGCTGATGGAGATTAAGGAGGAAGGGGAGGCTGGTCAGAAGAGCCTAAAAGGCTTTGCTGCGGAAAAAGCTTAGGGTCTGAGACTCCTGCAGGAAAAGTGGAGTCTTTGAAGAACTGAGCAATGGAGGGGGTAAGCTCGTCTGGGTCGCAGGCAGACCTCTCTGTCTACTGGTGGGTGAAGGATGATCCAGGAGGCTAGATGGGCAGCGCAGGGGCAGTGAGGAGGCGGGGATGATGGTGAGGACCGCGGGGGAGGGGGGGCGGAGGGGCAACGCTCTTCCTCACTCTGTTCCAGCCAGTGCCCTAGAACCCACCTCACTGCCCTCTCCAGGTAGGTGTCCCTGCCCCCTCCGCGCACCCCGTTCCCCAGACTCGTGTTCCCAAGGCACTCAGATGCTCCGTAGATCTCAGGGAACAATAACTAACAGGCCCTCTGTTACTCAAGTTGTCCCCAAAGGGACAGGTCCAGGGTCACCACTTTACAGAAAGGGAGAAATAAGGCCCAGGAGAGACTGATCCCAAGGCTCCCACGGCTTCGCAGCAAGGTGGGCATCCTCTAGGTTGGGCCCTGCGACCCCACCCCGTGTATCAGCGGAACCCTCTCACATGTTGTCCTGTGACTAAGACCCACATGCCACACGGAACGAAAACCTAAACCCCAAGTGGTAAAGATGAAATGCTTCAAATGAAGGTGGTGTGGGTTCAATCCCTGGTTGGGGAACAAAGATCCCACATGCCACACGGAAGGAAAACCAAACCAAAATCAAAAAAAAAAAAAACAAAAACAAAAACAGAAGGACTTACTCAGGTGAATCTTTAGGGGAAAACCAGAATGAATCCCAAAGTTCACTGACACCCTTAAAGTAAGCTACTGAGTGTATGGAGAGTAAGAGGCTCTGGGCAGGGAGCTCTGGGGGGGACCCCGATGGCACAGACATGGCCACCTCACTGGGGAGGAGGCCTGAGAAAGGGCTATGTATGAATAGATCGCATCCAAGAATTCAGAGGAAAAAGAGAACGCTTCTAGCTGAGAGCCCCAGGAAGGCTTCCCGTAGGAGGGGCTCCATCTGCAGGGCTGTAGTGAGTGGGGGGGGGGGGGAGCCGAGGAGACCGCAGGGGTACAGACCTGGTGACCAGGCTGATGGAGATTAAGGAGGAAGGGGAGGCTGGTCAGAAGAGCCTAAAAGGCTTTGCTGCGGAAAAAGCTTAGGGTCTGAGACTCCTGCAGGAAAAGTGGAGTCTTTGAAGAACTGAGCAATGGGGGGGTAACCCTCGTCTGGGTCGCAGGCAGACCTCTCTGTCTACTGGTGGGTGAAGGATGATCCAGGAGGCTAGATGGGCAGCGCAGGGGCAGTGAGGAGGCGGGGATGATGGTGAGGACCGCGGGGGAGGGGGGGCGGAGGGGCAACGCTCTTCCTCACTCTGTTCCAGCCAGTGCCCTAGAACCCACCTCACTGCCCTCTCCAGGTAGGTGTCCCTGCCCCCTCCGCGCACCCCGTTCCCCAGACTCGTGTTCCCAAGGCACTCAGATGCTCCGTAGATCTCAGGGAACAATAACTAACAGGCCCTCTGTTACTCAAGTTGTCCCCAAAGGGACAGGTCCAGGGTCACCACTTTACAGAAAGGGAGAAATAAGGCCCAGGAGAGACTGATCCCAAGGCTCCCACGGCTTCGCAGCAAGGTGGGCATCCTCTAGGTTGGGCCCTGCGACCCCACCCCGTGTATCAGCGGAACCCTCTCCCCACCCAGAGCTCAGGCTGGTGGGGGGCCCGAACCGCTGCCGGGGCCGCCTGGAGGTCCTGCACGGCGGCGCCTGGGGCAGCGTCTGCGACGACGACTGGGACGTGGTGGACGCCAGCGTGGCGTGTCGGCAGTTGGGCTGCGGCCTGGCGCTGCCGGTGCCCCGGCCCCTCGCCTTCGGCCAGGGCCGGGGCCCCATCCTGCTGGACAACGTGGAGTGCCGCGGGCAGGAAGCCGCGCTGAGCGAGTGCGGCAGCCGAGGCTGGGGCGTCCACAACTGCTTCCACTACGAAGACGTGGCAGTCCTGTGCGACGGTGAGCGGCGGTCTGTGGCCCTGAGGGGTGGACAGATGCACAGGCAGCGGGGTTGCGGGCTGGACATGGGAAGGAAGTTCCCAGCGGTAAGCCTGCTCCAGGGAAGACCCAGGCAACAGCTGGAGTGGGTGGTGCCGAGAGGAGCCCGAGTCCGGCAGTCAGGACCCTGGGCCCCACCGCGCTCTGGCTCATGGTATGGCCTCTGCTGAGCACCCGCGGTACTGCCTCCCAGGAGGTCTTCGATCCTCCCAACAGAGCCCCTTCCCATTCTTATAACCAGACCATTGATGTCAACAGCAGCTGTCAGATCCACTTGGCTTAGGCCTGCAATGAATCTCTGAAAGGCTTTGACCTTGAAAGCAGTCATTCTGGTTTTCAAAAAAAGATCAGCTGGAGGGCTTATGATAAAACCCAGATGCTTGGCTGAAACGCTGCATGCTGAGTGCAGGGGGTCACAGGTTCAATTCCTGGTTAGGGAACTGAGATTCCCCCATGCTGGTACAGACCAAAAAAAACCAAGATGGTAGCCCCATCCCAGAATTCTGATTCTGCAGGTTTATTCTCAGGTGATGTAATGCTGCTTTAAGAACAATAACAAAAAAACAAGAATTGAAAAAAAAAAAAAAATCCTTTAAAGCTACTGTTTTCAGGACCTAGGCGGCCCTTTCTGCTCTTTTACCCAGAGTTCCCAGCTTTGACCCTTTATGTGGCCAGAAGCCTCGAAGTCAGGGTGGGCATCCTCTGGGTTGGGCCCTGCGACCCCACCCGTGTATCAGCGGAACCCTCTCCCCACCCAGAGCTCAGGCTGGTGGGGGGCCCGAACCGCTGCCGGGGCCGCCTGGAGGTCCTGCACGGCGGCGCCTGGGGCAGCGTCTGCGACGACGACTGGGACGTGGTGGACGCCAGCGTGGCGTGTCGGCAGTTGGGCTGCGGCCTGGCGCTGCCGGTGCCCCGGCCCCTCGCCTTCGGCCAGGGCCGGGGCCCCATCCTGCTGGACAACGTGGAGTGCCGCGGGCAGGAAGCCGCGCTGAGCGAGTGCGGCAGCCGAGGCTGGGGCGTCCACAACTGCTTCCACTACGAAGACGTGGCAGTCCTGTGCGACGGTGAGCGGCGGTCTGTGGCCCTGAGGGGTGGACAGATGCACAGGCAGCGGGGTTGCGGGCTGGACATGGGAAGGAAGTTCCCAGCGGTAAGCCTGCTCCAGGGAAGACCCAGGCAACAGCTGGAGTGGGTGGTGCCGAGAGGAGCCCGAGTCCGGCAGTCAGGACCCTGGGCCCCACCGCGCTCTGGCTCATGGTATGGCCTCTGCTGAGCACCCGCGGTACTGCCTCCCAGGAGGTCTTCGATCCTCCCAACAGAGCCCCTTCCCATTCTTATAACCAGACCATTGATGTCAACAGCAGCTGTCAGATCCACTTGGCTTAGGCCTGCAATGAATCTCTGAAAGGCTTTGACCTTGAAAGCAGTCATTCTGGTTTTCAAAAAAAGATCAGCTGGAGGGCTTATGATAAAACCCAGATGCTTGGCTGAAACGCTGCATGCTGAGTGCAGGGGGTCACAGGTTCAATTCCTGGTTAGGGAACTGAGATTCCCCCATGCTGGTACAGACCAAAAAAAACCAAGATGGTAGCCCCATCCCAGAATTCTGATTCTGCAGGTTTATTCTCAGGTGATGTAATGCTGCTTTAAGAACAATAACAAAAAAACAAGAATTGAAAAAAAAAAAAAAATCCTTTAAAGCTACTGTTTTCAGGACCTAGGCGGCCCTTTCTGCTCTTTTACCCAGAGTTCCCAGCTTTGACCCTTTATGTGGCCAGAAGCCTCGAAGTCAGGTGCCTTAGGGGTCCATGCCCCGCCCCTCAGATATCTGTGTGTATGAGGATGGAGAACATAAAAAATCCACATCCTCCTCCCTTCCACCTGCTTCTTTCCCAGAATTCTTGCCCACGCAGCCCCCAACAAGGAGAGTGTCAACCAGCAGGGCACCCCCTACAACACTCCAGAATGGAAAAGGTAAGTAAAGGCAATGTGGGGGACCACTTGGGTCTTAGGAGAGGGAGCCAGGAGGAAACTCCCAAATCCCGCCCTAGGCAGTAGGAACAGAGAGATTCCTGATGAGGGAGTTTGGGCATTCCCTCACCCCTGCTCTCTCCCCTGCTGCCGGGCCAGCCGGCAGTCGAACAGATTCTGAAGAGAGGGGCAGATAGGCTAAGAAAAGAAAGAAGGACAGAAAAGATGGGGTTGAGAGGGACAGCAAGAAGGCAGACAACTCTACAGGTTGCTGACAAGTTGCTGACAAGTATTGAATTCGCTCATCCCTTTTATACTTCACACAATAAGCAATTGTGTACATGTGCTTTAGGCCAAGTGTCGATCATAAACTAGGTGTTACCTCCTGGTGTGTTATTACAATGGTTCTGGGTCATAATGCCCCTCAAGCCCTTTTCATCTGTAAAGAGGCTCCAGGTGTTCTTTATGATAGCTCAGGAACGTCTTCACAACACCTGGGGTGGCGGGACAGAGAGCTATGCTGTTATTAGCCCCTGTTGCCAGGGCAGCTCCCAGAGCTATGTTTCCTTAAAAGAAACCCCTTGAAACAGGGCAGCTCCCTGCACCCTGCATCCCCTCAGGCTGCTCACTGGATAGGGAAAGAGGATTCATTCTAGTGAGATGGTAAAAATAGTCAGCACAAGGTTGGAGAAAATAAAAGAGAGATGGAGCTGAAGCTTAATCTAACAGGAGAGTCAGATATACACAGAATGCTGATCGTGCTCTTAGACCAAGAAAATGAAAAATTCCTTAAAGAAGGACAGATTAAAAAGGCAACAAGAAAATTTAAAAAAATTCCCTTAAAGAAGGACAGATTAAAAGGGCAAGGCAGGGCTTCCCTGGTGGCCCAGTGGGTAAGGACATCGCCTTGCAGTGCAAGGGGCGCCGGTTCGATCCCTGGCCTGGGAAGAGCCCATGTGCTGCGGAGCAGCTGGACTGGTGTGTCCAATTACCGAGCCGGAGCTCTGGAGCACATGCGCCCAGAGCCGGTGCTCTGCAATAACAGAGGCCACCGCGATGGGAGGCCCACACGGGCCAAAAGATGGATGAAAATAGATAAATGAAAGAGCAATAGAAGTGGCCCACCCGCCCCCTCCCTCCCCACCCCACCCCTGCCTCACCCTACCACCAACCTCCAAAAAAAAAAAAGGCAAGGCAGTCCCGAGGAGGAAGAGTATCCCATGCATCAGAGATCAGGGAGTACTTCCTGGAGGAAGAGTTGTTGGTGCTGGAAGGAATCAGCACATTCTACAGGGTTACGAGAGTGTGGACGAGACCAGAGAGGGTTGCTTTTAGGCAGAAAGTGACAGTCATACATAGGATTCTATCCTCATCCCAAAACACACTCTCAATCTAGAATGTGAGGAGGCAGTGCTTTGAGAGTAAGTGAGTGAGCAGCTCCTCCTGGGTGTTAGGTCCTGGGACACACTGTGGGTATGCACAGGGCCTGGGGCAACAAGGAAGATCACTGGGATGGGCAGCAAAGCGCTGCGGGAGATGCTCCTTGTCACCCTCCCTCCATCACCAGGTGAGGGCAGCGTGCGCCTGGTAGGGGGAGCAGGCCCATGTCAGGGCCGAGTGGAGATCCTGCACGGTGGCCTGTGGGGCACCGTGTGCGACGATGACTGGGGGCTGCCGGACGCCGCCGTGGTCTGCCGCCAGCTAGGGTGCGGGGCGGCCCTGGCGGCCACCACCAACGCCTTCTTCGGCTACGGCACGGGGCACATCCTTCTGGACAACGTGCACTGTGAAGGTAGCGAGCCCCGTTTGGCAGCCTGCTTGAGCCTGGGCTGGGGCGTGCACAACTGCGGCCACCACGAGGACGCCGGTGCACGCTGCGCAGGTGCGGGTTTCGGGGGCGGGACGGGGCCGGCGGGTGGGGCGGGGTCGTGTCCAGGAGATCGGGCGTCGGGCCTCGGAGGGGAATGGGTTTACTGACTTGCTGTTTCCCTGAGTTCTTTTGAGAAGGCCCCCAATTTTAATTTCTCAGTACTGCTGCAGAAGTGCCTCAAGGTTCTGGTGGACCCCACAGTTATGTAGTACTGCAGTATTATCCCACTAATATTCCAGAGCTGTCTAACAGTACTCCAAAAATGCTTCCAGAATTTTCTGACACTAAATATTCTCTTTCTTTTTCAATCATGGACATTTTTTTCTTTTTAAATTTAATTTTTATCTTCTATTGGAAGATAGTTTATTTCCAATGTTGTGATTCTTTTCCACGTAGAGCAACCTGATTTAGTTATATGTATGTGCTTGCATGCTCAATTGCGCAATCACAGCCAACTCTTTGCACCCCACCTGGACTGTAGTTTAACATATACGTATATGGATTATTCTTCTGATTCTTTTCCCATACATATTATTACAGTATGGTGAGTGTTATACAATCGGTTCTTGTTCATTAGTTTAGCACTAGTCTAGTTTAGCCCTGAGCACTCTTTGTGAAATGCCTCAGAGTAAATAGTACTTGAGAATCGCTCCAGAGATACTCCAAAATTCTCTCACTGAAGCTCAGGTATGTGCCCAGAATTCCCTAGGCCTCTGTAATCCTGATTCTGTTATAATGGTATTTCCCTTCACCTGGTCCGCCCGCCATATTTAAAGCTTTTCTGAACAGACAGGAATAATAGAGCCATGAGTGGCACTTGACAGACAGACTCCACTCTGCCAGATACAGTGCTTGCCCATGCCTCACAGCAAACCAGGGGCCATCATTCCCAGTTTACAGATGGGAAAGCTGAGGCCCAGTGAGGCCCAGTGAGGCCTGGCAAAGCCTCAGCTAACCTTGCTTCGTGATCTTGAGCGTGCCCCTTGTCCTTTCTAGTCTTATCTGCAAGATGGCGATAGTGAGTTTTGTTCTGTAAGCCCTCAGGACGGTGCATGGCCCTCCCTGGCAGGCAAGGCCTTCTTTATCTCCTCCTGGATACAGCATGACTTTTTGGATGCCAGCCGGGCTGAGCCTCCAGCTCTGAAAGTAAAATCTGTTGTCTTCTCCTGGGAAACCCTCCCATCCTCTCCAGGAACCAAAACCTTGCCCTCTGAAATTTTTGGTGCACGTGACGCCGGCATCAGAGCCTACTGACTTGCTGTTTCCTGAGTTCTTTGAGAAGGCCCCAATTTTAATTTCTCAGTACTGCTGCAGAAGTGCCTCAAGGTTCTGGTGGACCCCACAGTTATGTAGTACTGCAGTATTATCCCACTAATATTCCAGAGCTGTCTAACAGTACTCCAAAATGCTTCCAGAATTTTCTGACACTAAATATTCTCTTTTTTTCAATCATGGACATTTTTTTCTTTTTAAATTTAATTTTTATCTTCTATTGGAAGATAGTTTATTTCCAATGTTGTGATTCTTTTCCACGTAGAGCAACCTGATTTAGTTATATGTATGTGCTTGCATGCTCAATTGCGCAATCACAGCCAACTCTTTGCACCCCACCTGGACTGTAGTTTAACATATACGTATATGGATTATTCTTCTGATTCTTTTCCCATACATATTATTACAGTATGGTGAGTGTTATACAATCGGTTCTTGTTCATTAGTTTAGCACTAGTCTAGTTTAGCCCTGAGCACTCTTTGTGAAATGCCTCAGAGTAAATAGTACTTGAGAATCGCTCCAGAGATACTCCAAAATTCTCTCACTGAAGCTCAGGTATGTGCCCAGAATTCCCTAGGCCTCTGTAATCCTGATTCTGTTATAATGGTATTTCCCTTCACCTGGTCCGCCCGCCATATTGAAAGCTTTTCTGGACAGGAATAATAGAGCCATGAGTGGCACTTGACAGACAGACTCCACTCTGCCAGATACAGTGCTTGCCCATGCCTCACAGCAAACCAGGGGCCATCATTCCCAGTTTACAGATGGGAAAGCTGAGGCCCAGTGAGGCCCAGTGAGGCCTGGCAAAGCCTCAGCTAACCTTGCTTCGTGATCTTGAGCGTGCCCCTTGTCCTTTCTAGTCTTATCTGCAAGATGGCGATAGTGAGTTTTGTTCTGTAAGCCCTCAGGACGGTGCATGGCCCTCCCTGGCAGGCAAGGCCTTCTTTATCTCCCCCTCCTGGATACAGCATGACTTTTTTGGATGCCAGCCGGGGCTGAGCCTCCAGCTCTGAAAGTAAAATCTGTTGTCTTCTCCTGGGAAACCCTCCCATCCTCTCCAGGAACCAAAACCTTGCCCTCTGACCCCACTCCCTTCTCTTCTACTCTAGTCCTGGGCCACCCGACACTCACGGTACTGCCACCATCAGCCACGAGAGTGGACGGGGCCTGGCATACAGAGCCAGAGGGTAAGGAGCCCAGCCCTGCAGGCTGGAATAGCAGGGGCGAGGAGGGGACTGGGAAAAAGACTGTTCTGGAGCCATGGCGAAGGGGGCCGGGACTTTTGACCAGATGGTAAAGAGGTGGGTGAGAGAACGGATGAGCAGATGGAGCGAGGATGAAATCCAGAGCTCGGATGAAATCCAGAGCTCGGAAAAGTTCAGCAGGGTGGGAGGAGGCACTTCTTCAGCTCTGAAATAAAATTTAGGGGTGCCGAGGTAGGAAATTAAGGGACCTTGTGAAAACTGAGAAAGAAGCTGAAGGATAGAATTACTTTCGGAATTAAGACTGGAACTATCATTGGGATCGAACTTTGGATAGTATCTGGAGGCAGGATTTGGTTCATTCCCTTCAAGCTTCCTGAGGACCTTACCAGAGCAGACATTATGGTGACTCCAGGATTGAAGCTGAGTGGGGTGCAGGTGTGGCAGAGGTGGCGCATCTCTGTAGGCACACCCTGGGCCCTGCCGCAGGCCAGAAGGCCCCTATGTCCCATCCAAATGCTCAAGATGCCTTGTCTCCGCAGTTACAGGACTTGGTGCCCTGCCTTCCAGGGAGCCCGCACTGTTCACCACTGCCACCTGGGCGGCGGGGAAGAAAAGTAAGTGGCAGGGCCGGGGTTCCATTGCGGGTGGGAGAGGGTGGGGCCAGGGCTCTGCCAGGGAGCCTGCGGCCCCAGCCCAGCCCCTCTGGCCATGGGCCTGTACGCCACGCAGGCGGGCGACTGCGGCTGGTGGGTGGCCCAGGCCCGTGCCGCGGCCGCGTGGAGGTGCTGTACGCCGGGGGCTGGGGCACCGTGTGCGACGATGACTGGGACTTCGCGGATGCGCGCGTGGCCTGCCGCGAGGCGGGCTGCGGGCCGGCGCTGGGCGCCACGGGCCTCGGCCACTTCGGCTACGGCCGCGGCCCCGTGCTGCTGGACAACGTGGGTTGCGTCGGCACGGAGGCCCGCCTCAGCGACTGCTTCCACCTGGGCTGGGGCCAGCACAACTGCGGCCACCACGAGGACGCAGGCGCGCTCTGCTCAGGTGAGGCCGCTGCAGGACCACGTGTGCACTGCGGCATGGGTGGGGCACGGCGCCATCTGAGAAATGGGCGGGGCCGCGCGCAGGCGCATACTTAGGCACGGGCGGGGTCTGCCATGAGGTGGGCGGGGCCTCGCGCGGGCGCGTACTGCGGTCGGGGTGGGACAGGCAGGCTCTGAGGAATGGGCGGGGCCTCGCGGAGACGCGCTCTGCGGTTATTGGGAAAATGGGCGGGGCCGCGCGTGAGCGCCGGGCTAGAGGGCTCACGCTCCGCAGAGGGAGGTGGAGCCCGCCATCCATTAGCTCTGCGGCTGCGCGGCAGGGGCTGGGCGGGGAAGGGAGCGCCCTCTGCGGCAGTGAGGGGCGGGGCCCGAGCTGAGAGTCCAAAGTTCCGGGGTACAGCCTGGAAGAGCCCTTAAAGGGCGTGGTCGGGCGCTTTTTCTCTGTGTCGCCAAGGAGCTGAGAAACTCTAGCTAGCAAGGAGAGCTGATTGGCTTTCGGGGAGCAAGCGTTTGACCCTTGGGAGGAGTCACTGGAAGAGGGGTGTTTGCAGTGTCTGACATTTAAAAATGTCTCTTTTTTGAAGGGTGTGGAAGTGGATATTTTTGTTCTTGTTTAGTGCCCTGGTAGCTTTGGCCACAAAGGGTTCTGCTTTGGGCCCCAGGGTGAAAGAAGCACAACCCCCGTTTCTGTTCCAAGGAGCGGGACCTATGAAGTCCCTCCTGACCTTAGATTGGGGCGTCCCTTGAAGGGGAAGAGGTGACCTGGCCTCAAGAGACTCCTTCCCCAGTGTGACAGCCACTTCTTTCTCTATCCTCGCTGAGCCAGGCCCAGAGGAGCTGGTCCAGCAGGAGGGTGCTGAAACGACCCGGGTGCCCACTCCGCGGCCCAGGGACGGTAGGTGTTCACAGTCCCTAAGAGTGGAGTGCAGGCTTCAGGGTAAGAGGGAGCCAATTTGAAGGGAGATCACAGCCGGGGTTACACAGCAGGTTTGCACCAAGTCCTGGAACCCTTGTGCTTTTGTGCTGGTCTCAGATCCCCTCAACAGAGGCAGGATGTTGTGAAAGGGTGGGGAGGGAGTTAAGCCAGAGCAATCTAGAGATTTCTAGAGTTGGGACCAAACTCTAGAAGGGTTCCTGTCCTGAGGAGGGCAATGAACGAATTCAGGCTTTAGTTTGGAGAGTCCAAGAGGGGAGGGGAGACGGATGCAGGGGACACAATCACAGTAGCCCGAGAGCAGCCCCAGGGCCGAGGTATTGGGATTGTGGACGGCTAAGGAGAGAGCAGACATGGAGCTCCCAGCATGCACTGGGCACCCCACAAAGACTTGGACCCATTCTTCTGAAGCCCATCTTATTTAAACCTCATTTGTCTGCCCTTGTCCAGTGGGTCCCAGGGCAGTGCTGTGTCCCAGGCCACCACTCTTTGCTTCCTCTAACTATGCCTCCCTTGGCCTACCACGGGAGTGGCCTGGCCTGGTCTAGTCCCTTCCAGCCCCAAGCCTTGTCCCCTCGCAGGGCACCTACGTCTGGCCAGCGGAGCCCACCAGTGCGAGGGGCGTGTGGAGCTCTTCCTAGGGCAGCGGTGGGGCACTGTCTGTGATGACGCTTGGGACCTGCGGGCAGCCAGCGTCTTGTGTCGCCAGCTGGGCTGTGGCCAGGCCCTGGCGGCCCCTGGGGAGGCCCACTTTGGCCCAGGCCGAGGCCCTATTCTCCTGGACAATGTCAAGTGCCGCGGGGACGAGAGTGCCCTGCTGCTCTGCTCTCACATCCGCTGGGATGCCCACAACTGTGACCACAGCGAGGATGCCAGTGTCCTGTGCCAGCCAGCGTGACTCTGCTCGCTCTTCTGGGAGCCTACTGTGGCCTACCCCTCTTCCTCCAGGAAGTCCTCCTCCCGTAACAGCTGCAGTTCACTCTGCTTCGCTCTCCCCTTGCCTGGGGGAGAGCCTGCCCGGATGGTGTGGTCCTGCCTGGGGGAGCCTAGCCCCTCACCTTAGTCTGTGACCTCACCTGTCATCACCTCTGATGCGCCTAGTTCAAAGAAAGCTCCCACTTTCTGCTCAGCTCAAACAGAAAGTGGTGGGAAGGGAATGACTCCTAACCGTCCCCGGGGTGGGGACAGCACTCCTGACCCAGCCTCCCTGGATCCTGCTCCAGAGGTTCAGCGGCTCTCTGTCAATCGGGTATCCTTTCCATACCCCTAATTCACCTTGGAATCCCCAAGAAGAGGGAAGGCAGGAGAGGCCTGTAGCTCTGGCCTTAGACTGCCAAGAGCTGCAGAAGAACCGGGGTCGTTGCCCTGGTCTGCCCCAGACTCAGATGGTGCTTGGCTGGACGAGGCGACTGGCAGGGGCCAAAGCAGGGACAGCGGCCCCTCCCTGAAGCTGGAACCAGCAACCCTGACTTCTGCTGCCCCCCACGACAGACCCTCCGCTTTGCAGATGCAAAGAACCCTGGGGGCCTGTAGCCACCGGTTCATAGGTGCCAAGTCAATAAAGCCTTGTCTCCTGTCTTTTAACCAAGGTCAGTGTTTGGGTGTAAGTGCACTGCTTGTGGCAGCAGCAAAGACTCTGGTTAGCACTCTGCGGAGAACACCTGCCGGGGGATGGAGGCCGGTTCAAGAGCATCATCAGAGAGCTCTCAGCGGCCCTGTCACATCCTGGAAATGCTGACTCACAGGCAAGCCGGAAGGGCGTCTGGAGGGTCCCCTGGCCATCCCCACGTTTAGGTTCACAGAAATCAGGATCCGCAAAAGGAAGGCGTCTGCTCAAGGTCACGTGGCAAGGCAGTGGAGTGGCAGAAGTGAAGAAAGTGACAGGAGGCAGAAAGGACGATGGGGCGAGGGAAACCGCACTGGGGCTTCCCTAGGGGCTGTCCTTGGGGCACCTCACCTGGAGCCGCCGGGCCACAGAGAAGTGGGGGTCCTCCCAGAGCCTCTCTCAGCCTAGAGAGAGGACTTGCCAGTAGCGACGGTCTGACACCAAACCCCCGCCCTCCACAGCAGCCTGCAGGCTCTGTATGAACTTTATCCTTGCCCTAACACATGACCACAACTTCAGTGACTTAAAACAACGTACACGTATCATCTTACAGTTCACAAGGTCATGCGTCTGAAATGGGTTTCCCTGGGCGACACTCAGGGTGTTGGCAGGGAGATATTCTTTCTAAAGGATCCAGGGGGGAACCCATTTCCTTACCTGTTTGAGCTTCCAGAGGCTGCCTGCACTCCACGCCTGCCCAGGGCCTCCTTCTGGGGAGCCGTTGGACCACTCCGACCCCAGCTTCCATCATCTCGTCTCTTTCTCTGACTCTCCAGCCTCCCTCATCCATCCTTGAAGGCCCTTTGTGATTCCATCAGCCTCCCTCTCTGGATAATCTAGGATAATCCCCCCCATCTCAAGGTCCTTAATTTACCCCTGCCTGCACAATCTTTTTAACCATGGCAAGTAGCATTTGCACCAGCTCCAGGGATTAGGACATGGGCATCTCTGGGGGGAGGGCATTATTCTGCCTCCGTCTCCAAACCCAAGCCCTGGCTGGCAGCCAGACACGGAAGCAGACACTTACGCTCCAAACTCCATCAGCTCTTGGCAGCACTGGTTTTGTCTCCATTTGTCAGGGAGCGCTCCGCGATCCCCCGTGTCAGTGGAGGGCTGAGGGCTGAGGGGTAAATGAATGACGATGCTTCAGAACTCAGGGAGTCGCGGCTTCTGGTTCGAAAAGGTAGAGCCGAAGGACATGCGCTCATCTCCTGGGAGAGCACCAAAGAATGGAGGGAGTCGGGCAGAGAAGCAGGGGTGTTCTAGCCACCCACAGCCCCAGACGTGAGTCCAGCACACTATCATTCGGCTTAGCCCATGGTTATCACCACTCTACAGTTATCATGTGCTATTTAGCCCAGAGAAACCTATTTCAGACTCATGACTTTGTGAACTGTAAAAGGACAAATTTATCATGGTTACCGCCCTCATTCAAGCGTGCCTCTCCACTGTCTTGAGATGTATCACAGCGTTCCACCCCTGGACTTCCCTTCCCCATCTAAAAAAGTGCTTTTATCCACGTTCAACCCAAGGGAAGTGGTCACATCCCTTTTTTCAGACAGGGGAATCTAAGGCTGAGACAGGGGAAATGACTTGTCCAGGTTTGCACAGTAGACCCAGGACCGTAAGCTAAGATCCTGTTTTTTGTTTTTTTTTTCCCCTTGACTGTATTGAAGACCATGCTTTAGCTTAATTCCCTGACCAGAGATCAAACCCATACCCACTGCATCAGGAGCATGGACTCTTAACCAGTGGAGCATCAGGGAAGTCCCTGATCTGTCTAATGTGGATAGATTGGATGGTGCCACTCTCCTGCCCCAGCCTCTTCCGTGGCTCCCCGTGCTTTCCTCAACTCCTTTTTCTTTTTGTTTTTCCGGCTGCGCAGCATGTGGGATCTTATTTCTCTGACCAGGGATGGAACCCTGGGCCCTGCATTGGAAGCATGGAGTCTTGCCCACTGGATCGCCAGGGAAGTCCCTTTCCTCAGTTCCTCCGTTCCGTCTACAAAGTCCTGCACAGCCTGGCCTGTGTTTTTGACATCATCCATTAGCACTGGCTGCCAGGATCTCACCAGGCTGAACTACTTTCAGTTCCTCTGATGTCTGGGCTTTCGTCCCACAGGGCCTCTGCACATGCTGTCCTCTCTGCCTGGAAGACACGTCACCCTTTCCCCTCCTTCCCCTCAGGCACCTCTTATTTAGCCTCATGTCTCAGCTTTCGTTTTCTCCAGAAGGCCTTCATGGATACCCCCCTTCCCCACCCACCCCCGGTCTGGACTAGGAACCCCATCGCACCCTGTACCTCCCAGGACGGCACTCACTCCGGCATCTCAGCACACTGCTCTGACTTGGCTGTGTCCTCCACCAGCCCAGGGTGGGGCTGGGAGCCCCAGACGTGAGTCCAGCACACTATCATTCGGCTTAGCCCATGGTTATCACCACTCTACAGTTATCATGTGCTATTTAGCCCAGAGAAACCTATTTCAGACTCATGACTTTGTGAACTGTAAAAGGACAAATTTATCATGGTTACCGCCCTCATTCAAGCGTGCCTCTCCACTGTCTTGAGATGTATCACAGCGTTCCACCCCTGGACTTCCCTTCCCCATCTAAAAAAGTGCTTTTATCCACGTTCAACCCAAGGGAAGTGGTCACATCCCTTTTTTCAGACAGGGGAATCTAAGGCTGAGACAGGGGAAATGACTTGTCCAGGTTTGCACAGTAGACCCAGGACCGTAAGCTAAGATCCTGTTTTTTGTTTTTTTTTTCCCCTTGACTGTATTGAAGACCATGCTTTAGCTTAATTCCCTGACCAGAGATCAAACCCATACCCACTGCATCAGGAGCATGGACTCTTAACCAGTGGAGCATCAGGGAAGTCCCTGATCTGTCTAATGTGGATAGATTGGATGGTGCCACTCTCCTGCCCCAGCCTCTTCCGTGGCTCCCCGTGCTTTCCTCAACTCCTTTTTCTTTTTGTTTTTCCGGCTGCGCAGCATGTGGGATCTTATTTCTCTGACCAGGGATGGAACCCTGGGCCCTGCATTGGAAGCATGGAGTCTTGCCCACTGGATCGCCAGGGAAGTCCCTTTCCTCAGTTCCTCCGTTCCGTCTACAAAGTCCTGCACAGCCTGGCCTGTGTTTTTGACATCATCCATTAGCACTGGCTGCCAGGATCTCACCAGGCTGAACTACTTTCAGTTCCTCTGATGTCTGGGCTTTCGTCCCACAGGGCCTCTGCACATGCTGTCCTCTCTGCCTGGAAGACACGTCACCCTTTCCCCTCCTTCCCCTCAGGCACCTCTTATTTAGCCTCATGTCTCAGCTTTCGTTTTCTCCAGAAGGCCTTCATGGATACCCCCCTTCCCCACCCACCCCCGGTCTGGACTAGGAACCCCCATCGCACCCTGTACCTCCCCAGGGACGGCACTCACTCCGGCATCTCAGCACACTGCTCTGACTTGGCTGTGTCCTCCACCAGCCCAGGGTGGGGCTGGGAGGGCTGGGGCCAGGTCTGTTGAGTTTGACTGGGTGCACGGGACCTCACACACAGGAGGTGCTCACATAAGATTCATCCAGTGAACAGAGGGCCTGAGCAAATATTTCTTGAGCACCTGTGAGCAAGTCTGAGCACTGGGCTGGACTCCGGGACTTCAGAGCCCCAGACAGAGCTAGACTCGCTTCTGTTTAAATGGCTCAGAGATTACCTTCAAGACAAGTCCCATGATAAACCATCGAACAA
Organism: Tragulus kanchil; assembly: GCA_022376925.1. Taxonomy (NCBI): domain Eukaryota; kingdom Metazoa; phylum Chordata; class Mammalia; order Artiodactyla; family Tragulidae; genus Tragulus; species Tragulus kanchil. Next base: position 150,608,167 of record JAIOJX010000002.1, on the reverse strand, counting down.
GTCAATAGCCAAGAGATTTTGAGCTCATGATTTGCACGACAAAGAACATGAAGCAGAGTGTTATGGGAGGGATTGGATAGTGAGGGAAGGTCTCTTAAGAGGTGAGACTTGAGCTGGGTCTGAATGGTGAGGGGAATCCAGCCACGAGCCTTTTGATAACCATGAAAAGGTTTAGGGTAGACCATTCCGGGTCCTTCACTGGGGAGTTAGCCTGGCCTGCAGAAGGACAAGCGAGAAGGGCATTGTGACTGGACCAAAGAGGAACGTGCTAACAGACGAATCAGGAACACTGCTAAGAGCCAGACCATTCAGGGCTCTCTGGGTCATAGGAAGGAGTTTTTCCAGCGGGCAATGAGAACCCGCTGGAAAATGAAGAATGGAGGTGGAGGTGGCCCACATGTCAGCCTCTTGGGCATCTCCCACATCTTTCAACTTCCTGAGGGCACCTTGCCTCTTAAGATTAAAGGATTCATTAAAGTAGGATACCCAGGACCCCTACCCAACATCTCAGGAATTTTTATGGAGTTTAGGTCTTGCTAAGTCCCCCGACTTTTGCTGATTTCTGAATTTGCTTTTGCCTCCTTTGTGACTCCCCTTCTAGCCTTTCATTGACTAAGCCCTTCACTCCCAAAGTTCCACCGATTCCAGGCTGTGCATGGTGCACAGTGGGCTAATGATTCGGAGCAAGTATTCAGCCAGCAGCTGAGGAATTTCCCTGGTGGTCCAGTGGTTACGACTCCACCTTCCAATGCAAGGGACTCGGAGTCGATCCCTAGTTGGGAATGAAGACCCCACATCCCTCGGGGGAACTAAGCTCTCATGTCTGTGGGCTCTGGAACTCGTGTATTGCCACTAGAGAGGAGTCTGCACGCAGCAATGATTCTGTATGTTGAAAAATAAAGACCCAGCGTGCCACAACAAAGATCAAAGAGTCCTGCGTGCTGCAACTCAGACCAAGCACACTCAAATAAACAAACATAAAAGTACAAAAATATCAAACAGCTAAAAAATGAAAGATTAGATACCCGGTTTTTAAAAATTAATACTATTATTCTATTATTTTGGCCATGCCATACAGCTTGTAGAATCCTAGTTCTCTAGCCAGGGATGGAACCCAAACCCCCTGACATGAAAACATGAAATTCTAAACAGTAGCCCACCAAGGAATTTGCTAGATATCCTGTTTTGCTTTTTTGTTTTTTTTTGTCCACTTCTGTTGGTCTTTCACTTACCTATTTTCATCCAACTTTGTTCTTTGGCCTGTGTGGGCCTCCCATCGCAGCGGCCTGTCTCGCTGCAGAGCACCGGTTCCAGGCGCGTGCGTTCCAGAGCTCCGGCGCCGTAGTTGGACACATCAGTCCAGCAGCACTGCGGCATGTGGGATCTTCCCAGGCCAGGGATCGAACCGGCGCCCCTTGCACTGCAAGGCGATGTCTTTACCCACTGGACCACCAGGGAAGCCCAGATATCCTGTTTTAAAAGAGGCCTTTTGTACATTCACACACACACACACGGACACACACACACACACGTGGTCACCATCATCACAACTGCACAAACATGCCCATTCCCACATCATTTTTATTCTGATTTTCTCTATTCTAGCCCTAACGTGCTAAGTCTCTTCAGTTGTGTCAACTCTTTGTGACCCCATGGGCTGCAGCCCGCCAGGCTCCTCTGTCCCATGGAATTCTCCAGGCAAGAATACTGGAGTGGGCTGCCATTTCCTTCTCCAGGGGATCTTCCCGACCCAGGGACCGAACCTGCGTCCCCCACACGGCAGGCAGACTCTTTACCATCTGAGTCACCATAGCCTACCCAAAATGCTGAGACCCTCCCTCTCTCCTACCACCTCCTTCCAAGTTTGCAAGCCCTCTGATACCCACATTTTTGTTTTGCCTTTTCTTAAACAGCAGCGTTACTGAGATATAATTCACGTACCATAAAATTCGCCCTTTTAAAGCATATCTTAGTTCAGTGGTTGGTTAGCTAGTTGCACAGTTGTGCAACCATCACCACTGTCTAATTTTAGAACATTTCATTACCCACCAAAAAAACCTCCCCATTCCCCTACCCCCAGGCCCTTGGCAACTGTTAATTCACTTTCTGTCCTAATGACTTCTGCACTTTTTCTAGACATAGGATCAGGCAATCATAGCCATTTGGGATTGGCTTCTCTCTCTCCCCACCCCCATAATAGTTTCAAAATTCATTTATATTCTTGCAGGTATCAATTTTTCATTCCTTTTCATGGTAAAGTAATAATCCTTTGTATGAGTTTATCAAATTGTGCTTATCCATTCATTTGTTGCTGGACATGGGCTGTTTCCACTTTTTGGCTTTTTTGCGTATACTCCTATGTAATGGTATACATATATCTATTTGGGAACCTATTTCCAGGAACATGTTTCCAGTTCTCAGGCTTCCCTGGTGCCTCAGACAGTAAAGAATTCGCCTACCAATCCAGAAAACGTGGGTTCAGTCCCTGAGTTGGGAAGATTCTCTGGAGAAGGAAATGGCAACCAACTGTAGTATTCTGGCCCTGGGAAATCCCATGGACAAGAGGAACCTGGTGGGTTACAGGCCATGGGATCACAAAGAGTCGAGACTTAGCAACGAAACAATAACAAAAATGATAATTCTATGTTTAACATTTTGAGGGATCACCAAACTGTTTTCCACAGTGGTTGGCCCATGTTACATTCCCACATGCACTGCACAGGGGCTCCAATTCTCCACATTTCTGTTAACTCTCGTTATCCCCTACCCCCTTAAAAAAATTCTAGCCATCCTAATGACTGTGAAGTGTTACCACCTGATTTTAGTTAGTATTTCCATAATGACTAATAACGTTGAGTGTTCTTTTTTTTGACTGTTATTGGCTATTTGTGTGTTTTTTGGATATGTCTATCAAGTCCTTTACCCATTTCTCACTTGGATTTTGCTTATTTCTTAGGCAGAACTGTATTGTCTTCTGCCTAGCCTCCAAGACTAGCATTCCAATATTGCCCCTTTTGTTTTGCTAATCAAAGCTGGTTCTCCGTACCATAAAATTCGCCCTTTTAAAGCATATCTTAGTTCAGTGGTTGGTTAGCTAGTTGCACAGTTGTGCAACCATCACCACTGTCTAATTTTAGAACATTTCATTACCCACCAAAAAAACCTCCCCATTCCCCTACCCCCAGGCCCTTGGCAACTGTTAATTCACTTTCTGTCCTAATGACTTCTGCACTTTTTCTAGACATAGGATCAGGCAATCATAGCCATTTGGGATTGGCTTCTCTCTCTCCCCACCCCCATAATAGTTTCAAAATTCATTTATATTCTTGCAGGTATCAATTTTTCATTCCTTTTCATGGTAAAGTAATAATCCTTTGTATGAGTTTATCAAATTGTGCTTATCCATTCATTTGTTGCTGGACATGGGCTGTTTCCACTTTTTGGCTTTTTTGCGTATACTCCTATGTAATGGTATACATATATCTATTTGGGAACCTATTTCCAGGAACATGTTTCCAGTTCTCAGGCTTCCCTGGTGCCTCAGACAGTAAAGAATTCGCCTACCAATCCAGAAAACGTGGGTTCAGTCCCTGAGTTGGGAAGATTCTCTGGAGAAGGAAATGGCAACCAACTGTAGTATTCTGGCCCTGGGAAATCCCATGGACAAGAGGAACCTGGTGGGTTACAGGCCATGGGATCACAAAGAGTCGAGACTTAGCAACGAAACAATAACAAAAATGATAATTCTATGTTTAACATTTTGAGGGATCACCAAACTGTTTTCCACAGTGGTTGGCCCATGTTACATTCCCACATGCACTGCACAGGGGCTCCAATTCTCCACATTTCTGTTAACTCTCGTTATCCCCTACCCCCTTAAAAAAATTCTAGCCATCCTAATGACTGTGAAGTGTTACCACCTGATTTTAGTTAGTATTTCCATAATGACTAATAACGTTGAGTGTTCTTTTTTTTTTGACTGTTATTGGCTATTTGTGTGTTTTTTTTGGATATGTCTATCAAGTCCTTTACCCATTTCTCACTTGGATTTTGCTTATTTCTTAGGCAGAACTGTATTGTCTTCTGCCTAGCCTCCAAGACTAGCATTCCAATATTGCCCCTTTTGTTTTGCTAATCAAAGCTGGTTCTCCTAATTGAAATTCTGCAGTCCCCTATAAAACTACAGTTTTCGTTGCGAAGTCTGTCCTACTTGCCAACCCTTGGGCTGTAACCAGCCAGGCTCTTCTGTCTAAGGGATTTCCCAGACAAGAATACTGGAGTGGGTCGCCATTTCCTCCCCCAAGGGATCTTCCCGACCCAGGGATCAAACCTGGGTCTCCCGCATTGCAAGCAGATTCTTTGCAGTCTGAGCCATTGAGGAAGCCCACCTATGAAAATTTTAAGTGATTTCATATACATTGTGTATGTACACTGTCTCATGTCACTGTCCCAACCTAAGAGATTGGGGTAAAATCTTTATATTATTTTACAGGATTTAGGATTTAGGGACTGGCCAGGATCACACAGCTAGATAATCAAAGGGGTGAGATTCGCTCCCCAAAGTCTACGCCTTTCCTACTAACTAGTAGGATCTTGTCCCCTGATTTCTCCTGGACGTGTTTATCCCTAACTGTTCAATAACGGAAACTCTGGGCCAGAGAAGGATCAGGAGTTTTTCTGGGTCACAAAGATCAGAGATCAGGTCTAGAGATTTTCACCTCCGCCCCCAAATCCTCCTCCCAGCCCCACCCGCTCAGCGGCGTCGACCTGGAAGGGTGCCTTGGCTCTGCCTTTCCGGCCCAGTCGGGTCGCGCCTTCCTGCTGAGTCACGGCCAAGGGGCAGGGCGGGGCAGGCGCCGCGCGAGGAGAGCGAGCAGGAGCCGCCGGGCGTGGGAACCGAAGCCCCACCTCTGGCTCCGCGGTAGCTTCCTGATTGGAGAACTTTGGACGGATATAGCCAGTCACAGCAAGCTTTGGCGTGCGGGTGGGGCGGAGCCAAAGGCAAAGGGGCCACCCACCCCACCCCTGTCTCTATCCTAGAATCTGCCTTTTCTGGGCGGGTCCGTCGGGGTTTTGAGTAACCTCCTGGGCTCTGCCACTGGAGAGGCGGGGGTGGCTGGTCCCTGCGCGGAGGCCTGGTGCCACCTGTGCGAGGTCAGGAGGAAAGGGTCGGGAAGAGCCCCCAGGAGCCAGGGGTGAAGACAGTCTTTTCTAGTCTGTGCGGCCATTCTTAGTTTACGAAGAGCGTTTGACACTCCATACTCCGCAGTCAGGCCAGGCTGGGATCTTTATTCTTGTTTCAGGGGAAGATTACCCTGCAGAGGACTGTTAAAATAATAAGACCAGTTTTGATGAAAACTGGTATTTGGAAGGGGCGGGCCCAGGTACTTGTAGACCCGAGCACTAGGCTGAGGACTTACCAACCACCCGCTTTAGGGGCAACCCAACAAAGGTCTGGGTGTGCAAGGTTGGCCCTGTGGGTCTTTGAGATGTAGACAAGGCGCAGGGAGGGTGGTCACTGGATCTCAGCAGTTTGCTTTTGAAACTTATAGTCTAGGCCCTGTCTCTGCCCACTGACCCTGTGTCTCTCTCCACCCACCTCCTGGCCGCTGCCCTTGAGGAGACTTGCCTGCTTAGGTTTAATCTCTAAGACTGCTAGCAGCCTTTCTTCCTTTCTGCCTCACTTAACTACTCAGCAAATGTTAATATTTCAGCCGTTCCTTGTGTCAAACGAGCAGAGTATCACAGGGCCAACTAGGTCTCTGATCCTGAAGGTCTAGGCAGGAGATAGACCGGTGATTACATCAGATACTGGTAAGAGTTGGATGAGGGAAGAAGACAGTGCTAGTCAGGGACAGTTTTCAGAGCATTCTTGCTCCACAGACAGAGGAGCATGGCAGGCCTGACAGTCCACAGGGTCACAAAGAGTCGGACATGACTGCGTGACCAACTGAGTACTCCGTGGAGACTTAAGAGTCTCTTGGTCAGCAAGAATATCAAACCAGTAAATCCTAAAGGAAATCAACCCGGAAAATTCACTGAAAGGGATGCGGAGCTCCTGGGCTTGGGCCACTGGAGCCAAAGGCAAAGGGGCCACCCACCCCACCCCTGTCTCTATCCTAGAATCTGCCTTTTCTGGGCGGGTCCGTCGGGGTTTTGAGTAACCTCCTGGGCTCTGCCACTGGAGAGGCGGGGGTGGCTGGTCCCTGCGCGGAGGCCTGGTGCCACCTGTGCGAGGTCAGGAGGAAAGGGTCGGGAAGAGCCCCCAGGAGCCAGGGGTGAAGACAGTCTTTTCTAGTCTGTGCGGCCATTCTTAGTTTACGAAGAGCGTTTGACACTCCATACTCCGCAGTCAGGCCAGGCTGGGATCTTTATTCTTGTTTCAGGGGAAGATTACCCTGCAGAGGACTGTTAAAATAATAAGACCAGTTTTGATGAAAACTGGTATTTGGAAGGGGCGGGCCCAGGTACTTGTAGACCCGAGCACTAGGCTGAGGACTTACCAACCACCCGCTTTAGGGGCAACCCAACAAAGGTCTGGGTGTGCAAGGTTGGCCCTGTGGGTCTTTGAGATGTAGACAAGGCGCAGGGAGGGTGGTCACTGGATCTCAGCAGTTTGCTTTTGAAACTTATAGTCTAGGCCCTGTCTCTGCCCACTGACCCTGTGTCTCTCTCCACCCACCTCCTGGCCGCTGCCCTTGAGGAGACTTGCCTGCTTAGGTTTAATCTCTAAGACTGCTAGCAGCCTTTCTTCCTTTCTGCCTCACTTAACTACTCAGCAAATGTTAATATTTCAGCCGTTCCTTGTGTCAAACGAGCAGAGTATCACAGGGCCAACTAGGTCTCTGATCCTGAAGGTCTAGGCAGGAGATAGACCGGTGATTACATCAGATACTGGTAAGAGTTGGATGAGGGAAGAAGACAGTGCTAGTCAGGGACAGTTTTCAGAGCATTCTTGCTCCACAGACAGAGGAGCATGGCAGGCCTGACAGTCCACAGGGTCACAAAGAGTCGGACATGACTGCGTGACCAACTGAGTACTCCGTGGAGACTTAAGAGTCTCTTGGTCAGCAAGAATATCAAACCAGTAAATCCTAAAGGAAATCAACCCGGAAAATTCACTGAAAGGACTGATGCTGAAGCTGAAGCTCCAATATTTGCCACCTGATGTGAAGAGCCAACTTATTGGAAAAGACCCTGATGCTGGGAAAAAATAGAAGGCAGAGGAGAAAGGGGCAGCAGAGGATGAGATGTTTAGATAGCATCACTGACTCAATGGCCGTGAATTTGAGCAAGCTCCAGGAGACAGTGGAGGACAGAGGAGCCTGGAGTGCTACCATCTACAAAGAATCAGACAACTTACGACGACTGAACCTAGAAGCAGGGACCAGGGAAATATTTTTTAATGAATTTTTTTGGGAGAGGGCCACTTCTATTGGTCTTTCATTTGTGTATTTTCTTTTCTTTTTTTTTTTTTTAAGATTTATTTATTTATTTATTTTGGTGGGGGTGGGGAGGGAGGGGAGCAGGCGGGCCACTTCTATTGGTCTTTCATTTGTCCATTTTCATCCATCTTTGTTCTTTGGCCTGTGTGGGCCTCCCATCGCGGTGGCCTCCGTTGTCACAGAGCACCGGCTCTGGGCGCATGCGCTCCAGAGCTCCGGCTCGGTAGTTGGACACATGAGTCCAGCCGCTCCACGGCACGTGGGATCTTCCCAGGCCAGGGCTCGAACCGGCGCCCCTTGCACTGCAAGGCGGTGTCCTTACCCACTGGACCACCAGGGAAGCCCCATTTGTGTATTTTCATATTTAGCCTGTGGGGCTCCCATCGCAGTGGCCCCTCTTGCCGCAGAGCACCGGTTCTGGGCGCACGCACTCCAGAGCTCCGGCTCGGCAGTTGTACACATCGGTCCAGCGGCTCCACAGCATGTGGGATCTTCCCAGGCCAGGGATCAGACTGGCGCCCCTTGCACTGCAAGGCGGTGTCCCTACTCACTGGACCACCAGGGAAGCCCCCAGGGAAAGATTTTGAAAGAAAATAGGTTTTAACCAGAGGAAAGGGAGCCTGGTCTTCTTGGACAAATGGCAGAAGCAGGTTGCTGAAACAGATCTTCAAGGGAGACGGTGGATTGAGAGGGAGGGGAGCCTTTGTAGGCTCATTAAAGATTAGGGAGATTATCCTGAGGGTACAAGGAAGCTAACTAGAGGGTTTTAAACAGAGGAGAGACATAATAGGATTTGAATTTTAAAAAGATCTCTCTAGTCATCCTGTGGAGAAGGGGTAGATAGGGGAAGAAGGTGGGAACAGGGAAACCAGCTGCATTAACGTGGGGGAGACGTGATGACGGTCCAGACTCTGGTGGAAGCGCTACAGACTACGAACAAAGGATGAACAGTGACCTGCCTGGGGGCGGGGGTAAGGCTAGAATGCTTCAGGAGCCTAAGAGTAGCATTCTCTCTGTGGGGCCCCCTTTATTTATTCACTCCTTTATTGTTCCATTTAACAAATATCTGAGCATCAATCTGGCCAGAAAGGGCTTCCCTGGTGGCTCAGATGGTCAAGGATCTGTCTGCAACGCAAGAGACCTGAGTTTGAATCCTGGGTTGGGAAGATCCCCTGGAGGAAGGCATGGCAGCCTGCTCTAGTATTCAGCCTGGAGAATCCGTATGGACAGAGGAGCTGGCAGGCTGCCGTCCCTGGGGTCGCGAAGAGTCATACACAACTGAGCGATGAAGCACACACACACAAAGGCCAGAGATGATCCTTGGGGGAGAGAGGTTGCCATCTGACCCAGCTGACATGGAAGAAAAAGGATAATGTCTGGAGATGGGCTGGTGCAGACCTCATTGAGAACCCACAACTGTACACGAAGGATGTGGACACTGGGTTTCCGCTGCATTCCCGCTCCCACAAGAGCCTCAGCTCATCTCTGCTGCCAGCCAGCCAGAGATTTCAATTTCTGCTTGGCAGATGGAGAAACTGATGCTCAGAAATGGGGCCGACCTCCCCAAGGTCACCACCCTGAGCTAAAGGCAGACTTGGAACCTGAGTATCCAGGCTCCTGCCGGCTTCTCTTCCCACCGCAGTCTGGCTGCCCACATTCGAGTTGTTCTAGGCTCAGAGAGCCTCTCCACCACTGTCAGGCAAGAGGAGAAGCTGCAGACAGAGGGGCGCCTGCTCCCTGCCTCTCTGTGTCCAACTCCGGCCCGAGATTGCTATATTATTAGCAACAACCCACGACTGCGCAGAGCTGCATAGTCTCCAGCTTGCCAAGGGACTTCACATGCAATATCTCATTTGATCCATCTGGCCTCTCCAGGAAGTGAAAATTATTATCCCCACTTAAGTGAAGAGACTAAGGCTTAAAGACAAAAACTGTTATGCATCTGATGAACTCCAGTGAGGTTCAGAAACATCTGTATCCATTGAACTTTGATCCCTGCAACAGTTCTGGTCCTGTAGAATGCAGGTGAAGGGGAGACGTGATGACGGTCCAGACTCTGGGGCGAGACTACGAACAAAGGATGAACAGTGACCTGCCTGGGGGGGGAAAGAATGCTTCAGGAGCCTAAGAGTAGCATTCTCTCTGTGGGGCCCCTTTATTTATTCACTCCTTTATTGTTCCATTTAACAAATATCTGAGCATCAATCTGGCCAGAAAGGGCTTCCCTGGTGGCTCAGATGGTCAAGGATCTGTCTGCAACGCAAGAGACCTGAGTTTGAATCCTGGGTTGGGAAGATCCCCTGGAGGAAGGCATGGCAGCCTGCTCTAGTATTCAGCCTGGAGAATCCGTATGGACAGAGGAGCTGGCAGGCTGCCGTCCCTGGGGTCGCGAAGAGTCATACACAACTGAGCGATGAAGCACACACACACAAAGGCCAGAGATGATCCTTGGGGGAGAGAGGTTGCCATCTGACCCAGCTGACATGGAAGAAAAAGGATAATGTCTGGAGATGGGCTGGTGCAGACCTCATTGAGAACCCACAACTGTACACGAAGGATGTGGACACTGGGTTTCCGCTGCATTCCCGCTCCCACAAGAGCCTCAGCTCATCTCTGCTGCCAGCCAGCCAGAGATTTCAATTTCTGCTTGGCAGATGGAGAAACTGATGCTCAGAAATGGGGCCGACCTCCCCAAGGTCACCACCCTGAGCTAAAGGCAGACTTGGAACCTGAGTATCCAGGCTCCTGCCGGCTTCTCTTCCCACCGCAGTCTGGCTGCCCACATTCGAGTTGTTCTAGGCTCAGAGAGCCTCTCCACCACTGTCAGGCAAGAGGAGAAGCTGCAGACAGAGGGGCGCCTGCTCCCTGCCTCTCTGTGTCCAACTCCGGCCCGAGATTGCTATATTATTAGCAACAACCCACGACTGCGCAGAGCTGCATAGTCTCCAGCTTGCCAAGGGACTTCACATGCAATATCTCATTTGATCCATCTGGCCTCTCCAGGAAGTGAAAATTATTATCCCCACTTAAGTGAAGAGACTAAGGCTTAAAGACATAAACTGTTATGCATCTGATGAACTCCAGTGAGGTTCAGAAACATCTGTATCCATTGAACTTTGATCCCCTGCAACAGTTCTGGTCCTGTAGAATGCAGAGATGAATAGAATCTGGGCTCTGACCCCAGAGAGGAGACAAACTGTAGGGAAATCGTGCATATACCTTCCTAGCCTTCATGTAAGAACCATGTGTGCAGCTTTGGAGAAGTGTGGGCTCAGAAGCAGGAGTTATTCCTAAAGCAGGAGTCCTTCCTGAAGTCCCACTAGGATAAGACTCTGCACTCATAATACAATGGGCCCAGGTTTGATCCTTGGTCAGGGAACTAGATTCCACAGGCCACAACCAAGGTTCGCACGCTGCAACTAAAATTCCTGCATGCCGCAAGGAAGAGCGAAGAGCTGTCTTACTGCAGCTAAGACCTGGCAGAGCCAAATAAATAAAATATTAAAAAAAAAAAAAAAAGAAGTCACTCCGAGTAGAAGAGGAAGCACTTGAGCTGGAGCTGGAGGCCATGGAGTTGGAGAGGTGGGACGAGGGTCCCTCTGTGTCTCTTCCCAGCATCCTGGGCTCATCCTCTCCTCACGGGTCTTTGTTTGTCTCACCTGCCAGATAATATGCACTTAATGAGCAACCAACATTTGAACCCCTGGAGGGACAAGCAACTGGTGGAGAGACAGAATGAAGCCAGTGGGCGGGTGACCTTGATGATCAGGAGGGTCTCCTCCAGCCCAGTTGTGGAGGGTGCCATCTGGGGCAGAGCTCTTGGGCGGGTGGGACAGAGCAATGAAACACGTCCTCTCCTCCCAGGGCTGGTGGGGCTTGGCACCCAGCGTAAGTGGCGGGGCTTGGGGTGAGAGGGTGCGGGTTGTTGTTTAGTGGCTAAGTTGTGTCTAACTTTTTTTTTTTTGGCCACTTCTATTGGTCTTTCATTTATTTACTTTCATCCATCTTTGTTCTTTGGCCTGTGTGGGCCTCCCATCACAGTGGCCTCTCTTGTTGCAGAGCACCGGCTCTGGGTGCATGCGCGCCAGAGCTCCGGCTCGGTCATTGGACACATTGGTCCAGCCGCTCCGCAGCACGTGGGATCTTCCCAGGCCAGGGATCAAACTGGCTCCCCTTGCACGGCAAGGCGGTGTCCTTACCCTCCGGACCACCAGGGAAGCCCTGTATCTAACTCTTTTGCGACCCCTTGGGACACAGCCCGCCAGGCTCGTCTCTCCATGGGATTTCTCAGGTAAGAATACTGGAGTGGGTTGCCATTTCCTTCTCCAGGGGATCTTCCAAACGCAAGACAGAACCCGCATCTCCTGTATTGGCAGGTTGGATTCTTTACCCCTGAGCCTGGGAGGTGGGTAGGAGCCTTTAATTGGTGGGATATTTATCAATGGTGCAGCCCTGGGAACTGAGGTCACAACCTACTGTCCTGACTCCCCACCGACAGCCCAAACTGCCTGGTCAGATTTTTGGAACTCTCTCCTGACGCCAGGAATGAAAGACATCTGTTGCCTCCAAGTTCTTGTGAGACCTGAAGGACAGCCTTGATGCGCTGGCTTACTCGGGTCCCCTGTTGTGGCAAGTGGAGACATGTCACAGTCTCTGAGCGTAGGGTGACTGTTTCCGTTTTGCAGATGTTGATGAAGACTACAGGGAGCCCAGTGGCTGCCAGACCTCACGGCTAGTGAGAGGCAGATCTGGGGGTCCCTGCCTCCAAGGCAGCCCCCCTCTCCAACCTCCTGCTGCTCTTGAGGAAGCCCTGGGGGCGCTCCTCAGTCTGCAGCAGGGGTCACTGGTGGCCTTTCTGCACCAGGTGGTGCAGATGGAAGGATGCTGTGGCTGCCTGGCCTGGCGGCCTCTCCCCTTTCCCCAAAAGCAGCCGTCCGTCTTGTGCTGATTGGGTCCTCCCAGGGCTGGTGGGGCTTGGCACCCAGCGTAAGTGGCGGGCTTGGGGTGAGAGGGTGCGGGTTGTTGTTTAGTGGCTAAGTTGTGTCTAACTTTTTTTTTTTTGGCCACTTCTATTGGTCTTTCATTTATTTACTTTCATCCATCTTTGTTCTTTGGCCTGTGTGGGCCTCCCATCACAGTGGCCTCTCTTGTTGCAGAGCACCGGCTCTGGGTGCATGCGCGCCAGAGCTCCGGCTCGGTCATTGGACACATTGGTCCAGCCGCTCCGCAGCACGTGGGATCTTCCCAGGCCAGGGATCAAACTGGCTCCCCTTGCACGGCAAGGCGGTGTCCTTACCCTCCGGACCACCAGGGAAGCCCTGTATCTAACTCTTTTGCGACCCCTTGGGACACAGCCCGCCAGGCTCGTCTCTCCATGGGATTTCTCAGGTAAGAATACTGGAGTGGGTTGCCATTTCCTTCTCCAGGGGATCTTCCAAACGCAAGACAGAACCCGCATCTCCTGTATTGGCAGGTTGGATTCTTTACCCCTGAGCCTGGGAGGTGGGTAGGAGCCTTTAATTGGTGGGATATTTATCAATGGTGCAGCCCTGGGAACTGAGGTCACAACCTACTGTCCTGACTCCCCACCGACAGCCCAAACTGCCTGGTCAGATTTTTGGAACTCTCTCCTGACGCCAGGAATGAAAGACATCTGTTGCCTCCAAGTTCTTGTGAGACCTGAAGGACAGCCTTGATGCGCTGGCTTACTCGGGTCCCCTGTTGTGGCAAGTGGAGACATGTCACAGTCTCTGAGCGTAGGGTGACTGTTTCCGTTTTGCAGATGTTGATGAAGACTACAGGGAGCCCAGTGGCTGCCAGACCTCACGGCTAGTGAGAGGCAGATCTGGGGGTCCCTGCCTCCAAGGCAGCCCCCCTCTCCAACCTCCTGCTGCTCTTGAGGAAGCCCTGGGGGCGCTCCTCAGTCTGCAGCAGGGGTCACTTGGCTGGCCTTTCTGCACCAGGTGGTGCAGATGGAAGGGATGCTGTGGCTGCCTGGCCTGGCGGCTCTCCCTTCCCAAGAGCAGCCGTCCGTCTTGTGCTGATTGGGTCCAGCCTAGCAGCTTCTGGAATGAGCCATGGGCACGTGGCCAGCGAGCTCAGCATCTTCTCTCCACAATTCTATCTCAGCCATTCTGCCTTCCGGTCTGTCTCTTGGTCCTCTTGAATCCTTGTCTCTTTTTGTCTCTGTGTATTTCTCTTTCTCTGCTTTGTGTTTGTTTGTTTTGCCTGCCTCCAGGCCTCCTCCTTGACCTTTCCCTTCCCCAGGACGTCACCCCAGGACACTTAGCGTCTGGGGAATCATCATTGCCCCTCCTCTGTCTGCCTGCCTCCCCTCAGCCACCTGCATGGCCCAGTGGATAAAAAGAAAGCACAAAGCAGGGGAATACCGTAGTCACGCTCCCCTTTGCTCAAGCCTTTGGCTTCCTCTTCCCTGGTTGTGAAGCTCAGGAGGCCTGAATTGTCCCCGTCTCCCTCCTGAGGTGGAAGTGTGGGCCCAGAGCTGTGGGAGCAAGGTGTGAGGGTGGCAGAGCCCTGTGCCCGGCAGGATGGAAAGATGCAGAGGTTCAAGCCCCTAGCTGTGCTGTGGGCCGCGCTGCTTCTTCCAAATGCCCCGGCAGACCCCCTTCCTGGGGGTTCAGAGCTGGCAGCTCTGTGACCCATCCTTTGCCCTCACAGCCTGGTCCTGGGTGGCCTACCCGAGCCTGCGACCCCTCGTGGTCCTTTTCCTCCTTCCCACGGCCCTGCCTCACCCTGGGGAGTTCCAGCCTTCACAGGACAGAGCGTCTGTTGCCTCCAAGTTCTTGTGAGACCTGAAGGACAGCCTTGATGCGCTGGCTTACTCGGGTCCCCTGTTGTGGCAAGTGGAGACATGTCACAGTCTCTGAGCGTAGGGTGACTGTTTCCGTTTTGCAGATGTTGATGAAGACTACAGGGAGCCCAGTGGCTGCCAGACCTCACGGCTAGTGAGAGGCAGATCTGGGGGTCCCTGCCTCCAAGGCAGCCCCCCTCTCCAACCTCCTGCTGCTCTTGAGGAAGCCCTGGGGGCGCTCCTCAGTCTGCAGCAGGGGTCACTTGGCTGGCCTTTCTGCACCAGGTGGTGCAGATGGAAGGGATGCTGTGGCTGCCTGGCCTGGCGGCCTCTCCCTTCCCAAGAGCAGCCGTCCGTCTTGTGCTGATTGGGTCCAGCCTAGCAGCTTCTGGAATGAGCCATGGGCACGTGGCCAGCGAGCTCAGCATCTTCTCTCCACAATTCTATCTCAGCCATTCTGCCTTCCGGTCTGTCTCTTGGTCCTCTTGAATCCTTGTCTCTTTTTGTCTCTGTGTATTTCTCTTTTCTCTGCTTTGTGTTTGTTTGTTTTGCCTGCCTCCAGGCCTCCTCCTTGACCTTTCCCTTCCCCAGACGTAACCCCAGGACACTTAGCGTCTGGGGAATCATCATTGCCCCTCCTCTGTCTGCCTGCCTCCCCTCAGCCACCTGCATGGCCCAGTGGATAAAAAGAAAGCACAAAGCAGGGGAATACCGTAGTCACGCTCCCCTTTGCTCAAGCCTTTGGCTTCCTCTTCCCTGGTTGTGAAGCTCAGGAGGCCTGAATTGTCCCCGTCTCCCTCCTGAGGTGGAAGTGTGGGCCCAGAGCTGTGGGAGCAAGGTGTGAGGGTGGCAGAGCCCTGTGCCCGGCAGGATGGAAAGATGCAGAGGTTCAAGCCCCTAGCTGTGCTGTGGGCCGCGCTGCTTCTTCCAAATGCCCCGGCAGACCCCCTTCCTGGGGGTTCAGAGCTGGCAGCTCTGTGACCCATCCTTTGCCCTCACAGCCTGGTCCTGGGTGGCCTACCCGAGCCTGCGACCCCTCGTGGTCCTTTTCCTCCTTCCCACGGCCCTGCCTCACCCTGGGGAGTTCCAGCCTTCACAGGACAGAGCGTCTTCGACCGGAGCCTCTCAAGCGGGTCTTAGCCCTGGCTCCTGTCCCCTCCTCAGAATATTCTGTTCTCTTGGAGGGGCTTCCCACTCTTTTGAGGCTCTGGCACCCCCACGTCACTGCTCCCTCCGCCTGCTTTTCCCTGCCCCTGAACCTTCCTGTCTCTGACCTCCTCCTGCCTGGATTTCCCTACCTTGCTCCATCCTGTCCTTGGCCAGGCCGAGCACCCACTCCTTTGCTATATCAAGCCCCTGGGCCACAGCCGACCCCTGCCTGCCCTGCGTGGTCAGACTGGACCTTCGGCAGCTCCTGTCCCCCACTGCTGAGTGCTGCTGGAGCAAACCACAAGGCCCGGCAGATGGGGGCCCTGTGCACACGGCCTCCAGGCCCAGCTGGTTCTTTTCCCAGCTCACTCCCCCAGCCTCCCTAGAGTCTCCCTCAAACCTTCAGCCTGCTCACCAGCCTCCTCCTCTCCTCCTCCCGTGACTCAGCAGATGACTTCAGTTTCTCCTTCTTGGAGAAGAAGGTTCCCAGGAACCTCCCTGCTCTCCACTCGGAAACCTCCACCTGCCTTCCCTCCCTGCTGACCCCACCTCCAGGGCACCAGCCTGCTCTGGAGTCAGGCCATCCACGGCGCCTTCCTCCCCGCCCCATCCTTCCAGCCTCTCTCTCCAGACTCTCCCCAGGAGCCTTTACACAGCCCCCAGCCTCTTGCAAAGGAAACCCTCCCTCTGTTCTGAGTCACCAGCAATATCAGCTTCTCTTTCCTTCATCTGACCATTAAATGACTGATGAAAATAGTCATTTCTGTAATGCAACAGTGTAAATCAACTCTGTACTCTAAAATAAAATAAAATTAAAAACAGAGAGAGAGCACAGTCATTTCCAAATTCTAACTCACTACCTTGCTAACCCCTGTCATCCTGACCACGACAGCATGTCTACTAAAACTGCCCTTGCTGAGGATGACAAAGAAGCCCTGACATGTGGAAAGGCCTGCTTTGGGGTCCTTATAGCTTTCTGGAGTTACCGGGCACCATGAAGAATGGATGGTCACATCCAGTGCTTCCTGGGGATCCCTTCAGGTGTCCTGAGCCCGTCTCGGCTGGCTCACCCTGATCCCAGGTGGCCTCAGGCTGCATCGGCCTGGAGCGGCGCTTGGGTTCCCAGCCAGAGACAGACGCTGGGTCTCTGAGGTGAAGGCCCCAGATCCTAGCCACCAGCCCAGCGGTCAGTGACGAGGGCCCTGGGCTTTCGGCTCTGCAGAAAAGAAGTCCTATAAAGATAGAAAGTAGTGAAGCAAGTATTTATTCAGAGGAAGAGTACGGTACATGTGGATTTGACCATCTTGGCTAAGAGATGCATGTGGATAAAGAACATCCCTTGACGTGACTTTCTGGCCTCCAAGGAGCCTTTTCTGTGTAGGTGTGGTCGGGAGGTCTCCCAACTCTGAGAAAAGAACTATGTGCCCTGGGAAGGTCCCGGCCTCCTAACTCTCCTACTGTTCTCGTCTTGGAGTTCCAGGCCATAAGGAATGAATCTCCGATTGAGCTACCCTGGGGGGAGCAGGGCCCATTTGCCTCCTGCCTCAACCCCATACCTAACACCCTGCTCATTTATACTCTTTGTTTAAAATATATATATTTATGTTTATGTATTTGAGTGTGCCAGTTTTAGCTGTGGCACTCAGGACCTTTAGTTTCAGCAGCTGGATCTAGTTCCCTGACAAGGGATCGAACCCGGGGAACCCCTGCATTGGGAGCAGAGTCTTAGCCACTGGACCACCAGGGAAGTCCCCTATTTGTATTCTTTAAAAGCCCACAGGTCTGCCACTCACTGCAAATGTCTATGTTGGGTCCAGTCTGATCTAATCCAATCTCAGATTCCCAGCCTCAGGACTTTCTTGCGGGATCGGTTTTATTTCTCCTCCCCTCCCTAATGCCCCAAACCCAAGAAATTCCCAACATTTTCTTTGAAGGCTTCTGATTTGCACAGGGTGAGTGGAGTTCACATCATTTCAGCAAAGACCGGAAAACATCAGGGTTTTAGTTACTAACCCACTAGGCTTGTTCTGAGTTGACAGATTCTTCGTTCCACGTTTTATAAGAAGAGACAGAGAGTCAGAGATTAGTGATTTGTTTAAAACCACATCAATGGTTCAGCCAGCTCTCCCGTGCTCTGTCTGTGGCCTCAGCCCCCTGAATCCAGCACGCACAGCCCCTCCCTTGGGCAGTACGCCTGGAAACTGCTGTCCCTCCAACTTCTCCAGGAGGGCTTTGGCTTTGGCTCGTGCTCCTGGGGCACAGGCTCCTTCCCACTCCTGAGGGAGCAGGTCATTCACTTCCTCTCTCGGGCTCCTCCTCCTCTCCAGCTTTATCTGCATCCTCCCACGGGAGAGATTAGAATTAAACCCAGCTGTGTGGAGAGAGTCAGGCCTGTCTTCCGCTCTCCAGTGAGGAACAGGAGACCCATGAACCTCCTTCCTGACTCGGCCCTTCCATTTACTTGCTGTGTGACCTAGACAGGTTTCTTAACCTCTCTGTGCCTTAGACCCCTCACCTATAGTGTGACTTCTCTCCTGTCTGTGGGGGAATGGGGGCAAATACATATGCTCTCTTGCTTTTTTTCTCACTTATTGGTCTTTCTTTGTCATCAGAGTGTTAGAAACAAGGTGGTGACTTAGGCATAGAAATTATAGATCTTGAAGCAGTCTCTGATGTAGGCACCTGGCTCAGCCCAGGTTGGCGTGACGGCTCTGGGGTTGGAGGCCCAACCTCCACCTGTCATAAAGTGCTCTCAGGCTTTGTATCGCCCTCTGGACCCAGGTTTCTTTCTTCTCTCTAATTGCGACATGTGGAATCTTCTAGTTGCAGCATGTCAGATCTAACTCCCTGACCAGGGATCAAAGCTGGGCCCCCTGCATTGGGAGCCAAGAGTCTTAACCACTCCAGGACCTCCAGGGAAGTCTCTGGGCACACATTTCTTTGAGTTGAGGGGAGGGTCAGTCACTCAAGTACTGTATATCTTCGCCATCCATCTCGGTGGCCATCCATTCTAATATCAGGCACCAGAGAGAATAACTGGAGGGAAAAAAAAAATGCTAAAATCTGCTCTTTGTTTCTGGAGAAACTTGTTCAATATGGAGACAAAAGGGCTTCACCTGTTATGGCCTTAAGTGCAAAAGGAAGGAAAAGGGTTCTCCTTTTTCTTATGACACTAGAAGGTAGAATGAGGAACAATGGGATGAAGAATCTGGAAACCTGAGTGTTGTCCCACAGAGGAAAGGAGCTTCAGGAAAGAAGGGCTGACCTGCAGCAGGCGGGGTGCTGTATAAGGGATTTTTCTATTCGATGAACAAGGGTCCTTTTGCTGTCCCTTCCAGTTTACCAACCTGTCCAGGAAGGCAGGGAGAAAACCTGGTTGGTTTTGAAACCTAGGAGACTGTGCGAGCCCCACGCTCCTGAGTCATCTCCGTTCGCTCACGGCTTGTTTGTGGAGGGAGTGCCTCTCCCCAGGCTCAGAGCGCGGAGTTGCTGAGTGTCTGGGCCTACCTCCTGTCCCCTGGTGCAGCCTGGGCTCCCGTCTGACCGCTGTGTCAGCAGCAGCGTTCCTATTACACGATCAAGTGGGATTTGCACTCCGGACGCATTAGTACTGGGCTGACTCGGCAGAATGGCCAACACAAGAAATGCCAGTTCCCTAACTCTTCAGCCAGCCCTCCGAGGCCTCGTGGCCACGCCACTTCCTCTTCAAGCAGCCCATCCTGACCTTCTTCAGGGTCTCTAAAAACCTACAGGTTGGGCTTCCCTGGTAGTCCAGTGGGTAAAGAGTTCACCTTGCAGTGCAAGGGGCGCCGGTTCGATCCCTGGCCCGGGAAAACCCCACGTGCCACGGAACGGCTGGACCAATGTGTCCATTTACGAGCCAGCACTCTGAAGCACATATGCCCAGAGCTGATGCTCTGCAACAAGAGAGGCCGCTGTAATGGGAGCGGCCATACCAAAGAATAAAAAGATGGATGGGGCTTCCCCTGGTGGTCCAGTGGGTAAGGACACCGCCTTGCAGGGCAAGGGGCGCCGGTTCGATCCCTGGCCTAGGAAGATCCCACGTGCAGCAGAGCGGCTGGACTGATGTGTCCAATGACCGAGCTGCAGCTCTGGGGCGCATGCACCCAGAGCCTGCGCTCTGGGACGACAGAGGCCACCGCGATGGGAGGCTTACAGGAGCCAAAGAACAAAGATGGATGAAAATAGAGAAATGGAAGACCAATAGAAGTGACCCGCCCGTCCTCATCCCTCCCCACCCCACTCCCCAAAAAGATAAATAAATAAAATAAATGTTAAAAAAAAGATGGATGAATATAAATATAAATAAAAGAGGCATGACGGGGAAAAGAAAAAGGATTAAAAAGAAAAAAAAAGTACAGGTCCCCAGACCCTGCTGTTGGAGCCTCTGGTCCACTCTTTTGCACCTAGGACTCTGGATTCTAGACAAGTTCCCCTTGTCAAGGTGTTGGCAGAGTGACTATTCTAAAATGCAAGTCTGACTCCACCTCTCTCTTGCTTGACATCTTCTTTGAGTGAAGAATCCAAAGGGCAGAACCTGGTCCATTCTGAGATTCCCAGTCTCAGGGCTTTCTCACAGCTGGTTTTATTTCTCCTCCCTTGGATGTTGGGGACTGCGATGCACAGCCAGGTCAAGAACCGCTGCGCGTGGCCGGTCTTCTGGCCCTGCTGCTCACCGGTCCCTCACCCCTGATTCCTGTCCCACCCTCTCCAGACTCAACTCCAGCTGATGGAGACATTGCCTCCTTGGAAATGAACTGAAACCGATGGGGTTCCAGCTCTTTCGAGAGACCACCAGGCCTCTCTGTCCACAGGATTCTGCAGGCAAGGATACTGGAGTGAGTTGCCATTTCCTTCTCGAGGGGATCCTCCTGACCCAGGGACCGAACCCAAGTCCCCTATACTGCAGGCAGGTTTTTGACTGTCTGAGCTACCAAGCTTCACTCCTAAAAACAGAAAGCACCTGCCCTGGAATGTCCAGCTCTTGTGAATGGAGACAGTTTACCTCTTTACTGGGACAACAGTCTTTGTATTTTTTTCGCTCGCACCACATAGTACGTGAAACTTAGGGATCGAACTCATGCCCCTTTAGTGGAAGCACAGAGCCTTAACCACTGGACCACCAAAGAAGTCCAACAGAGGCTTTTTTTTTTTTTTAATGGCGATGAACATTCCCTTCGTGTGGTACAATTCTGAAGTGGGTTCTTTGAGGGAAATGCAAAATTTTAAATGTAAAGATGCATTAGACTTTTCAATCTCTCCCTCCGTCCAGCCCCGTCCGTTTTAGAGGATCTGAGAGACCCTAGATTTAGGGAAGCTAGTTTGGTGAGAAGCAGTCAAGACACATCGAACAGACATTTTCTGCGGTTGTCAGCCCCTTGTCAACAGGCTCTCTTTGAAATCCTCCGTGTGGCTCTTCTTCCAGATGATCCTTTCTGGCTGTGGCCCAGACCCTGCTGTTGGAGCCTCTGGTCCACTCTTTTGCACCTAGGACTCTGGATTCTAGACAAGTTCCCCTTGTCAAGGTGTTGGCAGAGTGACTATTCTAAAATGCAAGTCTGACTCCACCTCTCTCTTGCTTGACATCTTCTTTGAGTGAAGAATCCAAAGGGCAGAACCTGGTCCATTCTGAGATTCCCAGTCTCAGGGCTTTCTCACAGCTGGTTTTATTTCTCCTCCCTTGGATGTTGGGGACTGCGATGCACAGCCAGGTCAAGAACCGCTGCGCGTGGCCGGTCTTCTGGCCCTGCTGCTCACCGGTCCCTCACCCCTGATTCCTGTCCCACCCTCTCCAGACTCAACTCCAGCTGATGGAGACATTGCCTCCTTGGAAATGAACTGAAACCGATGGGGTTCCAGCTCTTTGCGAGAGACCACCAGGCCTCTCTGTCCACAGGATTCTGCAGGCAAGGATACTGGAGTGAGTTGCCATTTCCTTCTCGAGGGGATCCTCCTGACCCAGGGACCGAACCCAAGTCCCCTATACTGCAGGCAGGTTTTTGACTGTCTGAGCTACCAAGCTTCACTCCTAAAAACAGAAAGCACCTGCCCTGGAATGTCCAGCTCTTGTGAATGGAGACAGTTTACCTCTTTACTGGGACAACAGTCTTTGTATTTTTTTCGCTCGCACCACATAGTACGTGAAACTTAGGGATCGAACTCATGCCCCTTTAGTGGAAGCACAGAGCCTTAACCACTGGACCACCAAAGAAGTCCAACAGAGGCTTTTTTTTTTTTTTAATGGCGATGAACATTCCCTTCGTGTGGTACAATTCTGAAGTGGGTTCTTTGAGGGAAATGCAAAATTTTAAATGTAAAGATGCATTAGACTTTTCAATCTCTCCCTCCGTCCAGCCCCGTCCGTTTTAGAGGATCTGAGAGACCCTAGATTTAGGGAAGCTAGTTTGGTGAGAAGCAGTCAAGACACATCGAACAGACATTTTCTGCGGTTGTCAGCCCCTTGTCAACAGGCTCTCTTTGAAATCCTCCGTGTGGCTCTTCTTCCAGATGATCCTTTCTGGCTGTGGCCCTATCTGCTCCTAGAATTGTCTACAGTTCTGCCTTTCTGAGTTTTGGCCACTGTTTGATCACGGCCATTTGTGTGGGGACCAAATCTTTCAAGTCTTCAAGAGGCGAGACTATCACCAGGTGATTCATTCCTGAAGCAGAGCTTTTCTCATTGAACAGAACTCCGTGAGCCCCGGATCCAGGCCAGATGCGGAGCTCAGAGGTGACTCAGAGGGATCTGTCTTTGAAAAATCCATTTCTGCGACCCCAGGGGAAGACAAAGTCCCTTACTTACAAGTGCAGTGACAAGGTCTATAACTGGTGTTGGGAGCTGGTGGGAGCTCCAAGGGGGAGTGGTCGAGAATAAAAGCTGATGAGGTGTGATTGAATGGGGGAGAGGAGAAGGAGGAGTCGAGCGCCACGGCTGGGCATCTCCTCTGTGTGCCCAGTCTTCTGGCCCTGCTTCTCTGTTGGTCCCTCACACCTGACTCCTGTCCTATCCTCTCTTTCCTATCCCAGCTTTTGAAAAGGCCCAGAGTTGGAAGAGGGCACTGCTTGGTCAGGAAAGGCTGGTCCAGTGTCTTATGTGACATGCAGTTAGGAAGATCAGTGGGAGCCTCAGGAGACACCCTTGAACTCCAGGCTAGAAAGCGGAGACTTTGGGGCATATGCAGTGGACGTGGCATGCACCGCAAAGCCAAGGCAAAGGAAGAAGATGAAAGGGTTAGTTGCTCAGTCATGTCCAACTCTGCAACCACCATGGACTGTAGCCCACCAGGTTCCTCTGCTCATGGGGTTTCTCAAGTAAGAATACTGGAGTGAGTTGCTGTTTTCTCCTCCAGGGCATCTTCCTGACCCAGGGCTTGACCCTGGGTCTTCAGCATTACAGACAGATTTTTTTTCTTTTTTTAAAATTTTGACCTCTTTTGTTGGATTTTTATTAATTTATTTTCATCAATCTTTATTCTCTGGCCTGTGTGGGCCTCCCACTGCAGTGGCCTCTCTCATTCAGAGCACCAGCTCGGGGTCCACGCGCTCCAGAGCGCTGGCTGGTAATTGGACACACCGGTCCAGCTGCTCTGCAGCACATGGGATCTTCCCAGGCCAGGGATCGAACTGGAGCCCCTTGCACTGCAAGGCGGACTCTCTATCCACTAGACCAACAGGGAAGCCCTACAGACAGATTCTTTACAGTTCGAGTCACCAGGGAAGCCCAAGAAAAGATGGGATGCATGTATAGAACCGTCTCTCAGTTCTCGTACTGGACACGCGGAGGCATTTTAAGGACTTTGAGGAAAAATCCATCCAATTCTGTTATTTTATAGATGTACAATCTGAGGCTCAGAGAGCTCAAGCAGCTTGTTCAAGGTCACCTGGCAGGATCAAGAGCAAAGTCAAGGCTTCCACCTGTGGGTCCTGCCTCCCAGCACAGGCTACCTCCACTGCTCCAGTATTCTCACGAGAGTCGAGCGCCACGGCTGGGCATCTCCTCTGTGTGCCCAGTCTTCTGGCCCTGCTTCTCTGTTGGTCCCTCACACCTGACTCCTGTCCTATCCTCTCTTTCCTATCCCAGCTTTTGAAAAGGCCCAGAGTTGGAAGAGGGCACTGCTTGGTCAGGAAAGGCTGGTCCAGTGTCTTATGTGACATGCAGTTAGGAAGATCAGTGGGAGCCTCAGGAGACACCCTTGAACTCCAGGCTAGAAAGCGGAGACTTTGGGGCATATGCAGTGGACGTGGCATGCACCGCAAAGCCAAGGCAAAGGAAGAAGATGAAAGGGTTAGTTGCTCAGTCATGTCCAACTCTGCAACCACCATGGACTGTAGCCCACCAGGTTCCTCTGCTCATGGGGTTTCTCAAGTAAGAATACTGGAGTGAGTTGCTGTTTTCTCCTCCAGGGCATCTTCCTGACCCAGGGCTTGACCCTGGGTCTTCAGCATTACAGACAGATTTTTTCTTTTTAAAATTTTGACCTCTTTTGTTGGATTTTTATTAATTTATTTTCATCAATCTTTATTCTCTGGCCTGTGTGGGCCTCCCACTGCAGTGGCCTCTCTCATTCAGAGCACCAGCTCGGGGTCCACGCGCTCCAGAGCGCTGGCTGGTAATTGGACACACCGGTCCAGCTGCTCTGCAGCACATGGGATCTTCCCAGGCCAGGGATCGAACTGGAGCCCCTTGCACTGCAAGGCGGACTCTCTATCCACTAGACCAACAGGGAAGCCCTACAGACAGATTCTTTACAGTTCGAGTCACCAGGGAAGCCCAAGAAAAGATGGGATGCATGTATAGAACCGTCTCTCAGTTCTCGTACTGGACACGCGGAGGCATTTTAAGGACTTTGAGGAAAAATCCATCCAATTCTGTTATTTTATAGATGTACAATCTGAGGCTCAGAGAGCTCAAGCAGCTTGTTCAAGGTCACCTGGCAGGATCAAGAGCAAAGTCAAGGCTTCCACCTGTGGGTCCTGCCTCCCAGCACAGGCTACCTCCACTGCTCCAGTATTCTCACGAGGAGAGGCGGCCCACTGAGATCTCCCTTGGTGTCCTTTGCCTCTGAATCTGTCCTGCGCTCTGTCCCTACTGCAGGCCAGCCTGTTAGGGCAGCGACTGGACATGTTCCCAGAGGACAGGGTGGGGAGCACTGCCGGTCTGCTTCTGAAGATGCTGCTGCTGCTGCTGCTGCCGCCTCCGGACCAATCAGGGAGCGTTCTAGCCGCAGGAGGAAGCCAGGAGCCAGGGGATGGGGCTGCAGTGATTTATGACTGCACAGAAACAGCAGGACACGAATGTCTCCGGCTGGCCTGTTTGTCCGCCAGCTCTGCCGAGAGAGGATGTATCTAAAGGTCACATCCTCCAGCCGCTGGAGACGGAGCAAAGGGTTCACCCTCCAGGGCGCCTGCCCAGTGCCCCTGTGTCAGGTCAGTCACCCCAGGGCAAGGCTCCTCCTTTCCTGAACAGATGCCAAGAGGTAGACTCTCAGCGCTTGGGCAGGAAAGGGTGCCCCTGCCGCTTGGAGTCCAGAAGATCTGCGTGGGTTGGCATTCAGGTTCTGTGGGTCACTGATGTGTAGCCTTTGGCTGGTGACACAGCTGAGATCTCTGTGTCTAGAAAACAGAGATGGGGACCTGCCTGATGGTCCAGTGGTTACAACTCCGGGCTTCCTTTTGCAGGGGGTGCAGGTTTGATCCCTAGCCAGGACACTAAGACCCTATGTGCCACGTGGCCAGAAAATATTAAAAATAAAATTAAAAAACCCAAAGATGACTGAGCCTCTCCATCTGGGACTGAACCAGCTCCCAGGTCTGCAGGTACAGATTGCCTGTTTCCATAGGAAAAGAGCAAGAAGAGTCTTCCATTTCAGAAGAGAAACAGGCTGACTCTAGAACTTGCCACAGCTGGGTAGAGTCTTCAGTTTAATTTCTCACTTCAAAGGTGGGGAAATTAAGAGCCAGAGAGAACACGGACCTTGCGCGTAGAGTGGCGGGGCAGGCGGAAGCCAGAATGACTAATCTCCACCTCCATGCTCCAGGTCTCTTTCAGCAGTACCACAGAGTAGAAGAGGAAACCAGAGTATTAAGCCATTTGCTCTAGGTCATGTCGCCATGCCTCTGAAGCCTCCCTCTAAACAGCCAGGGCCTCTGGCCCCAGCAGCTATAAGCCTAGAGTCTTAAAAAGAATCCACAGGGAAAGGCAGGCAGAACCATCAGAAGTGAGTCTCAATACAGAGAGTACAGACTCCATTCCTGTTTGGTTTTAGAACATCCTTCTCTTTGGGTCGGCTTTATTTATTCTCCGAACAGATTTGGCCTGGAGGGTTTTGGTTGTTGTTGTTTTCCTCCTGTCTTTACAGTGAACTGGTCAGGGAAAGACATGAGGTGGAGAGGTCAGAGAGGCAGCCTGAAATGTGCCAGAAAGTTCCCGAGATTTTGCCTCTGGGTCCTGAATCATTGATCCATGTAATCCACATGTGGACAACCAGGGTTGGCTGTTCAGCGTTCCTTCCCA
Source organism: Tragulus kanchil (assembly GCA_022376925.1). Taxonomy (NCBI): domain Eukaryota; kingdom Metazoa; phylum Chordata; class Mammalia; order Artiodactyla; family Tragulidae; genus Tragulus; species Tragulus kanchil. The sequence continues at coordinate 150,582,228 of JAIOJX010000002.1, read as the reverse complement.
CAGACCTGGGAGGCCCAGGCCTGAATGGTTGAGGCCTGGCCAGCAGGGAGGAAGAGAAAGAAGAGGAAGGACTTGGTGAAGACGCATGTAAGAGACAGAAGGAAGTGGGAGGGTCTATTCACCAGTAGGGCTGCATTTTGCTGGGTGGTGTAGTAAGAGACGAGGGACCAGATCCCATGTTGGAGAAGAGGAGAAGTGAGCTTTTTCTCGACTCTCCTCTCTCAGACCACCTGTTGGCAGAGCAGTCTCCTTGAGCGTATGCATGCATTCATTCAGTTCTTCATTTCACATGTTCATCGTATGGATGGTACGCCTGGCACTGTGCTCAGCACTGGGGAGGCCATGATGATGAAAACCCAAAGCAAACCTAGTCCTGCCCTGGTTAAAATCCCTCACAGATATTCTATTTGTTCTGGAAGAAAGACTTCACTCCCTGCCTAGCCATTCATAGCTCCTCAAGTTCTGGCTCCTGACTCCATCCCCAGCCCCGCTACCCATCACTTCAGACCACAGACACACCGGATTCATTGTCTAAGAATCAGTACATCAGGGAGGAATCTGCTATGAGTCCTTTGTCTGTTCCCTCTGCCTGTTGTTAAATTATAGACACCTTTGTTTTTTCTTAAAACTTTTTTTTTTTTTTTTTGCCTTTCACTTTAATTACTTTTAAATGCTATACACTTTTAAGGGAGTAGGTTGGAAATGTTACCGGCTTTTCAGAACCTCTTCCTGGGAATTCCCTGGGGGTCCAATGGTTAGGACTCTGCTCTCTCACTGCCCAGGGCTGAGATTCAATCCCTGGGTGGAAGCTCTGCCTGGAAGCAGCCAAAAAAAACCCCAACTTTTTCTATCTAGAATGAAAGAAAAGAACAGAACAACAGCATTTAACATAGTCTAAATTCCTGAGGGCAGGGTTCCATGTCCTCTCTCTCCAGTGCCTAGCATAGAGCCTTGACTATTTCTTCACGGAAATTTCCTCATTCTCAGTTCTCATACAAACACTTCATGCCCACTATTTTCTAATGTTCTCTACACATTATCTTTATTTAGTTTGCCTGTTTTCTTGGGCAGTGTTTGTTTTGTGGTGTTCTCTGGTGCACCGCATTGCTTAGAACAGTGCTTGGAACAGAGTAGGTGCTCAGTAGGTAAGTTACTGAAAAAATACATAAAATGTACAGTCAAAACTTTGGTTATGTGAGCTACAAGGAATGTCTAAAAAGGGAAGCAGGTGAGCAAGAATTAGTCAGCCTGACCTCAGCGTGTATATCCTATTGGGGAGAGAAGGGTTGGCCAACTTCCAGACACAACCAGTGGTAAGCATCCATTGGCTCTGGTAACTGAATTGAATCTTTAACGCTCCACTCTGGAGAGGAAGAAGGAGCTCCCCAAGGGTCAAGGCTGCAAACAGCTGCATCCTTTCCGTATATTAACCAGAATGCCTGGCTAGTATTTGTCTTTCCATATTTCCACCTGTCAGGTCCTAGAGCCTCAAGATGGAATCTTAGGGGGGAGGGTGGTAGTCTGCCAAGATTTTAAGTCAACCATCTCTGAGGTGGGTACCACCCAGAAAGTCTAGATGAATAGTGAGTGACCCCATCTCCCCAGTCTCCCCGTGGCCTGCTGTTTTATTTCGGAAACAAGGTCCCTGGCTAAGGCCCTGGGCCCCTCCCCCACTAATTTCCCGGAGACTATGGGGCGGGGCCGTGAATCAGCACTCACTTGGACTTCAGCAGCCTTCTTCCCCGCCAGGGGTCCCCAGCAGCCGCGGAATTAAGACACCCCCCCAATCCTCCTCCATCTACGCGCTATGACCACTGGGAGATGTAGTCTTGACCGCCCCTTTGTCCTTGATGTCCCCAACAAATCACCTCATCCCAGAATGAACTACAACTCCCAGGGGCCCACGCGTCGGGCGCCCGGCAGGGCGGGGGTCTGCAGGTCGAGGGGTAGGGGGTCGTCTGGAGAAGCTACGGCGCAGCAACCTGGGTGAAGTTAAGAACGGTGCTTGTCGAGGGGCACCGGGGAAAAAGAGGGTACCCCGAAGGCGGTGGCCAGCTGAGTTGGGGAAGGGAAACCCGAGAAGCGGAAGAGCCGGGGCGGAGTCGGGGCGGGATGCGCGGGCTGGTGGGCGGGGTCGTTGCGTCACGCCGCGTGGGCGGGGCCGCAGGGGGTTGTCCGCCCGCGGCACGCACAGCAGCCGCAGCCGCCTCGCGCCCGGTCCCGCGGTCGCAGCTCGAGTTGCAGCCTCTGCGCCGTTGCTTCAGCCGCTAGCTTCGTGGGTCGGTCCTTCCGGCACACGGGCTCCAGCCGCGCCGCAGCCGCCCTACGAGCTCTTCAGGCCGCCCCGATCTCCTCGCCCGGCCCGACCCAGCCCGTGAAGATGGTGGATCGCGAGCAACTGGTGCAGAAAGCCCGGCTGGCGGAGCAGGCGGAACGCTACGACGACATGGCCGCGGCCATGAAGAACGTGAGTTTCTCCTCCCCTCCCCCCCGCCTTGCTCCAGCCCCTTCGCGGACGCGGGCTTTGGCTAGGTCGGCCCCGGGACAAATCGCCCGTCGCGACTGCAGGTCGGATGTCTCTGAGTGGGCTGGGGAGGGTCCCGAGAGCGTGGAGGACCGGGCGTGACGCGGCGTCTCCCCGAGCGTCCCCCAGGGCCGGCGGCGCGGCCCTCCCCGCGCGCCCGGGCTGGGGCGGGGTCTTCCAGGTCTGGTCTCGGGAGCGGGGTCTCCGGCCGCCGCGCCTCCGGGTCCGCTGGGGACCTGAGCGGGGGGCCGTGCGCATCCTTTGTGCCCCACTTCCCCTCCTCCCAGCCTGGGCGTGTGGGGGTGGGGGACCGCATGGATGCGGTTCCTCTTTTCTCCCTGGTGTCTGGGCGGCGCCTTTCCCATTCACTCAGCAGGTCTCCCGGTTTTCTCATACAGCCCCCCCTCCCCAAATCTTCCCACCGCCTCTCCAGACAGATCCTTGAGAGACAAATGTAGGCTCTTCTGAAAATCTGGGCTCAATGGTGCAAAATCGAAACCTCCTTGCTCACGTTTTTCTTAACAAAAGGCTCCTATTGCTCCAATCCCCAAAGCAAGCCCTCTTGCCTTTAGAAAGGGCGAGGGTTTGTCTCGCTGGCGTTTTTCATTGATGGTGCTTAATATGTCATCTCCATTTTTTTTTCCCGTACTGTGCTCGTATTGAAAAGGGTAGGTATTGTCTTTAAAATAAAAGGTGGTGAATTCAGCCGACTGGTTCAGTTTGTGACATATGCTGTTTCTTTTTTAAATACAGGCACACATCTGTTGAGATTCCTATAAGCTGGAAAAAATACTGTCTCTGATCTGATATTGCAAACAAAGCGGTGGTGGGAGGCAGTATCAAGTCATTCCAGAAGATTCTGCATTTGTCATATTGCAGAGAGCCTAGACTGGGTGGAGGCTGGGAGGAGTTATTTTTAAGGGAAAAAAGTCTTTCTTTTTTTTCTTTAATTTGTTTTGTTAGACACATCTGAAGCTTAAAAATAAAAGCTAGCGCATCCTCAATACTGATGAAAAGAGAATACTGATCTCCAGTTGTCGCATTTTGCAGATTCTTGCCTGTATTGCACCATTTTGTCAGCAACACTACATGTATCTAACGGGTGGTCAACCCGTTTGATATTAAGAGGAGGGGGACGTATTAAGCATTGCTAAATGAAACATAGAAAAATACCTAATGATTTCGGTCTCCCACTGTTTTAATATCTAACTTCCTGCCTTATGTAACAAAGGTTTTAAAATGCCTCCCCAGTGTGCAGTGGAGGCAGGGGAGTGTACCTTGCACTAAACATTTTTAATGAAGCTATATAGGCTTTACAGATGAATTCATTCTAGAATAATTTTACTGGTTCACAGAAGATGACAAGGCTAATGGCTTTAATTTAAGCCAGCTGCATTAACAGAGGATTTTTATCTCATTAAGGAAGAGGATTGGTTCTGAAATCAAGAGTGCTGCTGTATTAATCATATTGCCACAGTTGCTGTCTTGAAAGCGCAAATAAGTTGCACTTTCAGTGGCTATCAATGCCTTTAGTTCACGTTATTTAGACTCTTCTAATTTTTCCATATTTCTAGTTTCACAGGCAAGCGAGTGCCCTCGCACCTATATCCATAGCAACCCAGTGATGTCACACACAATGACACAGAGGCTGCAGTGCACCTAAGGGCTGGTAGGGAGTATGCAAATGGCATGTGTCCAAGGTAATGCAGAAATGAGCAGATAAGCCAGGTGGCGGCGAGCACTTGGTCTTCCACCAGATGAGAATTGGTCCCCCAAGTAAGAATGCCATTTATCCTGACACACACATCAGGGACCTCGAATTTTTTCCCATTTCTAATTTTCTCACTTTGACAGCCGACTGGTTCAGTTTGTGACATATGCTGTTTCTTTTTTAAATACAGGCACACATCTGTTGAGATTCCTATAAGCTGGAAAAAATACTGTCTCTGATCTGATATTGCAAACAAAGCGGTGGTGGGAGGCAGTATCAAGTCATTCCAGAAGATTCTGCATTTGTCATATTGCAGAGAGCCTAGACTGGGTGGAGGCTGGGAGGAGTTATTTTTAAGGGAAAAAAGTCTTTCTTTTTTTTCTTTAATTTGTTTTGTTAGACACATCTGAAGCTTAAAAATAAAAGCTAGCGCATCCTCAATACTGATGAAAAGAGAATACTGATCTCCAGTTGTCGCATTTTGCAGATTCTTGCCTGTATTGCACCATTTTGTCAGCAACACTACATGTATCTAACGGGTGGTCAACCCGTTTGATATTAAGAGGAGGGGGACGTATTAAGCATTGCTAAATGAAACATAGAAAAATACCTAATGATTTCGGTCTCCCACTGTTTTAATATCTAACTTCCTGCCTTATGTAACAAAGGTTTTAAAATGCCTCCCCAGTGTGCAGTGGAGGCAGGGGAGTGTACCTTGCACTAAACATTTTTAATGAAGCTATATAGGCTTTACAGATGAATTCATTCTAGAATAATTTTACTGGTTCACAGAAGATGACAAGGCTAATGGCTTTAATTTAAGCCAGCTGCATTAACAGAGGATTTTTATCTCATTAAGGAAGAGGATTGGTTCTGAAATCAAGAGTGCTGCTGTATTAATCATATTGCCACAGTTGCTGTCTTGAAAGCGCAAATAAGTTGCACTTTCAGTGGCTATCAATGCCTTTAGTTCACGTTATTTAGACTCTTCTAATTTTTCCATATTTCTAGTTTCACAGGCAAGCGAGTGCCCTCGCACCTATATCCATAGCAACCCAGTGATGTCACACACAATGACACAGAGGCTGCAGTGCACCTAAGGGCTGGTAGGGAGTATGCAAATGGCATGTGTCCAAGGTAATGCAGAAATGAGCAGATAAGCCAGGTGGCGGCGAGCACTTGGTCTTCCACCAGATGAGAATTGGTCCCCCAAGTAAGAATGCCATTTATCCTGACACACACATCAGGGACCTCGGGAAATGCCTGTTCGCCTTTCCTATTTCTAATTTTCTCACAAGTTTATAAGATCCAGTCCTTTTTAAACATTCATCTCAGTATTAAAATTGGGCCATGAAGGAAAAGAGAGAAATTTTGAACAAGAATATGTTTTATGCTCATTGTGTAGGGGTGAGCCGTATACGTGGGTTTATTGCAAATTATTAACTTGGCGAGTTTTAATAGAAACCTTAAAAAAGATTAGGCCTTCCTACTGGGGCATTTTCATTTTCACTAAACATTAGGGAATGAGGATCCCTTATAGAACACTTGAGCTTGGGATTTGGAAAACTTCTCTTTCCACGATTATGCTTCTACTTAACCCAGTAAGGAGGAAAGAACGGTTTTATAAAATCAAGCGGACCTTTTTCAAAGCTGTGTGCTGTGATTTTGAGGAATTAGGCTCATCTCTGACCTTCATTCTTTCCTCATCTGTAAAATGGGTCAACACCTACTTGAAAAAGTTGGAAGGATTAAATAAAAATTTCAGATGTTTACAAAAGTAACTATGTATAAAACTTTGTTCCTTTGTTTATAAAAGTCATCTCATTATAGAATTTGGAAAATACAGGAAGATACAAAATCAATAGCCCTACCACTTAAGTGAGTTCTCTTAAAGGCTGAACTCGTCCTGATGCTAGAGAGATGAAATTTTATTTGCATCTAGTGAAGTTACCCTAGTGATAAACAGGACCTGTGATAGTTACAGGTAGGTGACGGGATAGAAATAATCCATGAATATTTTGAAAAAAGGCAGAAGTGTAGTCTTTTAAGACAGATGTGTAGGCTTCTATCTAGAATGAGCAAACACTTAGATGTTTCTACATGCTAGACAATACTGACTCATCCTTTGGATTTTTAGTGGCTTTTCTCCACCCTCTTTTTTTTTTTTTAATTTAATTTTTAGATGCCTCTTGAGAAGTTAATATTCCAAGCAGCATTTGCCTTGGGAGGGGGTGGGGAGAAAAGGTCCCAGGCCACTAATGTTGAAGTTCCTGGGTTAATAAGCATTTTAACTTGGGTGTTGTGGGGGAATATTAGTGGCAAAAGTCTATCCTAATTATATAAAAAAAGTCTTCTAGCAGAATCGATAGACTTAAGGTTTTTTTTTTTTTTACTATGTTAAATACTCTTTTCTCTATTAGCTCTTCCAGGAGACTAGATCAATACCCATTATCACTGATGGAGTGATGACACCTCTAGACTCTTCACAAGTGGAGTTCTGCCAGCCATTATTATAATCGAAGTCATGTGGTTTCAGTTGTTCTCTTTGGAGTGGAAAGAGTACAGACAACAGTGGCCTTTTTATGTGAACCTTCGCAATAACTGACATGACTGTGAAGTGCCTTTTCTGATTATTTAAAGAGTTTCATACAGTTTTTTTCTTTTGAATTTTATTGAGATGAAAGGCGTGGCTGCATGTGCATCTTCATTATAGTTCTTTAGATGAACCAGACTCTGGGAGGATTCCATCCTCTAGTTTTCGGAGGAAGCCTTGTTCATTTATTAAACCCAAGTCTAAATGATGAGAAAAGAGTGGAGGACATGATTTGGGACTCTTACTGAGGTTCCACCCAAAAAAGTGATATCTACAAAAGTAACTATGTATAAAACTTTGTTCCTTTGTTTATAAAAGTCATCTCATTATAGAATTTGGAAAATACAGGAAGATACAAAATCAATAGCCCTACCACTTAAGTGAGTTCTCTTAAAGGCTGAACTCGTCCTGATGCTAGAGAGATGAAATTTTATTTGCATCTAGTGAAGTTACCCTAGTGATAAACAGGACCTGTGATAGTTACAGGTAGGTGACGGGATAGAAATAATCCATGAATATTTTGAAAAAAGGCAGAAGTGTAGTCTTTTAAGACAGATGTGTAGGCTTCTATCTAGAATGAGCAAACACTTAGATGTTTCTACATGCTAGACAATACTGACTCATCCTTTGGATTTTTAGTGGCTTTTCTCCACCCTCTTTTTTTTTTTTTAATTTAATTTTTAGATGCCTCTTGAGAAGTTAATATTCCAAGCAGCATTTGCCTTGGGAGGGGGTGGGGAGAAAAGGTCCCAGGCCACTAATGTTGAAGTTCCTGGGTTAATAAGCATTTTAACTTGGGTGTTGTGGGGGAATATTAGTGGCAAAAGTCTATCCTAATTATATAAAAAAAGTCTTCTAGCAGAATCGATAGACTTAAGGTTTTTTTTTTTTTTACTATGTTAAATACTCTTTTCTCTATTAGCTCTTCCAGGAGACTAGATCAATACCCATTATCACTGATGGAGTGATGACACCTCTAGACTCTTCACAAGTGGAGTTCTGCCAGCCATTATTATAATCGAAGTCATGTGGTTTCAGTTGTTCTCTTTGGAGTGGAAAGAGTACAGACAACAGTGGCCTTTTTATGTGAACCTTCGCAATAACTGACATGACTGTGAAGTGCCTTTTCTGATTATTTAAAGAGTTTCATACAGTTTTTTTCTTTTGAATTTTATTGAGATGAAAGGCGTGGCTGCATGTGCATCTTCATTATAGTTCTTTAGATGAACCGCAGACTCTGGGAGGATTCCATCCTCTAGTTTTCGGAGGAAGCCTTGTTCATTTATTAAACCCAAGTCTAAATGATGAGAAAAAGAGTGGAGGACATGATTTGGGACTCTTACTGAGGTTCACAGTCACAGAGCAGAAACCAGCCATTTTCAAGTGTATGGTTCAAGTAGTGCTCCAGAAAAGGAGAAATGACTGGGGCAGGGGGAAATGATAGTTTTAAGAAGTGACTGTCGTCTGGCCCCAGCTGGATGGGTTTCAGCGGTTGATCACTGATTCAGGAATGTGTCAGTAATGAAGTGCCCGCGGCCATTGGTAATCAGCATCCCTTTGTCTGTTTCCTAACATCTGAACCTTTTCTGCATAAATTGGATAAAAAAAAGTGGGGAAGGGACTTCTTTTGGCTTGGTTTGCATTTCCATTTAAAAAGTTACAGAGCTTAAACACTTCTGTGAGGCTTACCCCAATAAAGAACAATTTACCTGACATTGGAGCAAACTGGAAATGATAGGCAGTTTCTTATGATCAGTTTTCCACCCCAAGGCTAACTTGCCCTACTGTGTAGCCCTGGTTCCTGCAAGGCTGAGGGTGGGGAGCTGTTCACACATGGGCTTCCTGTAAATAAGATGCTAAGTACATTGTTTCAGTACTTCTGAGGCATCCAGGAACAACCTCTTGCCTCCCACATCACCAACCCTAACCCTTTTATCTGGCGGGGCATCTGATTATTTCTGTATTCCTACCAGATTCCATGAGATGAGGAAGAAGAGAAGCATAGACCCTTTGTACTTGAATAGAGAAAAAGTCCTATATAAACCATCGTCTTCTCTTTGTCTTATTTCTAAGCTGTTTTTGTTAGAGCTTGACCAGATACTTGGGAATGTGATTATGGGGCACCCACAGTGTCCTTCTGGGTTATCAAGTCCACCAGCGTGAGCTACCTTATGGTCTTTCCTCATAATCATTTTTCTGTTGCCTTCCCCAAATTGGATTTTATGTATTACATAATCGTTTTGGTTTAGTACCAAACCCTATTACTTTAGATTGGCATTTGAAGAGGCCTTTGCAATTTTCAACATTTTTTTAAAATTTGGCTTTGCTGGGTCTTAGTTGGAGCACGTGGAATCTAGGTCTCTGACCAGGGAATGAACCCAGGCCCCTTGCACTGGGAGCTCAGAGTCTTAGCCACTGGACCACTAGGGAAGTCCCAGTTCTTGGAATTTCGATTTGACTAATTTAGGAATTAGTGGTGTTAAAAAGAAAATAGATAGTTACAGGAGGGCTTCCCCTGGTGGTCCAGTGGGTAAGGACACCGCTTTGCAGGGCAAGGGGTGCCGGTTCGATTCCTTGCCTGGGAAGATCCCACGTGCCGCGGAGCAGCTGGACCGATGTGTCCAATTACCAAGCCGGAGCTCTGGGGCGCATGCGCCCAGAGCTGGTGCTCTGTGACAACAGAGGCCACCGCGATGGGAGGCCCGCAGAGGCCAAAGAACAAAGACGGATGAAAATAGAGAAATGAAAGACCAATAGACGTGGCCCACCCGTCCCCCTCCCTCCCCACCCCACCCCCCAGAAGATAAATAAGTAAAAAATAAATGTTTCAAAAAAAAAGAAAGTTACAGGAAAACCGATCAACAAAAATTCCCAAAGGAGAGCTTTAATTTTAAAGAAATGGTTACATTGGATTGGTTCTGTGATTTTGCACCAGCAATAAAAAACTCTTAATCTTTTAAGACTAGCCTCTTTTTTTCCCTTTTAAAAGAACTGAATTAAGTCTAAACCAAAAATTTTGTCAGCCTATCACTTGGAAGTGTCCCACGGAGGTAGATTTTTCTTTTTTTTTTCCTCTTCTTTTTTTTTTTTTTAGTAGATTTTTCTTACTGAGTTGACTACTGTTAATGGGGCACATAGCATTAGTTGTGTTGTAACTAGGTAGATAGAAATGAGGGTGTTCTTACTTAGATAGGTTTTTAATAAGACAAATTTCCAGGGAGCTCACTGATCTTCATCATTGTAGTGATGTCTTTTTGGAGAGGGTAGAACCAAACTTGGTGAGCAGGACCCAGGTATAGTGTCAGCTTTTCCCTCTTAAAAATTCAGTTACTAGTGGGGACTTCCCTGGTGGTCCAGTGCGTAAAGAGTCCACCTTGCAATGTAAAGGGCACTGGTTTCGATCCCTGGCCCAGGAAGATCCCATGTGCCATGGAGTGGCTGGACCGGTGTGTCCCAATTACGAGCCCATGTGCCCAAAGCCAGTGCTCTGCAACAAGAGAGAGCCCACTGCAATGGGAGGCCCACACAGGCCAAAGAAGAAAGATGGGTGAATATAAAGGACCAATAAAAAAGGCCAAAATTAAACAACAACAAAAAACTGTTACTAGAGCAGAGGTGCTGGAGCTGAGGAGATGGCAGTGACCACAGTGGGCAGCTGAACATGTGAGGACGAGAGGACTCTTCGTTCCCGGCTCCCGAGAGTGAAGAGTAGTTGTGAGACAGGAGGTAACAGGAGGAAAACTTCAAAAAACGCAGGTTTGTTTTGAAGAGAGATTTAAAATCTGAGCTTTCTGAAAGGAGTTATTAATATGACACTTAAGCTACCATATTCAGATAACCAAGGTCCAGGAAACAGTCGCCTATGGTGCGGGTACTTAAAGGAGATGTTGGAATAAGCCTACGTTTTTTTGACTGGTGGTTTCAACTCAGTACCATTCAGCCCGGCACAGTGCTCCTTTTGTACCAGTCTCATGTGAAGTAGTGAATGAGTGTGTCCTTGCCGCAGCAGCCCGGCATGGAAACATGCAAACGGTCCCACACTCCTGCCAGGACATTCTTACCTGCAGGCCTGTCTGGCGTGGCTAGACCCGTGGATAGATGTTGCTTTCAAATCACACTCTGCTCTTTACGGGTGACTCACCCCTGGACTCTTACTACGTATATGTAATAAACAGTCTTGGGAGTTTCCACCCTAGATTTTTAGTAGGTTGAAAATGACCCAGTCCTCCACAAGGATGAGGAGAACTAACAGGGTAGAATAAGAATCGCAGAGTAGTAATCCGAGGCAAGGAAAGCTGGGCAAGAACGTAGGGGAGGGAAATTCTCGAATATCAGTTCAGATCTGGGGATCTGTGATCGTCTAAGGGAGTCTGGTTGTTGGAAGGCTTTCATCATTGGGACAGACGGCTGATGACAAAAGTGGCTGTTAGGACACTAGAAAATATGGGGGGCTTGACAAGTCCCCCCAAGATCCCCGTGCAGGGATGGTCCTGTCACATCTGTTCTACAGGGTTTTGTGCCTTGCATTTTCCCCTTGATACTTCAAGGACATTTTCTTCTGTTAGTATTTTCAGTAGCTGAACAAGCCTGTGGATGTGTCATAAGTATTTTTTTTACTCAGCATTTAGGCTGTTTCCAAATTTGTAAATATCGCCATGAGTATCTATGTGACTAAAGCTTTCAACACAGATTGCATATTAGGACAGAGACCCAAAAGTAGAATTGTTGCAAACTGAGAATTTTTAAGGAATTTGAAACCATCTCCAGTACTGGTATTTATCTCAAAAAGTTTTGGAAGATGTAATTGTTGGGGTGTAGAGATGTTACGTACACATGAATCAGAGGTCAGGGATACCTAGTGCCCTTTCTGCTATAAAAAGAAAAAATATGGTAGAAACACGGGGAAGGTTTAGCTCCTGGCTTACTTGGGGCTCTTCCTTTTGCTGCTTTAGTGTGGCTGGAGGGAATGAGTGCCTTTAAAAAATAAAAGTTGAAAAAATAAACAACAGGAACTTTAAAATTTATGCAAAATAAAGATAATAGCACGGAATAACCCCATATAGCCAGTTTCATTCGTCAACATTGGCCACTCACCTGTCCATAGACTTCACTACTCTTCTGGTTGCCTGGGTGTTCATCATCTTGCACAATGGCTTTTTATTGACCTAAAATTACCCCTTGTTTCCCACAAATGTTCCAGTTAACAGCAAGATCGCTTTGTATTCAGAGTTGGCAACCTTCAAAGTATAGTTTCTTTCTCTTTCTTTTTTTAATTTTCATCCATCTTTCTTCTTTGGCGCGTGTGGGCCTCCCATCGCAGTGGCCTGTCTGTTGCAGAGCACCGGCTCTGGGCGCATGCGCTCCAGAGCACTGGCTCTTAATTGGACACACTGGCCCAGCTGCTCCACAGCACATGGAATCTTCCCTGGCCAGGTGTCGATCTGGTGCCCCTTGCTCTGCAAGGCAGACTCTTTACCCACTGGACCACCAGGGAAGCCCCAAAGTGTAGTTTCTTGTTTAAAGCGTTTAACCCAGATGGCAGATAAGTTCCCCCTTGATCTTAAGAGGAGTGTTTCTCTTCAGTTGACATCCCAGTGCTGCTTTCCATCAGCCTTTGCGCATGAGGCGGAGGAAAGGTTAGAAGGATCTTGAGTGGAGAGGAAAGAGGATGCTGTGACTATAGGTTTAGAGAAGGGTGAGTGTACTGGGATTTTGTGTTTTTTTTTTTTTTTTGACCATTTGACGGTCCTGCAGGAAAAGGCTAGCTTTTTGGAACCAGACACATTTATTGAGGAATAGGACACAAGATGATAAAACCTCAAACATCTATAATAATGGGTTGCAGTTTAAGACTTGCATGAAATATATTTCTATTGATATTACTTATTTAGAATTATGTCTAGCATATAGATTCCCCAAAACAGTTATTATAACTAGTTCTTATTTTGGATTTATGGTATTCTTCCATTTTGGTCATATTTTTCTCTTCATAATCTGGCTGGCTGTATATATACATTATACTTTTTAATAAAGGATGATTAAAACTAGCTTTTTAGCTAGTGTTTATGTCTTATGCAAATCACATCAGTACTATAATTTGTTGCAGCATAGCATTACCCTGAAATGTTGATGAGTTAAGCTAAGCATCTGGTCCGCAGTGGAAAACCTAGTGTACTTTTTGGTATGACTTTGTTCACATCTGTTCTGTAAACTTATGCACTTATTATGATCTTCTTGAGGAGACAAAATTATTTGAGTTTCATAATCTTAGATAAAAACATTGCAGGATAATTGGACATTTACTATCACTTAGTCTGTATTTTCCACATTTAATTTCACAACAGTTTTATAAAGTAATGGTCCCTTTTAATTTTCAAAAAGAAGTCATAGATGAAGTGGACATATGGAGACCAGTGATCTTTTAGCTGTTGTCTCAACAACCTGTTTTCAGTAACTTAGTCAATGTTCCATTCTTTGTAGAAGCTTTGAAATTATTTCAAATCACTGTGTATTTAATACTTTTCTGTTTAGTTGTCCTTGAGAGGGTGGTTGTGTAGTCGAGGTTTTAAATACAGAACACACCGTTTTAGGACAGCCTAAAGATAAATTACTCACAGTGAGTGTAACGTGGTTTCTTTTAGAAAATACTTGGTCCCATGATCTCAGTATGTATCATTTAACAAAGGAAAACTTGTGATTTATAATGTAAGGAGGTAGGTACTGTGCTTTTGCCTTTGGAGTCTTAACAGGTATTGCCAGGAAGTAAAGGATGCCCTTCGGGCTGAATGGAAGAGTATGCCTCACTTGAAAGAAATGAGAGGAAGCTGTGACTTTTTTGTTGTCAAAAATGATGTAGTCTTGTGTGGAATTCACAAGCTGGAGTGTGGAAACACGTTTTGAGGGGATTTAAGTGAAGATCAAAGGGAGAAAAGAATGTTAACTTGAATGTTTTGTTTTGTAGATGCTCTAGGCAGTGGAAGGACTGAACGGGATTGATCCAGAAGTCACCCGGGGAGATAGAGCTGGGAGAGGGGATTACTGACCATCGGTGGGTGGGAGTATTCCACCCCCAGAAAGTGAAGGCCAGCCCAGCGCTGTGGAGTCGGAGGACACTGAAGTCGCCCTGAGTGTCGGGAGATTTCCTAGAAATGATAGTAGAGGGGGTCTGTGGGGTTGAGCCAGGTGAGGGGCGTTGGGGGTGGAGGGTTGTATCTGGCGGCTGGGTGGGGGCTGTCACCTGTTCCGCCTCTGACTCTTGGTTGCACTGAGCGAATGGTAGGAGGTGAGTCCAGAGAGGGGCCCGTTCATGAGGGGCCTTGGAGAGCTGGGATTTTTCTTAGGCTGTGGAGAGTCACTGGAGAATTTTAGGCAGAAAGAGATCATCATCCCATTTTCGGTTTGTTGAGAGCTGTGGCAGGAATGTGGAAGTCGAATAGGAGGCCAGTGGGGCAGAGGAACAAGGCTGGTTACTGTGCAGGGTCTAGTCTGAAGGGGTGAAGACCAGGACAGTGAGGGCCGATTTGGGAGAGTTTAATGGCTGTGACTAGGAGGAGGAGAAAGGAGAAATGGTGGAGAAAATGAAGTCAGTTGGCTGTCACGCTGTGTTTGAGGACACATTTAGGTGGCAGTCAGTAGAGACATCATGGCTATAAGTTAACTCATGATAAGCCCTTCGGACGATGCGCAGCACAGATGAAGCTCTCCGAGTTACTTATTACTGCTTCATTAAGTAAATATTTAGGAACCACTAATGACCAAGCTCTAGTCTCAACCTGCCCTCACAGACTGACATTCTGGCGGGAATCGCCTGTGAATCCATGCTCGTTAAAAACCAGGCACAATAAGGTCATCTAGGCAAAATTGAGAATGTCACAAGTGAACCCTAGGGAATCGCACTTCCGCAGTGACCAAAATGAAGCTCAAAGACCAAGTAGATGGTGATAGAAAACCAAGAAAGTTAACCAAGGGACGAGTGTCCAAGGCAGGGTCAGTCCTCGGTGTTACTTTCCTTATGAATTAAGATTTAAGATGAAGACCGAAGAGAACACAAGCTTTGTGAAGTAGGAAGAGACAGGCAACCGTGATAATGGGCTGAGGAGTGGATGAAAGGTGAAGAAATGGTAACAAGTTAGGCTTCGTGTCAGAAACTTGAAGGAAGTAGGAGATGTGACTGAACGGTCACATCATTTATTTCATCATTTATTTCGAACCTGAACTTGGACTACATGGTAATGGAATACAGGGGGGAGAGTGACAAATATGGAGAAGCTTCTCGTTTGCCTTCAGGGAGGAGGCAGTGTTCGGGCAGTTTTTTAAGGAAAGGCCTTTGGTCACTTGCCTTTGAAGAGGCAGTAGTGAGCAAGGACTACCAGGCAGTGAGTGCTCAGGGCCCAGCAGAAGTTAAAAATGAGGGGCTTAGACTTTTTAGGCTGTGGAGAGTCACTGGAGAATTTTAGGCAGAAAGAGATCATCATCCCATTTTCGGTTTGTTGAGAGCTGTGGCAGGAATGTGGAAGTCGAATAGGAGGCCAGTGGGGCAGAGGAACAAGGCTGGTTACTGTGCAGGGTCTAGTCTGAAGGGGTGAAGACCAGGACAGTGAGGGCCGATTTGGGAGAGTTTAATGGCTGTGACTAGGAGGAGGAGAAAGGAGAAATGGTGGAGAAAATGAAGTCAGTTGGCTGTCACGCTGTGTTTGAGGACACATTTAGGTGGCAGTCAGTAGAGACATCATGGCTATAAGTTAACTCATGATAAGCCCTTCGGACGATGCGCAGCACAGATGAAGCTCTCCGAGTTACTTATTACTGCTTCATTAAGTAAATATTTAGGAACCACTAATGACCAAGCTCTAGTCTCAACCTGCCCTCACAGACTGACATTCTGGCGGGAATCGCCTGTGAATCCATGCTCGTTAAAAACCAGGCACAATAAGGTCATCTAGGCAAAATTGAGAATGTCACAAGTGAACCCTAGGAATCGCACTTCCGCAGTGACCAAAATGAAGCTCAAAGACCAAGTAGATGGTGATAGAAAACCAAGAAAGTTAACCAAGGGACGAGTGTCCAAGGCAGGGTCAGTCCTCGGTGTTACTTTCCTTATGAATTAAGATTTAAGATGAAGACCGAAGAGAACACAAGCTTTGTGAAGTAGGAAGAGACAGGCAACCGTGATAATGGGCTGAGGAGTGGATGAAAGGTGAAGAAATGGTAACAAGTTAGGCTTCGTGTCAGAAACTTGAAGGAAGTAGGAGATGTGACTGAACGGTCACATCATTTATTTCATCATTTATTTCGAACCTGAACTTGGACTACATGGTAATGGAATACAGGGGGGAGAGTGACAAATATGGAGAAGCTTCTCGTTTGCCTTCAGGGAGGAGGCAGTGTTCGGGCAGTTTTTTAAGGAAAGGCCTTTGGTCACTTGCCTTTGAAGAGGCAGTAGTGAGCAAGGACTACCAGGCAGTGAGTGCTCAGGGCCCAGCAGAAGTTAAAAAAGCCTTAATTTGTTGTAGTGACTACAACCTGGCTTTTTTGGTTGATCTCTCCCTCCCTTCCCCTCCTCTCCCCTCTGTTTTGGGAATAGGAGTAGAAAGCAGGCTAGGCGGTTGTATCGACTGAGCATTCAGATGTGAGTGTAGCAGAAGGAAAAGGCATGGGAAAGCTGATGTTAATACAAAAATAATTGAATTTGATGATCTGTCTTACAGGGAATAAGTAAAGTAAAGCCTGAAAGGAAGGATCTGAGGAAAAGGAGAGGATTTAAGAGCAAGTCGAGTAGGTGGGAATGAGGACTGGTAATACTGGAGGATAGGCGTTTGATCTTATGTTTATTTATTTTTATTCTGTTATTTATTTATTTTTGGCTGCACGGCATGGCTTGCAGGATCTCAGTTCCCTGACCCGGGATTGAACCCCAGACCACGGCAGTCAAAGCTCCGAGTCCTAATCACTGGACCGCCAGGGGACTCCCAGGAGTTTGATTTTAAAAGTGATGGGGGCGGGCCGAAATTAGGAGTTCAGGATTAACACATACATACGACTACGTGTAAAATAGATGATCAGCAGCGACCTATTCTGTAGCACAGGGAACTCTAAATATTCTGTAATAACCTCTGTGGAAAAAGCATCTGAAAAGAATGGATATGTGTGTAACTGAATCACTTTACTGTACGCCCGAAACACAACATTGTCAATTATGCTCCACTATAAGATTTAAAAAGAAACGGTTGTGAATGAGGTCAAAGGCGTGGTAGGCGGCTATGTTGTCAGAATGAGTGAGATCAAAGTGAACTGTTGTTTATAATTAGAGGAAATGGCCTTGATAAGGAAGTCGGCCAGAGGTCTGGACACAAGTAAACAGTCCCAAAGAAAGTGACCATGACATTGATTCCAGGAGAAATTTTAGAAGCAAAGAAAAGATGCTGAAAAAGGAGATGATTGTGAGGGAGTCGGTATGGGCTTGTGTGTATAGAAACCGGTTAAAGCTATTTTCAAGTTCGGGCAGTTTTTAAGGAAAGGCCTTTGGTCACTTGCCTTTGAAGAGGCAGTAGTGAGCAAGGACTACCAGGCAGTGAGTGCTCAGGGCCCAGCAGAAGTTAAAAAAGCCTTAATTTGTTGTAGTGACTACAACCTGGCTTTTTTGGTTGATCTCTCCCTCCCTTCCCCTCCTCTCCCCTCTGTTTTGGGAATAGGAGTAGAAAGCAGGCTAGGCGGTTGTATCGACTGAGCATTCAGATGTGAGTGTAGCAGAAGGAAAAGGCATGGGAAAGCTGATGTTAATACAAAAATAATTGAATTTGATGATCTGTCTTACAGGGAATAAGTAAAGTAAAGCCTGAAAGGAAGGATCTGAGGAAAAGGAGAGGATTTAAGAGCAAGTCGAGTAGGTGGGAATGAGGACTGGTAATACTGGAGGATAGGCGTTTGATCTTATGTTTAT
This sequence comes from Tragulus kanchil, assembly GCA_022376925.1. NCBI lineage: Eukaryota > Metazoa > Chordata > Mammalia > Artiodactyla > Tragulidae > Tragulus > Tragulus kanchil. The sequence goes on along the minus strand of JAIOJX010000002.1, from coordinate 150,564,461 downwards.
TTATTTTTATTCTGTTATTTATTTATTTTTGGCTGCACGGCATGGCTTGCAGGATCTCAGTTCCCTGACCCGGGATTGAACCCCAGACCACGGCAGTCAAAGCTCCGAGTCCTAATCACTGGACCGCCAGGGGACTCCCAGGAGTTTGATTTTAAAAGTGATGGGGGCGGGCCGAAATTAGGAGTTCAGGATTAACACATACATACGACTACGTGTAAAATAGATGATCAGCAGCGACCTATTCTGTAGCACAGGGAACTCTAAATATTCTGTAATAACCTCTGTGGAAAAAGCATCTGAAAAGAATGGATATGTGTGTAACTGAATCACTTTACTGTACGCCCGAAACACAACATTGTCAATTATGCTCCACTATAAGATTTAAAAAGAAACGGTTGTGAATGAGGTCAAAGGCGTGGTAGGCGGCTATGTTGTCAGAATGAGTGAGATCAAAGTGAACTGTTGTTTATAATTAGAGGAAATGGCCTTGATAAGGAAGTCGGCCAGAGGTCTGGACACAAGTAAACAGTCCCAAAGAAAGTGACCATGACATTGATTCCAGGAGAAATTTTAGAAGCAAAGAAAAGATGCTGAAAAAGGAGATGATTGTGAGGGAGTCGGTATGGGCTTGTGTGTATAGAAACCGGTTAAAGCTATTTTCAAGTGAACTAGTTTTTAGAATAGGGTTATTTGACTTCTAGCTGAGGGCATTCTGGAGCATAGTATATGTATTTCCTGGCCTTTGGGGTTAAATGGCATGCTGCGGAGATTTGGCTTATGTCCCAGTTGTTGAAAAGTGAGGTCAGTCTGGAGCAGTGGGTGGAATCTGGGCTAATGAAGTGGCCTTGTTTTGGCTTCAGGTGCTGTACCTTGACCCTGCAGGTCACGTGTTGGCAAGAGTTGGGCACTTCACAATAGACATTTTTTTTTTTTGCCTCTTTTATTGGTCCTTTATTTATTTTCATCAGTCTTAGTTGCTCTGCGGCATGTGGGATCTTCCCGGATCAGGGATCGAACTCTTGTCTCCTGCATTGGCAGGTGAACTCTACCAGTAAGCTACAAGGGAAGCCCCACAGTAGACATCTTAATATTAGTTAAATTTTTGTTTGAATCAAAGTACCTGAAACAAATGTTCCTTTTAAATCTCAGTTCTGTGGACTGGCCGGGTAGTTGGGGGCTCCCCCTGCTCCTGGGAGCCGGGTGAACTAGGAAGAGGCCGCGGCCTCTGCACATGGTCTGTCATCTCCAGGTAACCAGGCCTCCTTGGCGGGTTCCTGACAGCAAGCCCCGATCCACAAGTGCTTTTCAGGCCTTTGCTTGCCTTGTGTTTGCTCATGCGCCACTGGCTACAGCAAGTTGTGCGATCAAGTTCAGATGATAAAAGTGGAGAATTACCTTCTTGTTCTGGAAAGGAAGGAGCTATTCACAGGGTGAGAAGGAGTTCTGTGGGCCATTTATGCAAGCCGTCTGGGCTGGATGGATACATCCAGTGAGATTCGTGTCGCTTCACAGACCTTGGGAAGTGGTGGAGTGCTGCGGGGACTCACAGAGGAGTGCACTGAACGGCCTGCTCGTAAGGACTTCAGTCTTCTGGGGGGAAAATGGTCCACAGTTAGTTACACTGTAAGGCATGAGAAATATGCAGTGTAAAAAGTGCCCGCACACAGAGTAAGCAGTAATTGGTTCTGCCTGAGAAACGTTCAGGCTTCAGGAGGTAAGTGCAGGATTTGAATGAGGGCTTAAAGGGTGACATAGACTTTTTCTGCAGGAGTTCTGGACGAGTGTGTGGGGTGGAAGCGCAAGAGCAGAGGAGTACGTCCTGGGAGGAAGATGGTGGGACCTGGGTCTGGGGACTGAGGACTCGGAGTGGGGGTTTCTGCCTCGGCACTGTTAACAGGTGGGCATTTCTTTTGTGTACACCCAGGAGTGGAGCTGCTGAGTCATGTGGTCACTCAGCGTTTTGAGGAACACGGCCCTGCAGTTCTCAGCCTGGAGAAAGACGTGCATGGAGCCTGTGCAACACTTGAGTCTTTGAGGGTTAGGGGCTGCTTATTAAGGAGAGCGTTTTACAGGAAGCTCCTCCTTGCTTAAAAGCTGGTCAGATAGTGGGAAGCATATGGGATTTTAAACCAGGAGATTTGAGTTCCATTCTTTGGCTCTGAGCCTTAATTTTCTAAACTTTAAAATGGGAATAACAATACTAAATCATAAAGAGTTATTTGGAGGACTAAAGAGGAATTAGAATTTTGGTCAGAGAATGATTTCTGATACTACAAAAGTTATTTAGAAAAATACGGAATATGTGACTATTTCTTAACATAAAAGAAGTGTGTTTGAGTACAGCTCCCTGTGCTGTACAGTAGGCTTTATGTAAAAAGTACATTATCTTGATAAAAAGTGCTAGCAAAGTTCCTGACAGCAAGCCCCGATCCACAAGTGCTTTTCAGGCCTTTGCTTGCCTTGTGTTTGCTCATGCGCCACTGGCTACAGAGGATAAGAGAGATTGGAGAATTACCTTCTTGTTCTGGAAAGGAAGGAGCTATTCACAGGGTGAGAAGGAGTTCTGTGGGCCATTTATGCAAGCCGTCTGGGCTGGATGGATACATCCAGTGAGATTCGTGTCGCTTCACAGACCTTGGGAAGTGGTGGAGTGCTGCGGGGACTCACAGAGGAGTGCACTGAACGGCCTGCTCGTAAGGACTTCAGTCTTCTGGGGGGAAAATGGTCCACAGTTAGTTACACTGTAAGGCATGAGAAATATGCAGTGTAAAAAGTGCCCGCACACAGAGTAAGCAGTAATTGGTTCTGCCTGAGAAACGTTCAGGCTTCAGGAGGTAAGTGCAGGATTTGAATGAGGGCTTAAAGGGTGACATAGACTTTTTCTGCAGGAGTTCTGGACGAGTGTGTGGGGTGGAAGCGCAAGAGCAGAGGAGTACGTCCTGGGAGGAAGATGGTGGGACCTGGGTCTGGGGACTGAGGACTCGGAGTGGGGGTTTCTGCCTCGGCACTGTTAACAGGTGGGCATTTCTTTTGTGTACACCCAGGAGTGGAGCTGCTGAGTCATGTGGTCACTCAGCGTTTTGAGGAACACGGCCCTGCAGTTCTCAGCCTGGAGAAAGACGTGCATGGAGCCTGTGCAACACTTGAGTCTTTGAGGGTTAGGGGCTGCTTATTAAGGAGAGCGTTTTACAGGAAGCTCCTCCTTGCTTAAAAGCTGGTCAGATAGTGGGAAGCATATGGGATTTTAAACCAGGAGATTTGAGTTCCATTCTTTGGCTCTGAGCCTTAATTTTCTAAACTTTAAAATGGGAATAACAATACTAAATCATAAAGAGTTATTTGGAGGACTAAAGAGGAATTAGAATTTTGGTCAGAGAATGATTTCTGATACTACAAAAGTTATTTAGAAAAATACGGAATATGTGACTATTTCTTAACATAAAAGAAGTGTGTTTGAGTACAGCTCCCTGTGCTGTACAGTAGGCTTTTATGTAAAAAGTACATTATCTTGATAAAAAAGTGCTTTATTGCTAAAAGTTGCTAGCCATCAGTCTGACGACACAGGGCTGCCACAAACCTTCGATTTGGAAAAACCGCAGTCAGTGTCTGTGAACAGCAGGGAAACGAGGTATTGCCTGTATTGAAGAAACTAGTTCTTTCTGTGTGATACGTTGCAAGGTTTTACACCATCAAAGATCTGAGACCAGAGAGCCCAAGTGCATGTCCCTGCCTGCTGTCTGTTAGTGGACTGGTGGGGAGGGGTGTCTGTTCATTTCCCTGCATTACACCTGTCGAGTACAGTGTCCACCTTGTCAGGATAGTTGTGAGAAGGACACGGGATCTGATGACTCAGAAAAGCCCAGGTTCTCTGCCAGCTTTCATCCCCACGGCCTTAAGCTTAATCCTGAATATGCTGTCGGAGTTTTGTGACTCTTCTGGGATGTTCTTGGAATGTTTCCCCACCAGACAATCTTTATCTAAGATCATTATTAAAAGCCCAGTGGATGAGTTTTCTAGGCAGAGTTTCACTGCCGTGAGAATATCTCTGAGGCTGGGAATCTAATGTGGGTAAGTTTGTGTTTCCTTCTTGTGAGCTAGCACCTTGAGGTGTCTCGCAGGGCTTCTGTCGTGGGCACAGTGGTGTACTGTGACACATGCTGGCTGCTCAAAGAATGCTTGGTGGCTTATCTGATAAGCAGTGGCCTACAACTGTATTTTTCTTGTCATCAGCCTTTATGTGACATGTTAATCAAGTTTAATAGAATGAATATGTATTGAGGTCCCTAAGGCTACCTCCATGTTTAGTAGCTTGCCCGGACTCAGCATATAGCCATACTTTTTTTAAAAAAAAATTGTGTATTTATTTGACTGTCTGATCTTAGTTGCTTTGTTGGTCATACAGGATCTTTAATTGCGGCACACAGACTCTCTGGTTGTGGTGCACGGGCTTAGTTGCTCTGCGGCATGTCACATGTTAGTTCCCTTACTAGGGATTGAACCCAGGTCTCCTGCATTGCAAGGCAGATGCTTAACCACTGGACCACCAGGGAAGTCCTGTAGCCATACTCTTGACTCTTACTTATTACAGTGAATGGATATAGTGCTAAGTCAGCAAAGAGAAAAGGTGCTTGGGTGAAGATCAGAGTAGCCAGGTCTAAGAGTCTTCTCTCCAGGGGACTTGCCCAGTCTAACGTGCGAAATGTCTACTGGGAACGAAGCTCATTAGAGACTCAGTGCCCAGGGGTCTTACTGAGGGATGTTCACTGAGGACTTTCTGCCTAGTACACACCAGATTCAAGACTCTTGGCAGGAAAACACTGTGAACAAACTGTTTTGGGCCGATGAGCCATTCGTAATCTAGGGTGGTGGGAAAAAGTCTTCCTCCTTTGCAAGCAGGAGTTCTAGCTTTCATCCCCATTACACCTGTCGAGTACAGTGTCCACCTTGTCAGGATAGTTGTGAGAAGGACACGGGATCTGATGACTCAGAAAAGCCCAGGTTCTCTGCCAGCTTTCATCCCCACGGCCTTAAGCTTAATCCTGAATATGCTGTCGGAGTTTTGTGACTCTTCTGGGATGTTCTTGGAATGTTTCCCCACCAGACAATCTTTATCTAAGATCATTATTAAAAGCCCAGTGGATGAGTTTTCTAGGCAGAGTTTCACTGCCGTGAGAATATCTCTGAGGCTGGGAATCTAATGTGGGTAAGTTTGTGTTTCCTTCTTGTGAGCTAGCACCTTGAGGTGTCTCGCAGGGCTTCTGTCGTGGGCACAGTGGTGTACTGTGACACATGCTGGCTGCTCAAAGAATGCTTGGTGGCTTATCTGATAAGCAGTGGCCTACAACTGTATTTTTCTTGTCATCAGCCTTTATGTGACATGTTAATCAAGTTTAATAGAATGAATATGTATTGAGGTCCCTAAGGCTACCTCCATGTTTAGTAGCTTGCCCGGACTCAGCATATAGCCATACTTTTTTTAAAAAAAAATTGTGTATTTATTTGACTGTCTGATCTTAGTTGCTTTGTTGGTCATACAGGATCTTTAATTGCGGCACACAGACTCTCTGGTTGTGGTGCACGGGCTTAGTTGCTCTGCGGCATGTCACATGTTAGTTCCCTTACTAGGGATTGAACCCAGGTCTCCTGCATTGCAAGGCAGATGCTTAACCACTGGACCACCAGGGAAGTCCTGTAGCCATACTCTTGACTCTTACTTATTACAGTGAATGGATATAGTGCTAAGTCAGCAAAGAGAAAAAGGGACTGGGGTGAAGATCAGAGTAGCCAGGTCTAAGAGTCTTCTCTCCAGGGGACTTGCCCAGTCTAACGTGCGAAATGTCTACTGGGAACGAAGCTCATTAGAGACTCAGTGCCCAGGGGTCTTACTGAGGGATGTTCACTGAGGACTTTCTGCCTAGTACACACCAGATTCAAGACTCTTGGCAGGAAAACACTGTGAACAAACTGTTTTGGGCCGATGAGCCATTCGTAATCTAGGGTGGTGGGAACCCTCCCAAAATCCTAGTTCTCAAATGCTAGCCAGGGGTCAGCTTTGCAAGCAGACCTTTCTAAAGATAGCTGTCTCAAGCCTGTTGTGTTAACTCTTTTTCTGCACAGCCTGTACTTCAGGATTAAGGCGTTTTGTCCAGATATGCAAGACATGACTTCAGATTGTTTTCAAAAATTCTAATTTGATGTTTCGTAGGTCGTCTCTAGAATATACGGTTAACTGTATGCAAGCAGAAGAGTGTCACATTGCCTTGCAGTGGGTTATTCTGCTGCGTGCACCGCATAGAGATAAAAATCCACTACACGGACACCGATGCTCCTCTTGGACCTTCTCACGTTTTTCTTCTCTTTTTCGTGGAGGGTATGCACACATAGCCATCACTGCATTTGCCCTCTGCATGGCTTCTTGGCCCTTTAAGATGGTAGCCCTCGACACACAGGAGGAGCGGAAATGCTGAGGGGGCTGAATGTGATACCCAGTATCTGCTAACTTGTTTTTTAATAAACTATCTTTTTAAAGCAGTTTTAGGTTCACAGAGGAAAGCACAGAGGTCCCATATGCCCCCTGCCCCTTCCCAGCATGCACATCTCTACCCCACTATCCACATCCCAGGGTGATGTGTTTGTTCCCGTCAGTGGGCCTGCACTGACCCATCGTTACCATCCAGACCCGTGGTTTCCATTGAGGCTTAGTTTTGATGTCGCAAGTGTGTAATTACCTGTTGAAGGGAATGGCGGCCCACTCCAGTAATCTTGCCTGGGGAAGTTCCGCAGATAGAGGAGCCTGGCGAGCTACAGTCAGTCCATGGGGTCACAAAGAGTCGGACATGACTTAGTGATTGAACAATTACCTGTGTCCGCCAGTAGAGTGTTAATATCATACCGGAAGGGTTTCGCTCTCCTGGGAATCCTTTTCTTCCTTTCTGCCTGTTCATCCTTTTTATTATATTTTGGATGTCAACAGAAGTCGATTCTTACTATTTAAGGAATTTGAATGTTCGAAGATGCATTCATTACAGCTTAAGGTTCTTGATAGATGAGTTGAAGAATGGTGAGACGACTGGGTGTTCTAAGACCACAGGGTCAGAAAGTCATCCAGGCAGCTTCCCGAGAGTCTCAGAGGTTGCTCATCTAGGCAGAGACGAGTTCTCTTCTCATCCACTCTTAGGGGAGAACGGTTGATACTAATTAATATCTGATACCTTTGCCGCTGGGATCTTGGGAGTTCTGTTTCTTAAGCTGTTGGTGAGAATAATAGATTCTTTTTTTTTTAATTAATTAATTTATTTATTTTGGGCGGGGGTCAGGTTGGGAAGGGAGGGGAGCGGGCGGGCCACTTCTATTGGTCTTTCATTTCTCTATTTTTATCCGTCTTTGTTCCTTGGCTCCTGTGGGCCTCCCATCGCGGTGGCGTCTGTCGCTGCAGAGCGCCAGCTCTGGGCGCATGCGCGCCAGAGCTCTGGCTCAGTAATTGGACACATCAGTCCAGCCGCTCCACGGCACGTGGGATCTTCCCAGGCCAGGGATCGAACCGACGCCCCCTGCACTGCAAGGCGGTGTCCTTACCCACTGGACCACCAGGGGAAGCCCCCAATAATAGATTCTTATAGCCTTTTTGCTAAAAACTCACTGAAAGGAATTTTGACTTGAGCTAGGAGTTGAGAAGAAAAACCTTAATTTTATTTTTAAGCAGAATGCAAAACTGGAGAATTTCCAAACTGTCCATGTTTTCCAAGAGCCGTGACAGTCAGCTTGGGTGACCATACGCACAAGTGTTCCAGTCTGAGAAACAGTGCAGCAACTGCTGTGAAAAATACTGCCTTCCTTCCTGAATGATGCTCGTCTCACACCCTTCCCCACTGAATACTCGGCCTTTCTCTGTTAAATCATTTTCGGACACTACATGAATAACTTTTTTGACCTTTAAAGAAATTATCTTGACTTTTGAAACGAGTATGATTGGGATCTCTGTTTTGATGTAAAAGTCACAGATTACCTCTCATACGAGTCATTTTGATCATAAGGATTTTTTTAAATTTCTGATTTAAGGAATTTGAATGTTCGAAGATGCATTCATTACAGCTTAAGGTTCTTGATAGATGAGTTGAAGAATGGTGAGACGACTGGGTGTTCTAAGACCACAGGGTCAGAAAGTCATCCAGGCAGCTTCCCGAGAGTCTCAGAGGTTGCTCATCTAGGCAGAGACGAGTTCTCTTCTCATCCACTCTTAGGGGAGAACGGTTGATACTAATTAATATCTGATACCTTTGCCGCTGGGATCTTGGGAGTTCTGTTTCTTAAGCTGTTGGTGAGAATAATAGATTCTTTTTTTTTTAATTAATTAATTTATTTATTTTGGGCGGGGGTCAGGTTGGGAAGGGAGGGGAGCGGGCGGGCCACTTCTATTGGTCTTTCATTTCTCTATTTTTATCCGTCTTTGTTCCTTGGCTCCTGTGGGCCTCCCATCGCGGTGGCGTCTGTCGCTGCAGAGCGCCAGCTCTGGGCGCATGCACTCCAGAGCTCTGGCTCAGTAATTGGACACATCAGTCCAGCCGCTCCACGGCACGTGGGATCTTCCCAGGCCAGGGATCGAACCGACGCCCCCTGCACTGCAAGGCGGTGTCCTTACCCACTGGACCACCAGGGGAAGCCCCCAATAATAGATTCTTATAGCCTTTTTGCTAAAAACTCACTGAAAGGAATTTTGACTTGAGCTAGGAGTTGAGAAGAAAAACCTTAATTTTATTTTTAAGCAGAATGCAAAACTGGAGAATTTCCAAACTGTCCATGTTTTCCAAGAGCCGTGACAGTCAGCTTGGGTGACCATACGCACAAGTGTTCCAGTCTGAGAAACAGTGCAGCAACTGCTGTGAAAAATACTGCCTTCCTTCCTGAATGATGCTCGTCTCACACCCTTCCCCACTGAATACTCGGCCTTTCTCTGTTAAATCATTTTCGGACACTACATGAATAACTTTTTTGACCTTTAAAGAAATTATCTTGACTTTTGAAACGAGTATGATTGGGATCTCTGTTTTGATGTAAAAGTCACAGATTACCTCTCATACGAGTCATTTTGATCATAAGGATTTTTTTAAATTTCTGATTTAAGGTTTTTAGAGAAATCTTAATTCCTTTGAGCAGACTTTATTTTTTTTTGCAAGAGTTAAAGGTTTTCCCCTCTCACTTAGTTTTTCAGTGGCGGACAACATCTGGGTATGTTCCAAATGTGGTTGAGTTACTGTATCTAAAGGTGGTGCTGGCATTTCATAATCTTCATGTTCCAGTTTGTCAGAGGCAACTGGACAAAGTGCACATGGCTACCTTTGGGCTTCCCAGCCCCACATTCGCAGCAGGAGACCCAGACCTAAAGGTGTGGAGAGCTGGTGAGGTAATTGGGCCTTTAAATAGCAGCTGGCTCTTGAAATAAGGACAGCATCATTTAGGGGAAAGGCCTGAACCCGACCTCAGTGGCCTGAGGCTTCTGGTGCTGGAGACAGTGATCGGGTTACAGTGGAGGCAGCTCGTCTCCAGCATCTGCACCTTCAGGGACTCTGGGCTGGCGGCCTGGCCTGTGGTAGGCGGACCTCAGGCCTCCCGAGGCTACAGCCTGTTCGAAAGCCAGTCTGCCAGTCTGAGGGGTGCTCCAGGCTGTACGTCACTGCAGTTCATGGGAAGGAAGTGATAGAAGGGAGCTGAGGACTAGAGAATCACATGGAATGGAGAAGAGATACTTGATACGGGAAGATAAGCTGGACGACGTAAGAAATGCAGAGGCTTCCCATGGCGAGAATTAAAGTGAAGGATGCTGTTCAGGGTGTTCGCGAAAGTAACTGCTTGGGGGATTTCCCTGGCGGCCCAGTGGTTAGGGCACGGCGCTATCCCTGCCAGGGTGCTAGATCCCTCTTCCCTCACCTGTGTCTGTTTCCTCTCGGCCACACCTGGTAGAGCCACTGTGTATTATTTGTTGAGTGTTGTGAGAATTAGTAAGCAAGGCATATGTGCCGTGCTGAGTTGCTCAGTCGTGTCCGACTCTCTGTGATCCCGTGGCCTCTAGCCCGCCAGGCTCCTCTGTCCGTGGGGTTCTCCAGGCAAGAATACTGGAGTGGGTTACCATGCCCTTCTCCAGGGGATCCTCCCAACCCAGGGATTGAACCTGGGTCTCCTGCATTGCAGGCAGATTCTTTACTATCTGAGCCATCGGGGAAGCCGTAATTCTGAGAATTATTATTTAAATCACACAGGCAATTTTATTAAGCATATAACTGCCTCCCACCCAACCCCTTCCTTTAGAAAAGAGGCATACCTACCAAATGTGAAGGATCCACACCCTGGTCAGGTCTCTTGGGATCCCGGCCCAACATATCTTCTTGGACTATAGACCACCACCTTTCACACTTGGCAGTGAAACCATTCTCCAGGCAGGACCACTGGGGTAAGTGTTCCAGGCAGAGGCAGAAGAACGAAGAACAGATGTGTGAAGTTGCTTGCAGTTAACAGGTTACCACTGGGGCTCGGGTACCTGAGAGGATGAGGGGAGAGGAGCGTCTAGTCTCCTGAGGGAAGAGCCCGCAGCCTGAGCTTTCTGATACTGCCAGTGACTGTGGAGGGACCGCTTTGGATGTGGTAGTTAACCAGACAAATAAAATTGTGACCTCAGAACAGAGAGGAGAAAGAAGAGCTGGCTTGCTCTCTGTTTCTTATGGTCATTAGACACATAAAGTCTATGGCTCTGACATCACAGAAATCAAGTCCTGTGATTTAATAAATGTAGTTTTAGTCATTTGATATGATCTTTTATTATGTGCATTTGTTCAGTAGTCATAAAAATATACAACAAAGGTGTGGTTTTCCCATGGCGAGAATTAAAGTGAAGGATGCTGTTCAGGGTGTTCGAAGTAACTGCTTGGGGGATTTCCCTGGCGGCCCAGTGGTTAGGGCACGGCGCTATCCCTGCCAGGGTGCTAGATCCCTCTTCCCTCACCTGTGTCTGTTTCCTCTCGGCCACACCTGGTAGAGCCACTGTGTATTATTTGTTGAGTGTTGTGAGAATTAGTAAGCAAGGCATATGTGCCGTGCTGAGTTGCTCAGTCGTGTCCGACTCTCTGTGATCCCGTGGCCTCTAGCCCGCCAGGCTCCTCTGTCCGTGGGGTTCTCCAGGCAAGAATACTGGAGTGGGTTACCATGCCCTTCTCCAGGGGATCCTCCCAACCCAGGGATTGAACCTGGGTCTCCTGCATTGCAGGCAGATTCTTTACTATCTGAGCCATCGGGGAAGCCGTAATTCTGAGAATTATTATTTAAATCACACAGGCAATTTTATTAAGCATATAACTGCCTCCCACCCAACCCCTTCCTTTAGAAAAGAGGCATACCTACCAAATGTGAAGGATCCACACCCTGGTCAGGTCTCTTGGGATCCCGGCCCAACATATCTTCTTGGACTATAGACCACCACCTTTCACACTTGGCAGTGAAACCATTCTCCAGGCAGGACCACTGGGGTAAGTGTTCCAGGCAGAGGCAGAAGAACGAAGAACAGATGTGTGAAGTTGCTTGCAGTTAACAGGTTACCACTGGGGCTCGGGTACCTGAGAGGATGAGGGGAGAGGAGCGTCTAGTCTCCTGAGGGAAGAGCCCGCAGCCTGAGCTTTCTGATACTGCCAGTGACTGTGGAGGGACCACTTTGGATGTGGTAGTTAACCAGACAAATAAAATTGTGACCTCAGAACAGAGAGGAGAAAGAAGAGCTGGCTTGCTCTCTGTTTCTTATGGTCATTAGACACATAAAGTCTATGGCTCTGACATCACAGAAATCAAGTCCTGTGATTTAATAAATGTAGTTTTAGTCATTTGATATGATCTTTTATTATGTGCATTTGTTCAGTAGTCATAAAAATATACAACAAAGGTGTGGTTTTCTCAAGGCTCGTGGTATTCAGGACCGTGAAGACCCTTTAGAAGTGCACAGTTGAGAGAAGAGTTGATTCCACTTGACCACCTCAGCCCCAGAGTGCTCTACTCCCTCTTCATCCTATGGCTGCTGACTCTATTCAGTCAAACACTAAAACACGTGTTCCCCACGTTGCTCATAGCTCAGTGATCAGGCAGTCCTGTGCCTCGAATTCATATCAACATAAGCAGAAAAAGCTTCTGTTCTCACCCAGTATGCAAGATACCCTCACCTAGAGCGGATGGGGGTAGACAGGGCAAGAGTAGGAGGAAGCTGTCATTCTCTTTTCTTGTTTAAAAGAAAAAAACCAAACTGACGAGAGAGAAAGCCCGCCTATGGACTATTGCGCGAGAGAACTGTTGGTGTTTGTAATTCAGATCAAAACTTGACTTTTCATCTAAGCATTAGGACTTGAGAGTTCTTTCTGGTAACAGCTCTGTGCTGAGCATGTCTCCTCTCAGGAGGCAGCAAGGGTTTGGGCACCATTGAGCCAACTGCAGTCTCCCCCTTCTCTGTTGCTCGTTCCCTCTCCATCCCCCTCCCGTATACCCACACAGCTTAAAAAATCAGCCTGTCAGTGTCTTTGTGTTTTAGTAGCATAAAGATGGGATGAACCCAGCTGCCAGTCACCTGTCCCATAACAAATCTATTTCCTCTTCACTAGGTGACAGAGCTGAATGAGCCCCTGTCCAACGAAGAAAGAAACCTTCTCTCTGTGGCCTACAAGAACGTCGTGGGGGCTCGCCGTTCTTCCTGGAGGGTCATCAGTAGCATTGAGCAGAAGACCTCTGCCGATGGGAACGAGAAGAAGATAGAGATGGTCCGTGCTTACCGTGAGAAGATAGAGAAGGAGCTGGAGGCTGTGTGCCAGGATGTGCTGAGCCTGCTGGATAACTACCTGATCAAGAATTGCAGCGAGACCCAGTATGAGAGCAAAGTGTTCTACCTGAAGATGAAAGGGGACTACTACCGCTACTTGGCCGAGGTCGCCACCGGCGAGAAGCGGGCGACCGTTGTGGAGTCATCCGAGAAGGCCTACAGCGAAGCCCACGAGATCAGCAAGGAGCACATGCAGCCCACTCACCCCATCAGATTAGGCCTGGCCCTCAACTACTCCGTTTTCTACTACGAGATCCAGAACGCCCCCGAGCAAGCCTGCCACTTGGCCAAGACCGCCTTCGACGACGCCATCGCCGAGCTCGACACCCTCAACGAGGACTCCTACAAGGACTCCACGCTCATCATGCAGCTCCTCCGCGACAACCTCACGCTCTGGACGAGCGACCAGCAGGACGACGACGGCGGCGAAGGCAACAACTAAGGCCCCGGGGGACTGGCAGCGCCCGCCGATGCTCCTACTGCAGTCTTTATTTTTTTCCCATGAGTTGGGGGTCGGGTGGGGGAGGGAAAGGGAGGGATGACCTTCCTAGGGAGAAACCCACGACCTGTCCTGTCTTTGATCGCCTCTTTGACATTTTTGCCAAGATACCACTAGTGGAAAGTCAGGCTCGCTGTGCTGGTGTCGGAATTAGCAGCCTCACACTGGCACATGGACTGTTCTGTAGATGAATGCAAGTGGAGCTGTCTTTAATTTAACTTATTGCTAGAAAATAGGGTTTTAAGAGGAAAAGAAAACTTAAAACGGAATGGCCCTCATTCAGTAAGTTCTGTGGTTCCAGTAAGGATTGTTTATGTACATACGCTCTCGTCTTTTTAAGTTTTGGGTACCTCCTAGCTCATCTGTTCTAGCTGTGCATTTTGTGGTTCAGGGTGCACTCTACCAGACACAGAATATTCCAATCCCAAGCTGATAGACTTAGTAGAACATAAGGTCTGTTCATCCTTAGGGTTTAGGCCTTGCCAGTTTTCAGATTAGTGGGCAGTATTAACACTAAATTGCAGTTTACAGTATTTCTACATTACAGCCATATGTGACCCCAAGCCATCGACGTGTGTTCCTTATTTTGGCTCTTACATCCCTGCTTAGCCTGATCCAGGTGGGTTTTGCCGTTTCTCTGTCTCCTAGGCCAACGAGCTTGCCTGAGGAGGAGAATCAGAACTACTTCTTTAGGTTTTGGCGAATAGGTGCTTGGCAGGTGGCGGTGGGATTTTTGTCCTCCTTTCTTCTTAAATCCACCACACACAAGAAAATGATGGATCCCTTTAACCCGGAACCCTGAACACCACAAGACTAGAGAAAATTCAGGTCTGTATGTCATTTGTTGTGCTGATACTTCCAGAGAAAGTGCTGAGTTGTTTCTTCTTTCTCAGTTGCTTCTTTCTCAGTTCTCCTCAGGGGCGGCCCTGCCGTCCGTCTCCCCTCTTGGGTCTTCCCCACTGGACCTTGTGGCCAGAGTGTGCCCACGGGCGGGCTGAAGGCTGCAGGGCTGTAGATGCTGGTGGTCATTTGGAGGAGGTTTGTGGTGCGGTGTGTCAATATTCAGGTGCTTGAAGCTGACTGGTAGGAAGGTCCTGAAGGACGAGCTCTGTCCGTAAACATTCGGGAGCCTCATGTATCCATCTTTCCTCCCCGAAAACACTCCTTTCCCCAATAATCGTTGTAGGAACCTAAACTAGAATCACTGTCAGATAATAATAAATCCTTAACTCCTATTTGACCACAATTTTTCTATGGTTGCTTTTTTTTTCTTTTTAATGAACCTATAGAAGTCGGAAATGGACTCGGGCCATCTGTGCATGTTTCAGAATTGATGGAAACCACCACGCTCTTTCCACAAGCTTGTTTCAGTCAGCCCTAGGTCCTTCCTCCACATTTCGGAGATGTCTTTTCTGAAAACAGCCACCTGTGGCATGTGCACTCAGCCTTTCTTACAAGTGATAGCAGGAACTGCCGAGATGGGTAACGACACCAGATTTGTTTGTTTCTTTGTTTGATTTAGGCAGGCAGAGGAGTGAGTCAGAATTGAGGAAAGCCTGACCGTTGCTTTTGTTAAAGACCACAGTAGAGCTTCCGGTGGTGAAATGCACACACTGACCAGGATCCAGGTGTCCGTGAACACAGGCGAGTGTGCGAGGCCCTGTCACGCGGCACGGTTTCCCCAGCATGACTCTCCTTAGAAGGCCGCTCCATACGCTCGAATGAATTAACTGACCCTGCGAGAAGAGGGCTTTCTAGCTTCTGTGCCCCAAGGGGCCCTAAGGTCCAGGCCATGGATGGGGAGAGATTTGGGGTGGGGGGTAGGTGCGGCTTTCCTTAATTTATCTTCATGTCCAGTGAGCAGTGCTGTGTCCTTCCTTGTACCATTTGGAAATGATTTACTGGAATTACAAAACCTAGTTTTCTTTTAAAATTTCAGCTTTGGCTCTGGCTGCTTTTTAGAATAATGCAAGATAAAAACCGTATCTGAGGGCTAAAAAAAAAAAAAATTTTAAAAATGAAGAGGGAATGGGAGACTTGATATTTAAGCAGCTTGAATGGTTTCTTTTCTTTTCTTTATTTTTAAAGAAATGCACTTGCCTATGATACTGTCTCTCCAGTGAAATGATTACCCCTCCATTACTCTCTCGATACAATATTGTGCATGCTAGTGTTGTATTTCTATACAGTAGCTTGAAATTTATTAACTTATACTGTAGGTGTTACGTATTCCTATGACAAAAAGAAATTAAGTCTTCAAATTTTTTAAAGTTTTTTTAATTTAATTTTTCCTTTTGGGGGTAAAGTTTGCTCTACCAAATAGTGATCGTAACAAATTGATCTGTTTTGGATGTTGCTATAGTGACATGCAGTTAACATATTTTGTTTTTAAGGGGGGAGCAAAAGAAACACCAGTGTTAGCTTAATCTTAATGTCTGGTGTTCGTCATGGTAACACTATAATATTACAGTGTAGGAGAACACCGACTGTTCTCCGGATGAGCCTTCGTGCTTTCTGTCATGTTATGCAGTGAACTATTTTTAAGGTCTAATCAGTGGTTATTTTTCCAGCTCCGTGTTTCTCTAAGGAAATTCTTTCACACACGGACCATTCTTAGCAGTTTTCCTCAGTGATGGAATATCATGAATGTGAGTCATCTTGTAGCTGTCGTACATTGAGCAAATAAACTTACAGATCTGATGTCAGCGCCGCTTCGTTTTATTTAACGACCTGCAGTTGTCCTTTGCTTTCCAAGGTTTGACTGGACATGGGTGATTCCCGCCCCTCCCAGCGGGATGGTGTGGGTGGGGGCGCAGTGGTGCGTATTGGGCAGCGCCTGTATTTGGGAATCAGACCTGGGTTTACTGACCTTGAAGAACGGTTGCACCTTGTGGGTCTCTAATGTTTCTCTTAGGAAACAAACCTTAGCTTTGAATCGTGGCACATTTTGATTCCCCGGCAGACGGCTGAACTTCTGAGCCCTGGGTGTGGGGGACGTAGGTCTCAATCAAGACGGAGTCACATGCCTGGGTTGATGTTTCTCAGGTGCCCATTGGGAGATCTCAAGTCACGCGCATGTGGGATCTTCGTTCCCTGACGAGGGATTGTATCTGCACACCCCATACTGTGGAAGCCCCGGGGTCCTTGCAACTGGACCCCCAGGGGAGTCCTTTCGGAGGGGGTCAGCAGCCTGAGCCGAGTGGGCTCTCCGTGACCTGCCGTTGCTGACAGCGGCTGTCAGGTCACATCCCGGGCGTGTGGGCTGTCCACCTGTGAGGCAAGGTTGTCTCCAGGAGGAAACAGGTATGCTCTAGCAAGGCAGGAGGGGGATGCATTGGTTTGTGCAGTGACAGGACGGGTTTTCAGTTTTTTGAGGAATTTGAATTCACATTGTATGAGTCACATGCTGTGGTTAGGCTTCTGCCGTGTTACTGAATGCACCTGTTTTGGCTCACTGTCCCTCAGGACCGCCCCGAGGATGCCACAGCAAATAGAGCGCTGGACACAGAAGTGACCTTTGTGCCTAAGGTCCCTCACTGACCCAGTGTTTAGCTAGGAGGTGGTTAATGCCCATGGTAACACTATAATATTACAGTGTAGGAGAACACCGACTGTTCTCCGGATGAGCCTTCGTGCTTTCTGTCATGTTATGCAGTGAACTATTTTTAAGGTCTAATCAGTGGTTATTTTTCCAGCTCCGTGTTTCTCTAAGGAAATTCTTTCACACACGGACCATTCTTAGCAGTTTTCCTCAGTGATGGAATATCATGAATGTGAGTCATCTTGTAGCTGTCGTACATTGAGCAAATAAACTTACAGATCTGATGTCAGCGCCGCTTCGTTTTATTTAACGACCTGCAGTTGTCCTTTGCTTTCCAAGGTTTGACTGGACATGGGTGATTCCCCGCCCCCTCCCAGCGGGATGGTGTGGGTGGGGGCGCAGTGGTGCGTATTGGGCAGCGCCTGTATTTGGGAATCAGACCTGGGTTTACTGACCTTGAAGAACGGTTGCACCTTGTGGGTCTCTAATGTTTCTCTTAGGAAACAAACCTTAGCTTTGAATCGTGGCACATTTTGATTCCCCGGCAGACGGCTGAACTTCTGAGCCCTGGGTGTGGGGGACGTAGGTCTCAATCAAGACGGAGTCACATGCCTGGGTTGATGTTTCTCAGGTGCCCATTGGGAGATCTCAAGTCACGCGCATGTGGGATCTTCGTTCCCTGACGAGGGATTGTATCTGCACACCCCATACTGTGGAAGCCCGGTGTCCTTGCAACTGGACCCCCAGGGGAGTCCTTTCGGAGGGGGTCAGCAGCCTGAGCCGAGTGGGCTCTCCGTGACCTGCCGTTGCTGACAGCGGCTGTCAGGTCACATCCCGGGCGTGTGGGCTGTCCACCTGTGAGGCAAGGTTGTCTCCAGGAGGAAACAGGTATGCTCTAGCAAGGCAGGAGGGGGATGCATTGGTTTGTGCAGTGACAGGACGGGTTTTCAGTTTTTTGAGGAATTTGAATTCACATTGTATGAGTCACATGCTGTGGTTAGGCTTCTGCCGTGTTACTGAATGCACCTGTTTTGGCTCACTGTCCCTCAGGACCGCCCCGAGGATGCCACAGCAAATAGAGCGCTGGACACAGAAGTGACCTTTGTGCCTAAGGTCCCACAGCTCACTTACGACCCATGTGTTTCTGCTCAGCTAGGAGGTGGTTAATACGAGCAGCAGCCCGCACACACTGGCTGAGCAGGGCGTCAGTACCGTGGGAGTCCCGAGGGTAGAGAGCAGGCTCACCGCAGCTCTTCAGAAAGCAGGGTGGGTCCTGAAGGCTGTTACTATTGAGTTGGTGACAGTCATTCAGGTCTTGCTGTAAGGTGTTATGGAAGAACTGGAATGACTGAACCCAGTGTGAGGTCCCTTTGGTGGTCCCATCCCATTGTGAAGGGGCTTCCCGGGAGGCGCTAATGGTAAAGAACCTGCCTCCAGTTCAGGAGATGTAAGAGACACGGGTTTGATCCCTAGGTTGGGAAGATAACCCTGGAGGAGGGAATGGCAGCCCATGCCAGTATTGTCTGGAGAATCAATCCCATGGACAGAGGAGCCCGCAGGCTACAGTCTATGGAGTCATTTTTTTTTTCCCCATCATGCCTCTTTTTAGTTTTATGTTTATTTTCATCCATTTTTAGAAATTCTTTTGGCACATATGGGCCTCCCGTTGCAGTGGCCTCTCTCATTGCAGAGCACTGGCTCTGGCGCATGCGCTCCAGGGCGCCGGCTTGTAATTGGACACACCGGGCCAGGGAAAACTGACTGTGGGGAGGAAAGCCGTAAGTTGTTAGGCAGGCGGGTAATTGTGAAGGAGTGAATGATCCACTTGCCTTCAGGCCTCCAAAGCAGGGGTCACCATTCCTAGAACTTTACAGGTGGAGTGGAGAAGGCATCAGCTGGTGGCAGGGAGCCTTTTAATGAAGCAAAGACATTGCCTGGTGGGGTGAGTACAGTCCCCTCTGCTCTATTTATATATAATGACCTCACTCTTTGGCCTTTGCAGGTCAGCCTGGTCAGGGAACCTGTGTGTGCGTGTTGACTCACACTCGTGGATCTGAGTGTCTAGGAATGGCAGCTTGCTCCTGCTGTGCACAGTTCCCAGAGCAAACTTGAAGAGTCAGCCTTCTAAAAACTACCCAGGGTAACACTTACTGATTTCTGGGGGCTGATGTCTCCTAGTGGTCTCCAAGCCTCATCAGCAGTACAGTGTGTTACACCAACTTACTAACTCACTTGCTGGTTTGAACTTCCCAGTTCTGGTATGGGTAGGTAGATGTGGTTGGATCTGAATGGCCACAAACCCTACCTTGAATTAACCAGATACCTGTGGTCAGTGAAGAGTTGGGGTGAGAGGGACTGAGTCACATCCACTGAGGCCTCAGTACCAGCTTGTAGGGTTTTTGGTGTTTCATCTGCACACCTGACTTTGTATTTTTAAAGGGCTGAGAAGGGGCGGGGAGTGCAAACAGATAGTATGTTGCCTATGAAACTTAAAATATTTTCTCTCTGGACAGTAGTCTGGCAACACCGGAGTAATACTAAGTCTCTCCTGGCTGTTTCCCAGCCACCCATTTCCCTTCCTAGGTAATGAACCACTCTCCCCTGCGCTGCCTCATCTGGCTCAGCTTGAGACAGAAGGATTTTTTGCTACTTTTGAGTGTTAAGTGGGCCGTGGGTCATACAAGGTTCTGCCTTGTGATTTGGGGCATGGTGGTGGTGGGGGGCTGTGCCATGCAGCTTTGGGGATCTCAGCTCCCTGACCCCAGGGGTTGAGCCCGGTATTTTTAACAGTAAAAGTGCAGAGTCCTCACCACTGGCTTGCTGGAGAATTCCCTGCCTTCTGGATTTTAAATATGGAGGTTTGGAAACCCCTGGCCCCAGTAATTGCGTTTTGCGTTAGATTTAGCCCTGTTTAAAGGATAGCTAAGTGGTTTGCTCCTAACCTTTTGTTTTGAAGGATTTCAAACACAAAAGTTGAAAAGAGGGGCTTCTCTGATGGCCCAGTAACTAGGGTTCTGTGCTCCCGAAGCAGCGGGCCTGGGCTCAAGCCCTGGTCAGGGAACTAGATCCAGCGTGCCTGAACTAAAGATCCTGTGTGATGTGACTAAGACTTGGCGCAGCCAAATATATATTTTTAAAAAACTGAATGGTTCAGTGATAACCAGATATCCATTGCTTTGTGGCACGTGCTTTAGATTCTTGTCTTCTGGAACCTTGAAAGTTATGACATTTCATTTCCTATGTTCATATTCCACCTGAAAACAAAGCACATTATCTTATGATGACCTAATGCCAGCCCATATTCCGATGTCCAAATGGTACCCAGAATGCCTCTGATAGCGCCTCCTAATCACCTGCTCTAATAATCAGCTGGAGTTGTTAGGTTTCTTTAAAGTCTCTGCCCCTTCCACCTCTTTTTATAACATTGACTTTTCCAGAGATCACGCTGCTTGGTGGTCTTACAGGAAGTTCCACATGCCAGGTCTGTCCATTTGTTTCCTCCTGTGTGGTCTAATTTAGTCCCATCCCCTCTGGGGCACTATTTTTGACTTGTGTGAAGATTTTCCTTTGTCCCTCCATCCAGCCTTTTCATTGGTTCAGGTGGAATGGAATTTGAGTTGAATGGCAGCCGGCCCAGGGCTCTTCCTTCAGAATCAGGTGTTCTGAAGCAGCAGTCAGCACGAGGACAAAGCTGCCTGTCCCTTACCCATCTTGTTTTCTGACTAGTCTTTAAGGTTAGGGCGTCTTGCCTCGTCCCTCAAAACCGTCTTCTTCCCTTGCATGGAAAAAAAGTAGGTAGGTGCACACTCAGCTCTTGTGTTGGCTCAGTAACCATTTCCTCACTTGGCTTGGTGAGCCTTGGTGGTCTGCCTCTTGTTCTGCCCCCGTACCTGGCGGAGGTCGAAGACAGTGCAGCCCACCAGGTTCCCAGAGTTGTCAGGAACCCGCACTTATGTCTGAGAGGCCGCCTCCACACTGGGTCTACCTTGGGAGAGTGAACCTAGTCATTTTTAACAGTTGGTATTAACTGGTCATTGCTTCCATAGTGGACAGGGTACCCTACTACTTACTGGCTCTTAGCTAAAGGACCAAGAAAAGGCAGCAAACCTTCCATCGCTTATTCTTGGTCTCCTGAAGCCAGATATTTAGGGATGGAGTTTGGATGGCCATGTCACTTGTTTAAAGCCTGACTGAGGGCTCATTTTGGATTCTCTTATGGAAAGCATATTGCCTTCCAAAAGTCCTTGCCTCTGAAAATATGGAGGTGTTACGGTTTATAGGTAGTTTTCCCTGCCCACTTTCGAAACTTTATTTGCCTTTACGTCATCGTTTATTTTTCATCCATCTTAATTTTTTTGGCATGTGTGGGCCTCCCATTGCAATGGCCTCTCATTGTAGAGCCCCAGCTCTGGGCGCATGCGCTCCAGAGTACTGGCTTGTAATTGGACACACCAACCCAGCCATTCCTCAGCACGTGGGATCTCCCCTGGCCAGGGATTGAACCGGTGCCCCTTGTACTGCGAGGCGGATTGTCTACCCACTGGGCCACCAGGGAAGCCCCTTGCTCAGTTTTTAAAAGAACATTCCTTTGGGAGAATGTTGTCCCTCAGTAATGAGCGGATGGAGAGAGTAGTAGGCCGACTAAGTGAAAAATATTCTCTTGACCTAAACTAGGGCTTATATTTATTCAATACACAAAACAAATTTGGTAAATAAACGAGCAGGTAACATGTTCAGCAGCTTGTGGCTGACTGCAAGCACTGTGGATGAGTTCACTTACATGTAACTTTCCTAAGTGCTGCCCAGGATCCTCAAAATCAGTTACACTGCTAGGCCAAAAAGGAGCAACACTCCCCTAACATCCTCAATGTTAAGAATCTAAAATGCATTTAGCCAAGGGGCCATAACAACCAAGGGAAGAAAGCAACCGGCCTTGGTCCGCTCTTCAGGGCTTCAGCACCCAAGAATGCACTTAGCGACTGGCCTGGCCCACCCGCCCCATTACTTGGGTTCCCGGAGGGTTTGCGGGGGACCCTGGAAGTAGGAGGACTCCGCATACACCCGGGTCCCGACCCCGCCCCACCCAGGGGCCGGCTTCTGTGGCTCCATCCTCTGCTGCCCCCCGCTGGGCGCTGCCCGGCTATGCAGCCAAACCCGGGAGCCTGCCAGATTCGGCTTCGCGCGCCCTGGGTTGGGCGCGGACCCTGAGACGACAGCAGGACCTTCGAGTTCGCCCCGCCCCAGCTCCAACCCATCCGGAAGCACCATCCTCGGGCTTCGCTCCGGTCACCGAGCCGCAGGCATGTGGGCCCCAGCGGCAGGATTTCGCTGTGTGCCCGGAACCTCAGTTGTGCGCGTGCGCGCATCGATACCGCGTGGGTGAGCCGCCCGGTCCCGCGCGCCGGCCAGCCACGTCTTGGGCGCTGCCCTGTAGGCTAAGGGGCTCTGACAACCTAGGATCGCGAAGGTTCCAGGCCAGGCCAGACACCCGGATGTGAGCAGGGTGGGGACGCGGCCGCCTTCCAATCGCGGGCAGCAACGAGAGCCAATCACAGCCAGCCTGCCCCGCTCGTCCAATAGTCGGCCTGTTGCTAGGGCTCTGCTCTGCGATCTGCCTGGCAGCGGACCGGGACCATCCGCTCCCCTCCGGCCCTCCCAGAAACGTGCCTTCGTTGTGCACACCCACCCATCCATACCCATCCCTCTTCCGTTTTCCACCCTCCCCTCTTGTCGGTCTCCATCCTCCTCTTGGGCCTTTGTCACCCGGAGTAACCTGGCTTGGGCTCAGTAGGGCTTTACAACGCCGTATAGGGCGTTAGCGACTTCTGCGGGCCTTGTCCATTGCTGCGATCGGTCGGCGGAAGGAGCTGGTTTGGGAGGGCTGCCCCCCGCCAAAGTCCCCATGTGATGACTAACGACTCAGCCTGTGAAGTCCAGGGCCGGTTCGCCATGCTAAGTCTAGCCTACGTATAGCCTTTTCTGGAAGCATCCCCTAGAGGTCTACGTTACTCCCGTATTGCGGAGGAAGTCTGGTCGCTCTTTACAGCTTGCCTGGCCCACACAGTAGCGGGTCGGGCTCACGAGGTTGGGAGACCGGGTTCTGGCACGTCGCACGCGGGCTGCACGGTCCAGAGGACACAGAAGCCAGACTCTGGTTCAGACCTCCAGGCCCTCGGCGGACATGCCCGAGCCCTCCTCCGTAGCGTCCCCTGCCACCTGTCGGTCCCCGCTCAGTGCCCTTCTTTCCCCCCCTCTTTTGGGGGTGGGGGGTGGGCACTCCCCCCCAGAAGCCGATGTCGGAAATGTTAGGGGGAAAAAATGCTAGGAAGCCCAGGCATCCCAATCTCCGCCCTTCTCATCTCTCAGGCAGATCCCATACAACTGGGGGTAATTTGAGGCTGGCAGAGGAGATGGGTTTCCTGAGGCAGAGTCAGACCTGGAGTTAGGAACTGAAGACCAGCTTCAGTGTGGCTCCTGACTGTTTAGAAAGGCGAGATTTCTACCCCCAGTAGCTTCTGTCATTTTCCAGATGAAGGGCTCTCAGTGGTAGAAGGCTTAAGAGTTTAGGATTTGAAGTGGTAGTTGTGAGGCCTAACTTCTCAAGTTTCTTATTACTTCTGAGGTCTGTTTTCATGCGGCCCTGGGGAAAATCACAGCCAGCCTGCCCCGCTCGTCCAATAGTCGGCCTGTTGCTAGGGCTCTGCTCTGCGATCGGCCTGGCAGCGGAGCGGGACCATCCGCGCCCCTCCGGCCCTCCCAGAAACGTGCCTTCGTTGTGCACACCCACCCATCCATACCCATCCCTCTTCCGTTTTCCACCCTCCCCTCTTGTCGGTCTCCATCCTCCTCTTGGGCCTTTGTCACCCGGAGTAACCTGGCTTGGGCTCAGTAGGGCTTTACAACGCCGTATAGGGCGTTAGCGACTTCTGCGGGCCTTGTCCATTGCTGCGATCGGTCGGCGGAAGGAGCTGGTTTGGGAGGGCTGCCCCCCGCCAAAGTCCCCATGTGATGACTAACGACTCAGCCTGTGAAGTCCAGGGCCGGTTCGCCATGCTAAGTCTAGCCTACGTATAGCCTTTTCTGGAAGCATCCCCTAGAGGTCTACGTTACTCCCGTATTGCGGAGGAAGTCTGGTCGCTCTTTACAGCTTGCCTGGCCCACACAGTAGCGGGTCGGGCTCACGAGGTTGGGAGACCGGGTTCTGGCACGTCGCACGCGGGCTGCACGGTCCAGAGGACACAGAAGCCAGACTCTGGTTCAGACCTCCAGGCCCTCCGCGGCCAGGCCCCAGCCCACCTCCCTAGCCTCCCCTGCCACCTGCAGCTCCCCGCTCAGTGCCCTTCTTTCCCCCACACTTTTGGGGGTGGGGGGTGGGCACTCCCCCCCAGAAGCCGATGTCGGAAATGTTAGGGGGAAAAAAAAAAATGCTAGGAAGCCCAGGCATCCCAATCTCCGCCCTTCTCATCTCTCAGGCAGATCCCATACAACTGGGGGTAATTTGAGGCTGGCAGAGGAGATGGGTTTCCTGAGGCAGAGTCAGACCTGG
Organism: Tragulus kanchil; assembly: GCA_022376925.1. NCBI lineage: Eukaryota > Metazoa > Chordata > Mammalia > Artiodactyla > Tragulidae > Tragulus > Tragulus kanchil. Next base: position 150,540,034 of record JAIOJX010000002.1, on the reverse strand, counting down.
AGTTAGGAACTGAAGACCAGCTTCAGTGTGGCTCCTGACTGTTTAGAAAGGCGAGATTTCTACCCCCAGTAGCTTCTGTCATTTTCCAGATGAAGGGCTCTCAGTGGTAGAAGGCTTAAGAGTTTAGGATTTGAAGTGGTAGTTGTGAGGCCTAACTTCTCAAGTTTCTTAGTCCTTCCGAGGTCCGTTTTCATATCTGTAAAATGGGAATATTACACACGATTTCATACAAATGAAGTATCGACTAACCACTGCTCCAAAGGTTTCACTTGTGGGAACTCTTATCTGTCTTAGATGAGAGGCTGCCCAATACGTGACCAATTCACTAAAGCCAATTAGAGTTTCAGATTAACTCAGCTGAATTTCATTTTTTTTTTTTTTGGTTGTTTTTTGTTTTGGCCACTTCTATTGGTCTTTCATTTATCTATTTTCACCAATCTTTGTTCTTTGGCAGGTGTGGGCCTCCCAAGGCAGTGGGCCCTTTCGTTGCAGAGCACCGGCTCTGGGCGCATGCGCTGCAGAGCACTGGCTCCACAGTTGGACACCTCGGTCTAGCTGCTCCGCAGCACGTGGGATCTTCCCAGGCCAGGGATCGAACCCTTGCACTGCAAGGCGGTGTCCTTACCCACTGAACCACCAGGGAAGCCCAAATTTCGATTTTTTTATTTTTTTAAAAATTTCGATTTTTAACACTCCTTTTCTTCCCATTTAATACAGAGCGGTCAAGAAATTAAACAAACAAACAAAAATACTGAATGGTCAAATTTACTCAATTCCATTTTATTTTCTTTTAAAATTTTTATCAGTTTTTATTTATTCCGGGTCTTAACTCTTACCAGGAATTGAATCCCTGCCCACTACAGTTGAAAACTCCCTGTCCTAACTACTGGACCGCCAGAAAAATTCCTTCACAGTCTGTTTTCTTTCTTTCTTGGAACTTCATGTTCCTGATTATAAATTAAATCTCCTTTATCAACTGTTCCATTGCTTCTCTTAAACTCTTTAAGTGTCTGTAGTCTTGAATTCTTCTCTAAGAAGATTATTTTCTAAAGCGCAAGTCCCATTTCCTGCCCTTCTGTAACAAAACTGAAAGAACGGTTACATTTCCTCATATTTCCTTCAACTTTTTTTTTCCTTTTGGTGGAGAGGCTAGCATGCAGAATCTTAGTTCCCAGACCAGGGATAGAAGGGCAGAGTCCTAAACCGAATGAGGGGGCTCTCAGTGGTAGAAGGCTTAAGAGTTTAGGATTTGAAGTGGTAGTTGTGAGGCCTAACTTCTCAAGTTTCTTAGTCCTTCCGAGGTCCGTTTTCATATCTGTAAAATGGGAATATTACACACGATTTCATACAAATGAAGTATCGACTAACCACTGCTCCAAAGGTTTCACTTGTGGGAACTCTTATCTGTCTTAGATGAGAGGCTGCCCAATACGTGACCAATTCACTAAAGCCAATTAGAGTTTCAGATTAACTCAGCTGAATTTCATTTTTTTTTTTTTTGGTTGTTTTTTGTTTTGGCCACTTCTATTGGTCTTTCATTTATCTATTTTCACCAATCTTTGTTCTTTGGCAGGTGTGGGCCTCCCAAGGCAGTGGGCCCTTTCGTTGCAGAGCACCGGCTCTGGGCGCATGCGCTGCAGAGCACTGGCTCCACAGTTGGACACCTCGGTCTAGCTGCTCCGCAGCACGTGGGATCTTCCCAGGCCAGGGATCGAACCCTTGCACTGCAAGGCGGTGTCCTTACCCACTGAACCACCAGGGAAGCCCAAATTTCGATTTTTTTATTTTTTTAAAAATTTCGATTTTTAACACTCCTTTTCTTCCCATTTAATACAGAGCGGTCAAGAAATTAAACAAACAAACAAAAATACTGAATGGTCAAATTTACTCGAATTCCATTTTATTTTCTTTTAAAATTTTTATCAGTTTTTATTTATTCCGGGTCTTAACTCTTACCAGGAATTGAATCCCTGCCCACTACAGTTGAAAACTCCCTGTCCTAACTACTGGACCGCCAGAAAAATTCCTTCACAGTCTGTTTTCTTTCTTTCTTGGAACTTCATGTTCCTGATTATAAATTAAATCTCCTTTATCAACTGTTCCATTGCTTCTCTTAAACTCTTTAAGTGTCTGTAGTCTTGAATTCTTCTCTAAGAAGATTATTTTCTAAAGCGCAAGTCCCATTTCCTGCCCTTCTGTAACAAAACTGAAAGAACGGTTACATTTCCTCATATTTCCTTCAACTTTTTTTTTCCTTTTGGTGGAGAGGCTAGCATGCAGAATCTTAGTTCCCAGACCAGGGATAGAAGGGCAGAGTCCTAAACCCATGGACCACCAGAGAATTCCTCCCTTTTGACTTATAAAGATCACCAGTGATTTCCCTCTTTGGCAAAGGTGATTTTTTTTTTTTTTTTTGGCCACTTCTATTGGTCTTTCATCATCCATCTTTGTTCTTTGGCCTGTGTGGGCCTCCCATCGCAGTGGCCTCTCTCGCTCCAGAGCTCCGGCTCGGTCATTGGAGCCCAGCCGCTCCGCAGCACATGGGATCTTCCCAGGCCGGGGATCGAACCGGCACCCCTTGCAGGTAAAGGTGATCTTCATATTACTGTCTTAATAAGATCAAAGTTATCTTCCCATAATTAATTTCCATAAGTGTTTCTTACTCAAGAAATAAAGGTTTCACATGTGTTAATTCATATAATCAATTTCATTTTGCAGAGGGGAAAGATGGACTTCGAACTTGCCCTTGGTCCCACAGCCAGTGAGAGCCCCGGTGGAGATTTGAACCCAGGCAGTGTGACCAGTGGCCACAAGCACAGCCGTGATCCTCTGCTGCCTCTCAGTGGCACAGGGCTGCTACCAGGGTTTAATCAGCAAAGGCGTGATTGACAGCTAGCAGGTGCTCAGCCCACTGCCCCAGGCTGGTGCGTTAGTAACTAGTGAGCGCCCATGCGGCAAAGGAGCAGGCTCCCAGACCCTACAAAAGCTGCCCAAGGAAGTGAGCCGGGTCCTCCAGGAGGGAGCTTCCAGGAGGCTTGAGGGCCTCAGCGACTGAGCCGCAGCACAGAGAACCGGGCCCAGCGTATGGGAGGAGCAGGCCTGGGGGACGTTAGTGTCTTCCAAGACATGGGTTTTCTGCTCTGGGCCTGGCAGGACTCAGAACCTGGGCAGAGCCCCGCAGGCTCCGGGGTGGGTGGTGTCAGGTATCTGGGTGTCTCTGGGAGAGCACCAGGGGACAGTCACTGACCATCCTTTCTGGGGCTGGCGGCGGGGAGGGAGGATGGAGAGGCTGAGCCCAGGGCGTCTGCAGGGGGCCTTTCAGGGCCTGCCTTGGCCCTGCTCCGTCCTCTCAGGTGGGGCAGGACTTCCGGAGTCCGCACAGCCAGACACCCAAGGGGCCTGCCTGCTGGATGGGTGCCGGTTACTCCTCCAGAACCATTCTTCCACCCAGAGCCTGGACAGCTGCTCAGAGACTGGACTTGGAGACTGGGTTTCGGGGAAGATCCCCTGGAAGAAGACACGGCAGCCCACTCCAGTATTCTTGCCTGGAGAGTTCCATGGTCCATTCATGGGGGTCACAAAGAGTCTGATGAGAGAGACTGACTTGACTTTCACTTTCCAGGGTTCCAGCCTTCCAGGCTGGTCACGCCTAGAGAAGGCTTTTTTTTGTTGTTTGTTTTTTTGAGATCTTCAGCAGGGCCACCAAGGAGATTGTGCAAGGTCATTCATCCACCAGGGCCCAGAGAGGTGGGGGAGAGAGCTCCAAAAGTGGGGCAGCTTAGTGATGGATGTGGGGATTCGGAGAGGTGGGAGAACTCCTAGAAAGAGGGGATTTCGATGTGACAGTAGGGACTTGGTGCTGGGAGGACTGTAGTGAAGGCAGGGAGGATCAGAGAGAGACAGGGACCCGGCAAGCACGGAGGGCTCGGGGCTGAGCGAGGGAAAGAAGACTCCTGGAGGAGGGGGCTCAGGGACCGCTCTGGTCATCCAGTCACCTGATCAGATTCTCCATTCCCCTACCCTGCTGTTTTCCTGGCCTGAAGACAGCCATCCCTGAGGGACTTCAAGAGGACTTCTGTGAACCCATCTTGTTGAGGGGAATGGTTAGGAAGAAAAGGGTTGTCTAGTTCTGCCCTGGGGTCAGGGCTGAGAGTGAAGGCCTTCCTCATGCCCGGTCCTCACTGGTCCCACAGAAAGCCGTCCTTCCCCCTTGGGCACCCCCTGGGACTTTGGCCTTCCTGCCATTGTTAGGAAACCCTGGGTCGCCGCCAACCCTGGTCATTCCCCCTTGATTTCTAGTCCACACAGAGCTGACAATACCAACAATCCAACCAGAAGGGGACTCAGGGGCCACCCAGACCCCTCAGAATGGAGACTGAACCCAGTGCAGGGTTGGAGCCCAGGCCATGCCTCCAACAGGGACAGAGCTGACCCAGACTTAGAGCGGGCCTCCCCCCAGTGCTTTTTCCTGAACCCAAAGCCGCTCCTGCAGCCTCTGGGTATGTGCTAGGTCGTTCGGTTGGGTCTGACGCTTTGCAGCCCTGTGAACTCTAGCCCACCAGGCTCCTCTTCCATGGGATTTCCCAGGCAAGAATACTGGAGTGCCCTCCTCCAGGGGATCTTCCCGACCCAGGGATCAAACCTGCATTTCCGGCCTGCAGCCTCTGTCAGTTCTTTAATCTAAACCTAGCAGGCTCTGCCCAGTTCAGCCCTGAGATGGGGGTGAGGTAGATTTCCTTCCACTGAAGCAGCTCCTAGACGGCCAGGCCAGGCCAGGCTGCATCTTTTTTTTTTTTTTTAGCCTCTTTTATTGGATTTTTATTTATTCATTTTTCATTGATCTTTATTATTTGGCCTGTGTGGATCTCCCATTGCAGTGGCCTCTCTCGTTGCAGAGCACCGGCTCTGGGCGCATGTGCTCCAGAGCGCTGGCTTGTAATTGGACACACCAGTCCAGCCGCTACATGGCATGTGGACCTTCCCCGCCAGATCGAACCGGTGTCCCCTGCACTGGACAGTGGCATCGGAGCCCCCTCGGGGCTGAGCGAGGGAAAGAAGACTCCTGGAGGAGGGGGCTCAGGGACCGCTCTGGTCATCCAGTCACCTGATCAGATTCTCCATTCCCCTACCCTGCTGTTTTCCTGGCCTGAAGACAGCCATCCCTGAGGGACTTCAAGAGGACTTCTGTGAACCCATCTTGTTGAGGGGAATGGTTAGGAAGAAAAGGGTTGTCTAGTTCTGCCCTGGGGTCAGGGCTGAGAGTGAAGGCCTTCCTCATGCCCGGTCCTCACTGGTCCCACAGAAAGCCGTCCTTCCCCCTTGGGCACCCCCTGGGACTTTGGCCTTCCTGCCATTGTTAGGAAACCCTGGGTCGCCGCCAACCCTGGTCATTCCCCCTTGATTTCTAGTCCACACAGAGCTGACAATACCAACAATCCAACCAGAAGGGGACTCAGGGGCCACCCAGACCCCTCAGAATGGAGACTGAACCCAGTGCAGGGTTGGAGCCCAGGCCATGCCTCCAACAGGGACAGAGCTGACCCAGACTTAGAGCGGGCCTCCCCCCAGTGCTTTTTCCTGAACCCAAAGCCGCTCCTGCAGCCTCTGGGTATGTGCTAGGTCGTTCGGTTGGGTCTGACGCTTTGCAGCCCTGTGAACTCTAGCCCACCAGGCTCCTCTTCCATGGGATTTCCCAGGCAAGAATACTGGAGTGCCCTCCTCCAGGGGATCTTCCCGACCCAGGGATCAAACCTGCATTTCCGGCCTGCAGCCTCTGTCAGTTCTTTAATCTAAACCTAGCAGGCTCTGCCCAGTTCAGCCCTGAGATGGGGGTGAGGTAGATTTCCTTCCACTGAAGCAGCTCCTAGACGGCCAGGCCAGGCCAGGCTGCATCTTTTTTTTTTTTTTTAGCCTCTTTTATTGGATTTTTATTTATTCATTTTTCATTGATCTTTATTATTTGGCCTGTGTGGATCTCCCATTGCAGTGGCCTCTCTCGTTGCAGAGCACCGGCTCTGGGCGCATGTGCTCCAGAGCGCTGGCTTGTAATTGGACACACCAGTCCAGCCGCTACATGGCATGTGGGACCTTCCCCCGCCAGGGATCGAACCGGTGTCCCCTGCACTGCAGGGCGGACTCTTTACCCACTGGACCACCAGGGAAGCCCCAGGGCTGCATCTTGACCCAACCATTGCCACTTAGTCTGTGCAGAGAGATGTCTCAGGCTCTGAGGAAGGAAGGAAGGTTGGGAGGAGAATATGAAACTGCAGGAACCTCTCCTAGGGCAGGGAAATTTTCATACAGCTCCCCAGACATGACCTCCTCTCTCTGGGCCGGGAACAGGGAGCCCTGTCTAGGCACTCGGCGTTCCCTTGCCATCAGTCTGTCCTTCAGAAGAGATGGAGGTGGCCGACAGCTGGCTGGTGAGACTCTTCTGGGCTCCACGCTCCTACCCGAGGCCATCCAGAGATTCTGTTACTGATGTGGTGTTGTTCCTTCTCAGCGAAGCCTGGAATTCCTGGGATTTTTCATGCTTCCAGCTCTGCCAGCAGAGCTGTCTCATAAGAGAGCTATATTAATATGGTTCATTCTTAGGAGGCAGAGTTTGATACCTAGAATGAAGTCACAGTCACCTGGACAGGTGGAGGAGGGAGGGGAGAATCTAGAGCCCTTGACTCAGAGGACCTTGCCAGGGTGGAGTCATACGGGCCTACCGACTCTTGCTCTTCAAGGCTGAAACAAAGGCACATGGTAGACGGATAGACAGTACACTGTCATTTGGGGTGGGGAGCACACATTCCTCAGGGGCCACCTCCCTAGGTGAGCAGCATGACGGTAGAGCTTAGCCATTTCGTCAGGGTCTGAGCAGCCGGGCCCAGTGCCAGACCCTGGCTAAGGCCAGCCCAGGCTCGCCCAGCTGCCCTCACCCATGCCTGTCCTCCATCCCTGCTTTGATCCTAGGAGGCAGCTCAGTCACTGCTGTGCAAGCCTGAACCGGGGGCCAAGCCCTGGCTGCAGGGCTGTCCCAGCCCCCAGGTGCCCCTGTGTGCAGGTGGGGGTTGGGTATAGTGCAGAGGTGCAGGGGGTCCAGGGTAAGGCCAGCAGATAGGGATTTCGGATGCGCGCATCAATCAAAGGCAGCTTAGAGCGAGCAGCAGCAAGCCGTAGTTGGAAGCAAGGTCTTAGTTTCCCAGACGGAAGTTCTAGCCACTGGACCAGAGGAGCCAGCATTTAGGGCTAGGGTCCCCAGTCCTTGCCTGCCTAGTCAAGACTGAATCCAGGTGAGAAGGCAGAAGGTAACGGGCAAAATGAACAGTTTATTGAAAAGAAAAGCTGCAGGGATGAGCTCAGAGAGAGAGTCGCACCTTTGAGAAGTTTAAATCCTTTATACTGTTCAGTTACTCAAGTCGTGTCCAACTCTTTGCGACCCCATGGACTGTGTCCCACCAGGCTTCGCTGTCCCATGGGATTCTGCAGGCAAGAATACTCAAGTTGGAGTAGGCTGCCATTTTCTACTCCAGGGAAATCTTCCAATCCCGAGATGGAAACCGCGTCTCTTACGTCTCCTGCATGGGCAGGTGGCTTCTTTACCACTAGTGACCCCCCGGGAAGCCCACATTCATAATCAGGGGGCAGTTTTCTGAGTCTTTGTCTTCCCTCAGTCCAGTCATCCTGCTTTATCCACCTCCCTTGGTTAATTTGTCTCAGGACCCTCCTGGGGTGCACATGCACCCTTAGCCAAGATGGATCTCAAGTGAAGGCTTCTGGGAGAAGCAAGATTCCAATCCCTGGACAGGTGGAGGAGGGAGGAGAATCTAGAGCCCTTGACTCAGAGGACCTTGCCAGGGTGGAGTCATACGGGCCTACCGACTCTTGCTCTTCAAGGCTGAAACAAAGGCACATGGTAGACGGATAGACAGTACACTGTCATTTGGGGTGGGAGCACACATTCCTCAGGGGCCACCTCCCTAGGTGAGCAGCATGACGGTAGAGCTTAGCCATTTCGTCAGGGTCTGAGCAGCCGGGCCCAGTGCCAGACCCTGGCTAAGGCCAGCCCAGGCTCGCCCAGCTGCCCTCACCCATGCCTGTCCTCCATCCCTGCTTTGATCCTAGGAGGCAGCTCAGTCACTGCTGTGCAAGCCTGAACCGGGGGCCAAGCCCTGGCTGCAGGGCTGTCCCAGCCCCCAGGTGCCCCTGTGTGCAGGTGGGGGTTGGGTATAGTGCAGAGGTGCAGGGGGTCCAGGGTAAGGCCAGCAGATAGGGATTTCGGATGCGCGATCAATCAAAGGCAGCTTAGAGCGAGCAGCAGCAAGCCGTAGTTGGAAGCAAGGTCTTAGTTTCCCAGACGGAAGTTCTAGCCACTGGACCAGAGGAGCCAGCATTTAGGGCTAGGGTCCCCAGTCCTTGCCTGCCTAGTCAAGACTGAATCCAGGTGAGAAGGCAGAAGGTAACGGGCAAAATGAACAGTTTATTGAAAAGAAAAGCTGCAGGGATGAGCTCAGAGAGAGAGTCGCACCTTTGAGAAGTTTAAATCCTTTATACTGTTCAGTTACTCAAGTCGTGTCCAACTCTTTGCGACCCCATGGACTGTGTCCCACCAGGCTTCGCTGTCCCATGGGATTCTGCAGGCAAGAATACTCAAGTTGGAGTAGGCTGCCATTTTCTACTCCAGGGAAATCTTCCAATCCCGAGATGGAACCCGCGTCTCTTACGTCTCCTGCATGGGCAGGTGGCTTCTTTACCACTAGTGACCCCCCGGGAAGCCCACATTCATAATCAGGGGGCAGTTTTCTGAGTCTTTGTCTTCCCTCAGTCCAGTCATCCTGCTTTATCCACCTCCCTTGGTTAATTTGTCTCAGGACCCTCCCCTGGGGTGCACATGCACCCCTTAGCCAAGATGGATCTCGAAGTGAAGGCTTCTGGGAGAAGCAAGATTCATTACGGCCTGGAATTATCCTCTGGCTTTTGATTCCAAAGAGCCTTTCTGCACATGTGCAATGTCTTCTTTGTCCTAAAAGGGGAACGGGGCTGAGGGGAAGGGGAGATCCCTTAATCCCTTACTTGGACAGGGTTGTGCCTCTCTTTGTCCTTGCCATTCCTTGAGGTGTTTACAAGAGACAAAGACCTGTGATTTACCCTGTTTCTATTGTTACTTCCATTTCAGAGAGCAAACAGGAGGCTGACTGTAAATGCCTCAACTGGAGCCCACCTGTCTCTTGTCTCAGATAATGCAGAAGGGTGGCTGATTGTCAATGTGTTACCTGGAGCCCGTCTAGCTCCTACTCAATAGGAGCCTTCAACCTGACCTCTGCCTTGCCCTGGCCTCTGCCGGGGCAGGTAGGGCTCATGCGGTTGCCTGCAGCCCAGGGGTCTGGTTGTGGTGTTGTTCAGTTGCTCAGTCAGGCGTGTCTGGTGTCTGGCTCTCTGTGACGCCGTGGACGGCAGCACACCAGGCTTCCCTGTCCTTCACCGTCTCCCGGAGCCTGCTCAAACTCATGTCCATTGATTCTGTGATGCCATCCAGCCGTCTCTTCCGCTCTCATCCTTCTCCTCCTGCCCCCCGTCTTTCCCAGCATCAGGGCTTTTGCAGTGAGTCAGCTCTTCTCATCAAGTGGCCAAAGAATGGGGTCTCTGTCGACTTCCTGGCCAACCCTGGGCAGGGGCCCCAGACCTACCCCACCCTCCTTTCTTTGCTTGGTTGTCCCTACTCCAGGGAAATCTTCCAATCCCGAGATGGAACCCGCGTCTCTTACGTCTCCTGCATGGGCAGGTGGCTTCTTTACCACTAGTGACCCCCCGGGAAGCCCACATTCATAATCAGGGGGCAGTTTTCTGAGTCTTTGTCTTCCCTCAGTCCAGTCATCCTGCTTTATCCACCTCCCTTGGTTAATTTGTCTCAGGACCCTCCCCTGGGGTGCACATGCACCCCTTAGCCAAGATGGATCTCGAAGTGAAGGCTTCTGGGAGAAGCAAGATTCATTACGGCCTGGAATTATCCTCTGGCTTTTGATTCCAAAGAGCCTTTCTGCACATGTGCAATGTCTTCTTTGTCCTAAAAGGGGAACGGGGCTGAGGGGAAGGGGAGATCCCTTAATCCCTTACTTGGACAGGGTTGTGCCTCTCTTGTCCTTGCCATTCCTTGAGGTGTTTACAAGAGACAAAGACCTGTGATTTACCCTGTTTCTATTGTTACTTCCATTTCAGAGAGCAAACAGGAGGCTGACTGTAAATGCCTCAACTGGAGCCCACCTGTCTCTTGTCTCAGATAATGCAGAAGGGTGGCTGATTGTCAATGTGTTACCTGGAGCCCGTCTAGCTCCTACTCAATAGGAGCCTTCAACCTGACCTCTGCCTTGCCCTGGCCTCTGCCGGGGCAGGTAGGGCTCATGCAGTTGCCTGCAGCCCAGGGGTCTGGTTGTGGTGTTGTTCAGTTGCTCAGTCAGGCGTGTCTGGTGTCTGGCTCTCTGTGACGCCGTGGACGGCAGCACACCAGGCTTCCCTGTCCTTCACCGTCTCCCGGAGCCTGCTCAAACTCATGTCCATTGATTCTGTGATGCCATCCAGCCGTCTCTTCCGCTCTCATCCTTCTCCTCCTGCCCTCCGTCTTTCCCAGCATCAGGGGCTTTTGCAGTGAGTCAGCTCTTCTCATCAAGTGGCCAAAGAATGGGGTCTCTGTCGACTTCCTGGCCAACCCTGGGCAGGGGCCCCAGACCTACCCCACCCTCCTTTCTTTGCTTGGTTGTCCCTCCTGCATCCCGAAGGCGCTCTGGCCATGCCCTTTGGACTCAGCACTGGGGTCCTCTGCAGCCATTCTCTGGGTCGTCTTTACGCCCCACCCGGCCGGCTCTCTCCTGGAGCAGTCAGTGCCTGGCAAACCCTCAGCTGATTCAGTAGCCCGGAAGATAAGAGCAGCTGGGAACAATTTACTCCTCCAACCGCCGAGGTCTGGAGCCTGCTTGACCTTGTGGAGACAGCGAGGTCTGCAAGCCCCAGACAGGGTGCCCTGGCAGGCAGGAGCTCAGGGCTTCAGAGCCTCCCTCCTTTCCCGGCCCCAGCACCCCCACATCCGCTCTGTCACCCTACACTGCAGAGCCTGATGCTGTCACATCCCAGCAGGTGGCCCCTTCCCCCTCCCCTGGCAGGACCCTTGCCCAGTACCCCTCTCGGGAGCATGCTGCCCCCTGCCTCTCAGTGGGCCCATCCCAACCACTCTTCTCTAAGGTCTGGAACCCCGTTTCTAAAGCAAGGATGCTCAAACCCTTTGATCAGTCTGCACTTGGTGTGGCCTTGAGTGCCCTCCAGGATGCGTGCCCCACCATCGCCTTCCCTCGCCCTCTCTGCGGGCAGCCCCTCCTCCCGTCTCACGGCACAGCACCAGCCTTGCAGCCGTTGCCCAGGCACTTCCCCCTTGCCTGTCACACAGGGGACACTTCCGGAAATCCCTCTTTCCCACTCTACTGAGAACCCCCCAGGTCGTCCCGGCTACTCTCTGTGCTGTGCATCCCTGGGCTGTGTCCTCCACTTGCCCCCGGGGACTCCAGCAGGGACTTGGATTGACAGGCTGGGTGCTGGGCCCAGGGAAGGTGCCAATGGGAAGGGCAGATTTCACAACTGGGAGGGAGGGAGGAAAGGAGAGACCCAGGGATCATGGGCCTGGAGCTGAGAGTGACTGGTGCACCCCACAGGGCCCTGGGGGAGCTGGAGCTGGGGAGGGGTGAGTGGAGTGAGTGGCAGCCAGAGGGATTTGGGGCTCACGAAGGAGCCTTTGCCATCAGCTCGGAGCAGGGGCATTGCCCCCCAGACGCTCTCTGGCTGCGCAGAGGGGCCTGGGTGCGAGCACTCGCTGAACAGAGGCCAGTGTCTGCATCCGCATTCCTGAGCCAGCAGAGAAGGACTCACTGACAATCGGAGGAAGGCCAGGACAGGCCTCAACAGCAGTAGTGCAGGGACTCACGAGGGCTCTCGAGTCCACAGAGCCAGCCCTCCCTGGCAGAAACCCAGAACTGAGGCAGCCTGCTCAGAGGTGCAGCTGATCTCACATCTTCTTTTTTTCTTTTCCCCATCATACCTCTTTTATTTATATTTATTTTCATCCATCTTTTTATTCTTTGGCATGCGTGGGCCTCCCATCGCAGTGCCCTCTCTCACTGCAGAGCTCCAGCTCCGGCTGCATGTGCTCCAGAGCGCCGGCTCATAGTTGGACACACGGCCGCATGTGGGGTCTTCCCAGGCCAGGGATCGAACTGGCGCCGCTTGCACTGCAAGGCAGACTCTTTACCCACTGGACTACCCATCCCAACCACTCTTCTCTAAGGTCTGGAACCCCGTTTCTAAAGCAAGGATGCTCAAACCCTTTGATCAGTCTGCACTTGGTGTGGCCTTGAGTGCCCTCCAGGATGCGTGCCCCACCATCGCCTTCCCTCGCCTCTCTGCGGGCAGCCCCTCCTCCCGTCTCACGGCACAGCACCAGCCTTGCAGCCGTTGCCCAGGCACTTCCCCCTTGCCTGTCACACAGGGGACACTTCCGGAAATCCCTCTTTCCCACTCTACTGAGAACCCCCCAGGTCGTCCCGGCTACTCTCTGTGCTGTGCATCCCTGGGCTGTGTCCTCCACTTGCCCCCGGGGACTCCAGCAGGGACTTGGATTGACAGGCTGGGTGCTGGGCCCAGGGAAGGTGCCAATGGGAAGGGCAGATTTCACAACTGGGAGGGAGGGAGGAAAGGAGAGACCCAGGGATCATGGGCCTGGAGCTGAGAGTGACTGGTGCACCCCACAGGGCCCTGGGGGAGCTGGAGCTGGGGAGGGGTGAGTGGAGTGAGTGGCAGCCAGAGGGATTTGGGGCTCACGAAGGAGCCTTTGCCATCAGCTCGGAGCAGGGGCATTGCCCCCCAGACGCTCTCTGGCTGCGCAGAGGGGCCTGGGTGCGAGCACTCGCTGAACAGAGGCCAGTGTCTGCATCCGCATTCCTGAGCCAGCAGAGAAGGACTCACTGACAATCGGAGGAAGGCCAGGACAGGCCTCAACAGCAGTAGTGCAGGGACTCACGAGGGCTCTCGAGTCCACAGAGCCAGCCCTCCCTGGCAGAAACCCAGAACTGAGGCAGCCTGCTCAGAGGTGCAGCTGATCTCACATCTTCTTTTTTTCTTTTCCCCATCATACCTCTTTTATTTATATTTATTTTCATCCATCTTTTTATTCTTTGGCATGCGTGGGCCTCCCATCGCAGTGCCCTCTCTCACTGCAGAGCTCCAGCTCCGGCTGCATGTGCTCCAGAGCGCCGGCTCATAGTTGGACACACCGGCCCGCATGTGGGGTCTTCCCAGGCCAGGGATAGAACCGGTGCCCCTTGCACTGCAAGGCAGACTCTTTACCCACTGGACTACCAGGGAAGTCCTCCACATCTTCTTTTTTAAACATATTTATTTGGCTGTACCAGGTCTTGGTTGTAGCATGCAGGACCTTTAGTTGTGGCCTGTGGGATCTAGTTCCCCGACCAGGGATTGAACCTGGGGCCCTGCATTGGGAGCATGGAGTCTTAGCCACTGGACCAGCAAGGATGTCCCAGATCCTGCATCTCCTGAGTGGAGCTGAGGGCACAGGACCAGCCCAGCCTCAGACTCTTCCCTCTGCCCCGCCCAGGCAGCGTTCAGAATTTCTACCTCAGTTTCCTCACCTCCAACTTTGGCTTCCAACAGGGACTGCAGCCTGAATTCTTCACCTCTTCCAGTCTGGACCTCCCGCCCCAGCTGTGTCCTAGAGGATGGCTTGAGCCCCTAGACTTCTGTTCCATTCCTAGAGCGCTGACCACACCCAGGCGCTGACTCCTGCCTGCCCCAGGCCATGGCCCTGGGCCTCCTGAGAAGAGGCAGCTTTCTCCAGGCCACTCTGCTTGAATGGCCCTGGCCCCAGGCTCAGCTCCATCCCTCCTCCTTCTGAGGCCCCAGTGAGCCTCACTGGGCAGCCCTTTGAGCTATGGAGGCCTGCTCCCCAGCCCTGCCCCTGCCTTGTGTCTGCGCTCCCCTGCTCCCTGGTGCCCGTGGTCACACGGATGGCCCTCCGCCCCCTCCAGGACTCGCTGGGTGAACCGGGCAGGTCTCTTCACTTTTTTGAGGCTCGCTGCCCAGTTGTCAAGCGGGAGTAACCCCACCTCTTCCCAGGGCTGGCGTGAGGATTACCTTGTCAAAGGCTTGGCACTGGCTCTGTCACACTTCAAGGGCACCAGAGGAGGAGCTGGCGGCCTTCCGATCGGGTCTTTCTGACCAGATAGGAGGACCCGGCCACACCCAGGCCGGCCCGTCCTGTTGCCAGCTGCGAGGGTGCTGGCCAGCAGAGTGAGTGAGAAGCAGACCGATTTCGGAGTCTGAGGTAGCCGCATGTGCTCCAGAGCGGCTCATAGTTGGACCACGGTTCTTCCCAGGCCAGGATAGAACCGGTGCCCTTGCACTGCAAGGCAGACTCTTTACCCACTGGACTACCAGGGAAGTCCTCCACATCTTCTTTTTTAAACATATTTATTTGGCTGTACCAGGTCTTGGTTGTAGCATGCAGGACCTTTAGTTGTGGCCTGTGGGATCTAGTTCCCCGACCAGGGATTGAACCTGGGGCCCTGCATTGGGAGCATGGAGTCTTAGCCACTGGACCAGCAAGGATGTCCCAGATCCTGCATCTCCTGAGTGGAGCTGAGGGCACAGGACCAGCCCAGCCTCAGACTCTTCCCTCTGCCCCGCCCAGGCAGCGTTCAGAATTTCTACCTCAGTTTCCTCACCTCCAACTTTGGCTTCCAACAGGGACTGCAGCCTGAATTCTTCACCTCTTCCAGTCTGGACCTCCCGCCCCAGCTGTGTCCTAGAGGATGGCTTGAGCCCCTAGACTTCTGTTCCATTCCTAGACGCTGACCACACCCAGGCGCTGACTCCTGCCTGCCCCAGGCCATGGCCCTGGGCCTCCTGAGAAGAGGCAGCTTTCTCCAGGCCACTCTGCTTGAATGGCCCTGGCCCCAGGCTCAGCTCCATCCCTCCTCCTTCTGAGGCCCCAGTGAGCCTCACTGGGCAGCCCTTTGAGCTATGGAGGCCTGCTCCCCAGCCCTGCCCCTGCCTTGTGTCTGCGCTCCCCTGCTCCCTGGTGCCCGTGGTCACACGGATGGCCCTCCGCCCCCTCCAGGACTCGCTGGGTGAACCGGGCAGGTCTCTTCACTTTTTTGAGGCTCGCTGCCCAGTTGTCAAGCGGGAGTAACCCCACCTCTTCCCAGGGCTGGCGTGAGGATTACCTTGTCAAAGGCTTGGCACTGGCTCTGTCACACTTCAAGGGCACCAGAGGAGGAGCTGGCGGCCTTCCGATCGGGTCTTTCTGACCAGATAGGAGGACCCGGCCACACCCAGGCCGGCCCGTCCTGTTGCCAGCTGCGAGGGTGCTGGCCAGCAGAGTGAGAGTGAGAAGCAGACCGGCTGAGTCTGGCTCCTGGCCTGGGAGAGCCGAGGCGGACCAGGAGACATCTGAGCTGAGACGTGTGGGTGTGCGTGTCAGGGAGGCGGGGTAAGATTTAGGAGATTGGAGCTCAGGGAAGGAGCAGTGGGAGGGTGGGTGGACTGGGCAGCGCCCTGGCCAACAGGCCTGGACCCGCGCTGCCAGCTGGGCCAGCACCCTCCTTATTCCAGGTGTTTATTTCTCCACTGGCCTCCCTCCAGGTTGGCCGGGGCTGGGAGGGCCGGGACCTGCTTTGGCTTTATGCTTGCTCCAGATCACAGGGGAGCCCACGCCAGGGGAGTAGAGACTGAGACACTGGGCAGCATGGGGGATGGTCGGTGTGTGCAGAAGCCCCAGGCCCTGTCCTTTGGGTGCTCCGGGACCCTGGCAAAGCAGGGCCGAGCAGTCAGAACAGTAGCCGTCTGGCCACAGCCCCTAGCTCTAGGACCTTGGTGGAGAAAGGGTGGGCTCTTTCAAGATCCTGAGCACTTTAGACTGGGTTCCAAAGCCTCCAACTGCTGTCTCCCTCCCCTAGGTCTTCCCAGACCCTCCTAGGACAGGGGGAGGGTTGGTGGGTAGGGCACAGACAAAGGAGAGGGCTGAGGTGGGCGTGGCTCAGGGTGGAGGAGCCGGGCAAGGCAGGACCTCCCGCAACCGCGGTCTTTGCCCCTCTTCCAAAACCTAGGCCACCCCTGCGGCGGGGCACCCTGGGCCTGAGCGCCCTGGCCCCAGGCTGCCTTCAAGGGCTGAAGGGAATCTCCCCTCAGAAGGCGGGTGGACGCCCCTCTTTCCTGACTACCTAGTCCTGGCCCCTCTGTGAGGCTAAGGGAGTTCTGATGAAGTCAGGAAGGAAGTGTGAGCGCCCAGGTAGCTCCCTCCCCCAGCCCTGCCCAGGCCCCCCACCTGCTCCCTGCCCCCTGCCCAGGTGTTCCCGGGTGTCTGAGCCTGAGCCCAGTGCCTCTCCTGGTTTCTGCGGCTCGCACCCCGGCCCTCGGGGTTTTAACTGCGGTGAACAATCACTGCTTTTCTCTTAACAAACCAGGAGACCAGGCAAGGGGGAGGCACCAGAGTAGGGCCGGCAACAAACCTCAGACCAGCCCCACCCCTCCTCCTCCACAAACACACCAGGGTCTGAGGCGGTGGCGGCTCGTTGCTTCAAACTTTATTTGAGAAATACAGAGAAGGTAAACGTATCAAAAGAACAGGGAGGCTTGGTGGGTGAGGATGATCAGTGATGGCTACTTGTCGGGTGGGCAGCGGGGCCGAGGCTTTTACTTCTTTCCGGGCTGTTCGGACTTCCCAGCTTCGGGCCCCCCAAGCTGGGCACGGGCCTCGAAGGTGACAGGGATCGTGATCTCGGCCGACTGGGTGGCTGACTTGGGCAACGGGGCCTCCACGGAGAGCGTGCCCTCAGGAGACAGGGAGGAGGAGACCTGGGTGGGGTCCACACCCGGGGGCAGCCTGGACACGCAGAGAGGGAGGACAAGGGTTACACGCGCGGGCGTCCCTGCACCCTCCTCCCCGCCCCCCGGGTCTGGAGCCGGGACTCACGTGTATTTGCGGGTGAAGCACCGGGAGATGTAGCCGTGCTCGTCCTGCCTCTCCTCGTGCTTGCCTGGGCGTGGGGGAGGGGAAGCGGGTCAGCGGCGGCGGGGAGGGGCGGGCTGCCCCACCTCCAAACGCGCCCGGCCGGGTGGCGGGCAAGATCGATTGAGGGATTTGGGTGCCCTAGACTGTCCCGGGAACTCAGAAGCTTCTGGAAAGTTCCGTTCGGGGGGTTGGGAAGTGGGGAGTGGAAGCGCAGCTCGGGGAAGGCGCACACGCCCCCTCCGCGGGCCCGGGCTGGGACCAGGGACCGCGCCGTGGGGGAAGGAGGGGCGAGGCGGAGATGGCGACGCCCGCTTCCTACCAACTGCAGCAGGTCCCGGTGGGTGGGGCGCGGGGTCCTGGTCCCTAGGGGACGGGACTGGGACTGGGGTGGCGCTGGTGGGGGTCTCCACTGGAAGAGGGCGTTTCTTTCCTTAGTGGAGAATTTTCAGGGATCCTTTTGGAACGCCCAGCACCCCACCCCCACCCCACCCCGCCGCCAACTCCAGAGAAGCGAATGCAGACCAGGCGCAGGGGGAGGAGGCCAGGCCCAGCTTCCCCGGCTCTGCCCCCGCGTCCTCAATTAAGTTTTCATTTTGCAGCGCCCCCCTCTCCCCGGGCCCCCGCCCACGTTTCAACCCAGGGACCCGCGAGAGGCGGAGTCCGGCGTCCGCAGTCTCCTGGGGGGCCTCACCAGTGATCTCCACCACGCCGTCCTTGGTCTTGACCGTCAGCTCCTCGGGGGCGAAGTGGTTGACGTCCAGGGACACGCGCCAGCGGTCGGGGGTCTGCTGGATCTCGGAGACCCCGCTGCTGAGCTGCCGGCTGAGCGCGCGGCTGTAGGCGGGACCCTCGATCGCGGCGGGGGGCAGCGGGCGCACGTAGCCCGGCCACCCGCTGTGGCTCAGCCACTGCGACCACTCCTCGGGCAGCCGGGGCAGCCCGAAAGCCTGGTCAAAGAGGCGGCTGTGGGCCGGATACCAGTCGCGGAAAGGGTCCCAGCTGGGGCCCCGCAGGAGCGAGAAGGGGACTCGGCGCTCGGCCATGCTGCCTGGTCTGGTCTGGGCGCGTCCGGCGGAGACTCGGAGAAGTGGGAGAAGTGTCGGGCTCGGACCCCGCAGCGCTTTTATGGGCTTGCAGCCGGGTATTTTTAGCAGGCGGTGTTTCAGGTCTCTATTAATGGCAATGACGGGCCGGGGGCAGCCCCTCCCCCTGCATTCCCCCCACTGCATACCGGGGCGCGGGGCGGGGCGAGGAAGGTCCTGCCCACATCTGGAACCTTCTCTCGTTTGAGAAAACAAATGACTAGAGTCCCGCCAATGCTGGTGCACTGCCCACTGCCGGACGCTCGGAGGCCTAGGTGCTAAAGCCCAGGGCTGCTCTCTGCGGACCGTCAGGGAGGACAAAGGAGAGAGAGGTCGGGCTGCTAGTCCCAGGCCACACGATTAGGAACCGGCAGAGCTAGGAGGCGGACCACTGCGTGTCTGAGAGAGAATGTTTTCAGAAGCGGCGTGGTTAGGAGTGTGGGCTCTGGGGCTGGACCACCTGAGTTCTCATCCAGGCCCTGCCACTCATGGGATGAACTTGTGCAAGGGAGAGTCTCGTGCCTCCGTTTCCCCACGGGCAAAATGGGAATGCTGATGAGGATTTGTGTGAGGATTTGTGTGAGGATTCAGACACTTCGTGCAAGTCAACATGGTCGTCCAGGGCCTGGTACATGATCATGAACTGTTGTTCTTGTGAGCCCCCTGGAGTTGAAGGAGGGGCAGGAAGGACAGTGGTGAGGGTCTCCCTCTTGCAGAGGCAGTGGCACGGGTAGGTTTGGCCATGTGTCCCCAACCCTTCCTGCAATGGACGCAGATCACAGGCACTGCGTCCCAGTGCTGAGAAGGGGTCAGGAGGAAGGTGACTGTCGAATCTCCCCATTATATCTAGTTTTTTTGAGGAGCCCTAGACAAGGGAACTTGAAACGCAGAAACCTTGAATCTAATCTAGGCTTTGTAGTTTGTGTGATTTGTGCCAACACGCCCCCTTTCCCTTTTTGCAGATTAGGATCTCAGAGCCCCTTCTGTTTAATATTCCCACAGCTCACAGGGAGGGGGGGGCAGATCTTCCAAACTTGCTGGGAGCCTGAGGCCCGCTCCTCCTCCTGTCTGACCACCTGTCAGATGCACGCCCCCACCACCCTTCCTGGGAGAGGACGCTGCCCCTAGCGTCCTGCCATGATCCTACCGTTCTCTCTCCTGCCTTCATGGCAGGGCCCCAGTCCAGCTTTCCTTCTCCTGACTTAACGCCCCATCGTCCCTCCTTTTTCAGCGAGGAAACTGAGGTTCAGAGAGATGAGGTGATGGGCCCATGGTCCCCAATGGCGGAGGAAGGCTCTTGTGTTCCTAGTGCTCAGGCCTCTTCCCCTCGTGGGGCTCCCACTGTGGACAGCCCTGCTTCGTCTCCTCCCCAGACCCCCTCTGCTTGCCACCTCGCCAAGGGTCTCAGCTTCAGGAAACCCTAGGCCTTGGCTTCCTGGCACTCCCAGCCCCACCCGTCCCCAGCTCTTAAAGTCAGAGTGAGGTCAGGAGCCAGGGAGGGCCCTCCTCCGCTCTTGCCTGCCCACCTCAGCCCTGACTGGAGCCCAGGTGCCCTGCCCTAGTGGGAGCTGTCATCTATAATCATGGGTGCTTTCAAGTGTGGCCCAACCGCGCTCTTGCAGACAGAAGCTCCTTTCAGAGCTTCCTTCATTTTGCCTGAAACCAGGGTGGGGAGGATCCATCTCTGCTGCCCCAGCCAGGGGAAGTTGTGCAAGCCAGGGTGCCAACCCCAGCACTCAGCCCTGGAGGTGGGGTGGCAGAAGACAGAACTGAGAACTCATATCTTTTTTTCCCCCCATGCTTCAGGGTTTGTAGGATCTTAGTTCCCTGACCAAGGATTGAACCCAGGCCATTAGCAGTGAATGCGTGGAGTCCTAACCATTGGACCGCCCAGGGAATTCCCCACATCTGTCTTCAGTGGATCACTTCTTGAGAGACTCTGATCAGACCTGCCAATCACAATGGAGGGAACCAGGGTGGCTCTGGGTGGTGGTGAGAGGGAGTGGGTGGGGGAGAAGCTGGCATTGCAGTCAGACAAGGCTGGGCGTGAATCTACTGCTGTTCCCTGGCCTGCTGACCTCTCCGAGCCAGCCCGTCCCCATCTGCAAGACGCAGATAACACCGCCCAGCTTGCAGCGCTGTGGTGAATCTATAACGTGATAACTCCCATCAAGAGCCTGGTGCTCAGAAGCGTTCATTGTTATTAAGGAAGGAGGGCCTTTAATTTTGGATATGGAGACTTAGGTTAACGAGAATTACCTGTGTGTATGTGTTTTACAGCACGTTCAAGAATCTTATCAGAGTCCCACTTATGGAGATGAAAAGACTGAGTCACAACTGGCCTGAGGTCACAAGACTGGTGAGGGGTGGAGGGATTGGGTCCCGGGCCTCCTGCCTCTCCGGCCTGGGAAGTCGGCCCAGGGAAGGCTGTGGGCTGTGGCGAGCGAGGGGTGCAGCCCAGGGTTACCTGTGGGACGGGAAGGGTGGGGCCAGCCTCTCCGGGTTCGCTTCCAGCCCTGACCAAGCTACCCCTGCTCCAGGGTCCTGAGCTGCCAGGGGTAGCTTTTTGGGGTAGCTAACTCCTCCCCCTGGGATTTCCCAGAAGCCAAGGAGTGGAGGGACAGACAGGCACTGCAGGCACTCCTTAATCAGAGGGGCTCCTCCCTTCATCCAGAGCCCCAAAGTCTGGGTACTCTGCAGCAGCCCCGAGACCAAGCTCCCAGCCTCCTGACCCGGCTTGCCCGAGGAGGCCTTGGCCACAGGAGGCACTCCCTTGGCAGGCCTTTGCCAACGGCGGCCGTAGCCCCTCCCTCCCTGGCCCAGCCTCCGAGAAAGCTCAGAGAAGGCTCGAGAGTGTTCAGGCAGCTGCCCGAGCTCCCAGGAGAGGCCTGACAGCTGATGAATTGCCCGTCGCTGGGCCTGCTGGGAACTCAAAGCGTGGGCAGCCGTAATTAGAGCACATGGGGGTGGGGGGCACTGGGTCTTTCTGGAAACATCTAGGTGCTTCTCCTCTGGGAGTCCATTTCCGTAATCCAGTGCCTAAGCCTTTGGTTTCTGGCTGGCCTTGGGGACATCTGGTCTCCCTCACCGCTGAAGGCGGGTTCCAGGAGGGGCCCGGTGGGAGGGCTGGGGTCCATCCTCCTCCTCGTCCTGCCCCACTGTCCAGCAGCAAGAATCTGTCTGGCTTGGGAGTCTGGGGACATACGTCTCTGACTTTGTGACCTTGGCCTGCGGCCAGCCTCCATGACTCATTTTCTTCATCTGCACAGTGAGGCCATCGGACTGGATGTTCTCGAAGACTCCTTCCAGGGCTGGTGAATCAACAGTTTCTCCTCCCCTCTGCTCCGCCCTGCAGCCCCTCCCCCCAGGGATGTGCATGGGGTGAGTGGCGGCGGCGGGTGTGGGCAGATGCTGAGATGTGGGCCGGGTGGTTGAGCATCCTCACGTGCAGGGCGTCCTGAGAGTCTTTCCCAGGTGGAGAGGAGCTTGTAAAAGGGCAAGCACCTGATCAGGAGGCCAGTTTGTGGAAAATCCCTCAGCTAAAGAGAGGGCAGGGAGGAAGCCAGGGGGCTTCCAAGAGCATTTCAAGAGCCTGAGCCCCAGCCTCTCGGGTTCGCTTCCAGCCTGACCAAGCTACCCCTGCTCCAGGGTCCTGAGCTGCCAGGGTAGCTTTTGGGGTAGCTAACTCCTCCCTGGGATTTCCCAGAAGCCAAGGAGTGGAGGGACAGACAGGCACTGCAGGCACTCCTTAATCAGAGGGGCTCCTCCCTTCATCCAGAGCCCCAAAGTCTGGGTACTCTGCAGCAGCCCCGAGACCAAGCTCCCAGCCTCCTGACCCGGCTTGCCCGAGGAGGCCTTGGCCACAGGAGGCACTCCCTTGGCAGGCCTTTGCCAACGGCGGCCGTAGCCCCTCCCTCCCTGGCCCAGCCTCCGAGAAAGCTCAGAGAAGGCTCGAGAGTGTTCAGGCAGCTGCCCGAGCTCCCAGGAGAGGCCTGACAGCTGATGAATTGCCCGTCGCTGGGCCTGCTGGGAACTCAAAGCGTGGGCAGCCGTAATTAGAGCACATGGGGGTGGGGGGCACTGGGTCTTTCTGGAAACATCTAGGTGCTTCTCCTCTGGGAGTCCATTTCCGTAATCCAGTGCCTAAGCCTTTGGTTTCTGGCTGGCCTTGGGGACATCTGGTCTCCCTCACCGCTGAAGGCGGGTTCCAGGAGGGGCCCGGTGGGAGGGCTGGGGTCCATCCTCCTCCTCGTCCTGCCCCACTGTCCAGCAGCAAGAATCTGTCTGGCTTGGGAGTCTGGGGACATACGTCTCTGACTTTGTGACCTTGGCCTGCGGCCAGCCTCCATGACTCATTTTCTTCATCTGCACAGTGAGGCCATCGGACTGGATGTTCTCGAAGACTCCTTCCAGGGCTGGTGAATCAACAGTTTCTCCTCCCCTCTGCTCCGCCCTGCAGCCCCTCCCCCCAGGGATGTGCATGGGGTGAGTGGCGGCGGCGGGTGTGGGCAGATGCTGAGATGTGGGCCGGGTGGTTGAGCATCCTCACGTGCAGGGCGTCCTGAGAGTCTTTCCCAGGTGGAGAGGAGCTTGTAAAAGGGCAAGCACCTGATCAGGAGGCCAGTTTGTGGAAAATCCCTCAGCTAAAGAGAGGGCAGGGAGGAAGCCAGGGGGCTTCCAAGAGCATTTCAGAGAGGCAGGGGAGGCAGGTAGTAGCTGGAACCCCCGCAATGGGTATGTGCACTTGTGACGTGCGACCCTGGGGCTGGGGTGTAGGAGATGGATTAAGAAAAAGAGACAAAAGAAAAGAAAAAGGGACAAATTCGCCAGGACACAGGAAAGCCTCGTCCAGTCTCCTGGCTGCTATGTGTGTTGAGATGAGATGAATGGAGGGGTCTCTGAGGCCCCAAAAGTGGAGAGAGAGAAGGGAGGAGAGGATGTGCTACACCCCAAATGCCACATCTTGCTAAGGTTTCCCCAGTCCTGCCCCCACCCCTCCAGTCTCCCCCTCCTTGCTTCCCGATATGGAATTCAAGTTTCCTGTTTTCTTGCCTGCCTTCCAGTAGTTTTCCCTTTTCCCAAGGTCAGAGCAGAAGAGTCTGGGCTGAACCCTGTGTCTTTGAGGGGATGGGAGGCTCGGTACCCTCCCTGTCCTTCTCAGAGGAATCGTGCCAAGTACCCAGGGAGGTACAAGGACAAGCTGAGGACAAGAGCTTCGGGCTTTCAGGCTGATATGGACCCTCCCCTAGGGATCTCTCCTTTCTGTCCTGGCCGGTTTTGTATCCCATCTGGCCGGTGATCAACCAGCGGTTTTTTCGCTTCCCTCTGTCGCCCTCTAGGGTCTTCCTGCCGCCACCATGCCTTTGGTTTCCTCCCTGCCGGCTTCTGGTACCCCTCACTCCCCAGGTTCCTCCTTCACTCCTTCAACAAACATCTCAAGGATGCCTGTTTGGGGGATGCAGAAACAAGAAGGCATGGCCTGGGCTCCAGAAGCTCACAGCTTTAGGGTGAGAGAGGTCTGCCAGCAAATAACTGGATCAAGAACTTGATGCCCTGGGACTTCCCAGGTGGCTCAGTGGTAAGTAATCCGCCTCCCCACGCAGGGACTCAGGTTCGATTTCTGGTCAGGAAATTAAGATCCCACATGTCTCGGGGCAACTAAGCCTGCGAACTGCAACTACTGAGCCCTCGTGCTCTACGGGTCTGCAACAAGAAAAGCCCCCAAGGTACAATGACAAACCCACGCTCTGCAACAAAGACCTATGCGTGCTAGGTCGCTTCAGTCGTTTCCTACTCTTTGCAGCCCTATGAACGGTAGCCTGCCAGGCTCCTCAGCCCATGGGATTCCCCAGGCAAGAATACTGGAGTGGGTTGCCGTGCCCTCCTCCAGGGGATCTTCCCGACCCAGGGAGTGAGCTCACATCTCTTACGTCTCCTGGCAGGTGGGTTCTTGACCAACCAATCACCAACAAAGACCTGGTGTAGCCCAAAAAACCCCAACAACTGCTTGATGCTCTGAGCCCTAGGGCTGAAGAAAACCAGGGGGCGTGGCCACTGCAGCTGGAAATCGGGAAATCCCTTTGGAGGAGGAGGCCGCTGAGCCAGACCTGACCCGTGAGCTCCTGGGAACCTGTGGAGGTGGACAGGGTATGTGGAGGCTGAGGGGGAGGACCCCAGGAGGAGGGTCCGCTGGAGTCAAGGACAGTGATGGGAGTGAAGGTTGGCGCATGGCGAGCGGAGAGAATGGCCGTATCGGGTGGGGCCATTCGGGAGGCCTTCCAAGCACTATGCCTGGTGGACATGGTCATGGGATCCTCAGGGCCGGGAGTTCTGGGTCCTCAGAGCCAAGAACTGAACGTGGCTGGCGAGAAGGCGCGAGGGAATGGTTGGATTTAGATATGGTCGGATGGACTGGTGGGGGCAAGGTCCAGCCAGCCCAGCTAGTGAGGAGGTGGGTATGGGAGGGGTCCTGGTGAGAGCCAGGAGCAGGGACGGGGCAGAAGAGAAAGTGGTCCTGCCTGGGCACAGCCTGGCTGTGGGGTGCGGATGAAGAAGGCTGGGCAGGGAGCGCATGGAAGGGGAGAACGGGGAGGGGCAGGGGCAGCTTTGGGCTGGGTCTGAGACAGGCTGGACTTCCAGGCCGACCTTCAGGTGTGTTTCAGGCCCTGTGCCTTCCCCTACCCCCTCCAAGAGGTGGCTCCTCCCGTTTAGGATCAAGGCGGGTTTCCCTGTAGCCCCTGTTGCCTGAGGCTCAGCGTTGGCTGAACCGGTGTAAAGGGTTCACGAGGTCACCATGCTTCTTTGAACAGCTCCCACAGATCATAAACGGAGCCACTGGCCAAAGGCCTCCTCGGGCGCCCCTTCCGGCCTGAGGGACGAGAAACTAGAGAGGCCTCCTGTGCTGACCCCGCGCGGGCTTCAGAGCACGGCTCTGCAGCCCCGGCGAGACCAAGGACATCTCCTGTCACACAGACCGGGGCCGTGGTCGGGCCCACTGCCCTTCCAGCAGGGGTGGGCCAGGGTCCTTGACCCGGGGGGCCCCTGCAGGATGGCAGAGTGTCTGTGAGCGCTGAAGCCATCTGCAGACGGGGCTGGTGATGCGTGCGTTCTTCTGAGGACAGGGTTCCCAGCCTTGGTCAGATTCCCAAAGAGCAGCTGATTCACAGCAAGGTTCAAATCTGTCACTCGAAGAGAACAGGAGAAGAGGAGGAGGAGGAGGGAGAAGAGGACAGTGTGTGCATTTGTTTAGACTGACATGAAAGAATTTGCCTGCACTGAGGGAGACATGGGTTCGATCCCTGAGTCGGAAAGTTCCCCTGGAGAAGGAAATGGCAACCCACTCTGGTGTTCCTGCCTGGAGAATCCCATGGACAGAGGAGCCTGGTGGACTACGGTCCATGGGGTTGCAAAGAGCTGGACATGACTGAGGTGACTTAGAACACACCAGTAGTCTTGCTTGGAGGGACGTGCCGGGTGCTCCAGTGGCTAAGACTCCATGCTCCCAGTGCAGGGGACCTGGGTTCCATCCCTTATCAGGGAACTAGATCTCACACGCTGCCACTAAGACCTCAGCACAGCCAAATAAATAAATAAATACAAATAAATATTTTTTAAAAACCTTAAAGCCCACAGGGCCTCCAGGCTGGGAGGAAGGCCTTTGTGGGTCCCCGCGTCCCCTCCCTCCCCCAAGTGAGCTGCAGTCTCATGCATGGAGGCACGAGGTGGACGCGCTGCACCTGGCTCCTGGTCAACTCTTCTCCTGGGTCCCTCTTATTTATCGGAGGGAAGGACCCCAGGACCCCCCCTTCCCTCCCTACGCTCCCCAGGTCCCCAGATCCACAGAGGCCTGGTCTCACCACCTGCCCTCCGGGCACCAAGTGTTTATTATTAGAGTCCAATTTTTTTTATCCGCACTGCGGAGGAGGGGAAAATTGACGCGGGGGTGGAGGGGAACCCGGACCAGACCCTAGACCCCTCCCCCCACTGGAGCCCAGGGCCTCTGCCCTGTGGGCCAAGGAAGACTTTGTGAGATCCCTGAGGGCCCCGGGAGGAGGGGGCTGGGAGCAGCAGGAGAGGGCTGGGACCTTTGCTTCCCGTCCATGCCCCAGGCCACGGCCCTCAGTCTAGATTCTACCCTTTCTTGGAAGGACTGTAGCACCCCTCTCTGGGAGAGGAGGAGCCAGCGCTCTTTGGCTCCCTGCTCCCTTGGGCAGGCCGTGAAGGCCCTTATGCCAGCCCGCGCCACCAGGCCCCAGCCACTGGGTGCGCCGGGACCCCGGGGCCTGCTGGGTCTTCGGACGGCCCTGCTTCCCCCTTCACGGACGACTCCTCCATGTACCCCTGTCCTCTTCCATCTCCTCACCCAGACCTCTTTTGATCTCAGGGTCAGATGCAGCTGTGGTCTGGACGGTCCACCTCGTGTCATGCAGACGACCTGGCTGGTGTAGCCTTGGCCCAGGGCACGGGGTGAGGGCTGGAGGGGAGAACCTGGCCTGGAGAGGTGGGGCCGAAGGGGAGCTCCCCGGCCACTCCGGCTGAGGGGTAGGGGTCTGCTCAGTCTCCCCTGGGCACTCTTGGCCCAGGGAAGGGATCTGGGGAGGCGGCGGGGCCAGCCTCTGGCCCTCCGCCAGGGTCCTCCTGCCGCTGGCTCAGAAGGAAGTGGTTCCCCAGCCTGGATGGTGGTACAGCGAGGGTTAGGCCCCTTCTTCCTTCTAGCTTAGCTCCTGCTTGCTGTCCCGCTCTTGTGTCCGCCCAGGGGTGGAGAGGAGCCGAGGGTCCTACGGAATGGCAGGGGAGGCTCCCAGGCCTGGCCCTTTTAAGGGAGTCCCTGGGTCCACTGAACTGAGGTCCTCAGCCTGCTGGGCTGGCATCAAGCAGGAAGCGGGGCAGGGTGGTCCCTCTGTTCCAAGCGGCTCTTTGCTCCCTGGCCACGGCAGGAGAGCAGGAGGTGGGGCGGGGACCCTCTAGAAGCAGCAGAATCCAGCTCTTCTTTGTCCTCAGGGCACCCACTCTTAAGGTCTTCCCTGGACCCGGGACCTCTGTTGCAGTGGGGTGGGGGCCCCCCACGGCTCCTGGGGCTCGCCCCCTCGCCCCTCCCTGTGCCAGGGGGCACGCAGCTAGGTTCACTGGGCTCAGAAGCCCCCACTCTCTGAGCTGCTCCGGCTGTGGTAGCTGAGACTGGGGGTCCGGGAGGGGCTGCGCGTGCGGCTGCGGGTCCGACTGCGGCTGCTGTAGCTTCCGTGGCTGTGCCCGGGGCTGGGGCTGGGGCTGGGGCTCCGGCTGGAGTCGTCGCTGCTGAGGCAGCTGGAGGAGGAGGAGGGGCTGGGCCGGTAGTAGGGGATGGGACGCTTCCGGGCACTGCCGGGAGGGAAACGCGGATTACAGGCCATCCCGGGCCCTCGGGCAGCCCGCCCCCAGCAGTGGCCAGGGCTTCCCTGCCTCAGCTCCCCCTGATCGTGGCCTTGCAATTCTCCCTGCCTCCACCCCTGCCTCAGCAGATTAGACAGGCAATGGTTACCTGCCCAGTTCATGTGAATTGCTTTGTGTTTCCTCACTTGTCTGCAGGGAAAGGGGACTAAGTCTCTGCTTGATGCAAGTAGGTGCTCAATAAATATTTGTTGAATAAACGAAACTTTGAAATACAGAGAACTCACATCAGCCAAGCTAAGCAGGGGCTTCTGTGCCTAGGAGGGTTTATGAATACGGCTCAGTCCTGCTTCTTTGTTCCCCACAGAATCGAGGATTTGGATTTTCAGGGGGAACAGGAACACTCAGAGGGAACAGGAGGTGCCCCCTGGCCGCTGCTGCCCATTCCCAAGGCCCTGGCCCAGGCCTGCTGGACCCCCAAACCTTACTCGGCTACCTCCCACTGGCCCGGAGTTAGTGTGAAGCCAGGAGACTGTGATCCAGAGAAAAGAAAACAAGAGTTAAGGGGAATCAGGAGGCCCGGGTAGGAGTCCCTGGCTGACTGAGTCCTCAGCCTGCTGGGCTGGCATCAAGCAGGAAGCGGGCAGGGTGGTCCCTCT
Organism: Tragulus kanchil; assembly: GCA_022376925.1. Lineage (NCBI taxonomy): Eukaryota > Metazoa > Chordata > Mammalia > Artiodactyla > Tragulidae > Tragulus > Tragulus kanchil. The sequence continues at coordinate 150,511,874 of JAIOJX010000002.1, read as the reverse complement.
GTTCCAAGCGGCTCTTTGCTCCCTGGCCACGGCAGGAGAGCAGGAGGTGGGGCGGGGACCCTCTAGAAGCAGCAGAATCCAGCTCTTCTTTGTCCTCAGGGCACCCACTCTTAAGGTCTTCCCTGGACCCGGGACCTCTGTTGCAGTGGGGTGGGGGCCCCCCACGGCTCCTGGGGCTCGCCCCCTCGCCCCTCCCTGTGCCAGGGGGCACGCAGCTAGGTTCACTGGGCTCAGAAGCCCCCACTCTCTGAGCTGCTCCGGCTGTGGTAGCTGAGACTGGGGGTCCGGGAGGGGCTGCGCGTGCGGCTGCGGGTCCGACTGCGGCTGCTGTAGCTTCCGTGGCTGTGCCCGGGGCTGGGGCTGGGGCTGGGGCTCCGGCTGGAGTCGTCGCTGCTGAGGCAGCTGGAGGAGGAGGAGGGGCTGGGCCGGTAGTAGGGGATGGGACGCTTCCGGGCACTGCCGGGAGGGAAACGCGGATTACAGGCCATCCCGGGCCCTCGGGCAGCCCGCCCCCAGCAGTGGCCAGGGCTTCCCTGCCTCAGCTCCCCCTGATCGTGGCCTTGCAATTCTCCCTGCCTCCACCCCTGCCTCAGCAGATTAGACAGGCAATGGTTACCTGCCCAGTTCATGTGAATTGCTTTGTGTTTCCTCACTTGTCTGCAGGGAAAGGGGACTAAGTCTCTGCTTGATGCAAGTAGGTGCTCAATAAATATTTGTTGAATAAACGAAACTTTGAAATACAGAGAACTCACATCAGCCAAGCTAAGCAGGGGCTTCTGTGCCTAGGAGGGTTTATGAATACGGCTCAGTCCTGCTTCTTTGTTCCCCACAGAATCGAGGATTTGGATTTTCAGGGGGAACAGGAACACTCAGAGGGAACAGGAGGTGCCCCCTGGCCGCTGCTGCCCATTCCCAAGGCCCTGGCCCAGGCCTGCTGGACCCCCAAACCTTACTCGGCTACCTCCCACTGGCCCGGAGTTAGTGTGAAGCCAGGAGACTGTGATCCAGAGAAAAGAAAACAAGAGTTAAGGGGGCGACCATGCCCCATTGCGTGGGGTTAATTCTGAGGAAGAGAACAAGTAGAAGTTAGTTGGCGGGGGAGGAGGAGGCAGCCTGGGAGGGGACTGGAGTGGGCGCCAGGTGGAAGGTGCGCAGGTCCAGCTGTCTTACAACCCCCTGCTGATGGGGGTATCTGGCAGGGGGATGTCCCAGCCGTCTGGCTTCTAGCTCTGATGTGAGAACTAAGGCTCAGAGAGGCACGCGGATCTCCCAAGGCTGCCAGCAAGGCCCGGTCAGAGCTGGGCTCAGAATTTTGCCTGTGGCCCTTCAGTCCATGTTAGGCACCCGGGGCTGCAGGATGATTTTCACAAATGCAGACCATCGTCTCACCTGGAGACCCTGGCCCAGACCCTCCAGTCCCGCTGAGTGTGTGGGAGGGACCCACTCCTCTCCCAGCTGCCCCGAGACCAGACTGCGGTTGCCCCCTCCTCCAAATTCCCCCAGGGGCAGGGGCGCTGGGGAGTGAGCAGAGTTTAGTGAGAAAGGAGAGGCAGACAGACAGCTGAACAGAGCCAGTCAGCTCACATGGGCATCTCCCCTGCAGCCTGTGGAGAGGGGGTCCACCCGGCCCCCAGGCTGGCCACAGGCCACTCAGCAGGCTCCACCTTGAGATGAAGGAGAAAAGGAGACATCATTGCCAGGAGGTGCATGTGGGGCGTCGAGGAGGAGGGAGGGGTTCCGGGAGGGATGGCTGGGATTTCCAGAGCCGAGCTCCGTGCCTGCTGCTGTCGGGTCCCGAGTACCGGCCCCGCCCCTCCATGGCCCGCAGGACGCTCCCTTTGCGGAGGCCTCCCTCTTCTCGCCCTGAGCCTGCACCTGTCTCTAGGATTCCAACCCCTCTTTTCTTCCCCAGCCCCCACCTCCTCTCCTTCGGCGTCCTCCCCTCCGGGCACCAGGTTCAGCTGGTGGAGGATTCCCGAATGTTCCCGCGGCTCGACTCCTCCGTACCTGGTGATGCGTCGCGGCTCCATAAAGCTGGGCGAGTCCCGGCGCCGCTTGCGGATGGGCGAGTAGCTGCGGGAGCGGCGCCGGGCGCGGGCGGCCTCGGCCTCGGCGTGCCTCGCGCGGCCCTCGCCGTCCTTGTCCCTGCGGGGCACGGCCCGTGGTGAGCGACGTGGCCCGGTCGCCCCTGCCGGTCCCGCCTTCGCCGCCGCCCACCTCTGGGCCCCTAACTTACCGGCCCAGGGTTTTCTTGGGCGACGGCGAGCGGCTAGGGCTGCGGGCCCTCTTCTCCGCCGAGCGCGAGCGGGATTTGGAGGGCGAGCGGCTGGAGCTCCAGGAGCGGGGGTGCGGGCCCGGGCTGCGGGAAGAGCTCTTCCCCTCCGGGCCGCCGTGCCTGCCGTGCGCGCCCGGGGACGGCGAGGTGCTGGCGGGCCGGGCGCGCGGGGCCCGCTCCTTGGCCCTGGAGGAGAGGCACGGCGACATGCGGGCTCAGCTGGGAGAAGGTGGGCCCCGTGCAGGGGAGGGGGGCTCCGGGTGGCAGGAAGGGGAGAGAGCGAGTGGGTCCCCCGAGGGGAAAGGTCTTGGCAGGGGAAGGGGTTAGTGATGGGGAGGTGGTTGTGCCGGGATGGGCCGGGAGGGAGACGATCCGGGAGGAGGGAGGGGGGCTCTGGTAGGGGAGAGGAATCAGCGGTTCCCTGCTGTCAAGGGAGAGTGGTCGTTGGGGTGCGGGCAAGGAAGGAAGCAGGGTTTTCCGTCGTGGGACTCAGCGGGGTACGTGTAGGGCTGGGGAGAGGCTGCTTGGGGGAGAGGGGTCAGGGATAGGGCGCCTAGTGCGTGGGTGGGGAGGACCCCTGGGAGGCAGGAGGGCTCTGTAGGGGGAGGGTGTTCCGTCGAGGAGGGCAATGCTCCGTCGGAGGCGGGGGAGCCTGGGGGAGGGGGAGCCCAGTGCGTGGACAGTGACAAGTGGCGGGGGAGAGGGCTCGGTGGGGGCAGAGGTCAGTGCGGGGAGGGAGCCCCGGGCCGGTCCCAGGGGCCGAGCCAGCTCACCGTTTCCCGTGCCCGCCGTGGCCTCGCTCGGAGCCGGGCTCGGGCCCGGGGCCGGGGGCGCCGCCGGCCGAGTCGCTGCTGGAGCGGGCCCTGCTGAGCGAGCGCGACGAGCCCCGGGGCGGCGCGGGCCGGGCGCGCCGGCGGCCCCTGCGACGGGGCGCGGACGCCGAGGACCGCGATCGCCGCCGCCGCCGCCGCCGGCGCCGCCGCCTGGCCGCCCCGCCCGCCGCGCGGCCTCCTCTGCCCTGCGACGACGGCGCCGAGCGCGGGCTCGGGCTCTCCTTCCCCCGCGCGGGCGGCGTGGCTGCGCCGGCCTCCGCCTGGTCGCGGGCCCTGGGCGAGGGCGAGCCGGGCTTCTGGCGGGTAGAGAGGGGTAGAGAGGCAGAGAGGGCACGGAGGGGTGGAGCGGGGACGGAGAGGGCGACAGAGGCGGGCAGAGGCGGAGAGGAGGAGGAGACGGAGAATCCAGAGGGGGAGACAGAGCCGAGCAGGGAGGAAAGAGACGGGGAGAGGTTAGAGCAGCAGAAAGGAAGGCAAAGAAGAGAGACGGAGAGAGAGGACAGATCCAGAGAAGGAGCGAGAGGTCGAGGGGGAGAGAGCGGGCGGGTGGGGCGGGGGGAGAGAAGAAGAGGGGGCTTTCACCGGGCCCGGGCCGGGGCGCTGCCAGTCCCGGAGCATCGCACACACGGTTCCCCGCGCCTGCCCTGCCTCTGCCTCTCCTGAGTTGTCCACCTTCTGGCCTCAACCAGCTAGGGAGAGGAATCAGCGGTTCCCTGCTGTCAAGGGAGAGTGGTCGTTGGGGTGCGGGCAAGGAAGGAAGCAGGGTTTTCCGTCGTGGGACTCAGCGGGGTACGTGTAGGGCTGGGGAGAGGCTGCTTGGGGGAGAGGGGTCAGGGATAGGGCGCCTAGTGCGTGGGTGGGGAGGACCCCTGGGAGGCAGGAGGGCTCTGTAGGGGGAGGGTGTTCCGTCGAGGAGGGCAATGCTCCGTCGGAGGCGGGGGAGCCTGGGGGAGGGGAGCCCAGTGCGTGGACAGTGACAAGTGGCGGGGGAGAGGGCTCGGTGGGGGCAGAGGTCAGTGCGGGGAGGGAGCCCCGGGCCGGTCCCAGGGGCCGAGCCAGCTCACCGTTTCCCGTGCCCGCCGTGGCCTCGCTCGGAGCCGGGCTCGGGCCCGGGGCCGGGGGCGCCGCCGGCCGAGTCGCTGCTGGAGCGGGCCCTGCTGAGCGAGCGCGACGAGCCCCGGGCGGCGCGGGCCGGGCGCGCCGGCGGCCCCTGCGACGGGGCGCGGACGCCGAGGACCGCGATCGCCGCCGCCGCCGCCGCCGGCGCCGCCGCCTGGCCGCCCCGCCCGCCGCGCGGCCTCCTCTGCCCTGCGACGACGGCGCCGAGCGCGGGCTCGGGCTCTCCTTCCCCCGCGCGGGCGGCGTGGCTGCGCCGGCCTCCGCCTGGTCGCGGGCCCTGGGCGAGGGCGAGCCGGGCTTCTGGCGGGTAGAGAGGGGTAGAGAGGCAGAGAGGGCACGGAGGGGTGGAGCGGGGACGGAGAGGGCGACAGAGGCGGGCAGAGGCGGAGAGGAGGAGGAGACGGAGAATCCAGAGGGGGAGACAGAGCCGAGCGGGGAGGAAAGAGACGGGGAGAGGTTAGAGCAGCAGAAAGGAAGGCAAAGAAGAGAGACGGAGAGAGAGGACAGATCCAGAGAAGGAGCGAGAGGTCGAGGGGGAGAGAGCGGGCGGGTGGGGTGGGGGGAGAGAAGAAGAGGGGGCTTTCACCGGGCCCGGGCCGGGGCGCTGCCAGTCCCGGAGCATCGCACACACGGTTCCCCGCGCCTGCCCTGCCTCTGCCTCTCCTGAGTTGTCCACCTTCTGGCCTCAACAGTGCAGTTCATGCAAGGTTCTCGGCATGCAAAACACAAGAGGGAGGGAGCGGCGTGGGGGCTGACGGGGAGGGGGATCCAGGGCGGGCACGGGGGCTGGCATTGCCCCCCTCGACGGGACGGAGGATCCCGGCAGAGAGAAGAGAGAGGGCGGGCACCGGGAGGCCGGGCCAGGGCCAGCCCACCAGGCCAGGCCGCCCAGCGCGTGGGGGTGGGGGTGGGGGCACACGGCACACAGATGGGGTGGGGCGGGACAACTGAACTCAAAACTGAACCGAAGAAAGGGAGGAAAAACAGAAATCAAAAACAAAATCCACAAATGTCATTAGATACCCAAAATCAAAAACAAGGTCTGAACTCCTGGGGAACTGACATTTTTCTGTTAACATTTTTTTACTTTCTGTGTTTTCTTTTTTTTTTTTCCGGCCCTGCAGAGATCTGTGGAGCAGTCAGTAGCACCCGACTGTCTTTCTGTTTCTCTCTTTTCTTTTTCTTTTCTTTTTTTTTTTTTAAGTTCTGATTTTTTTAAGTCCCTCTTGGTTAACGTCCACTTACCAATAAAGTGGCACTTCCTCCTTTAGTAGGTAAGATGTGTAAGAGAAGGGAAAAGCGTGGCAGCGTAAGTTCATCATTAGATTCACAAAAAACGCAAGAGAGACAGAGAGAGAGAGAGAAAAAACGCAACCACCCCATTCTAGGCCGAGAGGAGGCCACGTTGCCTCTGGAGGTAGGCTCGGCAGCGCCCGGCCCCTCGGGCCTGAGTAGAGCGGGCACCTCCTGGGGGACCACTGGAGAGAGATGTCCAATGCTTTTCCAAAAGTGGAGTCAGGTGGGACACAAGGATCGGGCTACAGAAAACTGGAAAGGGCACTTGGGACCGGCAGAAGGGCCCTGGCTGGGAACCAGGGGTCTGAGAGCCTGTCGCTACCGACCTGACCTCACAAAGTGACACCGGCCAAGTCACGTCCCTATTCTGGGCCTCAGGGTTCCCATCCACAAAATGACAGAGCCAGAGTTTGCTTCTGGAGGTCCCTTCCAGAGCAAACGTTCCAGGATTCCCTGACTCCCCCTTCCATCCCCCTCCCTCCACAGAGCTGACCCTTCCTCCTGTCCTTGGGCTTCCATCCAGTAACCATTGATTGTACTTTCTCGTCTGTGAGTCTGTCTGTCCCTCCTCCCTCTCCACGCCCTCCCTCCCAGTCACGAGGGCCAGCTTGACTTTTGAACGCCTCCAAGGGCCAATCTGGTGTTGGATTCAGTTTTGTAACCTCAGGTTTGTTTTGTTTTGTTTTTGCCATACCACACAGAGGAGCAGGTGAGATTTTTAGTTCCCCAACCAGGGATTGAACCTGCTGGATGTGCAGAGTTTTAACCAGTTAACCAGGGAAGTCCTTTGTAACGTCAGTTTTTATCACATAACTTAGCATCTAATACGGTCTGCTAAGGAAGAAATGCCCTTGCATGGGCGAGGGCCAAACAAGGGAGCTCTGGGAATGGGGCAGGGTCTGGCCCAAGCCCTTCTGGCAGCCTCTTTGGAGAAGAGAGCAAAACCAGCTGCCACGTCCCAGGGCACCTCGCGGCCTGGGACTGTAAGGAGCGTGGCTTCCTGGGCGTGGCCTGGGTGCTTCCTGGAGGGTGCTGGGGGAGGCAGTGTTGTCAAGACCTGTCTGTGTAAGCCTGAATCCATGGGCCATGAAGTCGACCTCCTCAGTGCACGGCACAGCTAGCTCCTGCTCGGTGGCTGGCGTAGTCACTGAACACCAGCCATAACATACCGGGGAGAGTAGCCATTCGGAGCCAAATGGGCCATGAAGCCCTAGGGGAGCCTCTGTTTAGGGCAGAGGCAGGCAGAGCGGAGACCACCGGGTACGGAGGTGCCCCCCGAGCACCTCGTCCTGCCTGATCACCAGCTCCCCTCTGCTAGGAGAGACAGGAGACTTCGTCTCTTCTAACACACGCTCTTCCACCCCAGCCCCCCAGCCTCCAGAACTCAGTTCTGTTAGCCAGCACCCTTTTCTTTCCAGAGGAGACAAAGGAGAAAGAAATCTCCGGAATCCTAACCACTGAGGTCCAAGCCCCTAGACCAGGCCCCGGTGCTGATTTGATGCGTTCCAGTCCACAAAATGACAGAGATTTGCGGGTTCCAGGAATTCCCCTGACTCCCCCTTCCATCCCCCTCCCTCCACAGAGCTGACCCTTCCTCCTGTCCTTGGGCTTCCATCCAGTAACCATTGATTGTACTTTCTCGTCTGTGAGTCTGTCTGTCCCTCCTCCCTCTCCACGCCCTCCCTCCCAGTCACGAGGGCCAGCTTGACTTTTGAACGCCTCCAAGGGCCAATCTGGTGTTGGATTCAGTTTTGTAACCTCAGGTTTGTTTTGTTTTGTTTTTGCCATACCACACAGAGGAGCAGGTGAGATTTTTAGTTCCCTAACCAGGGATTGAACCTGCTGGATGTGCAGAGTTTTAACCAGTTAACCAGGGAAGTCCTTTGTAACGTCAGTTTTTATCACATAACTTAGCATCTAATACGGTCTGCTAAGGAAGAAATGCCCTTGCATGGGCGAGGGCCAAACAAGGGAGCTCTGGGAATGGGGCAGGGTCTGGCCCAAGCCCTTCTGGCAGCCTCTTTGGAGAAGAGAGCAAAACCAGCTGCCACGTCCCAGGGCACCTCGCGGCCTGGGACTGTAAGGAGCGTGGCTTCCTGGGCGTGGCCTGGGTGCTTCCTGGAGGGTGCTGGGGGAGGCAGTGTTGTCAAGACCTGTCTGTGTAAGCCTGAATCCATGGGCCATGAAGTCGACCTCCTCAGTGCACGGCACAGCTAGCTCCTGCTCGGTGGCTGGCGTAGTCACTGAACACCAGCCATAACATACCGGGGAGAGTAGCCATTCGGAGCCAAATGGGCCATGAAGCCCTAGGGGAGCCTCTGTTTAGGGCAGAGGCAGGCAGAGCGGAGACCACCGGGTACGGAGGTGCCCCCCGAGCACCTCGTCCTGCCTGATCACCAGCTCCCCTCTGCTAGGAGAGACAGGAGACTTCGTCTCTTCTAACACACGCTCTTCCACCCCAGCCCCCCAGCCTCCAGAACTCAGTTCTGTTAGCCAGCACCCTTTTCTTTCCAGAGGAGACAAAGGAGAAAGAAATCTCCGGAATCCTAACCACTGAGGTCCAAGCCCCTAGACCAGGCCCCGGTGCTGATTTGATGCGTTCCGCCTGGCGTGTCTTGAAGTCCAAGCTCTTCCCCACATCCCTCTCACCTCCTTCAAGGCAGATGGCTGCTAGGGCCCGAGAGGAGACCAGCTGGCCAAGTGGACCACCTCCGGATGAGCTCTGATTTGAGTTTGCTGTGAACCCTTAAGGAAGTGATCAAGTCTGAGAACCTCAGTTTCCCCGTTGGTATAGCGGGGGATAATTGGGTCTTCGCTGGGTAGACCTGTACAGGGGTTGAGAGGTTCTTTTTGGAGGTTAGCTGACTCATGATCCATTTACAGATGAATAGGGTCAGAGCAGGGCGGGAAGGCCTGGGGCCCCATGAGGTATTGCCCAAGTTCCCTGATCGGGGAGGATGGGAGGACGGCTGTCTCTGGACAGGGTGGCAGAGAGCACCCCGCTGGCGAGGCATCTAGAGTCAGTCTCACCATATCCAGCCACACCTCCAGAAGCCCTGCAGAGAGTCCCCCTGATCCTGCGGAGGGCGAGCCTCTCCACCTCAGCTCTCATTCCTCCCAGGAATCAAGGGAGATCTGGGTCCGGACACCACAGAATTCAGAGCTGAACAGGACCGGTAGCCAAGGACCTCCAAACACCTCCAGAAGTCTGCTCTTTGTGACTCTTGTCCCTCCTGCCTCTTTCCCCTCCTCCTTCTCTCCCAGAGCCTGGCTAATTCCTATCAGTCCTCAATCCTAGCTCAAGGGCACCACCTCCAGGAAGCCTCTCTTAATCCTCCCCTGAGTTGGGTGCTCTCCTCTGGGATCCCACAGATCCTCATTCCTTCCCTCAGTGTGAACTGAGCCAGGCTGTCCCAGGGCTGGGGCTGCCATGACCAGCAGGAACTCCTCATCCACGGTTCATCTCTTCTGTCTCATCGTTCTGAGAGATCTTTGTCAGTCCTCCAGCCTGGCAGGTGGGGGCTGTGAACCCAGATCTGCCTGCCTCTCTCTCCCCTGGCATGGACCCCCAGGTGGGGCCCGGCATGGAGGAGTGCCCGCATGTGCTGGCCTCGTGTGGGCACGGATGAATGAGTGAGTGAATGAAGCACCTCACCTCCCTGCTCTCCGGAGCCCCTCTGCTCCTTGGTACCACTTGTTACCCAGCATCCTTTGCTTATTATGTAAGACATTTTTAGAGGGGGAAGACAAGAAGAAGAGTAAGGGAGAGGGTGCTCACCAATTCTGACATCCTTAAAGACAAGAACAAGTGAGCATCCGGAACAACTACCCCCTCTAACTCAACATCTGAAAATCCCACTTCAGGGGCCCTGGTCCCATCAGATACTCCTTGAAGGGGAGGCCTCCTCTCCCCAATCAGGCTGGGGCATAGTCTTCTCTAGCGGACCGACAGCACTTTCTTCCTCCCTGAGCAATTTCCGTGTCTGCCCTCCAGCACCATCCGGGGGCTGAGGGATTCTGTGATGTACATCCTCCGTGTGACTGGGTGAGCACTGGGCTGGGAGTCCTAGGTCCCAGGATGGAGGCCTGGTACTGCCTCAGCGTCTCGGGGGGACCCTGGCCCCGGCTGATGGTCCCTTCTGGCTCATCTGCACTGGGGGACCACATTAAGCTCAAATGTGGAAGATGGAAGGATACTAGGGGACTGAGGGAGCCCCAGTCTGGCTGGGTTGTGGTCCAGGCAGAAAGTGGGTGAGCTGAGCATCCCCTCCATCTCTCAAATTGCCCCTCAGAGATTTTGATAAGTAGGCGATCTACATCTGGGTCCTGTTCCTGGCCATCTCCCATTATCCCTCTCATTACACCCGAAAGACAGAGGGTGAGGCTCAGCCTTGATGCCGGCTCTCGCCCGCCCTCCCACAGCCCACCAGAGTCTGCAGCTTCCTGCTAAAGCTCCACCTGCCACCAGGGCAGGACTGGGGGAGTCCAGCAGGCCCTGGAGGCTAGGACAGAGCTGTTTCCTCACATCTGACCTCAGAACGTCTCCCAGAATCTGGAGGCCAAGAGGCCCAGCACAGCCCCCTCCACCACTGCTTATTCTCAAGGTGGCCCCGGTGGACTGGCCAGGGTGGAGGGTGAGGGATTTGGTAGCTACTCCAGGTAACAGAAATCAAACTGGCTCAATTACAGCATACAGTTCGGGAAGGGAACACAAACTCAGAATGCTAAACCACACAGAAATGCATTCGGACAACAAAATGAGAAAGAGAGGCATGAGGGAGGCTTTGGGGGATGGGAGCAGGATGGAGAGGAAGAAGAAAGGGAAGGTGGGAAAGGAGGGAAGAATGAACCAGAAAAGTTGTCAGGAAAAAGTCAAGAAAACTCAACGACAAACCAGGAAACACAGCTTGATAGCTCATTTGGAGAAAATGCAAGTTACAAATGAGTAGTCACTAAAAGAAAGAAAGAAAGAAAAAGGGAGGGGGAGAAAAACCAACCAGAGCGAGGTCGAGAGATTGAGAGAGAAAGAAAACCACATTCAAACCAAGCAGAGTGGCGGGGCTTATCTGGAGATGGGAGCGGCGCACAGCGGAGCCGGAATACCTACCTTCTCAGTGGTCAGGGGCAGGAATGCAATAATAAAAGAGAAAAGAAGGTCTCCGCATTGGGAATGCAGACTCGGGGAGGACAGCAATGCGAAGCTGTGCTCCCCCTCCGCAGGGCCCAGGGCAGCCTGCTAGTCCCTGGGATGGGAGGGAGGGAGATCTTGCCCAGCCATTTCTGTTTGCCTTTTTTTTTTTTTTTTAACCCATAGGCTCAAAGAGTCAACCTTTCCTTAAGTCTTTAAACAACAGAAAACCTCAAGAGGGCATGCAGGAGCAGCTGATGGGAACAGAGCCACAGCATGGGTGATGGAGGGGCTGGCACATGGGGAGAGAGGCCCAGGTTGGGGGGGAGAGGTGAGGACGAGGCAGAGAGACACAGGAGAGACGCGGAGAGACCAAGAGACACAGAGAAACAAAAGCAGAAGGAAACATGTTGACAGAGGCAGGAAGACAGAGGGGAAGGTGGACCCAGACAGAAGAGAAAAGCTGTTTAAACAAGGCCAATCAGAGTAGACTCATGAGGTAAAAAAGGGGACCATGCATTTAAAAGGGAAGGCAACCACAGGCTCAATTTGGGAGACTGGCTCAGCCTCAGCCCCCCTTTCTCCCGGGCTCTGGCATCACTTAACATTCATCCCTCCTGTCTTCTGGCTTTACCCTGGAAGACATGCTCAGATGTGTCTTCCTAGCCTGACTACCTCGGCCGCTGCCAGCGGGGTCACGGCTCGAAGGAACACAAACTCAGAATGCTAAACCACACAGAAATGCATTCGGACAACAAAATGAGAAAGAGAGGCATGAGGGAGGCTTTGGGGGATGGGAGCAGGATGGAGAGGAAGAAGAAAGGGAAGGTGGGAAAGGAGGGAAGAATGAACCAGAAAAGTTGTCAGGAAAAAGTCAAGAAAACTCAACGACAAACCAGGAAACACAGCTTGATAGCTCATTTGGAGAAAATGCAAGTTACAAATGAGTAGTCACTAAAAGAAAGAAAGAAAGAAAAGGGAGGGGGAGAAAAACCAACCAGAGCGAGGTCGAGAGATTGAGAGAGAAAGAAAACCACATTCAAACCAAGCAGAGTGGCGGGGCTTATCTGGAGATGGGAGCGGCGCACAGCGGAGCCGGAATACCTACCTTCTCAGTGGTCAGGGGCAGGAATGCAATAATAAAAGAGAAAAGAAGGTCTCCGCATTGGGAATGCAGACTCGGGGAGGACAGCAATGCGAAGCTGTGCTCCCCCTCCGCAGGGCCCAGGGCAGCCTGCTAGTCCCTGGGATGGGAGGGAGGGAGATCTTGCCCAGCCATTTCTGTTTGCCTTTTTTTTTTTTAACCCATAGGCTCAAAGAGTCAACCTTTCCTTAAGTCTTTAAACAACAGAAAACCTCAAGAGGGCATGCAGGAGCAGCTGATGGGAACAGAGCCACAGCATGGGTGATGGAGGGGCTGGCACATGGGGAGAGAGGCCCAGGTTGGGGGGGAGAGGTGAGGACGAGGCAGAGAGACACAGGAGAGACGCGGAGAGACCAAGAGACACAGAGAAACAAAAGCAGAAGGAAACATGTTGACAGAGGCAGGAAGACAGAGGGGAAGGTGGACCCAGACAGAAGAGAAAAGCTGTTTAAACAAGGCCAATCAGAGTAGACTCATGAGGTAAAAAAGGGGACCATGCATTTAAAAGGGAAGGCAACCACAGGCTCAATTTGGGAGACTGGCTCAGCCTCAGCCCCCCTTTCTCCCGGGCTCTGGCATCACTTAACATTCATCCCTCCTGTCTTCTGGCTTTACCCTGGAAGACATGCTCAGATGTGTCTTCCTAGCCTGACTACCTCCGCCGCTGCCAGCGGGGTCACGGCTCTTTCCTGAGCAGGGGGTGGGGAGGGAGGCTGCAATGAGGCAGGTCGGGGAGATCCACCGGCACCTTTTCCTGGGGTCCCTCCAGGCTACCCATGCGAGGAGATCTGAGCCCAAGGCAGAGGCCAGAAAGCGCCCAGAGGCCTTGCTCCCGAATGTCCTTTGCCATCCTCACCAAATGACAAGGCTTCCTTCAACACTTGGGATGCTAAAGGCGTGTGTGGCCGAGGCAGGTGGCCCTACGGCTGCCAGCCCCTGCAGCCTGCAGCGCTGGGAAGGGCAGAGCTAGCGGCAGTCTGTGTTCCTGGGGCTGGAGGGAGGCAGGGGAGTCGGAAGGTGGGGGCTTGTCGCCTGAGGTCATCTGACTCTTCTGTCCTACACTGTGCGGCTCTGAATCTCTCCCTCCCCTCTCTCTCTGTGCCACACTGTATGTCCCCATATGTGTGTGAACTGTGAGGGCACAGAGCTCCTTGAGTCTCTGAGGCAGCCATGGTGGAGAATCAGGCTGTGTAACCCCAGGCCCGCCCAGAGCCCGATCTTGGTGTGGGCAGGCTCCTGGGGTGGGGAGCTGAGAGAACTGGGAGCCAGCCCTTTACCTCGTACAGGGTCCTTCCCTTGCTCAGGGCTCCTGGAGTGGGTTTTCTGTTGACAGCCCTCCCACATCTTGGCTGTGCCTGGGAGTCTTGAGGTTAAAGGGCTGCGGTCTCCTTTCAGATCCACCTCTACAACGCTGTGTGACCTTGAGCTGCTCACTTGACCTCTCTGAGTCACAGAGAGCAGGAAACAGCAGAACCTAGAAATCTCTTTGGGACTCAGCCTTGGCCTGGACTGGGACAACTAAGACTGTGTTGGGAGTTAGCACCCCCGTCTAGCTCAGGATGGACTTTTTCATTTGCCTGAGAATATCTGACTCTGAAACCCTCACCCGAGGGAAACTCTATTGTGTATCAATTTGGGAGACTGGCTCAGCCTCAGCCCCCCTTTCTCCCGGGCTCTGGCATCACTTAACATTCATCCCTCCTGTCTTCTGGCTTTACCCTGGAAGACATGCTCAGATGTGTCTTCCTAGCCTGACTACCTCCGCCGCTGCCAGCGCGGTCACGGCTCTTTCCTGAGCAGGGGTGGGAGGAGGCTGCAATGAGGCAGGTCGGGGAGATCCACCGGCACCTTTTCCTGGGGTCCCTCCAGGCTACCCATGCGAGGAGATCTGAGCCCAAGGCAGAGGCCAGAAAGCGCCCAGAGGCCTTGCTCCCGAATGTCCTTTGCCATCCTCACCAAATGACAAGGCTTCCTTCAACACTTGGGATGCTAAAGGCGTGTGTGGCCGAGGCAGGTGGCCCTACGGCTGCCAGCCCCTGCAGCCTGCAGCGCTGGGAAGGGCAGAGCTAGCGGCAGTCTGTGTTCCTGGGGCTGGAGGGAGGCAGGGGAGTCGGAAGGTGGGGGCTTGTCGCCTGAGGTCATCTGACTCTTCTGTCCTACACTGTGCGGCTCTGAATCTCTCCCTCCCCTCTCTCTCTGTGCCACACTGTATGTCCCCATATGTGTGTGAACTGTGAGGGCACAGAGCTCCTTGAGTCTCTGAGGCAGCCATGGTGGAGAATCAGGCTGTGTAACCCCAGGCCCGCCCAGAGCCCGATCTTGGTGTGGGCAGGCTCCTGGGGTGGGGAGCTGAGAGAACTGGGAGCCAGCCCTTTACCTCGTACAGGGTCCTTCCCTTGCTCAGGGCTCCTGGAGTGGGTTTTCTGTTGACAGCCCTCCCACATCTTGGCTGTGCCTGGGAGTCTTGAGGTTAAAGGGCTGCGGTCTCCTTTCAGATCCACCTCTACAACGCTGTGTGACCTTGAGCTGCTCACTTGACCTCTCTGAGTCACAGAGAGCAGGAAACAGCAGAACCTAGAAATCTCTTTGGGACTCAGCCTTGGCCTGGACTGGGACAACTAAGACTGTGTTGGGAGTTAGCACCCCCGTCTAGCTCAGGATGGACTTTTTCATTTGCCTGAGAATATCTGACTCTGAAACCCTCACCCGAGGGAAACTCTATTGTGTATCTTCAGCTCCCTGCTCCCGGGCCTCCTAAGGATCAGAAACCTGGCAGGAAGGGGCTGAGCAATCATTCAAGATGGAACTGAGGAAGCTCAGGGCTCTGGAAAGCCATGGCTAACCCAAACAAGTCTTTTGCCTTCCCTGAGTCTCCCAGCTTCTCTCCGAGGTACCTTACAGACTGAGTCACGGAAGCACCATCTTTTGTTAATTTAAAAGCTGAAGCAGTCCCATCTCATGCCCTGAGGGAGAGGAGAGGACCGGCTGCTTCCGCAGATTTGGCAGGAGCCGTTGGTGCAGGAGACTTTCCTTTTTTTTTTAAGCGTTATCTTCCCTTTTAAATTTTGATTACAAAGGAAAAAAATACAGAGAGATGTACATGACTAATGTTCACTTGAGATTCAAAAACCATCTCTGCATTAGGAGGAGAAATTCCCACAGTAACACACACAAAAGCAAAAATCTAGAACAGCATAGAAGATAGAAAAGAAAAAAAAAACAAAACTGAGAGATACTTTGCATTTCTGTACCATTACAAAAAAAAAATACAAATAAAAATAAGATAACAGGAAAAGTTACATAAACTTCCCCACCCTCTTCCCCTGCCGGCTAGACAAGAAATGGAATCACAGTATTACCACGTTTCAAATGGGAGGCTAAAAAAAAACAAACAAAAACATAGACGGGGTTAAAAAACGGTGAGCTTTTTCTTTTCCCGTTTGTTTCTCTCTCTCTTTTTCTTTTTTTTAAAGGTAGTGTCCAAGAATACCACCCCACCCTCCAGTTACGTTTTCCCAAAGACACTTGGTTACTGGCCAAGTCTGTGCCCCGCGCCCACCTGACCACCCTGGAGTGAGAGCTCCTCTCATTTCACTTCTCCGAAACCATGTGCAGGCCAAGAGGGGATGGGTGAGAGGCCTGGGATGTCCTGAAGGCCCAGACCTCCTGGGGTGCAAAGGGTGGAGAGGGTCTGGGCAGCATGCTTTATGGGAAGAGTTAACAGAATGCTGTCTTTTAGAAAACTCCCAGGGCAACGGCAAACTCTGTCCTGTATTTGGTAGGGAAACAAGACCGGGGTGCTGCCGAGGCTTCCTCCCTGGGATTTATTTAGTTGGTCATGCTGTCTGCGCAGGCCCTGGGTCCTTGTTGGGTATCGCTTGGGCTTCCAGGGTGGCGGGTAGGAGTGGGCTTGGTGGGGAAGGCCCTGATGGAGAGAACCTGCATTTCTGTGCTTGTCAAAAGATACCAGGTTCTCAGGAGAAGCTGTTTGGGGCACTCTCCGTGCCAGCTCTGTGTCCATGGGGTTGGGGATGGGGATGCGCTAGGGGGTACATCATCTCTGTGGCCGGCGGCGCTCTGTCCTGGCCGCCACCAGCTACCTCAGTGACCTAGGGCCATGGGAGGGGTCCTCTGCATGTAGCCCAACCAGGTCCCTCAGAGCTCAGGAGCCTGGCACCCTGTTCTAGGTAGGGCAGTCTCAAGACAGTCCCCGAGACATTTGTTGAATGTCCTTCAACAAAAATGACCTTGAGACTCAGAGCCTTTTGTCAGCTGCCCTTGGCTTTCCTCGCTGAGGCCATGGAAGTAAGGGTGTTTGAGAAAAGAAAAGGAATGAAAGGAAACAGCCAAAAACCAAAATGAAACTGACCGACACGTACAAGTTTGCTGCTGAGACCTAAGGTCTGGGGAGGGGCAGCCCTCCACTCCCTGACGAGGCTCCAGGAGTAGCCTGCGGTCCGGAGGGGGCACCTGCGGGCCTGTCCACCCCAAGCCCCCTGTGCCCATCCAGTGCCCCTGCCAGCCCTGCAGCCCCCTTTCCCTGCGGGGGCTCTCCCCTGGACTCCCAGGTGGACAAAAAGAAGTGTGGCCTAGGTGGGGGTGGGGGGAGCTGGGAGAACCTCCGGGCCAGCCCTGGCTCAGCCCATTCCCTGGGGGGGAGAGGCTCCTACCTCGGTCACTCCTCCCGTCTGTGGGGCTCCCGGAGGACAGGGACAGTAGCTCTCAGGGAGCCGTGTGCTGGGAGATAGGGGCCTCAGGAAGCACGGGCCAAGGGGAGCGGAGCTGGGGGCTTTGAGAGCCCTGTCCAAGCGTGGGCAGTGCCCAGGAAAGGACAGGTTTCCACGGAGCAGGGAGTGTAGAAATGCAGCTCCATGGCCACCGAAAGGGGGACAGATGGGGAAGGGATGTGAGAGAGGGAGAGGGTCTGTGAGGGGTTCAGGAAGGAAGGGCTTCCCAGAGGGGGAGAGGATTTGGGGAGAGGGAGGCTCAGGGCGTGAAGGACGCCAGGGGGAGGGCCTGGCTCTTGAGTCCTGTTCCCACTGAGACGCCTACCACTGTCCACACGCCCCCCACACCCGACCGCCTAAGGGAAGGGGGCAGGAGGCCTGGGTTCCTTCTCAGCTCTTTACCCAACTGGCTCAGTGCCCCAGTGGTCAGCCTCCTCTGGCCTTCAGTTTGCCAAGGTCAAGGGTGTAGGTCCCCCTCACCCTGACACCATGGCCAGCTGGGCCAGAACGACCCAGCATTCCAGGCCACTCCGGTCGGGGAGGGCCCCGGGGAGGGGGAAGCGGTCGCCCCCCGCCCCCGCCTCCAGTGGGCACTCACTGGCCCCTGCCCTGCGTCGACCCGGCGCGACCCCTCTCCGCCCCGACCAAGCTGGGCGGCGCAGCCCGCGCGGCGCGGGAACCCTCTGCAAAACCAAGCGTACATACATCGAGGGGGCTGTGCGCCGAGCCCGGGCGGCCCCCGTGCGCTCCGCTCCGCTGCCTGCTGCCGCCGTTCTGCTGGGGCGAACCCCATCCGCTGCCGCCCGACGGGGAAGGCGACCGGCTCCCGCTGGACCGCTGGCTGCCCGTCTTCCGCCCGTCGTCTCGGTGCTTGGGGCTCAGCCTGCGTGGGGGGAGCCGGCGTGGGACGCCCCGTCTGCAAGCCGGCCGCTGCTCCCCCCGCCCGGGAACCCTTCCATGAGAGAGCAAGATCCTACGCAGTCCGGGGCGCCTTTGGGCATAGGCGGCCCCGCAGTCCCCGGTGGTGCTGGTGGTAACGGACCGCCCTGCCACAGCAGGAGGTGTAAGAGGCGCAGGTTCCATCCCAGCGTGGGAAAGATCCCCTGGAGAAGGACATGGCGACCCACTCCAGGATCTGCCGTGTGCTGGGAGATAGGGGCCTCAGGAAGCACGGGCCAAGGAGCGGAGCTGGGGGCTTTGAGAGCCCTGTCCAAGCGTGGGCAGTGCCCAGGAAAGGACAGGTTTCCACGGAGCAGGGAGTGTAGAAATGCAGCTCCATGGCCACCGAAAGGGGGACAGATGGGGAAGGGATGTGAGAGAGGGAGAGGGTCTGTGAGGGGTTCAGGAAGGAAGGGCTTCCCAGAGGGGGAGAGGATTTGGGGAGAGGGAGGCTCAGGGCGCGAAGGACGCCAGGGGGAGGGCCTGGCTCTTGAGTCCTGTTCCCACTGAGACGCCTACCACTGTCCACACACCCCCCACACTCATCCGCCTAAGGGAAGGGGGCAGGAGGCCTGGGTTCCTTCTCAGCTCTTTACCCAACTGGCTCAGTGCCCCAGTGGTCAGCCTCCTCTGGCCTTCAGTTTGCCAAGGTCAAGGGTGTAGGTCCCCCTCACCCTGACACCATGGCCAGCTGGGCCAGAAGGACCCAGCATTCCAGGCCACTCCGGTAGGGGAGGGCCCCGGGGAGGGGGAAGCGGTCGCCCCCCGCCCCCGCCTCCAGTGGGCACTCACTGGCCCCTGCCCTGCGTCGACCCGGCGCGACCCTTCTCCGCCCCGACCAAGCTGGGCGGCGCAGCCCGCGCGGCGCGGGAACCCTCTGCAAAACCAAGCGTACATACATCGAGGGGGCTGTGCGCCGAGCCCGGGCGGCCCCCGTGCGCTCCGCTCCGCTGCCTGCTGCCGCCGTTCTGCTGGGGCGAACCCCATCCGCTGCCGCCCGACGGGGAAGGCGACCGGCTCCCGCTGGACCGCTGGCTGCCCGTCTTCCGCCCGTCGTCTCGGTGCTTGGGGCTCAGCCTGCGTGGGGGGAGCCGGCGTGGGACGCCCCGTCTGCAAGCCGGCCGCTGCTCCCCCCGCCCGGGAACCCTTCCATGAGAGAGCAAGATCCTACGCAGTCCGGGGCGCCTTTGGGCATAGGCGGCCCCGCAGTCCCCGGTGGTGCTGGTGGTAACGGATCCCCCTGCCACAGCAGGAGGTGTAAGAGGCGCAGGTTCCATCCCAGCGTGGGAAAGATCCCCTGGAGAAGGACATGGCGACCCACTCCAGGATTCTTGCCTGGAGAATCCCATGGACAGAGGAGCCTGATGGGCTACAGTCCATGAGGTCCCAAAGAATCAGATTGAAGAGACTTAGCGCTGGCGCAGCACAGCAGCCCCAGGTCGCTGATGCAGTTGCTTCGGTCCACCAGCCCTGCTCCTCAGCTCAGGGACTGCAGGTTCCCTCCCTCCAGAAAGGGAAAGGGGGAGAGAAAGGGGTCTCGAGAGCCCCGGTGGTGGCCCTGGACCTACCTGCTGGGTGATCTGGAATCGCTGTAGTGGGAGGACTGGGAGGGGCTGTGGGAGCTGCCGCTGCTGTGGCGATGGGACCTGCGGCCTGGGGGCTCTGCGTGTGGCCTGGGGAGAAATCCAGCGGCATGCAAGTGCGGCCCCACGGAGTGGGCGGATCCCTGGGAAGGCCTGGTGGACGCCTCCCTGCACCCACAGCCTGCTGAGAGGGGCACCCCCGTTCACATAACCCCCACCCCCAACATCTCCCTCTCTTCCTGTGGCCCTCACACCCCCGCTGCACAGTCTCCTATAAAAATAATCTCCAAAAAAAAAAAAATGACACAAGGCTTGGCCCTGCTGGGTACAGAGCGTGGGCCATTTGTCACTCTTAGGAAAAATAGGAAAAGGACGGCCTTCTGTCTAGGCAGTCCCAGCCCCCCAAGATCTCACCCGGCCCTCAGCTGGTGTTCTCGTGACTGGGCTGGGGGGAGTCGAAAACGCTGAACGTGAAAGGACCCTGGTCTGGGAGTCCACAGGGCCTGGGGGTGGGGGGGGCTCTTGGCTTCATGTCTGAATTTTTCCATTTGGGCAATGGGGATTCGAGAAGGCCAAGGTGGTGTTTTTTTTTTTTTTTTTTTTTTGAGGGGTGGGGTGCTGAGGGGCTGGAGCGTGGGGCGGGGCACTCACCTTTTCCTCTCTTTGTTCTTTTCTTTTCTTTTGCTCTTGGGACTTCGAGATCTGCAGAAAGCAGAGGCTACCTTGAGAGCACAGCCTGAGCCCCGAGCTGGCTGGGGGAGGAGAGCTGGGCCTCCACAGCAGGAGGTGTAAGAGGCGCAGGTTCCATCCCAGCGTGGGAAAGATCCCCTGGAGAAGGACATGGCGACCCACTCCAGGATTCTTGCCTGGAGAATCCCATGGACAGAGGAGCCTGATGGGCTACAGTCCATGAGGTCCCAAAGAATCAGATTGAAGAGACTTAGCGCTGGCGCAGCACAGCAGCCCCAGGTCGCTGATGCAGTTGCTTCGGTCCACCAGCCCTGCTCCTCAGCTCAGGGACTGCAGGTTCCCTCCCTCCAGAAAGGGAAAGGGGGAGAGAAAGGGGTCTCGAGAGCCCCGGTGGTGGCCCTGGACCTACCTGCTGGGTGATCTGGAATCGCTGTAGTGGGAGGACTGGGAGGGGCTGTGGGAGCTGCCGCTGCTGTGGCGATGGGACCTGCGGCCTGGGGGCTCTGCGTGTGGCCTGGGGAGAAATCCAGCGGCATGCAAGTGCGGCCCCACGGAGTGGGCGGATCCCTGGGAAGGCCTGGTGGACGCCTCCTGCACCCACAGCCTGCTGAGAGGGCACCCCGTTCACATAACCCCACCCCAACATCTCCCTCTCTTCCTGTGGCCCTCACACCCCGCTGCACAGTCTCCTATAAAATAATCTCCAAAAAAAAAAAATGACACAAGGCTTGGCCCTGCTGGGTACAGAGCGTGGGCCATTTGTCACTCTTAGGAAAAATAGGAAAAGGACGGCCTTCTGTCTAGGCAGTCCCAGCCCCCCAAGATCTCACCCGGCCCTCAGCTGGTGTTCTCGTGACTGGGCTGGGGGGAGTCGAAAACGCTGAACGTGAAAGGACCCTGGTCTGGGAGTCCACAGGGCCTGGGGGTGGGGGGGGCTCTTGGCTTCATGTCTGAATTTTTCCATTTGGGCAATGGGGATTCGAGAAGGCCAAGGTGGTGTTTTTTTTTTTTTTTTTTTTTGGGGGGGGGGATGCTGAGGGGCTGGAGCGTGGGGCGGGGCACTCACCTTTTCCTCTCTTTGTTCTTTTCTTTTCTTTTGCTCTTGGGACTTCGAGATCTGCAGAAAGCAGAGGCTACCTTGAGAGCACAGCCTGAGCCCTGAGCTGGCTGGGGGAGGAGAGCTGGGCCTTGCAGCCCTGGAGCCAGGCTGTGTCCACCCGTGGATCCTCTCTTATACCCTCCCGGGCTGGTGTGGACTCACCCAGCCCACCCCACTGCTTTGGTCCCTGTTACTCAGCTGGACCTCGTTCCCTCCTTCTGCTGTAAGTCCTGGATCACCCCACTTCTGTTCCCTCTGGGAGTGCCAGAGGAGATGGGGCCACAGTCCCAGAAGGAGGGGGTCACCTGTCCTGTCCTTCTGGCACTGGTCTTGGGGGGAGGACCCTCTGGTGAGGGGCCATGATGGGGTGGCCCCTCCACACCTCATCCAGGTCCCCTGGGCCCCAGGTTCCCTCAGATGGGGTTCTCTAGAGCCAAGCAGGCAAGTCTCACTGCCAGAAATGCTGAGTGCTGGCATGGGGACTCCGCCCCTCCTCAGGGCTG
Source organism: Tragulus kanchil (assembly GCA_022376925.1). NCBI lineage: Eukaryota > Metazoa > Chordata > Mammalia > Artiodactyla > Tragulidae > Tragulus > Tragulus kanchil. Next base: position 150,490,538 of record JAIOJX010000002.1, on the reverse strand, counting down.
CTGGGAGGGGGTCTGGCTCCAGGGCCTACGGGGGTGGGGGACATGACGGGCCACTCAGCTTCCCTCCATGAGGAGTTTTCTACCATTTTCCACATCCCTGCTTCTACCTGGGTTCTAGTCTTCTACCTCCTTCTCTGTAATTCATCCTGAAAAAGTCATTGTCCTGCTCAGAGCTGGTCGCTGGCTCCCCACCCCACTGGGGTGGAGGTTTCATAGTCGGGCAGTCAGGCCTGGTGGGGGCTGGCACCGCCCCCCACAATAACTCCACCTGTAGGCAGGGCCCCCTCACCCTGCTCCTGACCACGGAGCCTTTCCACCTCGAGGAGGTCCTTCTGCCTGCAGGCCCTTCCTCTGCACATTTGGGGTCCTGAGCTTTCTGTCTCCACAGATATACCCCTCGGACACTGGACCAGATACTGTGGTCGGGAAATTCTTGGGGCTCCCAAGGGAAGGCTGACTCACGGAGCAAACGAGGATTGCAAAGGGCCTTCCTCCTCGCTCCCCACCCTCCAGCCCTCTGGCTCTGGGCGACAGAGCAGGACAGGACTCTGGCAAGCCTCCTCCCCTCGCGCTCTGTGGGGAAGCTGGGGCACGGGCCTCGCCCACATCCTCCTGTCCTGCCAACGCGGGGCGCAGCTCACCTGTGCCGCCTCTTCCTCCGGGACCCAGAATCGGACCTGTAGGGCCATCAAAGGGTTCCCTTGAGCCCATGCACAGCCTTGATCATGGGGGGATCCCTCCAAAGTGAGAGGAGGCCCCCTGGGAGAGAGAGTACCTGTCTCGCCGGTGTTTCTTTACGCTTTTCTTCTTCTTGCGAAGGGGCGAGAAGCTCCCACAGCTGTGGACAGTGTGGGGGGTAGGTCTAGTGAGCTGGCGCCCTGAGGGAGGGCGCGGGGGTGGCAGAAACGGCCAGGGAAGTCCGGGCGCCGAGGCCCTGGCCGCTGGAAAGGGGATTCCGGGGCTCCAAGCCAGCGGCCATCGTCCAGTGAACCAAGGCCCTGAGGCCCACTGGGTCCCTGAGAGTCGCTGATGGAGCTGCCCGTGTTGTCCCCTCATCCCCTTTCCAGCCTCCTGGGCACTGTGAGCGAGGACTGCTTCAAACCCAAAGCTCAGAGGCTCCGCGGGGAAGCGCTGGCCTGTTGGCCGTGCCCGGGGCCCAGGCCTGGGGGTGGCCTCGGACTCTCTGCCCCCCAACAGACAGCCTCTCCAGGCCCCGGCTGTCCACCCACCCCCGCCCCTCCCTCCTCACTGACCTGCACTCAGAGTCTAGTCTCCTCTTTTTGCTGAGGGCGGTGCAGAAGGAAGAGGAGACAGACAATTGGACTCGGTTAGTTGGGGGCCCAGACATCTGCCAGGGCCTCACTTGGGACAGGGTAGAAGGCTCCAGTAGGGGTGGGGAGCCCCGGAAGACACCAGCCAACTCCCCCTCTTCCCCAGACCGCTAACCCGTGTGGTGGGTGCAGGACCCATGGCGGAGGTGCTGGGGATGGAGAGCAGGTGGGAGACTGGGCGGGGGAGGCCAATGGGGTGGGCTGGGGTGGGGGTCCCGACGGGGTGGGGGGAATTGGCCTGGCGAAGGGGCGGGCCTATGGTGGGCAGCGTCAGAGCCCTGTCCGCCTAGAGACGGGCACCTGGGGGGTCCCACCGCGCCCCTCCCGCCCCCTTTAGCCGGGTGGCGGCTCTCACCGGCTTCTCCGGTGGCCGCTTTTCTTTTTCTTCTTCTTCTTGGGAGGGGGCGACGCCGAGCTGCTGGACCAGTGCTTGGTCCTGGGTGAGAAGGGGCGGGGGGCGGGGAGGCGGGGCGGGGAGGGCACAGGTGAGGGGGGAGGGGTGGCCGCGCCCCCCTGCCCCCGCCGGGCCGCGGCGGACGCTGACCTGTACCCCCGTTGCCCGCGGTAGCAGGAGGCCGGGCAGTCGCAGTCCACCGGGCCGTCGTCCTCGTCGAAGGCCGCGTAGTCCAGGCCCAGCTCGGCGCCCTCGATCAACCGCGGGGTCTCGGCCACGCTGCGGACGACAGGGACGCTCAGCACCAGCTCCGAGGCCGCGCCCTCCGGTTGCCCCTTTCCCGTAAGATCGGGATGCGCCTGGCACCCGGGTGTGTGCGGCCCGACCCCTGGAAGGTCAGGGGGATCTAGGGTGGCAGGCGGGGAGCCTCCCTCACGGGGACCCAGCCTCAGCAAGGCTGTGTTTTATTCCCATGCTCAACGGTGCCCTATTTTGCCAAAGAGAAAGCAGAGCACGGGGCCCTCCCCCCTCCCCAGCCCCCCTTCTCCGTTCTCACCCTCTGGGAACCCCTTCGCTCGCTGAGTCCCTTCCCGACAGGGATTCTGTGTCCCTCCGTCCCATTCATTGCGCCCCGTCTCCCTCGTGGAGCCTCCTGCATCCTTAATCCCGGAAGCCTAGCCCCAGCCTCTTTCCCTCTCCCCAGCCCCCCTTTTCCTCTCTGAGTGTCTCCCCCTGTGTCCTCTCCGCGGGCCCTGGGCCCCTCCCTCCGCACCCGGCCCACCCCCTCGCCAGGATTCACAGCCTCTCCTCATCCTCCTGGGGGCTCTCCTCCTGCGGCCCGCCTGTCATCAATCACTGCCCAGGGGCAGGGGCGCCGGCCTCAGCAGTCTGCCTGCCTGCGATGCTCCCCATCCATCTTGGCGCGCTCTCTCCCCTTCACTCAGCAGGGACCGCTGCCTCAGGTCCCCCACTCCTGGCTCAGGAGCCCCAGCCGCCTTCCGCTGCTCGTTTGCTCCTTGCAGGCACTTGGAAGAGTGACCGCGGTGGGTGGTTTGGTCGCTCAGTCGTGTCCGACTCTTGTGACCCCGTGGACTGCAGCCCGCCAGGCTCCTCTGTCCTTGGGATTCTCCAGGCAAAGATACTGGAGTGGACTGCCATTTCCTTCTCCATGGAAGAGTGATACTTTGCCCGTAAAGGCTCTGCTTAAGGCAAGAGGGGGAGCACTGAGTTGCAGAAGTGCCCTAATTAGGCGCTGTCCCTGAGTCACTGTGAGACCGGTGCTGGTCACACTCCCTCTCTGAGCCTCTTTTCTAAGTGGAGAATGCTAATTAATTACCTTATAGGATGGTTATGACAAGTCCCTGATGTCCTAGATGCTGTGCAACTTTGTTTTCCATTGGACATGCCCAGAAATGATCCTCCAAAAGCCCAGATTCACGGTGCTCGCTCCCTATCGTCCATGTTTCATTCTGTGCTGGCTCCGACAGCACCCCTCCCAGGTGGAGGCTCAGCCCTGGTTTCCCCAGGCTCGTCCTCTTCCTGCCCAGAGCGAGGGAGGCCCGGGTTCGGATGGCAGAGCGGTAAAGACAGGACATGAGCTTTGGATTCCCACAGACAGGACTGCATCCAGGCATGACCACGGTCTCTGGGGCTCCGGGTTCTTATCTCCACAATGAGGAGAATAGCTGAGCTTTGAGGAGAGGATTAAGTATGCGTCTGTCTAGGAAGCTCCTGACAGGAGGCCCGGCCTCGACTGTGATCCGGCGCACACGATGGTCATCCTTGCTAGACAGAGAGACCTCTGTCGGACACTCAGACATTAACACCCCCTCCTCCAGGGAGAAAAGTGGTTCGAACACGTGAAAGAAAGACAGAGCGAGATCACAGCCACTAGTTGAGAGAATTTTCAGGGACAGGTCTCCAGCAGAGCGCCCACTAAGAAGCTCTTTGAAGACTGATTTTGTATTAGGAAAAAGAAGAAGAATGTAACCCAAATAGGACAGGGTTAGCTAGTTTTGAGGATCGTGTCAAGAAAGTCAGTTGGTGGGCTTCCCTGGTGGTCCAGTGGTGAAGACTCTGGGCTCCCACTGCAGGGGGCACCGGTTTGATCCCCGGTCAGGGCACTAAGAGCCCACACACCTCAGGGTGCAACGAGAATAAAAAAAGGATGTCATCTGGATTCCAAACACCATCCTGGCCCTGGCAGCCTAGAAGCCACACAGGTGTTCAGAGAGGTCTTTCTTGGGGGTCGGGGGATGGAGGCTTATGTCAATGCCCCCCACATCCCTTCATGCAGATCTCTCCCTCTTCCCACGCTCCTCTTTCCGGAGCCAGGGCCTCCTACTTAAGGCAAGAGGGGGAGCACTGAGCTGCAGAAGTGCCCTAATTAGGCGCTGTCCCTGAGTCACTGTGAGACCGGTGCTGGTCACACTCCCTCTCTGAGCCTCTTTTCTAAGTGGAGAATGCTAATTAATTACCTTATAGGATGGTTATGACAAGTCCCTGATGTCCTAGATGCTGTGCAACTTTGTTTTCCATTGGACATGCCCAGAAATGATCCTCCAAAAGCCCAGATTCACGGTGCTCGCTCCCTATCGTCCATGTTTCATTCTGTGCTGGCTCCGACAGCACCCCTCCCAGGTGGAGGCTCAGCCCTGGTTTCCCCAGGCTCGTCCTCTTCCTGCCCAGAGCGAGGGAGGCCCGGGTTCGGATGGCAGAGCGGTAAAGACAGGACATGAGCTTTGGATTCCCACAGACAGGACTGCATCCAGGCATGACCACGGTCTCTGGGGCTCCGGGTTCTTATCTCCACAATGAGGAGAATAGCTGAGCTTTGAGGAGAGGATTAAGTATGCGTCTGTCTAGGAAGCTCCTGACAGGAGGCCCGGCCTCGACTGTGATCCGGCGCACACGATGGTCATCCTTGCTAGACAGAGAGACCTCTGTCGGACACTCAGACATTAACACCCCCTCCTCCAGGGAGAAAAGTGGTTCGAACACGTGAAAGAAAGACAGAGCGAGATCACAGCCACTAGTTGAGAGAATTTTCAGGGACAGGTCTCCAGCAGAGCGCCCACTAAGAAGCTCTTTGAAGACTGATTTTGTATTAGGAAAAAGAAGAAGAATGTAACCCAAATAGGACAGGGTTAGCTAGTTTTGAGGATCGTGTCAAGAAAGTCAGTTGGTGGGCTTCCCTGGTGGTCCAGTGGTGAAGACTCTGGGCTCCCACTGCAGGGGGCACCGGTTTGATCCCCGGTCAGGGCACTAAGAGCCCACACACCTCAGGGTGCAACGAGAATAAAAAAAGGATGTCATCTGGATTCCAAACACCATCCTGGCCCTGGCAGCCTAGAAGCCACACAGGTGTTCAGAGAGGTCTTTCTTGGGGGTCGGGGGATGGAGGCTTATGTCAATGCCCCCCACATCCCTTCATGCAGATCTCTCCCCTCTTCCCCACGCTCCTCTTTCCGGAGCCAGGGCCTCCTACTTCCTGTCCCCGAAATCTCCAGCCCCTCGGCCAGGCCCAGGGCTCATTACCCCCAACAGCCTTCAGCCGCACACATGCCTGACACACGAAGCGTCGACTTTAGTGACGCAAAACACACTGCACCACAAACATTGTGTGGGTGAGCCAGTGGGAGGAGGGAATGTCCCTTCATCCTGACACGAAAATGATAAAGGTTATTTACAAAATCAAGTAGCTCAGTGCGGGGCCTACTTTCTACAGGAATCCTTCTCCTCTGCTGACACTGAGCTGGGTTAGCCTCTGAGTCCAGGCCTTCCGGGGACCCCTGGCCCTAGACATGTCTTTCATCTCTACCCCTGTGCTTGGGACATGGCTCCCTCCCCTCTGCCCCATCCTCCCTCCCTGGGACCTTATCCTTTGACCTCTCTTACTTTCCAGTCCTTTCTAGGAGGCTGACTTGGGGTCCTTCATCAGCTGGAAGCATTGAAAGATGGGCATCGGGACCTCCCTGGTGGCCCAGTGGCTGAGACTCTGCTCCTCATGCAGGGGACCCAGGCTCAGTCCCTGGCCGGGGAACTAGATTCTATGTGCTGCAACGAAGAATTTACATGTTGCAGCCACATAAAAAGGTCCTGCATGATGCAATGACGATCCCACAGGCCGCAACTAAGACCTGATGTAGGCAAATAAATAAATGTTTTTAAACAAGGAGAAGACAGGCGCAGAGGAGACGCACATTTGGAGAGACGTACGAGGCCGGAGAACCTCCTGGTAAGCCTTGTCCTGGCAGTTCCAGGATGGAAATGGGCTTAGGCTGGGGCCTCTTTCGCTGGAGCTGTGAGGCTGGTCCTACCACCTCCACTGTGCAGGCTCTCCCAGCTAGAACACTGGGTTCTCTTGTCCTAACCTGCCTGGCTCATACTACAATATATATCATAAATAATACGAGTCATAAGAATGCTTTCTAATGTTTAAATGGTCCCTCCATGGTTCACATCCCCACTCAAAACCACTTCCTGATTTAGAGAAACTGTCCCCATTTCAGAGATGAGAAAGCTGAGGCCCAGGGATGCAAAGAAATATCTATGGTTTGGGGCCCTTTGATTAGGAATATAAGTTCACCTAAGCAGGTGGCTTTGAGGATCCACATGCATGCAGGATGGCCCTGGATGCTCCTGGCTGGGCTTCCTTGCTGTGGATGTTAGCGCGGCCATCCCCTCCCAGCTCTGTAGGCACAGTTGTGAGTGGGCACACTGAATCCTAGACGTGTTTAGTGTTTCCTACTCTTAAGCTCACATTTGTTAGCTAGTTTACTCCTCCCTGCACCAGGGACTAGGCAAGGGAGGGGTTCCTCCCCAGGACAGAACACACCGAGCCCCCCAGGGCGGACCCGTGTAGGCCCCACAGAGTCCACGGCAGAGGGACCAAGGACGAATCAGGGCCGAGGCCACCCCTGCCCCGGACACCTGTTGGACGGACGGGCTGCCCCGGGCAGAGCCCGGAGCTGAGGAGAGATACCGGTCACAGGCCCTTCCTCCTGAGAGCAGCATCCCTAGTGAACTACTTCTGTTTTCCTTTTGCCAGCAGCCCGATGGCCAAGTGACAGATGGATGAGACCAGACAGAGGAGGAGGGATCCGGGCGAAGGGGCGGCCCCCTCTGCCCACTCCGGTGGCGCACACAGCACACGCGCCAGGCCTGCTGGAGTGAGCTGGCGAGGGAGAGGGGGCGGTGGAGGAGGGGGGCGGGAACAGAGATAAATCAGGCCTGGGGCCCCTCCTGTAGCGCCTCACAGCACGGGGCAAATACACGAGACACTTTGTGACCCCATGGACGGTGGCCCGGCAGGCTCCTCTGTCCATGGACTTCTCCAGCAAGAATACGGGAGTGGGTGGCCATTCTCTTCCCCAGGGGATCCTCCCAATCCGGGGACTGAACCCCGGGTCCCCCACATTGCAGGTAGATTTATTGTCTGAGCCACCAGCCACACCGATCATGACCTTGTCTTCACTGTCCGTCTTCAAGGTTCTAGTGGGTTCCCAGAACCCCACCAGGCTATGTTCTCCCCTGCTTCTGGAGCTGGAGTCCTCCTTGACTGTGGAGTCTTCCAGAAGCTGCCTCTTCCAGGAAACCTTTCCTGACCAGCCACCCTCGCCTGTCTCTCTCTTCCCCCACCAAAATGGCGCCGAGCCTGAGACTAAACAGTTCGAGGGGCCACACTGTTTCTTCTTGTCGGTAGCTGCCTGGGTTTCAGGTTGGAGGTTTGCATTTCCACCCGGAGAGCAGGGGGCATATCTTTTTCTTCCTCCCTCTGGCCTCGTGGCACTAGCCTGGAGCTGGGTGTAGAGCACAGACCTGCAGGGACATTTCTTCTGAGGACAGACCTTGCAACCTTTCCACGACATCTTTCTCAATGCGTCCTGGTTCTTAAATGCATCATTCGTTCACTCAAGGAAAGAAAAGATCAGACCTACTGGAAAAGATAGGCAGAGCCCAGGAGCTTCCTCCAGGACAGAACACACCGAGCCCAGGGCGGACCCGTGTAGGCCCCACAGAGTCCACGGCAGAGGGACCAGGACCAATCAGGGCCGAGGCCACCCCTGCCCCGGACACCTGTTGGACGGACGGGCTGCCTGGCAGAGCCCGGAGCTGAGGAGAGATACGGTCACAGGCCCTTCCTCCTGAGAGCAGCATCCCTAGTGAACTACTTCTGTTTTCCTTTTGCCAGCAGCCCGATGGCCAAGTGACAGATGGATGAGACCAGACAGAGGAGGAGGGATCCGGGCGAAGGGGCGGCCCCCTCTGCCCACTCCGGTGGCGCACACAGCACATGCGCCAGGCCTGCTGGAGTGAGCTGGCGAGGGAGAGGGGGCGGTGGAGGAGGGGGGCGGGAACAGAGATAAATCAGGCCTGGGGCCCCTCCTGTAGCGCCCCACAGCACGGGGCAAATACACGAGACACTTTGTGACCCCATGGACGGTGGCCCGGCAGGCTCCTCTGTCCATGGACTTCTCCAGCAAGAATACGGGAGTGGGTGGCCATTCTCTTCCCCAGGGGATCCTCCCAATCCGGGGACTGAACCCCGGGTCCCCCACATTGCAGGTAGATTTATTGTCTGAGCCACCAGCCACACCGATCATGACCTTGTCTTCACTGTCCGTCTTCAAGGTTCTAGTGGGTTCCCAGAACCCCACCAGGCTATGTTCTCCCCTGCTTCTGGAGCTGGAGTCCTCCTTGACTGTGGAGTCTTCCAGAAGCTGCCTCTTCCAGGAAACCTTTCCTGACCAGCCACCCTAGCCTGTCTCTCTCTCTTCCCCCACCAAAATGGCGCCGAGCCTGAGACTAAACAGTTCGAGGGGCCACACTGTTTCTTCTTGTCGGTAGCTGCCTGGGTTTCAGGTTGGAGGTTTGCATTTCCACCCGGAGAGCAGGGGGCATATCTTTTTCTTCCTCCCTCTGGCCTCGTGGCACTAGCCTGGAGCTGGGTGTAGAGCACAGACCTGCAGGGACATTTCTTCTGAGGACAGACCTTGCAACCTTTCCACGACATCTTTCTCAATGCGTCCTGGTTCTTAAATGCATCATTCGTTCACTCAAGGAAAGAAAAGATCAGACCTACTGGAAAAGACTTGGGAGTCATCCACCAACAGGAGAGCCTTCCAGCTGGGGTTGGATGAGATTCCCAGGATGGAGAGAGAAGGCAGACCTGCGTGGGGAAGAGACCTGGGACCCCACGGATCCATCGGGGAAGCCAGCATTGAAGAAGTGAGTAGGGGCGAGGGAGGAGCAGGAAGAAAGTCACAAAGAGCTGAATCTCGGAAGCCAGGGAGAGGGAAAGCAGGTTTCCAGAGGGATGTGGAGGCCTGTGCCAGGAGAGGCCAGGTGTGCAGGGGAGCCCAGGCCATGCCAAGCAAGACTCAGACAAACCACAGCCGAAGCAGGCCACGGGAGTCAAGGGGGCGGAAGCCAGATCTCCGTGGCTTAAGGAAGTGGAGACAATGTGTACCACATGCTCTACAGAAATCTGGTGCAGAAAAGAGAGAAATGTGTGGGTTGGCAGCTGGAGGAGAAAGCCGGGTTGAGGAAGGACCGGAAGTAGATTAAGAGGAAGGCGCCCAGGGCAGGGCAGAACGGCAGGTGTGGGCTGGAGCGGCGGTTATTGCAGGAAGGGCCTCGAGAAGGTGGCCAAGGCAGGTTCTGGAGGAGGCCTCCTGCCCTCACACGGGATGGAAGAGGAGAGGGCGGCTGATTTTCCAGGGGAGCCCTCCCTGGGGGCCTTTGAGGGGGCATGGCTCAGAAAGGGAGGACCTGACGGTTTTGGAGGTGGTGTGGCCTGTAGTGGAAGGATCTGACTGTCGGGAGGTGTGAGGTGACAGGGAGGGAGGGGCTCACTCGGGTTCGCTGGGAATCTGCGGGGTGTCACTGAGGCGGGCGCAGCAGCTGCTGATGGGGTGCTGTGAGTCTGGCAGGCTGGGGAGAAGCGGGTGGTATTGGTGTGACTTGTTCCCACCTTGTGGGGAGGAGAGAGCAGGCCAGGGCTCCCCGGATCGCCCACAGGCCCCCCACAAGCCTGAGGTTGCCCTGACTCTGCTTCCTTTCTTTTTTTTCCCCTCCCTTTTGGCCATGCCTCCCGGCATCTGAGATCTTAGTTCCTTGATCAGCGATGGAATCTGTGCCCCCGGCCGCAGAAGCATGGCATTCTAGCCACGGCACCACCAGGGAAGTTCCCCAACTCTGCTTCTGCTCCTACTCAAGCCAGAGAGGTGAGGTTTAGAGGGGTCAGGAGGGGAACCCCTCCATCCCGAACAGTCCAGAATTGCTATAGATGGGGCTTCCCTGTCCCCTAGGCCCATCCCCTGCTGCCATGCTGGTTGCCCTTGAGACAGCAGCAGGGAAAATCACTCAGAAGATGCTGCTGTCATGTCACTTTCCTGCCAGCAAAGCTGCACAGGGACGTGGGGTCTCAGCCAGACGCCTGCCACCCAGTCGTGCCCGGACGCCGGCAGAGCCAGGCGGGCCCCGGCCTCCTTCGGCAGCTGCTCACACTCTATGGTTTTGAGCGGCTGCTGGTTCCCTGAGACAGGGTCTGCCCCCCTGTAACCTCCTTGTCTTATCCGAAGCCCACGGTGGGGGGTGTCTCACAGCACCCAGTGCTCCTCCTGGCCTGTGGCGGCTGCAGAAAGCTCACCCCCACAGAGCCCGTGCTCTCTTTATCAGTTGGGTCTTTGGTCAAACCAGTGACGGCTTTTTGATACATCGATGATTTCTCTCCAGAGCCTGGAGGCAGCTGTCTAGGCAGCCATAGTTGGGGCGGAGGGACTAGTCTATCAGCTGTCGACCGCTCTGCCACGGAACACTTCCGAAGTCTCCTGGTTCGCAGCCCAGGATTCCCTGAGATGAACTCTGGGCTGCCTCTCCCCGGGCCACAGACAGAACCCAGGGAGGCAGGAGAGGACTTCAGCGATGCCCAGGTGCCCAGCGGCTCTTGCCTGGTGCCCGGCCAGGCCAGCGCTTCCGGTGGAAAGACAGCTGCTGATGGGGTGCTGTGAGTCTGGCAGGCTGGGGAGAAGCGGGTGGTATTGGTGTGACTTGTTCCCACCTTGTGGGGAGGAGAGAGCAGGCCAGGGCTCCCCGGATCGCCCACAGGCCCCCCACAAGCCTGAGGTTGCCCTGACTCTGCTTCCTTTCTTTTTTCCCTCCCTTTTGGCCATGCCTCCCGGCATCTGAGATCTTAGTTCCTTGATCAGCGATGGAATCTGTGCCCCCGGCCGCAGAAGCATGGCATTCTAGCCACGGCACCACCAGGGAAGTTCCCCAACTCTGCTTCTGCTCCTACTCAAGCCAGAGAGGTGAGGTTTAGAGGGGTCAGGAGGGGAACCCCTCCATCCCGAACAGTCCAGAATTGCTATAGATGGGGCTTCCCTGTCCACTAGGCCCATCCCCTGCTGCCATGCTGGTTGCCCTTGAGACAGCAGCAGGGAAAATCACTCAGAAGATGCTGCTGTCATGTCACTTTCCTGCCAGCAAAGCTGCACAGGGACGTGGGGTCTCAGCCAGACGCCTGCCACCCAGTCGTGCCCGGACGCCGGCAGAGCCAGGCGGGCCCCGGCCTCCTTCGGCAGCTGCTCACACTCTATGGTTTTGAGCGGCTGCTGGTTCCCTGAGACAGGGTCTGCCCCCCTGTAACCTCCTTGTCTTATCCGAAGCCCACGGTGGGGGGTGTCTCACAGCACCCAGTGCTCCTCCTGGCCTGTGGCGGCTGCAGAAAGCTCACCCCCACAGAGCCCGTGCTCTCTTTATCAGTTGGGTCTTTGGTCAAACCAGTGACGGCTTTTTGATACATCGATGATTTCTCTCCAGAGCCTGGAGGCAGCTGTCTAGGCAGCCATAGTTGGGGCGGAGGGACTAGTCTATCAGCTGTCGACCGCTCTGCCACGGAACACTTCCGAAGTCTCCTGGTTCGCAGCCCAGGATTCCCTGAGATGAACTCTGGGCTGCCTCTCCCCCCGCCGGGCCACAGACAGAACCCAGGGAGGCAGGGAGAGGACTTCAGCGATGCCCAGGTGCCCAGCGGCTCTTGCCTGGTGCCCCGGGCCAGGCCAGCGCTTCCGGTGGAAAGACCCGTGCCCTCTAGTCGCCTCTTCTTTCTTCCCACCCCCAGCCCCGAACTGAGTGAGGCTGGGGAAAGGCTGCCCAGGGCCGGCCCGAGCCTGCACCCTCCCCCTGCCCTTGCCTTCCCCACCCAGGCAGCACTCACATGTGGCCCCCAGGCCGGTCCTCCCGGGTGAGCATTCCCTCCTTCTCCATCAGCATCTGCCGGAAAGTCCTGACCTTCTGCCGGGTCTCCTCCTCCGAGTACCTGTGGGGGCCACAGGGGACCTGAGGACTGCTGTCTTGGCTTCAGTTTCCTCCCCACGCCCCCACCCCTAGCCCGTCCACCCAGCCCTCAGGCATGGGGGCACTTTCCAGTCTGCAATTACCTGTCCAAGGTCACACCACCAACAGGGGTCTCAACACTGGGGAGCACCCAGCCTACCCCTCGTGTACCCGATCAGTCAACCAACCGACTCAACAAACTACCATGCAAACCCGCACAGAAACTAAAGGACGTGCTCCCAGAGGTGGGGCGACCTCCCAGGGGAGACGGGGCTCTCCCTCCTGACCCTCCCTCACCCCAGGCTGCGGTCCTTCTCTGGAGACATTTTAGGGGAGAAGGGAGACCCCCTGACCTTGACACATACGTGTGTCTTTTCTGCTTTCCTCTCCAGAGCCTGGGGAGGTCCTCAGCACATCCCTGCCTCTACAAGGGCAAGGCGCCCAAGTGGCCGGGGCAGGATCCCAGGGGTAGACCCACGGCTTCCCAGCTTGGGGTAGGGGTGGGGTGCATGAAGTCTGGGCCTTTTCCACTCCACTCCCTCTCCGTCCCTGAGTGCAGTCTCAGGCTGGGGACCAAAACCCCAGACTTATCTACTGTTCATCTTTGGTCCTACATCCTGGGGTCGTTGTCACCTGCCCTCCAAGCCTGTGTCCCTGCTCACCCCCGGGGGTCTGTGCTCGCACCCGCTGCTCAGCAGCTGTTGCGGACAGAGTCTTGGCTCCCAGGCTCCCACCCTCTCCTCCTCCTGGGCTGCCCGGGACAGAGAACACAGTGGCCAAGTAGGAACTGGAGTCCCACCGTGTCCCCCGTGTGACCAGGCGCTCTGGGCGCACAGCAAGCCCACCCCACCCCACTCAGCTTGTCCATGAACATGGTCCACTATTCCCTGCCAGGGACCCCATCTCTTCTCTTCCCTCTTCCCTCCTCTCCTTCAACAAGCATTTGGGGTTGACTGAGCCTTTTTTGGAGAGCGGTTTGGCATTTCCGTTCAAAAGCTTTTTTTTTTTAAAAAAGAAAAGGAATACAGCTTTTGATTCATAAATTAACTTCCAGGTTTACTCTGTGGAAATAACCACGGCTGAGCACAAAGATCCGAGTCCTGGGAAGGTTACAGCAGAATGACTCCTCCTGCCTCCTCAGCCAGGTTAGGGGCCTGCACTCGTGTTTCCATAGCAACCTCAGCCTCCTGGTTCCTGGCAGGTGGCTTCTGGGCTGTTCATCGTCTGTGGACTCTGCTGCATCCTGCAGTGGCCTGGGAGTTCCCTAAGGACAGGGACCTGGTCGGTGTGAACTGCCATGGTGTCCCCAGCGCCTGGCACCCGGCCTGTCCCAGGGGACCTCCGGAAATGGTTTTGAATTCTGGTGCCTCTGTTTTTGAATCCCAGTGCCCCTACTCTCTAGATCTGTGACCTTGGACAAGTCTACCTACTTCTCTTGGTCTGAGCCTGTACATCTGTGAAATGGGATAGTAACCTGTCTTTCAAGAGTGTCATAGGATGAAGGGAGATGATACACAAAAGCACTTTGCGCAGTGCCTGGCACACAGTAGGTGCTCAATAAATGGCGGTGATTGAGGATTATTTGTCCCAGAGTGATGGGGACAGAGGGTCTGGTCATCCCAGGCTCTGTGCCTTGTTCTATCTTAGAACCCCTCCCAGGTCAGCATGGTCCCGGGTCAGGGACCCCTGGACCTCTCCCCTCTGCTCTTCGTGGAGGTAAAGGCTGAGATGGAGAAGGAGGCTGCTACCCAAATCATCCACTCCTTGCGGATGTGGCAGCACCTGCCATCTGAAGGCCATGCAGGAGGCCCGGCTGGCTAACCATCAAGGGCTTAGACAGAAGAAGAGGGCATGCGGGGCAAGGATGCCAGTCTCCACGTCCCAGCCTCCCGGCTCGGCGGCTCCCCCAGCCAGGCCTGGCTCCCTCACTGCCACGCCACTCTCTGGGAAGGACGCGCCCAATTCATTTTTGCTTTGGGGACTTCCTGAGTTGCCCTCTGGGGCTGATCTTCAGCACAGCTCTGGGGAGGCGGGGTGGCCTTCCTAGTCGCATTGTACAGATGAGGACCTAGGGCAGGAGGGTGGGGCTGGAAGCTCCAAACCCAGCTCAGCTGACCTCATGGGAAGGTGCTTGGGTAGGAGGGATGCTGGGGAGCCAGGGCTGGAGCATCCCCTCACTGTCCCTGCCCCCACAGTGACTGTCAGCGGAGAGAGAGGCTGCCCAGAAAGACGGCCCCCAGGGCAGCATCAGTCACCACCGAATCAGCCGCCATCCATCAATGTTAAGAGAGGGATTGCTTTTTAATGGGGCCAGAGAACGTGTGTTTCCGTGACTAGTGGGAATATTTGTCAAATGCCTGAGAACCTGGTAAATAAGCGCGAATGAACCAGCGTTTCTGGAAATGGATATTAATGACTGGGTTTTAACAGAACAAGAGTCTCTAGGGGGCTTCCCTGGTGGTCCAGTGGGTAAGGACACCGCCTTGCAGTGCAAGAGGCGCCGGTTCGATCCCTGGCCTGGGAAGATCCCACGTGCCGTGGAGCGACTGGACCGATGTGTCCAACTACTGAGCTGGAGCTCTGGAGCGCATGTGCCCAGAGCCGGCGCTCTGCGACAAGAGAGGCCACTGCGAAGGGAGGCCCACACAGGCCAAAGAACAAAGATGGATGAAAACAGATGAAAGACCAATAGAAGTGGCAAAAAAAAAAGTCTCTAGGGTTTGTGCAGCACTTTCTGAGGACTGGCTGCGGTGTGGGAGCCCCGCCCCAGAACCCTCAGAACAACCCCCTATTTAACAGGCCAGTGGCAGTGGCTTTCCCAAGGTCACCGGCCGGGGCTGGAAGCTCGTTGGGTTCCGGAGCAGCTGTGCCCTCTACCAACTGGGCAGGCGTGGAGGGGAGAGGGTTGGTAACTGGAGAGCTAGGTTTGTGGGAGACTCCAGTCTAAGGACCACCTGGAGTGGGGGCTTGGGTGGGGGAAGGGTCCCTGTGGGGTGCATCCCAGAGAGGAATGAGCCCTTGATGCTAGGGGATCGGACACATGCCAAGGACATGGTCAGGTGCCACCCCCCCTCCACCTGAGGCTGCCCTCCTGGGATAATAAGCCTGCCAGGGCAGGGGGCCATTCACCGGGCGGTAGGGACTTGAGGGGAGGAGGCGCCATGAGTGAGGGCCTTTAGGAGTTCCCTGGAAAGCTGGGGCTTGGCGAAGGGGAGGGCTTGCCTAAGGGGAAAGTTCGGTGAAGGGGGAGGGGCTTATGAAGGGGAGGGGCTTATGAAGGGGGAGGGCTCTGTGGAGGGGGGCATTGCCAGTGGAAGAGGGCGGGGCTTGTGCGGGGAAGCCGGTATTTTCCTAGAATGGAGCACGGAAGACTGGCTCTGGTCTGTCCCAGACATCCTGTTCCCTAGCAACGCCCACCCGCCCGCACTCCCTCCACTCCTCGAGTCTCCCAATTCAGCAGGATCTGCAGGTTTAATTAAGGTCTGAGCCTCTCTGCAGAAGGATACTCCACGCCCCGCCCTAACCCCTGGGGATCTCATTTCTTCGGTCACATCCACAGTTCATCAAGCCTGTTTTCATTACCATCTGGAAGCCTCCTTTCAGTCTGTCTTCAACAGCCTTCCACCCGTCCATCCCTCTCTGCAGGGGCCCTCTCCACCCCCACCTGGTCCCCAGCTGGAGGTGAACACCAAGTTCCTGTGCCCTTTTCTTACTAGCGGCCCTGCCTGGCAGCCTCGGTCTTGCCTTCCTGAGAGCCTCTAGTAGCAGTGACGATCCCTCTCTGAGCCTCACTGTCTTCTGGGCTCCACAGGGACAAGTGAGCCTTGTCTTGGCTGCCTCGTGGGGATGAACAGACAAAGGTGTGGCTTGGAGGGACTGCTGTACACAGGCGGTCGGCCCCCATGTGGCTCCAGCCCCAGTGCCCTGGGCCCTTCTAACAGGCCAGTGGCAGTGGTTTTCCCGGTGGGGCTGGAAGCTCGTTGGGTTCCGAGCAGCTGTGCCCTCTACCAACTGGGCAGGCGTGGAGGGGAGAGGGTTGGTAACTGGAGAGCTAGGTTTGTGGGAGACTCCAGTCTAAGGACCACCTGGAGTGGGGGCTTGGGTGGGGGAAGGGTCCCTGTGGGGTGCATCCCAGAGAGGAATGAGCCCTTGATGCTAGGGGATCGGACACATGCCAAGGACATGGTCAGGTGCCACCCCCCCTCCACCTGAGGCTGCCCTCCTGGGATAATAAGCCTGCCAGGGCAGGGGGCCATTCACCGGGCGGTAGGGACTTGAGGGGAGGAGGCGCCATGAGTGAGGGCCTTTAGGAGTTCCCTGGAAAGCTGGGGCTTGGCGAAGGGGAGGGCTTGCCTAAGGGGAAAGTTCGGTGAAGGGGGAGGGGCTTATGAAGGGGAGGGGCTTATGAAGGGGGAGGGCTCTGTGGAGGGGGGCATTGCCAGTGGAAGAGGGCGGGGCTTGTGCGGGGAAGCCGGTATTTTCCTAGAATGGAGCACGGAAGACTGGCTCTGGTCTGTCCCAGACATCCTGTTCCCTAGCAACGCCCACCCGCCCGCACTCCCTCCACTCCTCGAGTCTCCCAATTCAGCAGGATCTGCAGGTTTAATTAAGGTCTGAGCCTCTCTGCAGAAGGATACTCCACGCCCCGCCCTAACCCCTGGGGATCTCATTTCTTCGGTCACATCCACAGTTCATCAAGCCTGTTTTCATTACCATCTGGAAGCCTCCTTTCAGTCTGTCTTCAACAGCCTTCCACCCGTCCATCCCTCTCTGCAGGGGCCCTCTCCACCCCCACCTGGTCCCCAGCTGGAGGTGAACACCAAGTTCCTGTGCCCTTTTCTTACTAGCGGCCCTGCCTGGCAGCCTCGGTCTTGCCTTCCTGAGAGCCTCTAGTAGCAGTGACGATCCCTCTCTGAGCCTCACTGTCTTCTGGGCTCCACAGGGACAAGTGAGCCTTGTCTTGGCTGCCTCGTGGGGATGAACAGACAAAGGTGTGGCTTGGAGGGACTGCTGTACACAGGCGGTCGGCCCCCATGTGGCTCCAGCCCCAGTGCCCTGGGCCCTTCTGGTTTCTCAGCTCTGACAGTGCCTGCCTGATGGGCAGGCGCTGCTCCCAACTTGGCCTCCCTCAGCAGCCAGCCCAGTAGTTTCAAAGTACTCAGGCAGATGCGGAAAGGAGCCTTGGGAACTCCAGGTTTCCTCGGAGCTGCAGAGAGGGGAATAGGTTTGTTCTCTATTTCTTTGCCTCCAGCTACTCAGGTGATGGCTGTCCTGTCTCCACTGGATTTTCATGGGAGGTCCCTAAACCCTCACTGACTGATAAGCAGTTCCTTCTCAGCCTGAGGAAAGCATGGGCTTTCTCCTTGGCTCCTGCGACGCTAAGCCCAGGTCAGAGGTTGACACAGAGCAGGAGTTCAGGACAGGTTATTGGTAGAATAAAGTTATATATGAAGGAAAGCTCAGCGGGACTCGCAATGGTTCAGATGCTAATCTTTCCGGCTCGGGGATCCCAAGGCTGGCCCCGCCCCGCCCCGCCCCCTCCCCGGCTCACCCCTGTTCCTCCATCATCTCCTGCAGCTCCATGCACTTGAGCTCCACGCGTCGCTTGCGCTCATGGTCCAGGATCTCGCGGTGCGCGCGCTTCACCAGGCCGGGCTCCGCGGCGCGCGGCTCCTCCTCGGCCCGCGGCCAGGCCCCTGACGAGGCGCCGGGCTGCGGGAAGCCATTCGCCGCGTCGGGCGGGGAGGGCACGCTGGCCGCCCCGTTGTTCACTGTGGAGGACATGGTGGCTGTCCCCGGAGCTGCTGGCCTCGGTCCTGCGGGACAGACACAGATACCCGGCGGAATGGTCACTTCTCGGCCACCTGCTAAGCTCCTCTCGGCGCGGGTTAATCCTGGAGATTTAAAGGCCCACTCATGGCTCTAATCCGCTTCCCCTCTGGTAGCAGAGCCAGGCCGCGGTAGGTTTGCACCTGTGGGTCACACCTCAGGGAATGAGGGGCCATCGGACACTGGGCCTTCCCCATCGGTAAGGTGGGTGGATTCAGGCCGGGCTAGATGGTCTCTAAGGAGCTTTGTCACCTTCAGGGACCTAGTAACTACCCAGGACAGCGCTCTCTGCTGTGTACCAGTGCCTGGGCCTGCCTACCTGGCCTCTGCCTGCACACCTGCTGGCAATGCCTGGGGTTTTACCCCTTCTACTCCCCAATACCCATTTTTCTGGCTCTGGCCCCTAGACTCACAGACCGGGATGTTCTTCCCCCATCCCGGTCTGCTCCCAACAGCCCTGCAGAGATGGGAAGACAGAACTTTCTCCAGGCTCAACTCCGTTCCCACCGCAGATGCAGTTTCCAGTTCCCACTTCGATCTGGATACCTTTTCCAAAGTCACCATTCCAGATGGGGGCTGATCCGGATTGAAGCCCACCAGGACTGTCCTCTCCTTTGTTCTGGAGACACTGCTTTTGAGGATATGACCAAAAGCAGCACTGATAGTAACTGGCAGCCTCATCCTTCGACTGGCTCAGGGTGGGGTGGGAGTCAGCATGGCTCCGGAGGGGAGAAGGGGAGAAGCCGTGGCTCGATGGCCCAAAGTAGAGTGTGAACCTGCACGCGCCCTGCGCACGGGTGTGTACACACACACACACACACAGACCCCCAAGGACTTATCTTAACAGAGGGGAGGCACCTCCTGAGCTATTTCTATTTCCTTTCTTCAAGGCTCTGCTAGTTGCTAAGCAACAGGGAGGCCTCCTTCCCAGGGAGTGGGATGGGAGGGAGGTGGGAAGAGAAGCAACTGGGCATGTCTGGACACCCCAGATGGGGCCTTCCTGCAATACACCCACCAACACAATCTGACCTCACTGCCTCAAAGTGAGGGGGTGAAGGGTGTTCAGAGCCATGGAGTCTGAAAGGCAGAGAAGAGAGGGGAGACCAGGAGAGGAGAAGGGCTCTGAGGGGGCCAGTGACCGGAGGAGACAGTGGTAACATGAGCTCCATTCATGTATTCATCTACCCAAGTGCTGGGTTCGAGGCCAGACTTCTCCATGCCTTGCTGTGTGACCCTGAGGATGTTGTTGCCTTCTCTGAGCCTCTGTTCTCAACCTGTGTCTGGGTTTTGAGGAATCATTCTGCAAGGTGGGTGGATTCAGGCCGGGCTAGATGGTCTCTAAGGAGCTTTGTCACCTTCAGGGACCTAGTAACTACCCAGGACAGCGCTCTCTGCTGTGTACCAGTGCCTGGGCCTGCCTACCTGGCCTCTGCCTGCACACCTGCTGGCAATGCCTGGGGTTTTACCCCTTCTACTCCCCAATACCCATTTTTCTGGCTCTGGCCCCTAGACTCACAGACCGGGATGTTCTTCCCCCATCCCGGTCTGCTCCCAACAGCCCTGCAGAGATGGGAAGACAGAACTTTCTCCAGGCTCAACTCCGTTCCCACCGCAGATGCAGTTTCCAGTTCCCACTTCGATCTGGATACCTTTTCCAAAGTCACCATTCCAGATGGGGGCTGATCCGGATTGAAGCCCACCAGGACTGTCCTCTCCTTTGTTCTGGAGACACTGCTTTTGAGGATATGACCAAAAGCAGCACTGATAGTAACTTTCGGGCAGCCTCATCCTTCGACTGGCTCAGGGTGGGGTGGGAGTCAGCATGGCTCCGGAGGGGAGAAGGGGAGAAGCCGTGGCTCGATGGCCCAAAGTAGAGTGTGAACCTGCACGCGCCCTGCGCACGGGTGTGTACACACACACACACACACAGACCCCCAAGGACTTATCTTAACAGAGGGGAGGCACCTCCTGAGCTATTTCTATTTCCTTTCTTCAAGGCTCTGCTAGTTGCTAAGCAACAGGGAGGCCTCCTTCCCAGGGAGTGGGATGGGAGGGAGGTGGGAAGAGAAGCAACTGGGCATGTCTGGACACCCCAGATGGGGCCTTCCTGCAATACACCCACCAACACAATCTGACCTCACTGCCTCAAAGTGAGGGGGTGAAGGGTGTTCAGAGCCATGGAGTCTGAAAGGCAGAGAAGAGAGGGGAGACCAGGAGAGGAGAAGGGCTCTGAGGGGGCCAGTGACCGGAGGAGACAGTGGTAACATGAGCTCCATTCATGTATTCATCTACCCAAGTGCTGGGTTCGAGGCCAGACTTCTCCATGCCTTGCTGTGTGACCCTGAGGATGTTGTTGCCTTCTCTGAGCCTCTGTTCTCAACCTGTGTCTGGGAATCATCCTGATTCTTCAGGAATGCACTTCAGGCTTTCCAGAGTCCTGCCTGTCCCTACTCTAGCTTTGCATCCTAGCTCGCTCTATCAGGCTTTCTCCGAGGATAACCCACAAGTTTCTCCCACTCACCAAGCCCCACACAGAGCTCTGCTCGGCTTGTGCCCTGAGCCAGGGACACGCACAGAGCTTGGAGACCCCCACTGCCCTGGCCCGCCACAGCTCCCCGCATCAAGTCAGGTCCGTTATTCCATCTTCTCAACGTGGCTTGCATTTATCCACCTCCTCACTCATTACCACCTCAGGTCAACCTCTCCCTCTAGTCCACTCTGGCCCCAGCATCCTGTCTGTCCCCCCTGCCCCGACCTCTTTCTGTTCGTTGTCCATCAGCAACCTGGGAGACTGGTCCAGGAGTGAGTCAGACCCCGTCATGCCCTGATTAACAGCCTCTGGTGGCTTCCTGTCCCCCTGGCTTTGAGCTGTGACGCGGCCTGCCTCCTGGACTCCACTGCGGCTCCCACACAGGTCCTCGATCCCTCTTGTGTCCACGCCTCCCCCCAAGGCCTGCTGCTCCCTTCCCCTGGGATGCTCCGCAATGGACTCCTGCACGGCCTCCAAGTCACTGCTCACAGGCACTGCCGCTTTCTGGAAGCCTCCCCCCTCTCGGAGCTCTCCCCACTCATGGTGTCAATCTGGGCTCACAGGTCTGGCTCTGCCTGTGGGTCCAGGGCCGTCTAGCCCCAATTCCTAGTGCCAGCAAAGTCCTGAAACACATGGGCTCAGTGCACATGAGTGGAATAAAGAGGCTCCAAGGCTGAGTTCCTCGAGGCTGGGGCAGGGGAAGATGGTGGGAGCCATTCTGAATGCACTGAGATCTCCACATCCTGAGAAAGCCTAATCCCAGCACGAGGAGAACGCCTGGCTGAGATGGTAGGCTGCTGGGGACAGTCTTTCTTTTTTTTTTTAAATAATTTATTTGTACAAGTTTGGACTCATGAAAATTCATTTTATACTTGAGTTATAATTCAGTGCTATTTTATGTTGACATTAAAGTTCTTCCAACTCAGAGAAACTAGGGATCTTTTTTTGGTGCAGGGTCGGGGGCACTTCTATTGGTCTTTCATTTATTCCATCTTTGTTCTTTGACCACTGTGTGGGCCTCCCATTGGCAGTGGCCTCTGGCTGCAGAACACTAGCTCTGGGCACATGTGCTCCAGAGCTCCGGCTCAGTAGTTGGACACGTCGGTCCAGCGACTCCGCGGCACATGAGATCTTCCCAGGCCAGGGATCGAACTGGCGCTCCTTACACAGCAAGGCGGTGCCCTTACCCACTGGACCACCAGGGAAGTCCCTGAGGACAGTCTTTCAGGAGAGACTGAAGCAAAGGAGGGCGGGGAGACAGAAGGCACAGACTGGGTTTCCACAGGACAAATGGAAGAGCCTACCAGCTTCACCTGGTGATGAAGGGCGCCAGGCAAGGAACCTGAGGCGTGGTATTGAAAGAATGACCCCTGAGTCCCTAGAGGAGAGGCCAGGCCCCTAAGAACAAGTGCACACCGAGCCCGCTTCTCGCCAAGTCAGGGTCACTGGACCAGCAGACCGGGGAGCTCCTGCAGAAAGCAGGTCTCTTGATGATGTAGCTGATATGATCTGCTATGGGATTACTGTGAGATTTCATAAGGAGAAAGAGACACTGGCTTGGTGGGAACTGACATCCTGTACTATTTTGATGGGTGGGTAGATTAACCTTTGCTTCAAGGGAGCTGATTAACGGGTCCACATCACAAGAGATGGGGGGACCTAACGGAGGAGCATGGGCCTATGGCCTCACCCATGTCCGGTCTGATACGTTCACCATGGACTGGATGGAGCTTTGAGAACCTGATGACCGGATTCACCGAGGACATCCCTCGGGCAGACACAGACATTCAGAGTCAGAATCTAAAAAAGACGCAACAGACCGAAAAGATGGACAGAGCAGTCTGAGGAGGTGAAGCAGGATAATGAGAAATGCCACGTCCCAAAGCCGGGTCCCGAGGCGAGCTTTCTAAAATTGGAGCGAGGTAGACATACGTTAGAATATTTAGGAAGAATCTAGGGCTTTTCAGCGGTCACAGGCTCGATCTGAGTCAATATCATAAAGTGGCTGCTGAAAGCGCATGCTATCTTAGGCCACATCAACAAAAATACAACGTCTGGAGAGGGGAGGGGATAAGGATATACAGGTGGTCGGAGGATTTAGGCTAAAGCTGCCTGAGTCTGCGGAGAAGCTTGTTAGAAGTAGGTTGGGTTGCCATATTTTGCAAATAAAAACACAGGATGCATAGTTAAAATAATTTGAATTTCATGAATGTCGTACTTGGGACATCCTCACACTAAAAAAAAAAAAAAACGTATTCGTTGTTTATCTGAAATTCAAATTAAATGGAGCATCTTGTATTTTGTGTGATGCCTGCTTAGACCTACTGAATCAGAATCTCTGAGGGTGAAATTGTCCGTGTTATCCAGGTGACTCTGATAGCACTGCCTGTGGACCCACGATTGGGAGCCAGTATCCGGAACAGCAGTTCATCGCAGAGTGACTTCTGATAGTTCAGTCCCTAGAGGAGAGGCCAGGCCCCTAAGAACAAGTGCACACCGAGCCCGCTTCGCCAAGTCAGGGTCACTGGACCAGCAGACCGGGGAGCTCCTGCAGAAAGCAGGTCTCTTGATGATGTAGCTGATATGATCTGCTATGGGATTACTGTGAGATTTCATAAGGAGAAAGAGACACTGGCTTGGTGGGAACTGACATCCTGTACTATTTTGATGGGTGGGTAGATTAACCTTTGCTTCAAGGGAGCTGATTAACGGGTCCACATCACAAGAGATGGGGGGACCTAACGGAGGAGCATGGGCCTATGGCCTCACCCATGTCCGGTCTGATACGTTCACCATGGACTGGATGGAGCTTTGAGAACCTGATGACCGGATTCACCGAGGACATCCCTCGGGCAGACACAGACATTCAGAGTCAGAATCTAAAAAAGACGCAACAGACCGAAAAGATGGACAGAGCAGTCTGAGGAGGTGAAGCAGGATAATGAGAAATGCCACGTCCCAAAGCCGGGTCCCGAGGCGAGCTTTCTAAAATTGGAGCGAGGTAGACATACGTTAGAATATTTAGGAAGAATCTAGGGCTTTTCAGCGGTCACAGGCTCGATCTGAGTCAATATCATAAAGTGGCTGCTGAAAGCGCATGCTATCTTAGGCCACATCAACAAAAATACAACGTCTGGAGAGGGGAGGGGATAAGGATATACAGGTGGTCGGAGGATTTAGGCTAAAGCTGCCTGAGTCTGCGGAGAAGCTTGTTAGAAGTAGGTTGGGTTGCCATATTTTGCAAATAAAAACACAGGATGCATAGTTAAAATAATTTGAATTTCATGAATGTCGTACTTGGGACATCCTCACACTAAAAAAAAAAAAAAACGTATTCGTTGTTTATCTGAAATTCAAATTAAATGGAGCATCTTGTATTTTGTGTGATGCCTGCTTAGACCTACTGAATCAGAATCTCTGAGGGTGAAATTGTCCGTGTTATCCAGGTGACTCTGATAGCACTGCCTGTGGACCCACGATTGGGAGCCAGTATCCGGAACAGCAGTTCTCGGATCTTATTAGCAGAGTCACCTGGAGGGCTTGTTAAACCGTAAGACGGCCAGGGTCTTGTTCAGTCCCTCAGTCGCGTCTGACTCTTTGCAGCCTCACGGACTGCAGCCTGCCAGGCTCCTCCGTCCGTGGGACTCTCCAGGCAAGAACGCTGGAGTGGGTTGCCCTGCCTCCTCCAGGGGAGCTTCCAATCCGCATCTCCTGCTTGGTGGGCGGATGTTTTACCCACCTGGAAAGCCCACAGCCAGGTGGGGGCTGAGACTCTGCCTAACAAGTTTCCTCTTTGCTGAAGCTTGAACCGCACTGAACGGACCGAGCCTCTAGCCAGTCCGGACGGTTCCGGAAGACAAAGCCAGGACTCCTGCGGGAAAGTGGACTGCACCAAGGTAGGACTGTTTTTCCTTTTATGATTCAAACTTTACAAAAACTGGGGGACTTTCCTGGTGATTTAGTGGCTAAGACTCCACACCAAGGCAGCGGGCCTGGGTTTGACCGCTGATCACAGAACTAAATCCCACACATGCTACAACTTAAAAAAAAAAATTCCCCATGCAGCAACAAAGGTGGAAGATCCCACGTGCCACAACTACTAATACCCAGTGCCGCCAAATACATAAATATGTGAAAATATTTAAGTGAAAGCTACGTGGTTCACCCCGGGATGAGTGAGTTCCCCATGACAGGAGCTGCTCAAATAGGAGATAGACTCTCAGAGTCGCTCAACAAACACAACAAACACTCACTGGACATACTCTCCCCCACCAACCAACTGACAATTTGGAGACAAACAAGGCCCCATGTGGGCTCTCTGGGAGCTCACAGACCCGTTTGGGAAGCCAACAGGTGATCGCGGTGGAGCGTGATAAAGAGAACTTGAGAATGGTCTGCCTCTCCACCTGGGTGCTCAAGGCAGGCTTCCCAGAACGGGTGGAAGGGGCTGGAGACGAGGACGCCAGGGCAGTTGGGGTCTGACCAGAACTTGAGAAACAAGTGGACAGACTGGGCAAGAGTGGGCGTGGGGTGGGGGAAGGCGCTCTGGATGACGCCGGGTCTCTGGCTCCGGGGCCAGGTGGATGGTGCAGCCGTTTGCCGCCGTGGGGAACGGGCGGACCGACTGGGCCGTGTCACAGGTGAGGGACTCGTAGGGGTCACACAGGCAGCCGTGAGGTCCACAGCCATAACCCTGACCCTGACTTGCAAAGGTCTTTGGGGACGTTGGCATTGCGTCTCCTTGGAGACAGGGCACACACAGGAGGTCTTTTCTTTCCCTGTGACGGGCTGTGAGACCCCGGGCGAGTCTCTTCCTGTCTCTGGACCCTTGTTTCAGCACCAGACAGTGAGGGGCTGGGCTCCAACACGCCACAGGCCTCTTTCTGCTCTGGAAGCCTAGGTTGTACTGTGCATGTATAAGCCAAGCCTTCAGCCCGCTTCCTCCCCGCTCGCTGCTTCAGCCACACCAGGCCCCCCGCAGAGCTCAGCCCCAGGCCGTCTGGCACTGGGTCAGGTCCCAAGGGCAAGCCAGATGCTGGGCTGGCCGAACCCACGTGCAGATTAAGTCTTGAATGTACCGCTGGCTGCCTGGGGGAGGGGTCGCATCGCCCTTCCTGCCAGCCAGGAAGCGGGAGCCCTGACTTCCAAGCCTCACAGCTGAGTCCCTGGGCTTGCCTCCTCCCTCAGACGCCAGCCCTGGGTCCCCTGAGCAGGCCTGGCGGCTGCTTCCCGCCAGTCCAGCCCTGCCGGTGGACATGAACTGACGGGGCAGCAGCACGTCTGTACCGCGGAGCCCAGTCTGCTGCCAGGCCCAGAGGTCTCCCAGCTCATAGGACCTTCAGTCACCCTGGAGCTCAGGGGGTGGGCGGCCGTGGGCAGGGGTTACCGGCCCAGATCTGGGGAGAGGAAACAGTGGATCGCGGATGCGCCTGAGGAGACGGGATCCCGCCCTGGGGAGCTGGGTTTGAGGTGGGGAAACAGGGCTGTGTCCTTTGGGAACGTGTGAGCTGAGTGACCTTGAGCACGTGGCTTCCTCTCTGTGCCTTGGTTTCCTTGCCTTTGAACCGGAGCTAAGAATAGGGCCCTGCCTGCGGGGTCGCGTGAGGACGAACGCACGTGGGAGGCTGGCACGGGGCCCGGCCTGCAGCGAATGTCTCCTAAGCGGTGGTGATTGATGGTCAGTGGGGACCGTCCTCGTTTGGAGTCCCTGGCTGTCTAGGCGACGATGTCAGGAAAGCTGAGCTCTGGGTCTGATTGGGGGCTGGGGACTGAGACGCAAGGGTGAGCAAGGCTGTTGTCAGTGGAGGGGGAACAGGGCAGAGGCTGGAGCCCAGAGCAAGGGTGACCTGGGCCACCGTCCCCCGCTCCGCACCTAGCCTCAGCCAGCCTCGCCCATCTCCTGTGCAGGGTCAGCCTCCAGACCCCATGGCACCACCCCAGGGACCCCTCTCTCTCCTCAAGCTTAAAAACCTCTCTCTGCCAGGTGGGCAGCGTCATTCCCCTGGGGCTCCTACCTCTCCTCTTTCCCCACTCCCTTGCCAGAGACCCAGCACCCTGGAATGAAGCCGGGATGCTGGGCTTTCACACCTCAGAGGTACAGGGCCCTACAGCTTTAAGCAAACTCTCGGCCCGTGGTCACACATAGTTCAACTGCCTTCCTGCCACTGAGGTCCTTCTGTTGTCTCTCGCGCTCAGGAAGCGGGAGCCCTGACTTCCAAGCCTCACAGCTGAGTCCCTGGGCTTGCCTCCTCCCTCAGACGCCAGCCCTGGGTCCCCTGAGCAGGCCTGGCGGCTGCTTCCCGCCAGTCCAGCCCTGCCGGTGGACATGAACTGACGGGGCAGCAGCACGTCTGTACCGCGGAGCCCAGTCTGCTGCCAGGCCCAGAGGTCTCCCAGCTCATAGGACCTTCAGTCACCCTGGAGCTCAGGGGGTGGGCGGCCGTGGGCAGGGGTTACCGGCCCAGATCTGGGGAGAGGAAACAGTGGATCGCGGATGCGCCTGAGGAGACGGGATCCCGCCCTGGGGAGCTGGGTTTGAGGTGGGGAAACAGGGCTGTGTCCTTTGGGAACGTGTGAGCTGAGTGACCTTGAGCACGTGGCTTCCTCTCTGTGCCTTGGTTTCCTTGCCTTTGAACCGGAGCTAAGAATAGGGCCCTGCCTGCGGGGTCGCGTGAGGACGAACGCACGTGGGAGGCTGGCACGGGGCCCGGCCTGCAGCGAATGTCTCCTAAGCGGTGGTGATTGATGGTCAGTGGGGACCGTCCTCGTTTGGAGTCCCTGGCTGTCTAGGCGACGATGTCAGGAAAGCTGAGCTCTGGGTCTGATTGGGGGCTGGGGACTGAGACGCAAGGGTGAGCAAGGCTGTTGTCAGTGGAGGGGGAACAGGGCAGAGGCTGGAGCCCAGAGCAAGGGTGACCTGGGCCACCGTCCCCCGCTCCGCACCTAGCCTCAGCCAGCCTCGCCCATCTCCTGTGCAGGGTCAGCCTCCAGACCCCATGGCACCACCCCAGGGACCCCTCTCTCTCCTCAAGCTTAAAAACCTCTCTCTGCCAGGTGGGCAGCGTCATTCCCCTGGGGCTCCTACCTCTCCCTCTTTCCCCACTCCCCTTGCCAGAGACCCAGCACCCCTGGAATGAAGCCGGGATGCTGGGCTTTCACACCCTCAGAGGTACAGGGCCCTACAGCTTTAAGCAAACTCTCGGCCCGTGGTCACACATAGTTCAACTGCCTTCCTGCCACTGAGGTCCTTCTGTTGTCTCTCGCCGGCTCAGGAGCAAGTGGTGCACCCAGTTTGGAATCAGAAGATTGGAGCTCGAAATCTGCTTCTACCAGTTCTCTCTGGATGCTCAGGGAATGTCCCCAAACATCCCCGAGCTTGAGCTTTCTCATCTGTAAAATGGACACAATACTCCCTACCTCAGGGACTTCCCTGGAAGCCTAGCGTTTACAACTCGGCCCTTCCAATGGATGCAAGGCTTCCATCCCTGGTTTTCTGCATGCTGCATGGCGTGGCCAAGGGAAAAAAAAACAACAAAAACTCCCTGCCTCCTAGGATGTCAGCCCTTCATTCTTTCTATGGGGAGCTTGTTAAGAAGACAGGTCTTGATTACCCCCAGCCCCACCCTAACCCATGTCAAGGGAGCCAAAAGAGACCAGGCGTGCCTTATCTTTGCCTGTGATGGCCGGGGAAGGCTTCACAACAGCCATGGTGTTTGAACTGGCCCCATGAAGGATGAGTCTAAGGAATTGGGCGGTCCAAGCTGCGGGTGGTCCAAGGCAGGGGTACAGCGGGTCTGGGGACCTGGGATTAAGACGGTCTGGATGGAGCGGGTCGTGTGATGGTGAGCAGCCTTCCAGGAGGATGGGCACTCTGTGAACACAGGTGCCCCCTTCAGAGAAAAGCCCCGGGTGGAGCAAGGAGCGGGGTGGGCGGGACGGGCCTCCTGAGTTTTCTGGAAGAAAAGCAAAATCCTTTGTAGCTGTCAGAAACGTGACGGAACTGACAAACACGCTTGAAATCAGGCACTTAGCTTCTGAAACTAAGTCTGGGTCTTTGTAGAAATGAGTGTGTTAACACCAGTGGTTTTGTCAGGCTGTTTGATGGAGCTGGCAGAGAAACCCATCTCCAGGGTGCCCGAGGACTCTGGGTGCACCCCTTCCCCGCCCCAGTCCCTGCCCCGAAGCCAGGCTGCACACCTGCCTCTGGCAGTCTGTCCCCAGAGTGCTCGGGGGCGAGGGCTCTCCGGTCAACCCCTTCCTTCCCTTTGCCAGACCTCCAGCCTGTGGGCAGGGGGCAGAGGTGGCCAGGCCATGGCTCGAACAAACTGGAAGCCTTCCCTTTGCTCCCTCCTGCCCTATGCAGGGGAGTAAGGGCCGTGGGACCAGGAGATGGCCCCTCAGCCCGAAGCGCAGGTCACTTAAGGATGTCACAGCTCCTCTCTGAAGCGGATGCTCAGCAGAGGAGATGCAGGGGGAGAAGCACCGTGAAGTATCAGCAACGAACTGCTCGGATGGGGGACAGGTGGCCGAGACAGCAACTGAGCTGGAGTGCATAGCTGGGAAGTCTTCCTGGAGGAGGGGTATTGCAGCGTGAGGGAAGAAGGCTTGGAGAGGAAAAGGGTAGAAGCTGGGCTTATGCACAGCTGGGAACAGTGGGCCAGGGGGGCCAGAGGAGGTAGAACCATACCCTGCAGGCCGTGGGGAGCCAGTGGTGGTTGCTGGGCTGCAGAGGTCAGAGGTCACAATTTCGAAAAGATCTCTTTTGCCGCCCCAGTGTCTTTGGTTCTGGAGAAAGGTCTGACGCTCAGGGACAGCCGGGTCCACACCCACCAGGACAGAGCAGCACGTAACGGAAGAGCCAGCCGGGGTTCAAACTTCCTATGTGTTCTAAAGGGACTTGACCTCATTTGGACCTTAGTTTCCTCATCTGTAACATGGGTTAATATAAGTACCCCTGCCACCAGAGGGAAAGGTATGGACATACATACAGCGCAGCAGTGCCCACAACTGTAGTAAGTTCCGTGTGTAAGTGTTAACTCTCAGGACTACCCGTAAACAACGCCAGCTCGTCTAAACCACGACAGCCAGGAGTGAACCAGGAAGACGTGTGGTATAAATCTGAACAGATAAGGCTGATAATGCCTCAAATCAGTGTCAGCTCGTGAAGACTAGTAGATTCTCACCCCCACACACTGACCAGTTGGGACCAGTGTTTCACAGGGAGGATGTTGTGGGGTGAGGCCCAGGAGGAAGGCGACGGGGAGCCCGGCAGCGAGAGGGTTAGCCGAGCCAGCTTCCTCCCAGCTCCTCGAGGCTCTCTTGGGAGGCGCTGGCTCCGCTGTTTGTTACTCAACCCTCGAGAAGACGCTGCGGGGGGCAGGGAGAGAGCCGAAGGCCTTCTCAATTATTCAGCAGTTGGAGCTTCCTGCTGCCCCGGCTGGAGCCAGGGGGAGCCAGGGGACTCCGGCAGGAGCCCCTCCAGGTGGGGCTGGCCGGCTGGCAGGGAGGGCTGGTTGTTGGAGGGCCAGGCAGCCTGGAACCAGAGCCGTAGCCCCCCCGTCCGGTCCCCTGCTCCAGCCCTGTCCGTGGGGCGGGGTGGAGGGGGCAGCTGGGCCGGGCAGGTGTGGAGTCGTCTCCTGCTGGTTCAGACTGAGCTGCGGAATGGATGAGGTGGGCTGGCCAAGTGAACCAAGGTGGGGTGGCCAGGGTAAGCGAAGGAGGAGAGGGCCCGGCAGCTGAGCTGGGAGCAGATCCTGGGCAGCCTGTCCAGCCCCCTGTCTCTCAGACACACGGTGCTCTGTGCCTCCCAAGAACACGCTGGCCCAAGCGACTCCCTATGCCTGGAGCGTCCTTCCCCTTCTGGTTCATCCTACAGGACTTTGCACAAGCATCACCTCCTCCGTGAAGCCCTCCCTGACTTCCACTGGGGGGATGCACCTCTGCGGTGCTCCAGAGTCTCACCCTCTGGTTCCCACCTTCAGTGTTTACCTTGCTCTGTTGTGACTATGTTCCCTGACTGGGCGAGGGCTCTTTGCGTACAGGGACTGGGTGGCGTCCCCTTTTGTGCTCCTATCGCCCAGCACAGAGCGTGGCACTAAGCAGCCATCTGTGAACCTTGGTTGAAACCCAGCTTGGGTTTGTACTGACGGGGAGCTCACTACTTGTTTTTGTTTTAACCACCTCCATCTCTGGGGACCTCGGCGGCGTACTCTCATTATGCCCAGACTTTACACGTGTTGATACTTACAAACGCCATGTGGTCACCTACTTGGTTAACCCTGGAGTCCAGCTCTGTCCCTGAATGGATAGGAAGGCCTTGCCTGGCATTGCCTGGCACCTAGGCTCTGCCCGTTAGACCTGGGCCCTGTCTTTCCTCCTGTTGGCTCTGATTTGGGTTTCTAGAGCAGAGGGCCTGGGTGGCAGGTCCCCAGGGACAAAGAGGCCTTGGCTGTGTGCTCCCTACAGAGGGACTCACAGTAAAGGGAAGACAGCCTAAACGAGACCAGTGCAGGCCACTGGAACCCAGGACGGGCCATAGAGGCACCAGGGGTTCAGATTAGACGCCTGCTCCTTGGAAGGAAAGCTGTGACAAACCTAGACAGCATATTAAAAAGCAAAGACATTACTTTGCCAGCAACGGTTCGTAGAGTCAGAGCTATGGTTTTGCCGGTAGTCATGTAGGGATGTGAGAGCTAGACCATAAAGAAGTCTGAACAGCAAAGAATTTATGCTTGTGAATTGTGGTGCTGGAGAAGACTCTTGAGAGTCCCCTGAACTGCAAAGAGATCAAACCAGTCTGTCCTAAAGGAAATCAATCCTGACATTCACTGGAAGGACTGAGGCGGAAGCTGAGGCTCTAATACCTTGGCCACTTGATGCAAAGAGCCGACTCATTGGAAAAGACCCCGATGCTGGGAAAGATTGAAGGCAAAAGGAGAAGGGGGCGATGGAGGATGAGGTGGCTGGATGGCATCACCGACTCAGTGGACATGAATTTGAACGAAAACCAGGAGACAGTGAAGGACAGAGGAGCCTGGCGTGCTAGTCCATGGGGTCGCAGAGAGTTGGACACAACTTAGCGACTGATAACAGCATCAGTGGCAGAGAACCCACAGACCCCTGCAGACCAGTGTTCTAGACCAGTGGCATAGAGCAACACTCACAAAACTGGTCCGTGAAAATAATACACATCAGTTCAACCCATGAGGCAGCCTGTATAGACCAGTACAAACAAGCAAGCAGTGCTTAGTCTCCCCTCCCCTGCGTTTTAGCGGAACAAAGGAGTCCCTGCTCTGATCCAACCCACTCATTCCTCTTCAGGGCCCTCTGTGGCCTTTCAGGGAGTTGTAGCCTTCTCGACAAGGAGCCCTACCAGCTCTGTCCCTGAATGGATAGGAAGGCCTTGCCTGGCATTGCCTGGCACCTAGGCTCTGCCCGTTAGACCTGGGCCCTGTCTTTCCTCCTGTTGGCTCTGATTTGGGTTTCTAGAGCAGAGGGCCTGGGTGGCAGGTCCCCAGGGACAAAGAGGCCTTGGCTGTGTGCTCCCTACAGAGGGACTCACAGTAAAGGGAAGACAGCCTAAACGAGACCAGTGCAGGCCACTGGAACCCAGGACGGGCCATAGAGGCACCAGGGGTTCAGATTAGACGCCTGCTCCTTGGAAGGAAAGCTGTGACAAACCTAGACAGCATATTAAAAAGCAAAGACATTACTTTGCCAGCAACGGTTCGTAGAGTCAGAGCTATGGTTTTGCCGGTAGTCATGTAGGGATGTGAGAGCTAGACCATAAAGAAGTCTGAACAGCAAAGAATTTATGCTTGTGAATTGTGGTGCTGGAGAAGACTCTTGAGAGTCCCCTGAACTGCAAAGAGATCAAACCAGTCTGTCCTAAAGGAAATCAATCCTGACATTCACTGGAAGGACTGAGGCGGAAGCTGAGGCTCTAATACCTTGGCCACTTGATGCAAAGAGCCGACTCATTGGAAAAGACCCCGATGCTGGGAAAGATTGAAGGCAAAAGGAGAAGGGGGCGATGGAGGATGAGGTGGCTGGATGGCATCACCGACTCAGTGGACATGAATTTGAACGAAAACCAGGAGACAGTGAAGGACAGAGGAGCCTGGCGTGCTAGTCCATGGGGTCGCAGAGAGTTGGACACAACTTAGCGACTGATAACAGCATCAGTGGCAGAGAACCCACAGACCCCTGCAGACCAGTGTTCTAGACCAGTGGCATAGAGCAACACTCACAAAACTGGTCCGTGAAAATAATACACATCAGTTCAACCCATGAGGCAGCCTGTATAGACCAGTACAAACAAGCAAGCAGTGCTTAGTCTCCCCTCCCCTGCGTTTTAGCGGAACAAAGGAGTCCCTGCTCTGATCCAACCCACTCATTCCTCTTCAGGGCCCTCTGTGGCCTTTCAGGGAGTTGTAGCCTTCTAGACAAGGAGTTGGCTGCTTCCCTGGGACTGCCTGAGCTTGAATGGAGATTCGGGGTTCCAGGGAGGAGACTGAGAAAGAACCTGTTCACGGTTGAGCTGTCCCTTATGGCCTGGGCTGCCAGGGAGGTGGTGATCTCCGTGTCCTGGGGCGATCTCAAGCCCGATGGCCTTAGGCAGGCATCTCAGAGAGAGCAGGACACCGTGCTCTCTGGGGACTCTCCCAAGCTGACCTCTCGGGCTGGGCCCAGAGTAAACCCGGAGGTGCCCCATGTTGTCATCGTTGTCATCAGCTTCGCTACCTCCTTTACTCGCTTCTCCTCCCTGCAAAGATCAGACCCGCCCCGGTTCACAGTCGGAAGCTGGGCTGGGGAAGGGGAAGATGGGCTAGAAGCTGTACGGCCAGATCCCTTTCCCTTCTCAGGCTTCAGTTTCCCCGTCTGGAAGAAGCGCGGGGGCCTGGATGCGGGTGGGGCCGGAGCAGGGCTGGGCTCTGAATTCTGGGTCGCCCAGCACTTGGAAGAGTTGGAGCTGGGTGGTGACGCGTCCGCTCCCCCTGTGGGAGCGGTCAGCAGGAAGGGTGTGTGCTGGCCAGCCAGCCCGCCCCTCCACCCCCTGGGAGGGTGCACCGTGGAGACAGGGCAGCGGCCTCCACTGCCCACACAATCTCATTATGGAAAATTCGCTTATTGACTCAGCTTTCATCAGGCAGGCTGCCCTGGGCATCCCCCCGCCAGGTTTCTGCTGGGCCGGGTGAGATCAAAGAGAGCGTCGGGCTGGGGGCTGGAGCCTCGTCTGCCATACCCATCGATCCAGATGCGCCTCTCGTTGCTAGGCAACCGCCTCCAGTCTCTTCTGGTCCTTCCTTCCCCAGGGGCCGCAGGATCGGGCAGTAAAGGGGGAGAGAGACCCCACATTCATTCTCTAAGTCTCCTCTTACCAAGCTTGGGAGCTCTGTCGCCAAGTGGGGAGCCTTCCTCGTGCTCTGAAGGACCCCCCATCCTGGGAACTTGACTCTCCTGCCAGCTTGGAGCCCCCCTTTTTAGTCTAGGCGAGCCTTCGAGACAAGGAGTTGGCTGCTTCCCTGGGACTGCCTGAGCTTGAATGGAGATTCGGGGTTCCAGGGAGGAGACTGAGAAAGAACCTGTTCACGGTTGAGCTGTCCCTTATGGCCTGGGCTGCCAGGGAGGTGGTGATCTCCGTGTCCTGGGGCGATCTCAAGCCCGATGGCCTTAGGCAGGCATCTCAGAGAGAGCAGGACACCGTGCTCTCTGGGGACTCTCCCAAGCTGACCTCTCGGGCTGGGCCCAGAGTAAACCCGGAGGTGCCCCATGTTGTCATCGTTGTCATCAGCTTCGCTACCTCCTTTACTCGCTTCTCCTCCCTGCAAAGATCAGACCCGCCCCGGTTCACAGTCGGAAGCTGGGCTGGGGAAGGGGAAGATGGGCTAGAAGCTGTACGGCCAGATCCCTTTCCCTTCTCAGGCTTCAGTTTCCCCGTCTGGAAGAAGCGCGGGGGCCTGGATGCGGGTGGGGCCGGAGCAGGGCTGGGCTCTGAATTCTGGGTCGCCCAGCACTTGGAAGAGTTGGAGCTGGGTGGTGACGCGTCCGCTCCCCCTGTGGGAGCGGTCAGCAGGAAGGGTGTGTGCTGGCCAGCCAGCCCGCCCCTCCACCCCCTGGGAGGGTGCACCGTGGAGACAGGGCAGCGGCCTCCACTGCCCACACAATCTCATTATGGAAAATTCGCTTATTGACTCAGCTTTCATCAGGCAGGCTGCCCTGGGCATCCCCCCGCCAGGTTTCTGCTGGGCCGGGTGAGATCAAAGAGAGCGTCGGGCTGGGGGCTGGAGCCTCGTCTGCCATACCCATCGATCCAGATGCGCCTCTCGTTGCTAGGCAACCGCCTCCAGTCTCTTCTGGTCCTTCCTTCCCCAGGGGCCGCAGGATCGGGCAGTAAAGGGGGAGAGAGACCCCACATTCATTCTCTAAGTCTCCTCTTACCAAGCTTGGGAGCTCTGTCGCCAAGTGGGGAGCCTTCCTCGTGCTCTGAAGGACCCCCCATCCTGGGAACTTGACTCTCCTGCCAGCTTGGAGCCCCTTTCTCCCCTCACATTTATACTAGTCTCCAGAATACTCGAAACCCACGCCTCTCACGCCCTGTATGAGCACATCAGGAAGATAGGCCAGGGATTCACCAGAGAGGGGAAGGGACCCTCAGGGGGTCGGGGGAGGGGCGGTCAGTGAAAAGTCCAGACGTGGCTGCAGGCTTCCAGCCCAGGCCTGGACTAGATGTGGGAGTTGTTTAATCTTGAGAGAATGGCTCTGAAGACAAATTCACACCCTTGGTGTTGAGTGGGTTGGCTTTTTTTTTTTTCCAAAATGTGGGATGCATTTCATAGTAGTTTTTTCTTTTTTGTTTCAAGTGCTATAATTTAAAACTGTTAAGTTGTGTTTTGAAACAGGTAGAAAAATGTACTGTGGGTTTGGGGGCCGTCATTGCCTAAACAATGCAAATTTGATCATTTTCTGACAGTGTAGCATTTGGCATATTGGATTAGCCTGATACTGCTCATCTTTCCCTTCTTAAAAAATCGAATATGTGTACGTTATTCCCACAGTTGTTGAGGTGATGACCTACTTACATCATGACTTATTTAGGTTGTTAAGGTCTCTCCCGACTCTGAGGTCTTCACAGCCCTTAGGGATGGAAAGTACTCACTCTTGCCTCTGGTCCCTCAACTGACCTTTTTTTTTTTTCTTAAGAAAAAAAAAAAAAAAAGAAACTATGGGAGAGGAAGAGGGGATGCACCTTCCCAAAGTGTGAAGACCCCAGACTTATGTGCCGGAGAGCCGCCGGGAGAGGCACCGTGGTCCCTGGCAGCCCGCCTGGCGCCCTTGCCCCGCCCCTGCTTGGCACCTGTCCCCACCCCCCACCCCCACTCTGTGCGGTGACGACTCCTCCCACGCCCTGCCCAGTCACACGCGTCAACTCGAGAGAGGCACCGCTTTCCAGGGTCCTTGACAAATGGTAGCCAATTAATGTCAATTAATCTGATTAGCCTAAATAGTTAATTAAGCAGTTAATTAACAACATCATTGACAATAACCTATGGCTCCCGAGGGAGAGCGGGTGGGAGGCAGGGACGGCAGGGGGCGGGGCCCTCTCTGCTCTGGGAAAGGGCCGAGCCCCGTAAGTTCGAGAGTGGGGCCGCCCGGCAGCTGGGGCCTCTCTGAGTCTCTGCCTTGCCTGCCTTCTGCCCCAGCATCTTCAGCAGGGGGTTCAACCCTACCCTGGCCACAAACCCTTCGCCGGTCCATGGCTAGGTCTGAGAGGGTCTGATTCCTCTGAGAGGCTGAGTCTCCGCACAGCAGAGGAAGCAGAAAGGCATTCCATCTGGGAAATGGTTCCAGCCCTAAGTCCTAACCAGGAGTTCCTGCCTCCGCTGCCACCCCTTGTCCCCACCCCAGGCCACACACCTCGCAGCTTACGGTCCCTGCCTGGGCCCTGGACTTGCCCAAGCTGCACAGCCATCCCATCCTACAGATGAGAAAACGGAGCCCCTCCCACATGCCAGGCTAGGGTACCTGGGAAGACACATAGTACAGGGTCGCTGCCCCCAGAGGGCTCCTCATCTGGGGCGTCCCCGAAAGAAGAGCGCAGCCTGTCACCTCTTCGCTGGGCGACGCTGGTGGCGTAAACAATCTCTCTGTGCCTCAGTATCCCCTACTGTGACCTGGCTCCGTCGTAAGATGTCGTGAGGACGACACGAGTCAGGGCACGGGAAGCCCTTGCCACTGCGGTGCCTGACACCCAGGGGAAGCCACATGGGTGTCCGTGATGGTCACTAAGGGAGACGGAGGGATAAACAGCCAGGAGCACTTGACATAAAAGGGGACGAGAAAGAGGAGCTCCTGGGGGCACCCGGGGGGAACTTGGAACAAGGCATTGCACAGAACTCACGGGGGCAGAGAGTGAAGGTCAAGGAGGTAAAGGAAGAGGCAAGAAGGGCATCCGGGTACAGGGAAGAGCATTTTTAAGGCAACGAGACCCCGACGCTCCCTGCTAGCCTGGTAGTCACCAGGGAGCCCCTCCGTGGGCCGCCTGAAACTATCACAGCTGTTCATCTGCTGCCCTCCAATAGACAAGGAAACGCTGAAGACAGAGTTCAGAGCCCCCTGCCCCAGCCCCAGCCCCTACAGTCAGGGCCCAGGAACCTGCTGTTCATGGACCGTTCTGGAAATACCGAGGCCGGTACTCCGCACCTAGAGACCGCGGTGGCCACGATTCCTAGGCAGGGAGCTGCAGAGCTGCGGTGGAGAGGCCTCGGGCCATGTGACCCGTGTCCTGAAAGCGTACCGCAGGCCCCCCGTTCGCTCCACCTGTCCAGTCCTGCCCGCCCTTCAGAGATGCCCTTCCTGAAACAACTCTGGCCCCGTGCTGGCCTGTGGGAAACACCTCTTGGTCTCTCTGCTGCCCACAGGGAAAGGCCAGGCTCCCCAACCCGGCATCAAGGCCCTTGGGAGGCCACCCTCTCCAGCTAGGTCCCTCGGTCTTTAGACTCTCCAGCTACCCTCTTCCCCAAGTTCCAGGGGCCTTTTCCCTGCTCCGTGACTCTGCTCATGTTCCTTCTACCAGAAGTGCCCTTCCCCGTTTTTCTTCCCCTGGCAAACCTGTTCTCATCCTATGAGGACCATCTGTGAAGCTGGCTCCAAAGTCAACCAGATGGGGACACCCTGCCCCCAACGCCAGAGCCCAGGCAGCCCTTGGGATGGTTCCACGTCTTCCATCCCCAAACATTCACCAGCTCTCTAGCCTGGCTCCCCGCTGGACGAAGGGCAGCTCCTCCCTCTCTCCAGGGCAGAGCGGGCGGGAGGGGCGGGGACGGGGCGGCTTCAGCATGCTGCTGCTGAGTGTTTTAGTTGAGAGGAGTTGCTGAGCTAATGTTTGGTGAGCGAATGAATGAGTGTCTCTGCTTTCTGATGGATGAGGAGCAGAGACCAGAGGAAGAGAGAAATCGGGAAGTAGAGAAGAAGAGAGGTGTTTGGGGGTCCATAATGGATGGGGTCACAAGGACAAGGAAGCAGGTGCTGACTATGCCAGGCAGGGAGGCAGCAACAGGGCTGCTCAGAGGCGGCCCCTTCCAGGCGGTGCCTCAGCTTCCGCTCCCTCCCCCTCTGGCCCCCTGTTGGGAGAAGAGGTGGCTGCTCTCGCCCCAGGCTGAAGCCCACTTCCCCAAGCGGGTTCTTTGGTGCTGACCACTGCCCTCTTTCCTGCCCCAACCCTGCCCAAACTTAGCCCAGAGCACGTGTACTTCCACCCCGTCAACCCCCCGGGGTTGGGCGCAGCCCTCCCGCGTGTCCCTGCAGCTGTGCCACCACCTCTTCCCGGGCCTCCGGGCCTCTCCACCCTCCTTCTCCCCCAGGCAGCCAGATCAGGCTTCCTTGGGTGCAGATCACTTCATGACACTGTTCCAAAGCCTTCCCTCACTCCCATCGCTCTCCGAACCCATTCAAGGTCCTTCAGGACCTGACCTGGCTGGCCACGTCTCCGGGGCTACCTCGGTCCTCAGGCACCCTCTCTGGCACCATGGCTAAGGTAGATCATCGGCTGTCCTCTTGGTTCACTGGGACGTTTCGTCCCCTGGGCTGTGGCCCCAGTTGTTATTAGGAATGCATCTGGCAAGAGATGTTCATTCATTCACTCATCAAACATGAGCTCAGCTACTCCCCTGAACTACTGTTTCTGCCTGGCAAACATTCTCCAAAGTCCAATGGAAAGGTCTCTCGCCCTAAAGCCTCCTCTGGCTGCCCCCGTTGCTGTGGATGTCTTACTCCCTAGCAGAACCCCAGTGGTCATCACTCCGTCCCTCACACCTCCCTTTCCCACTAGGGTGGGAGTGCTTCAAGGTCAGGGGCAGTCTGCTTCACCTCTATGTCCCTGGTGTTCATACGATGCCTGAAAAATAGAAGGCAGTTGGTCGAAGTCAACAGCGTGGTCTCACACCTCAAATGATCGCCACCTCTGGGCAGTGCACTGGGTTTTTCCCCCCC
The DNA here is from genome assembly GCA_022376925.1 of Tragulus kanchil. Lineage (NCBI taxonomy): Eukaryota > Metazoa > Chordata > Mammalia > Artiodactyla > Tragulidae > Tragulus > Tragulus kanchil. The sequence goes on along the minus strand of JAIOJX010000002.1, from coordinate 150,451,624 downwards.
TTGGGTGCCTTCACACTCACTACCTGAACCCCTTGTCAGTGGGCGCCTGGAGACTGGTACTACTATGCCCATTTCACAGGAAGGGGAAACAGACCTGACGTGGAAACGGGGGCTTAGATGGGATCAGAACCCAAGCAATGGACACTTGCTTGATTCCCAGGTCCAAGCTTCTTCGTCTAAGGTCTGAGTGGGTCCAGGTTCTCACCCTGCCTGGGGTGATGCGTGACTGTCTTGTGCTCCCTCCTGGCAGCCCTGTCCCTGCCCCCCAACCCTGCCCAAACTTAGCCCAGAGCACGTGTACTTCCACCCCGTCAACCCCGGGGTTGGGCGCAGCCCTCCCGTGTCCCTGCAGCTGTGCCACCACCTCTTCCCGGGCCTCCGGCCTCCACCCTCCTTCTCCCCCAGGCAGCCAGATCAGGCTTCCTTGGGTGCAGATCACTTCATGACACTGTTCCAAAGCCTTCCCTCACTCCCATCGCTCTCCGAACCCATTCAAGGTCCTTCAGGACCTGACCTGGCTGGCCACGTCTCCGGGGCTACCTCGGTCCTCAGGCACCCTCTCTGGCACCATGGCTAAGGTAGATCATCGGCTGTCCTCTTGGTTCACTGGGACGTTTCGTCCCCTGGGCTGTGGCCCCAGTTGTTATTAGGAATGCATCTGGCAAGAGATGTTCATTCATTCACTCATCAAACATGAGCTCAGCTACTCCCCTGAACTACTGTTTCTGCCTGGCAAACATTCTCCAAAGTCCAATGGAAAGGTCTCTCGCCCTAAAGCCTCCTCTGGCTGCCCCCGTTGCTGTGGATGTCTTACTCCCTAGCAGAACCCCAGTGGTCATCACTCCGTCCCTCACACCTCCCTTTCCCACTAGGGTGGGAGTGCTTCAAGGTCAGGGGCAGTCTGCTTCACCTCTATGTCCCTGGTGTTCATACGATGCCTGAAAAATAGAAGGCAGTTGGTCGAAGTCAACAGCGTGGTCTCACACCTCAAATGATCGCCACCTCTGGGCAGTGCACTGGGTTTTTCCCCCCCTTGGGTGCCTTCACACTCACTACCTGAACCCCTTGTCAGTGGGCGCCTGGAGACTGGTACTACTATGCCCATTTCACAGGAAGGGGAAACAGACCTGACGTGGAAACGGGGGCTTAGATGGGATCAGAACCCAAGCAATGGACACTTGCTTGATTCCCAGGTCCAAGCTTCTTCGTCTAAGGTCTGAGTGGGTCCAGGTTCTCACCCTGCCTGGGGGTGATGCGTGACTGTCTTGTGCTCCCCTCCCCTGGCAGCCCTGGCCCTCCCCACCGCCGTGGTCCCTGGCAGAGGGGCACCCTGAGGAAGCAGGCCCCCCTCTGTCCCCGGCTGACCCTGTCCCAGGACCCCAGAGTCATCTTCCCCAAGGGAAGCCCACAGTCAGCAGACCCCAAGGTGTGCCCCACCCAAGGGGGCAGGGGAGGGGCGAGCTCCCCACATCAGCTCTCACGGACTCCCTGGGAAGCTGTCTGACCTGTGCTCAGTGCTCATCTGGCCTCAAAAAGTAGGCTTCTTGCAGAATCTTTAAAGACATCAGAGAATTCTCACTATGGGGTGAAAAATAGCACATCGACTTGGCTCAACAGGGTGTTGTTCCCAGTTATTTAATGCTACATATCTATGATACACAGACAAAATCCTGGTAGGAAAGACCCCTCTGTTCACAGGGCCTGTCTCTGGGCGGTGGGACTACACACACCTTTTCTCTCCTTGGCTTTTCTATGTCCCGAGTCTAACACAACGAGGATGTGTCATTCTTCAAATCAAAACAATTCAATGAAACTTGCTTGTCTCCATCCTTGGGAATTTTGAGGTACAGGGGCAGGGATGGGGCTCTGGCCAAGGCGAGATCTCACAGCCAGAGGCCGTTCTGGACACTAGAAATGGGCAGGCTAAGAGCCCCTCAGCTCAGAAAGCTGCCTGGGCATCAGGGTCCGGTTCCCTGGGCTCCCCAGGTCCCCCTCTCGTCCTCCCGGGCCCCGGCCGGATGCTCCAGCTGGCACAGCGGCCGCTGCAGTGGGCAGGAGGCCAGGGCGGGGGCGGCAGGATGCTGAGGCTGGGCTGCCTGCCGAGGAAACGGTGCCGCAGACGGACGGGCGGGCGGCTTTGGGCATTAAGGGGGGAGCCCCTGGGGTCGGGGGCTGCGCTGGGGCCCAGGCACACGTGGCCACGGAGGCCTTTCTCCCAGGCCAACGGGCATCCTGGGTCTGGCTCACTTGCCCAGGTCCTCTGAGAGCCCCTGTCCCCTCCTGTTCTCATGACTCAGAAGAAGGGGAACGGTAGGGACCCAGAGGGGTTAGCTGGCATCCAGCACAGTGATGACCTTGGCTGGGCCAGGCTGGGGTCTGTAACTGTTGGTAATGTCACTCCCCACCCTGGGCTCCTCCGGGCCTGCCGCACTCTCACCCTGCTCTCTGCCCTCTTTAACCCCGTCCTCCTTTCCAGGCTCACTCCCTGTCCCCCTTGCCCAATGCCTCTCCACTCGTTGGTGACCCTCCCTTCTCTGGGTACCACCTCCCTGAGCCTCTGCCGCCTTCCTGAGCTTCCATGACCCTGGAGCCGCCTGCCTGCAGCCAGGGTCCTCTTTCTCTCCTTCATCTCCTCCCCTTCTCGCTGAGCCCGGATGTTGGAACTGAGAAGGCACTGCCCCATGCCTTGCCCGCTGCTCCGCCCCCAGGGGCAGCCGGGACCCTGGCCCTCGGCGGGCCTCCTTTCTTTACAGCCTCAGCCGCAAGACCTCTCCCTCTCCCCAAGACGCCACCCCTGTACCCCGGCTGCTCCCCTGGGTGTGGAACCCCTGTACATGAGTCTTTGGGGGCTCCTGGAGTTTGGGGAACAACCCAGGGAGGCGCGTGGAGAGCATCTTTCGTGTCCCTGCGGGTCACTCACGCCATGGGCAAGGAGGGCTCCGTCCTGGCTCGGCCGCAGAACCAGGGTCTCCGGGTGAGCCACTGGCCCCTTTCAGCCATATTTTCCCATTTTGAGTTAAGACTGCACGTTTCTAGTCAGGAGGGATGTGCGCATGTGTGCTAAGCTGTGTCCAACTCTGCAACCTCACGGACGACAGCCCGCCAGGCCCCTCGGTCCAGGATCCTCCAAGCAGGAACACTGGAGTGGGCTGCCATGCCCTCCTCCAAGGGGAGCTTCCTGACCCAGGGATCAAACCCTCTTTTACGTCTCCTGCATTGACAGGCAGGTTCATGACCACGAGCACCAGGGTCAGAGATGGGCCCAGAAAGAAGGCCCTTGACCTCCACATGGCCCCCCTTGCCCTGGCTGATCCTCACCCAGGAGAGCCTGGGGAACGGAGGACGGAGTATGGCCGTGGAAGCCACCCTGCGCCCGTGAGGCAGTGGCCTAGGGCTGTGCCGAGACCTTGGTCTGTGACCTTGGGAATATCATGTCCCTTTCAGGCCTCGTTTCGCTCCTCTGTGCGAGGGAGACGTGGCACCTTTGGCACCAGGTTATGTGAGGCTGGAAAGAGATCATGTATGAGAAGTGATGGGCCCATGGCGGGGGCTCGGAGCATGCGTAGGCGTCAAGGAAGAGGGACTGGGTTCTCCCCCGTCGCCTCCGAGGTCCCCTAGCTGACTGCCAGGACAGGAGGAGCTACGATTCTGCCCCTTGGCTGCAAGGAGCAGGCAGAGGAAAAGTCAGTAGGGGAGGCTGACCCCAGTAAGGCTGGCAGCTGCTCTCGGCTGTGGCCTCCTCACAGGGGCTGAGGGCCAGCCGCCCAGAGGATCAGGCGGTCACCGGCTTGCCGAGGTCAGCTAGCGGCTGGCAGGCAGAGACAGCGAGAGTGGGCAGGGCAGTGAGCAGATGGGGCTACCAGACCGGACTCCCCGCCTGGCAGGTGTGGTGGGGGCCAGGGTGGGTTGTGCTGGGGGAACTCCACTGGACAATTCAAAACGCATTCCACCTCCACGTATCCCAGTGACCTTGGGGGAGTCGGCTCCTCACGGCATCGACGTCCTCACCCATATGCCTCAGGCTTCTCACCTGGAAAGCTGGCATCGTGAATCGAGAAACTGACATTTATCTGAGTCTTGATGCCAAGGGGCCAGGACAGTGGGTTAAGACTGCACGTTTCTAGTCAGGAGGGATGTGCGCATGTGTGCTAAGCTGTGTCCAACTCTGCAACCTCACGGACGACAGCCCGCCAGGCCCCTCGGTCCAGGATCCTCCAAGCAGGAACACTGGAGTGGGCTGCCATGCCCTCCTCCAAGGGGAGCTTCCTGACCCAGGGATCAAACCCTCTTTTACGTCTCCTGCATTGACAGGCAGGTTCATGACCACGAGCACCAGGGTCAGAGATGGGCCCAGAAAGAAGGCCCTTGACCTCCACATGGCCCCCCTTGCCCTGGCTGATCCTCACCCAGGAGAGCCTGGGGAACGGAGGACGGAGTATGGCCGTGGAAGCCACCCTGCGCCCGTGAGGCAGTGGCCTAGGGCTGTGCCGAGACCTTGGTCTGTGACCTTGGGAATATCATGTCCCTTTCAGGCCTCGTTTCGCTCCTCTGTGCGAGGGAGACGTGGCACCTTTGGCACCAGGTTATGTGAGGCTGGAAAGAGATCATGTATGAGAAGTGATGGGCCCATGGCGGGGGCTCGGAGCATGCGTAGGCGTCAAGGAAGAGGGACTGGGTTCTCCCCCGTCGCCTCCGAGGTCCCCTAGCTGACTGCCAGGACAGGAGGAGCTACGATTCTGCCCCTTGGCTGCAAGGAGCAGGCAGAGGAAAAGTCAGTAGGGGAGGCTGACCCCAGTAAGGCTGGCAGCTGCTCTCGGCTGTGGCCTCCTCACAGGGGCTGAGGGCCAGCCGCCCAGAGGATCAGGCGGTCACCGGCTTGCCGAGGTCAGCTAGCGGCTGGCAGGCAGAGACAGCGAGAGTGGGCAGGGCAGTGAGCAGATGGGGCTACCAGACCGGACTCCCCGCCTGGCAGGTGTGGTGGGGGCCAGGGTGGGTTGTGCTGGGGGAACTCCACTGGACAATTCAAAACGCATTCCACCTCCACGTATCCCAGTGACCTTGGGGGAGTCGGCTCCTCACGGCATCGTACGTCCTCACCCATATGCCTCAGGCTTCTCACCTGGAAAGCTGGCATCGTGAATCGAGAAACTGACATTTATCTGAGTCTTGATGCCAAGGGGCCAGGACAGAATGCTAGCTCCGCTCCTGCCCCAGGGGAGATGGCACAGGTGACTTCACGACCTTGGGAAAGGCGTTCAAGGCTCACTTCTCAGTTGTGAAATAGGGATGTTGATGGCTTCCCTGTTAAGTGCTCATGAGGGGAACCTGAGTTAACTGTAGCCTAGTATTTGTCTAGCATGGAGCCTGGTATGAGACCCTCGGCCAATGTCCACTCGCTCAGGAAAAAGAAAGATGTACTTCAAACAATGTTGAAAACTACCCCCTCCCTTTGTCTAGCTTCTTAAAAATTGTTACTTGGGTTTGATTTGCTAAAACTTGCCCGGCATTTCATAGCTTAATACTAGTTTCCTATCCAATCGGTGGATTAGTTCTTTGACCACCAAAGTAGACACTGTTAACGCTGTACCTGTTTTACAGATCGGGACACAGGCTCAGAAAGGTTAAGTGGCTTACCTGAAGTCACACAGCTTAGATGTGAACCATGTCTTTCACACTTTAAAGTCCATGACTTTCTACCCACTCAGCTCCACCTTTTAAAATCCCAACCACTCTTCACTCGCATTTTAAGAATTCCTCCTCCATCCCTCACAGGAGAGTGGGATGGGGCACAAGTTAAGGAACCAAGAAGCTGATGTTGTGTGGGAGCAATTTCTTCACCAGCCGGGTCCTATTTCTGGCTCGGGAAGGATCTGGCACCTGCTGGGACTGTGACCTTAAGATGCCCCCCTCTACAGAAAAATTCTCCAAACTCAGCTCTTCATCGAAGCACCTGCCTTGTATCTTGTCACAGGACAACAGATCAACCCAGGCCCCTTGAGGCCAGACGTGAATGATGAGCGAGGTCTTAAGAGAGTGAGAAGTTATGGTTGGGACAGAGCACAGACATTGGAGCACCAGGTCAGACTTGGGTCACTTCTCTTGCTACTCGTCCCCACCCATCCCCACCATGGACCTGCTGCCCCAAACAGAAACTGCAGGAGGCCTCACAGGTCCTGGCAGGAGCTCTGAGGGGGGCGGGGGAGGAGGATGCAAGACAGAGACTGCGTCTCTTGTCTTTCTCTCTCTCTTTTTAAAGCCAGGATTTGCTCTGGGGTGGGCTGAACCTCCTCTGAGCCCCAGAAACCCTCCCTGGGCACCCAGAGAGACCACAGAGAACCCCCCACCCCAGCTCCTACTGGCTCTCATCTCTTCTGTGTCCTCCATTCCTTCCCCAGTGAGAGAGTGAATGCCATGCTGTGTGAGACCCAGTTCTTGTTGCCAGCTTCAGCCTCCCCAGGGGCATTTGGACAGCTAGGAAAGGGGCCAGACTGTCCCTTATGCTGCCACCCTGTGCTGGACAGAAGCCCAGCCTTCAGGTGGAGGGCCTGCTCCCTTCGTCCCTTCCAGTGGCCAGCATCTCCACGGGGTCTCTTTGCTGGTCTTTCCCTCCCCTAGGGAGCAGGTCCTTCTCCTCACTTGCGGGAGGGCAATTGGACTGCAGTGGGGTGCCTCTCTAGCATCCTTCTGGACCAGGTCGTGGTCATTTGTGCTCCGCCGAGTCCTGCCCATGACCCGGCAGGGTTCTCACTTTCTCCATCCCTCTTAGGGAAATGAACAACGTTCCTCCTCTCGGTTCCCCAGGTGCCTCGCACCCCCGACCAAAACACACGAACCGTCCCCCGAGCCCTCCCGTGTGCTCAGGGGTCCGTGGACTCCCGGCCCTGGCCCTGCTGGGGAGGCCCGAGATCCAGCCCAGCCCCAGCCCCGGTGGGGAATGCCCCCGCCCCATCAGGGGCTCTCACCTCCCTGCTGACGGCTGCGCCCCGCCGGGTGCTGGAGCCAGGCCCTCCGGCCCCGATTGTCTGGGCGGCCTCCGGGCCGCCGGCTTGGCTCGGCTCGGCTGGGCAGGCTAGCTCCACGGTCCCCGCGGCCCCGCGCCCTCCGTCTCCCCGCGGGCGCCGCCGCCGATTGCTGAAATGCTGGACAGCGCACCACCATGGAGGCGGCCTCCCAGCCCGCTTGCCGGCCAGAGCGGCCCGGAAGCCACAGCGCCCCCCATAGGCCCGGAGGCCGCCCGCCGCGGAGGCGCGGGCCTGGGCGTCTGTAGCGGAGGGGTGGGGGAAGGAATGGCCTCTGCAGTGACCTGCTCCACGACTTACGGGTCGGGGCGGGGCAAGGGATCCCACTGGGGTTCCCCCCTTTCATCGTGCATCCTGGCCGAGGCCAGGCTGGGCGGTGGGAGACGTCTCAAAACGGGAGAATGGAATCTCTGAACCTTCAGTGATGCTGGGTGGGTTGGGTGTTTGGAGCCCTGAGTTCAGGTCCCCCTTTGGTTACTTTCTTCGTGACCTCGTGACCTCGCAAGACTATTGTCCTGCAGCTCCCGCCTCAGTTTCCTTGGCTGGACAGTGAGCTGGCTGAGTGGAGGGAACTCAGGGTGTGTTGGGCTCTTCAAGGATCATTGGAAACATAGAGACCTTTCTGTAGTGGAAGGAGGTCAGGGATGATGAGGCCTTTGCTTGAAGCCACCAGCAGTGTCCCTGGGCTGTCTCAGGAAGGAGGGCTGAAGTCCCAGAGCCTGTCGGAGGCTGGGCGGGGACGGGGTGTAGATTATAAGAAGTCCTTTGTGGGACTTCCCTGTGGTCCAGTGGTTAAAAACTTGCTTTGCAGTGTGGGAGGACCCGGGTTTGATCCCTGGGCAGGGAACTAAGATCCCACATGCCCTGGGGCAACTAAGCCCTGCACGCTTCAATTACTGCGCCTGCGCGGGGTAACTAGCGTCCAGGGGGCCGCAAGGGAAGATCCGCCCGCGGGAAGTAAAACCCAATGCAGGCTACATAAAATAGGTAAATACTTAAAAAAGAAAAATGCCTTTACATGACCCGGAGACTCATCCGAGTGAATGTCCTTTGTAAATCTGTGCGGGTTTGTGCGTGTGTGTGCCCGTGTCTATGTGTGTCTGTTTCTATATTCCGTCTGTGTCTGTGCTCTCCTCCCCACCCCTCCCCTTTCCCCTCAGTTTCTTCACCTACGTGTGATGTGTCCCTAGAGTGTGTGCTGGGGTCTGTGTGTGTGGTTGAGATTCATGCACTGCAGGCCCATTGGGTCTGCAGAACAAAGCTCGGGCGTGGGGGAGAGGGGTGGGCTACAGCTGCCGCCGCCATTCCTGAGGCCCCACAGCCCCAGGGGCGAGTCCTCTGCTGGTCTCCTGCCTTCTGGCGGCATGAATATTTCATACGCTGGGGCCTTGAGCTGGCCTAGCACCAGTGCCGTTTGCTCCCCCTGTCTGGGAGCGGCTGCCCCCTTTTGTCTGGCTGAGCCTGGCAAGGCAGAGGGGAGAGTCGGCAGATCAGGGCTGGCAGAGAGCCCCCCTGTTAGGAGCCATGGCTGGGTGTGTGGAGGGGAGAGCGTGGAGGAAGTCAGAGGAGGCGCAGGAAGGCGGCACCCTCCCAGAGCGGAGCCCATGCCTTAAAAGAAGTCCAGTCACCACATGGCTTTGGTTCCTGACCAGCCCCAGCCTCGCCTCTGTCTGGGCTAGAGCCTGCATCAGGCTCTCTTCCGTTGAATTTTGCAGGTGCTGGCGATTTCACTCTGGTCCCTGGCCCATCCCCTTCCCGCTCGAGTCCAGTAGTCCTTGAGCCTTCTGATTCCCCTTCTCAGCTCCAAAGGGATCTCCCCTTCCAGGCGCTCCTGCACCGCTCTCCAGGGGCTCATGCCCAGAGACAAGAGCAGGAAGGACCCTCCGGTGAGACGCCAGGCCAGGCTGAGGTGCTTCACACGCCAGACTTCCGAGGCCCAGAGCGTGGCTTGCAGTGGCTTTGACCTCAGAACTGGCCCTGCCCTTTCTCTCTTCCTCCGCCCTGTCTCTGACACCTTTCCTCTGTACCAGGCTCCGTCTAGACTGTGAATTCCACGATGGGGGGCTGCGTGGTGCCCACTTCCCGTCTCCCACTCTAGCACGGAGGAGGCAGGAATCATTGCTGATCAGGCTGAGTTGTCTGCTTCTCTCTCTGTCTCCACGCTGTTCTCTGTTCTGCACCCCCGTCTCCCCACTAAGTGTCTTTTTCTGCCTCTCCCCTCCTCCAACAACCGGCTCCTCCCTTTCTCTCGGAGTCTGCCTTGCTTTTCCCCATGTCTCTCTCTCTAGGACGTGCTGTAGATGGGCCCCTGGGGCACTTGACCTTGGAGCCCACTCCCTCTCTTCTGCCGCGTCTCAGAGTGTTTCTTCCACGCTCTGCGTCAGAACCACCGTAAGCGCATGTTGAATGTGTTGGGATTGGAGCCTCTCTCCGGACCTGCTCTCATGGTTATCTACTGCTGTGTAACAAACACTTCAAAACTTCATGACTCAAAACAGACACCAATATCCCCAAGTTTGTCAGAAATTTGAGCAATGCTTGACTATGTGATTCTTCTGCTCCATGAGGCACATAATGGGGACCCTGGGTGGTTTTCAGCCCGTGGATAGGTTTCAGACTGCAAAGTCCAGAATGCCTCATTCCCATCTCTGGGGCCCAATGGAGGACGGGCTCAGCTCAACCCCCGGTCTTCGGCACCCTCCCAGAGCGGAGCCCATGCCTTAAAAGAAGTCCAGTCACCACATGGCTTTGGTTCCTGACCAGCCCCAGCCTCGCCTCTGTCTGGGCTAGAGCCTGCATCAGGCTCTCTTCCGTTGAATTTTGCAGGTGCTGGCGATTTCACTCTGGTCCCTGGCCCATCCCCTTCCCGCTCGAGTCCAGTAGTCCTTGAGCCTTCTGATTCCCCTTCTCAGCTCCAAAGGGATCTCCCCTTCCAGGCGCTCCTGCACCGCTCTCCAGGGGCTCATGCCCAGAGACAAGAGCAGGAAGGACCCTCCGGTGAGACGCCAGGCCAGGCTGAGGTGCTTCACACGCCAGACTTCCGAGGCCCAGAGCGTGGCTTGCAGTGGCTTTGACCTCAGAACTGGCCCTGCCCTTTCTCTCTTCCTCCGCCCTGTCTCTGACACCTTTCCTCTGTACCAGGCTCCGTCTAGACTGTGAATTCCACGATGGGGGGCTGCGTGGTGCCCACTTCCCGTCTCCCACTCTAGCACGGAGGAGGCAGGAATCATTGCTGATCAGGCTGAGTTGTCTGCTTCTCTCTCTGTCTCCACGCTGTTCTCTGTTCTGCACCCCCGTCTCCCCACTAAGTGTCTTTTTCTGCCTCTCCACTCCTCCAACAACCGGCTCCTCCCTTTCTCTCGGAGTCTGCCTTGCTTTTCCCCATGTCTCTCTCTCTAGGACGTGCTGTAGATGGGCCCCTGGGGCACTTGACCTTGGAGCCCACTCCCTCTCTTCTGCCGCGTCTCAGAGTGTTTCTTCCACGCTCTGCGTCAGAACCACCGTAAGCGCATGTTGAATGTGTTGGGATTGGAGCCTCTCTCCGGACCTGCTCTCATGGTTATCTACTGCTGTGTAACAAACACTTCAAAACTTCATGACTCAAAACAGACACCAATATCCCCAAGTTTGTCAGAAATTTGAGCAATGCTTGACTATGTGATTCTTCTGCTCCATGAGGCACATAATGGGGACCCTGGGTGGTTTTCAGCCCGTGGATAGGTTTCAGACTGCAAAGTCCAGAATGCCTCATTCCCATCTCTGGGGCCCAGGTGGGGATGGCTGGAGGACGGGGCTCAGCTCAACTCCTCCTTCTGTGGGTCATGTCAGGACTCCCTACATGCATCTCCAACAGGATCATTGGTCTTCTTTTTTTTTTTTTAATTTTTACCACTTTTATTGGTTTTTATTTATTTATTTTCATCCATCTTTATTCTTTGGCCTGTGTGGACCTCCTACTACTGCAGTGACCTCTCTTGTGGCAGAGCACTGGCTCTGGGCGCATGCACTCCAGAGCGCTGGCTCACAATTGGACACACTGGTCCAGCCGCTCCATGGCACGTGGGATCTTCCCGGGCCAGGGATTGAACCAGTGTCCCTTGCACTGCAAGGCGGACTCTCCACCCACTGGCCCACAAGGGAAGCCCTGTTTGTCTTCCTACACAGCGAGTGGGGGCTCTGAGAGCCCATGCTCCAAAAGAGAAGATGTAGACATTAGACAGGAATTAGAAATCAACCCCACTCCTAAGGCGGGCGAAGGCTCAGAAGACACACCTCCTTTTCCCCATTATCTATTGGTCAAAGCAGCTACAGAGCCCACTTCATTTAAAACAGTGCTTCCACAGATTTCCCTGGTGGTCCAGTGGTTAAGAATCTGTCTGCCATTGCAGGGGACACGGGTTTGATCCTTGGTCCAGGAACTAAGATCCCTCATGTGCATGTGTGCGTGCTCAGTGCTGTCCAACTCTTTGCAACGCTATGGACTGTAGCCCGCCACCCCGCTATTTGGAGCCCACTCCTCTCTTCTGCCGCGTCTCAGAGTGTTTCTTCCACGCTCTGCGTCAGAACCACCGTAAGCGCATGTTGAATGTGTTGGGATTGGAGCCTCTCTCCGGACCTGCTCTCATGGTTATCTACTGCTGTGTAACAAACACTTCAAAACTTCATGACTCAAAACAGACACCAATATCCCCAAGTTTGTCAGAAATTTGAGCAATGCTTGACTATGTGATTCTTCTGCTCCATGAGGCACATAATGGGGACCCTGGGTGGTTTTCAGCCCGTGGATAGGTTTCAGACTGCAAAGTCCAGAATGCCTCATTCCCATCTCTGGGGCCCAGGTGGGGATGGCTGGAGGACGGGGCTCAGCTCAACTCCTCCTTCTGTGGGTCATGTCAGGACTCCCTACATGCATCTCCAACAGGATCATTGGTCTTCTTTTTTTTTTTTTAATTTTGACCACTTTTATTGGTTTTTATTTATTTATTTTCATCCATCTTTATTCTTTGGCCTGTGTGGACCTCCTACTACTGCAGTGACCTCTCTTGTGGCAGAGCACTGGCTCTGGGCGCATGCACTCCAGAGCGCTGGCTCACAATTGGACACACTGGTCCAGCCGCTCCATGGCACGTGGGATCTTCCCGGGCCAGGGATTGAACCAGTGTCCCTTGCACTGCAAGGCGGACTCTCCACCCACTGGCCCACAAGGGAAGCCCTGTTTGTCTTCCTACACAGCGAGTGGGGGCTCTGAGAGCCCATGCTCCAAAAGAGAAGATGTAGACATTAGACAGGAATTAGAAATCAACCCCACTCCTAAGGCGGGCGAAGGCTCAGAAGACACACCTCCTTTTCCCCATTATCTATTGGTCAAAGCAGCTACAGAGCCCACTTCATTTAAAACAGTGCTTCCACAGATTTCCCTGGTGGTCCAGTGGTTAAGAATCTGTCTGCCATTGCAGGGGACACGGGTTTGATCCTTGGTCCAGGAACTAAGATCCCTCATGTGCATGTGTGCGTGCTCAGTGCTGTCCAACTCTTTGCAACGCTATGGACTGTAGCCCGCCAGGCTCCTCTGTCCATAGCCTTTTCCAGGCAAGAATACTTGAGTGAGTTGCCATTTCCTCCTCCAGGGGGTCTTCCCCACCCAAGGATCAAACCCACATCTCCTGCGTCTCTTGCATTGGCAGGCAGACTCTTGACCAGTGAGCCGCCTGGGAAGCCCAAGACCCCACATGCTGCAGGGCAACGAAGCCTGTGCCACAACCACAGAGCTCTGTGCTCCACAATGAGAGAGGGCATCAGAGTGAGAAGCCTACACACTGCAGCTAGAGAGTAGCCCCTGCTTGCCACAGCTACAGAAAGCCCACATCCTCCAGCAGCAAAAGAAAGAAATGAGTAGAAATCAAGTAGTGCCTCCGCAGGTATCTGCAAAGGCAGGGGACAGAGCTCCTACCTCTTAATGGGAGAAAGGGCAAGGAGTGGGTGGCCATCTTTATCTGTCAAACGTACTGAGTTGCACGCTTTGGGGTAGATCCACAATCGTGCTCCTAAACTTGAAGAACCGAGACTACGGCCCTCACCTGCCCTAGACCCTGTACTCCTCACCCCCCGGGTCGTTCCTTTGCCTCCCAGCTACTGGAACTACCTGGGAGGGAGAGCCTTGAGCTGAGTCCAAAGGGAAGGGAAGGTATGACTGACCCAGGGGAGGAGTGAGGTCTGGAGTCAGACCCAGGAAGCCCCTGATGTGCTGCTGACTAGCTTTCTGGATCTGGAAAAGTGATCCAGCCTCACTGAGCCTCAGTTTCCTCATCTGTAAAGTGGGGCCAGTGATACCTGTAATACCCGCGGGCTGGGCTCCTTTCCTAATCAGAGACCATCTTGTGGTCAGGGGCTGCAGGGAGCTGGCGGTGCCGGGGGCAGACCAGTGGTGTTCTGAGGTCTTTTTTCTGGAAAATGACAAAATCTGGGCGTCAGGGTCCTGAAACCTTAGCTGTTCCCTCCTTCCCCCTGGTCCAGCCCCAGACGCGTTTCCCTCGTGTTGTCCTTCCTCTCTCCTTGTCGCATGGGTGCCCCCTCGGAGCCCAGCACTCCGCTGCGTCCGCTCTGTGACCAGGGATCGTCATGCCTCCTCCTCCCTGTGCCCCTCTGCCTGGCCCACCCCAGGCCTCTTCCTCTCCCTCTCTCTCCCCTCCTCCCAAGGCATCGCTCTCTCATTCTCTCCGCAGAGCCGGGGAAATTGAGGAGTCCCTTGTGGCAGACGGGCAGGGCTGACCTTGAAGCAGATCTTTAATAAGCAATGAGCAGAGGCGGCAGTCTCCCCCGTCCTCCCCCACCCCACTCCTCGCTCGCTTCCCCTGCACGCCCCTCCTCCCTCCAGCCTGGGTTTGCTTCTCCTTCGCCTGTAAACCTACCGTAAGGGGCCATCCCTCTGGGTTCAGCAGGGGATCCCTTGTTTCCTTGGCAGGCTTACCCATCACCCGACGTCCAGGCAGCCCACGCTGGGCACCCACGGCACCCAGGTCCAGGAAGAATCCGGGTTATCCCAGGCGGCAGGTGTCCTGGCCTGGGACCCCTCATCCCCAAGGAGCATGCAGTGAGCTCTTGTGTAAGTCCTTGAGCGTCTCGCCTAAGTGCCCTGTGTTCAGACCAGGACAGGGGGGCGGGGGTGGGGGGACGGGGACGAGGTGCGGCAGCAGAGATGGCTGTGACCCAGTTTCATCGCTGGCATTCCCCTGCCAGCAGGTGATCCCTCGTCACCTGAAGCCGCCGTGCAGGTCCACATGGCACACCTACACACCCTCACACACATGCCCGGTACATGCCGCATGCGTGCAGCCCCGCGCACAGCCCCTTCCCAGACCGCGCCCACACGCCGTAGCCACACAACACACGCTCACTCTCATAAACACTGGCACTCGGCGACACCTGGATGACCCAAGCCTCAGACGCACAGAGCACGCCACTCCCGGCGCGCGCGGCACACATCCCCCCGCATCAACGTGGGCCCCGCGCGTGTGCGTCCACGCATAAACACCCACACAGCAGGCCCTGGGGCAGAGGTGGCTAGAGCTGGCCTGTAGGAGGGGCGTCCCCAGACCGAACCTGGTCTCCACCCCCAGCACCCGGAGGCAGGAGGCGCGTACCTGAGGGTCTCTTCGGAGAGGTCTTAATCCAGACCCCATTGATCGCACGGGGCCTCTCCTGGCTGCGCAGTGGCCCAGGAGAAGACCCCAGGTCCCGCCCCAGCTGGAGCCGCCGTCTGAGCGAGCTGGGGGCAGGGCTGGGGGGCAGGGCCAGGGTCCTGACTGGATGGCGTGCCCCTGCGCTCTGGGGAGAGGGCCGCTGGCTAGGGACAGGTTGTCTGGGTGGGACAGGGGGAGAGTGAGCTGCTTGGGAATGACCCGTGTGTGCGCGCGCGCGTGTGTGTGTGTACACAGTGGTATAAATACAATGCGTTTAATTGCACACTACCAAAAAACCTCCCTTTTTCTCTCCCCGGCCTCGCTTTAATGGTCCCTCCAGGGACCCCAGCAGGCTGAATCTGCTTCCGGAACCCAGGCAGCGCAGACCAAGCCCAGGCTGGCCCCGCCCTGGGGGGTGGCGGCGGCTCTGCTCTGGTGCCCTGCCCGGGGCTGGCCCAGGACCCCGGCTTCGTGTCTCTGGCTCCCGCCCGGCCGGGCCGGCGCTCTCCTCCCAGCAGCCCCTGCGCTCAGAGCTGGAGACTCCCCGCGGCCCCGGGAGAGCCCTGGCTTCTAAGTGAGGAACATAGCAAGGGCGGTCACCTTTTATTGAGCATCCACAGAGGGTTGTGGATTTATTTATTTTTAAAAATTAAAAAAATAAAATTTTTGGTGGTGCCAGGTGGCCTATGGGATCTTAGTTCCCTGACCAGGGAAAGAACCCCTGGCCCTTGCAGTGGAAGGGCGGGGTCCCGCCCACTGGACCGCCTGGGAACCCTTCCCCGATGAGGACTTTAGATACTGCATCCTCTCGGCGAGCAGGGGAATGGGCCCCATCCTCTCCATGTCACTAGTGAGGAAGCTGATGCCCAGAGACGTTACATAATGTGTTCAAAGCTGCACAGCCTTGGGGGGTTGAGGGCGGGCAGGAGGTTTGGGGTCTGGAGGGAGGTGACCCCCTCTGGGCCTTCAGCGGCCTCATCTCCCAGGCTGTCCTTTGAGACTCCTCCAGCCCGGTCGGCCCCTCCTTCTGGAAGGTTCTGTCTGTCACCCTGGGAAGCATGAAGTCCGATTTATAGCGTAGCAAGCTGCCAGGGATGCTTCCGCTGGTCCCGTCTCCATATGTCTGCGCCTCAGAGGACTTTCTGTGTGGTCGTTTAACTCTTTCTTGAACTCAGTTCCTGTCTGTCCTGATCTTATCTGAGCCGTGGCGCCCAGGGTGTGGCGGGCTCCAGGTGCTGGTTTCCCAACTTGAGATGCTTGTCACCGTACGTGTCCAATGTCACGTCAGGGCCTCTTGGAGAGGCCTGGCCTGGGCGGTGGCCTCTCCCACAGTTGCTTAGGACAGTCCCCCTCCCACAGCCATGGATGACCCTGCTCCGCACCCTGGAGTCTGCTCAGCTGTGTCAGTGG
Organism: Tragulus kanchil; assembly: GCA_022376925.1. NCBI lineage: Eukaryota > Metazoa > Chordata > Mammalia > Artiodactyla > Tragulidae > Tragulus > Tragulus kanchil. The sequence continues at coordinate 150,435,516 of JAIOJX010000002.1, read as the reverse complement.
GGACTCAGCTCCACCCGCCAATCGCCACCTGCAAGGCTCCATTGCCTCAGTCTGCTGACTGTCCCACGTCGTTTCTGTGTCCAGGAGGTGCCTGGCCCAGAGGAGCCAACATGTGTGTCCACACGTGCGTGCGTGCTAAGTCGCTTCAGTTGTGTCCAACTCTTTGGGACCCATGGACAGTAGTCTGCCAGACTCCTCTGTTCATGGGATTTTCCAGGCAAGAATGCTGGAGTGGGGGCTTCCCTGGTGGTCCAGGGGGTAAGGACACTGCCTTGCAGTGCAAGGGGCGCCAGTGCGATCCCTGGCCTGGGGAGATCCCACGTGCCGCAGAGCGGCTGGACCGATGTGTCCAATTACCAAGCCGGAGCTCTGGAGCGCATGCGCCCAGAGCCAGTGCTCTGCAGTGAGAGAGGCCACTGCGATGGGAGGCCCACACGGGCCAAAGAACAAAGACGGATGAAAATAGATAAATGAAAGACCAATAGCAGTGGCCCGCACCCCTCCCTCCCTAATCCGCCCCTCCCCCCCAAAAAAGAATGCTGGAGTGGGTGGCCGTGCCCTCCTCCAGGGGATCTTCCTGACCCTGGGATGCCACCCACATCTCATATGTCTCCTGGATTGGCAGGTGGGTTCTCTACCACTAGCACCCCCTGGGGAGCCCCGTAAGCTGCACCGGGCTTCATGGGACGGGGACCCCCGGGCAGCCCCTCCCTGCCTCCCCCTTTGTAACAGAGGCCTCCTCACAGCTGTGAGACGGCAGACATGGAAGGTTCCCGGTGAGGACAAGACGCTCGGTGATGCCCACAGGCACTGCCCGGTCAACATCGAGCGGGCAGTGGGAGGGGCTTGAGGTCCCACAACGTCCTCCCTCCCTCACCCTGCGTTTCCTGAGCCAGATCTTCCCTTTCCCCAGTCCCCCAGCCTGGGCCGGGCATACCCAGCCTGGCCAGTTTTCACAGCTTATAGTGCCTACGTACACCGTCGTGTCCAATGTCACGCACCCTGGAGTCCGGGCTCCCCAAGTTGCTTAGGACAGTCCCTCCCACAGCCATGGATGACCCTGCTCCGCACCCTGGAGTCTGCTCAGCTGTGTCAGTGGGGACTCAGCTCCACCCGCCAATCGCCACCTGCAAGGCTCCATTGCCTCAGTCTGCTGACTGTCCCACGTCGTTTCTGTGTCCAGGAGGTGCCTGGCCCAGAGGAGCCAACATGTGTGTCCACACGTGCGTGCGTGCTAAGTCGCTTCAGTTGTGTCCAACTCTTTGGGACCCATGGACAGTAGTCTGCCAGACTCCTCTGTTCATGGGATTTTCCAGGCAAGAATGCTGGAGTGGGGGCTTCCCTGGTGGTCCAGGGGGTAAGGACACTGCCTTGCAGTGCAAGGGGCGCCAGTGCGATCCCTGGCCTGGGGAGATCCCACGTGCCGCAGAGCGGCTGGACCGATGTGTCCAATTACCAAGCCGGAGCTCTGGAGCGCATGCGCCCAGAGCCAGTGCTCTGCAGTGAGAGAGGCCACTGCGATGGGAGGCCCACACGGGCCAAAGAACAAAGACGGATGAAAATAGATAAATGAAAGACCAATAGCAGTGGCCCGCACCCCTCCCTCCCTAATCCGCCCCTCCCCCCCAAAAAAGAATGCTGGAGTGGGTGGCCGTGCCCTCCTCCAGGGGATCTTCCTGACCCTGGGATGCCACCCACATCTCATATGTCTCCTGGATTGGCAGGTGGGTTCTCTACCACTAGCACCCCCTGGGGAGCCCCGTAAGCTGCACCGGGCTTCATGGGACGGGGACCCCCGGGCAGCCCCTCCCTGCCTCCCCCTTTGTAACAGAGGCCTCCTCACAGCTGTGAGACGGCAGACATGGAAGGTTCCCGGTGAGGACAAGACGCTCGGTGATGCCCACAGGCACTGCCCGGTCAACATCGAGCGGGCAGTGGGAGGGGCTTGAGGTCCCACAACGTCCTCCCTCCCTCACCCTGCGTTTCCTGAGCCAGATCTTCCCTTTCCCCAGTCCCCCAGCCTGGGCCGGGCATACCCAGCCTGGCCAGTTTTCACAGCTTATAGTGCCTACGTACACCCCACTGTACACATACCAAGCACATCCACATGTACACATGTACACATACCAAGCACATCCACATGTACACACGCAAACATCCCACGACATCACCCCGGCTGATGACAAACACTCCCAGTCACCCCCACCCCAGCACCAGGCCGCCGACCTCGGTCCCTGGCAGGAGCGAGTTAACCTAATTACTGGCCCGCGGCCTGCCCGGCAGGGGCGCTCTGCCTGGCTGGGAGAGCATTAGCAACAGCGGGAGCCAGGGAGGGAGTTATTTTTAGGCAACGGAGGTGGGGTTTGTAGTGGAGCTGGGTTGGGCTGGAGGCTTAGGGAGGAGGGGGCTTCACGGAGTGACTGGGGTGGGGTTGGGGGCCTGGGCCGGGGTGGCCTCTGCCCCGGCTGGCCCGGGCTCTCAGGAACGCGGGGAGGGACCCAGAGGAGAGAGACTTGTCTTCTCCTACCAGAGCCGTCCTGCTGGGCCGGGTTGCCAGCTGGGAGGATGTGAAACGACTCTAAAATGAGGAAAAGGCTCTGCGGGAGCTGTCAGCCCTTCCCTGCACCCACAGACAGACAGACAGACAGGCAGACAGGGTGGGAGCAGGGCGGAGCTTCCCTGTCAGGCCTTGAGAGCAGCTGGGCGGGGACAGGGTCTGTGACGTCCTGAGGACACCCAGTCCCGCTGTGAACGGCCTGTCCACTCCATTTAATGTCCCGCCGTCCTCTAGGGAGTGCCCCAAGATCCTGTCTCTTGGGGTGGGGTAGACAGTGGAGGACCCCCAACTTCCCAGACACGCAGATCATTAGAGCGTGGTGAGCCAAGCAACCCAAAACGGGGTTCCCCAGGACACGCAGATTTTTCTGATTGGCGGCAGCACATGGAATGGTCCCTGCCTCCCCTTTGTAACAGAGGCCTCCTCACAGCTGTGAGACGAGACATGGAAGGTTCGGTGAGGACAAGCGCTCGGTGATGCCCACAGGCACTGCCCGGTCAACATCGAGCGGGCAGTGGGAGGGGCTTGAGGTCCCACAACGTCCTCCCTCCCTCACCCTGCGTTTCCTGAGCCAGATCTTCCCTTTCCCCAGTCCCCCAGCCTGGGCCGGGCATACCCAGCCTGGCCAGTTTTCACAGCTTATAGTGCCTACGTACACCCCACTGTACACATACCAAGCACATCCACATGTACACATGTACACATACCAAGCACATCCACATGTACACACGCAAACATCCCACGACATCACCCCGGCTGATGACAAACACTCCCAGTCACCCCCACCCCAGCACCAGGCCGCCGACCTCGGTCCCTGGCAGGAGCGAGTTAACCTAATTACTGGCCCGCGGCCTGCCCGGCAGGGGCGCTCTGCCTGGCTGGGAGAGCATTAGCAACAGCGGGAGCCAGGGAGGGAGTTATTTTTAGGCAACGGAGGTGGGGTTTGTAGTGGAGCTGGGTTGGGCTGGAGGCTTAGGGAGGAGGGGGCTTCACGGAGTGACTGGGATGGGGTTGGGGGCCTGGGCCTGGGCCGGGGGTGGCCTCTGCCCCGGCTGGCCCGGGCTCTCAGGAACGCGGGGAGGGGACCCAGAGGAGAGAGACTTGTCTTCTCCTACCAGAGCCGTCCTGCTGGGCCGGGTTGCCAGCTGGGAGGATGTGAAACGACTCTAAAATGAGGAAAAGGCTCTGCGGGAGCTGTCAGCCCTTCCCTGCACCCACAGACAGACAGACAGACAGGCAGACAGGGTGGGAGCAGGGCGGAGCTTCCCTGTCAGGCCTTGAGAGCAGCTGGGCGGGGACAGGGTCTGTGACGTCCTGAGGACACCCAGTCCCGCTGTGAACGGCCTGTCCACTCCATTTAATGTCCCGCCGTCCTCTAGGGAGTGCCCCCAAGATCCTGTCTCTTGGGGTGGGGGTAGACAGTGGAGGACCCCCCAACTTCCCAGACACGCAGGACATTAGAGCGTGGTGAGCCAAGCAACCCAAGAAATGCGAGAGTCTGTGTTTCCCAACCAGGTCAGCGTACGGGGGCAGCCAGCCGAAGATCAGCCTGCCTGGTTCTGCCCTTCGGCGCCTGGCTCTGGGCGACCCTGTTCAGCTTCAGGAGGGAATTTAATTAAGCAGCCGGAAGACAGTGAAGAGGAGGGGAAAGGGACACTCTCTCTGCTCGGTCAGCTCCGGGGCTGCTTGAGGGCGGCAGTCCCAAGCCGTGAGCCCGCAGGCCCTGGGCGACAGGCAGGGGGGGATGTGGGTGGCCTCTTAAAGTGGGTTAATTGCAGGGATCCATCTCAAGCCCCAGGGGATTAGAAAGTGGAAATGACCCTGAGGCAAGCGGGTCCCGCGCAGCCCCCAGGGCCGAGGCACTGCAGGTGTCCACAGGCTGGGCCTTCCCTCCTGGCCCCCCAGTGGCTTCTGCCCACCGTGGGTTTGGGTCACTTAATCCCCATCCCCTCGGGGTGCTGGACAGAGTGGCCTGCCCCTTCTGTCCACTCAGCGCACTGGAGACAAAAGGAGCCCATGGCTGCTCGGTTAGGCGGTTAATGGAGGTGGGAACTTACCCTCAGCCTGCTCCTCTGGTGGGGCCCTGGCCTTGGGTCACGGGACTGCTCATGAGGAGCAGCAGCAGCGACAGTGAAAGGTGCTCAGATGTGTCCGACGCTGTGCAACCCCATGGGCTGTGTGTAGCCCCCCAGGCTCCTCTGTCCACGGGAGTCTCTCGGCAAGAATACTGGAGTGGGTTGCATGCTCTCCTCCAAGGGATCTTTCTGACCCAGGGACCTGGGTCTCCTTCACTGCAGGCAGGTTCTTTACCATTTGAGCCACTAAGGGCAGAGGGGCAAAGTGGAAGGTGCATTTTCTTCCAGAACTCCCCTGCCTCAACCCTTTTGTATCTCCAGGCCTGTTTCCAGACCTCTCTGGACTCCTTTCTCCATTTCCTCTGCCCAAAGGTGGCTGCCCCCTCCCAACAGGCAGGCAGGGACCAGCTCTGACTCTAGAACGCAAATCCTCCATCCACCGCCTGACCCACACAGTCCCGAGGACCGGCTCTGCAGCACCGGCCTCCTGCTCCCTCTGCTGGCGATTTGGGAGAACTGCAGGGGAGGTATGGCCGGCGGCACTCGTCTCTCCGAAGTCAGGGCCATTCTGGGATGATGAGTTTGTCAGCCCCTCTGCCTTAGCCCTGCGGAGGTAAGGTTCCGCTTTCTTTGTACTTACCCAACACAGCTGTGTCTACCTCCGGAAGACAGTGAAGAGGAGGGGAAAGGGACACTCTCTCTGCTCGGTCAGCTCCGGGGCTACTTGAGGGCGGCAGCCCCAAGCCGTGAGCCCGCAGGCCCTGGGCGACAGGCAGGGGGAGGATGTGGGTGGCCTCTTAAGGTGGGTTAATTGCAGGGATCCATCTCAAGCCCCAGGGGATTAGAAAGTGGAAATGACCCTGAGGCAAGCGGGTCCCGCGCAGCCCCCAGGGCCGAGGCACTGCAGGTGTCCACAGGCTGGGCCTTCTCTCCTGGCCCCCCAGTGGCTTCTGCCCACCCTGGGTTTGGGTCACTTAATCCCCATCCCCTCGGGGTGCTGGACAGAGTGGCCTGCCCCTTCTGTCCACTCAGCGCACTGGAGACAGAAGGAGCCCATGGCTGCTCGGTTAGGCGGTTAATGGAGGTGGGAACTTACCCTCAGCCTGCTCCTCTGGTGGGGCCCTGGCCTTGGGTCACGGGACTGCTCATGAGGAGCAGCAGCAGCGACAGTGAAAGGTGCTCAGATGTGTCCGACGCTGTGCAACCCCATGGGCTGTGTGTAGCCCCCCAGGCTCCTCTGTCCACGGGAGCTCTCGGCAAGAATACTGGAGTGGGTTGCCATGCTCTCCTCCAAGGGATCTTTCTGACCCAGGGACCTGGGTCTCCTTCACTGCAGGCAGGTTCTTTACCATTTGAACCACTAAGGGCAGAGGGGCAAAGTGGAAGGTGCATTTTCTTCCAGAACTCCCCTGCCTCAACCCTTTTGTATCTCCAGGCCTGTTTCCAGACCTCTCTGGACTCCTTTCTCCATTTCCTCTGCCCAAAGGTGGCTGCCCCCTCCCAACAGGCAGGCAGGGACCAGCTCTGACTCTAGAACGCAAATCCTCCATCCACCGCCTGACCCACACAGTCCCGAGGACCGGCTCTGCAGCACCGGCCTCCTGCTCCCTCTGCTGGCGATTTGGGAGAACTGCAGGGGAGGTATGGCCGGCGGCACTCGTCTCTCCGAAGTCAGGGCCATTCTGGGATGATGAGTTTGTCAGCCCCTCTGCCTTAGCCCTGCGGAGGTAAGGTTCCGCTTTCTTTGTACTTACCCAACACAGCTGTGTCTACCTGGGACCTAAACGGCAGCTTCTTTGCAGGACCGATTCTGTCCCGTTCTAACCAAGTGGGTGCCCCTGGCTGCCACCCAAGCCTCCTCCCTGCTCTCTGCAGACTGGTTCTCCGCTTCCCCCAGCAAAGGCTCAGCCAGCTCCTACTGGTCATGCATAGCACCCACTCATCCCCGGGTTTTGTTCCTTGCTGAGGGGGAGAGGCGGCGTGTGTCTGGAGGTGACCAGAAGGCAGGGGTGGCAGCCGGTTCAGCAACTGGTGTGGATAATTGGAGCTTGAGAACGGGAGAGTCCTAACCGCTGGCCAGCCAGGGAATTCTCTTTAAAAAAAGTTTTTAACTGAAATATAGTTGATTTACAATATTGTGTTGATTACTGCTGTATGCAAAATGACTCAGACCTGTGTATACATTCTTTTAATCCTCTTCCATTATGGTGCATCACAGAGTCTTGAGTACTGTTCTGTGCTCCACAGTGGGTCCCTGCTGTTCATCCACTCTATAGAATAGGTTATGTCTTCCAACCCCCACCTCCTACCCTATCCCTCCCCCTTAGCAAGTGTTTTCTGTCAGAAGTAGGTTCGTTTCTATCGTATTTCAGATTCTGCATGTAAGTGGAGTCGTATGGTATCTTTCTCTTAGTATAATAATCTCTAAGTGCCTCTATGTTGCTTCAAATGGCATTTCAATTTTCTTTTATATGACTGCGTAGTATTCCTTGCATATACATACATCTTCATCCATTCCCGTCAATGGGCATTCAGGTTGTTTCCCTGTCTTGTCTATTGTGAATAATGCAGCTATGAACACAGGGGTGCATCTATCTTTTTGAATTGGTTTTGTCTGGATATAGGCCCAGGAGCGGGATTATTGGGCCATACGCTTTGTTGTTCAGCCACTCAGTCGTGTCTGACTCTCTGCGACCCCATGGACTGCAGCACGCCAGGCTTCCCTTTCACTATTTCCCGGCGTCTGCTCAAACTCTGTTGAGTCGATGCCATCCAACGATCTCACCCTGTCGCTCCCTTCTCCTCCGGCCCTCAGTCTTTCCCAGCATCACGTTCTCGGTCTCTGAGGAGTCTCCATACTATTCTCCACAGTGGCTGCACCCAGGCCCTTGAGGCCCCTCCCCCCGCAGGCCAGGGCCTGCCTGGTGACTTGCCGAGGCCACGGGAGGCAGCAGAAGTGATGCCGGGCCGGTTCCGAGCCCAAGTCTTTACGCCAGACAGCTCCTGCTTTTAGACTTCTGGGAACCGAGCGTCCAGGAAGGAGAAACCCGCCCACTCTGCTGTGGGGGCCTCGTGGGGTCCAGCTGCCCCTTCCTCCTTCGCAACAGCAGCCAGGCGCCCGAGACCCTGTCTTGAACACGCTGGGCTGGCCAGGCCCCCACAACTGGCAGAGCAGAATCTTCCAGACGAACCTTGTTGACCACAGAATTGGGAGAATGACAGACTGGCTTAAAAGCAACCAAATTGCGTGTTCCACAGGCAGCAGCAGGAGGGCAGGTTACAAAACGGCACGAGCAGCATCCTCTCTACTTTTGAAATATGTAAAATTAAGGGCACAGAGACCACCACGAGCGCTAATTTCCTGCTTTATTTGGCTACATTTTAGGTTTTAAACAACGACCATCATCACTTGGGTTAGGGAACAATGATGTCGTCCTTGATGAAATCCACTGCAGTTTTACTTTGGAGGGGGAGGCTGCGGATGAATACGTGCCTGTCCGCGGGGCAAGGCGCCCCCCACCCCCTGCCTTTTCACAGAAGGTCATCGCCTGTCATCAGAGCTCCCTCTCAGGTACGGAGCTGTTTCCCCATCAGCGGCCCCAGGATCTGGGGAGCAGCCTGTGCCCAAAGGGAATGAGGCCTCCCCTTAACCCCCCACATTTACCCTAAGCCCCAGGCTTACGCCACAGAGCCCCTCCGCAGCCTGATGAAGACAGGGAGCGGCCCTGGGCGGCCGCTGGTGCTCCGGCGTGGCTCTCCTGCCTGGCCCAGCCTTCTTCACCGTCCTGGCTTTGGGTCTCACTGCCGCCGAAGGGCAGGGCTCGATCAGAAGAGGACAAAGTCCAGCCTGTGCCGTTTGCTGGGCCAGAAAGACCACAGGACAGGAGACAGTGGCCCAGCGTCGGCCACCGAGCAGGTGGGAGGGCCCCGAGGAGTCAGGTCTTAGCGGGCCCTTCCTTCCGCACACACGCCGGCAGGTGGGGGGGACGCGGGAGAAGAGAAAGCAAGGCTGGGAGCGGCAGTTCCCATCAAGACTCCACACTGAAGCCCCTGACGAGGCCACGATGCTTCAGTCTAACAGTCTGAACAGCACCTAGTTCCAACTCGTGATGGAAGAGACGCCAGACAGACATGCTGCAGTGGGGGCAAGAAAACACAGTATTTAACTGGAGGAAACCATAAAAAAGAAAAATCAAAGCCTGCTTTTATTGATGCACCGACAGACTGACCGAGATTGGGAAGGAGCGGTTCGTGAATACAACCCTCCTCATCAAAGCAAATGGAAAGACAAAGGTATCTGCAATGTCTTTACAGTGACATAACGCCTTAATAAGTTAAGGAGACCGACGGCTCATGAAGCGCCTGCTTCTCATTTCATGTTCTTGACAAACTCCTCCCCTTTCTTGATGGAAGCTTTCAGCTCAGGAAGGGCCTCTGCGATCATCTTCTCTTCGAAAGGGGAGACCTTGCCGATGCCCAGGTTCTTCTCGATGCCCTTTTTCTGAAGGAGAGAGCCGGCGGTCACATTTTACAAGAAAGCGTTCAAGACTAAATCTGTTATGGAAATTCCTGCTTGTAACTCGGTCAGCCCGGCCGAGCCTGTCCACACTGGCAGCTCTGGGGCGGCCTGCGGAGGGAGCCGCACCCGTCAGGGACAGGACGAGACGGGTGCGAGCCTCGCCAGGAGGTCAGGCTTCTATCATTCAGCGCCTGGGGCTGGGAGCCGGGCTGGACATTAGGAGGACAGTAGCCTCGTGTCCAGACCTCCTCAGATCCTTCCTGACCAGCACTATCAGCCCCACACCACACACACCTGCATGCAACTGGCTCTGGAACTCGTCTCTTTAGAGGGGTCTCAGGGATCTGGGACACCAGGGGTGCGTGGGAAGGGCCTCTTTCTGGGTATGAGGGGACGCGAGCACACTGCCTGATCCCAGCAGGCGCCCATGGCCGAGACAAGGAAACCTCCTGAGGACTCAGGAGGAGCCAAGCAGACCAGGCAGCAGCCCCAAACCAGCCTGGCCGAAGCCGGCAACGAGACTAGAAGGGCCCCGCCCCAGCGCCCCAGTTCCAAGGTGATCCAGTGGGACGAGCAGCAGGGCCCAGGAATGCCCGATGGGAGGGCTCCCAGCTGCGCGGGCCTCACGGGCCCCGAGGTCAGAGCAAGCGCGGGCGGTCGTGGGGAAGCCTCTCCTGGGAGCCGTCCACGGGCCGCCCTGGGACACGGCGAAGGTCCCCTCGGGGAACGCGCCCCATGGCTCGCTGCCGGGGCCGTGGGAACCTGTCAGCCACACGGACTCAGAGCTCCAGGCGCAGGTCAGGGGCGGGCGCTTCCCACTCATGGCATCTGAGTCATGGAGTGAAGGCACCCGGCGAGCAGCTGCGTCTCAACCCCAGAGAACGTTCGTCTGGCCGAGCCCCGGGCACCTACCCCCAGCAGCAACGGCGTGGAGAAATACGGACAGTCCGTCTCCTGGGACTTAACAAAGGAACACTCGACGACGCCCTCCTTTCCGTTCATCGCGTCCACGAGGGAGAAGACGAAGCGGGCCCCGGCGTACGCCATGGACAGGGTGGCAGAGCCTAGGGGGACACTGGCGGCTGAGCCACGCGCCCGCGGCCAGCCCGAGAGCCGGGCGCGCGCCCCGCCCGCGGCACGTCCGCCCGCGCCACCTCCAGCCTTCCAGCCCCAGCGGGAATCTAGGCCAGCAGCCCCGACCTGACAGGCAGGGAGCACGCTCCCCGACCGCTCTCTGCGGGGCTGCGGACCGAGCAGATGGACGTGGAGCCGAGAAGAGGCCCCGCTCCTTGCTGGGCGCTCAGGAGTCTTCGGCGAGGACTCTAACCAGGGCCCCGGGCTGCCCGTGCGCCTACCTGCTCCCGCCTTCGCCTTGACCACCTCCGTGCCAGCCTCCTGGATCCGCCCGGTGAGGGTGGTCAGCTGGTCCTGGGGGAAGTCCACCTTGGGGGTGCACTGCAAGCGGAAGCCACACGCACCACGTGAGCAGGGCCAGGGTCCCCGGTTCCGCACCCTCCTGGCCTCCCGCCCCAAGGCAAGTCAAGACCTTTTCTTTAAAGAAAATGCCAACTTTGTTGGGAGGCCCAGTGAGCTCCCTACTCATTTTTTAAAACCTTTTCCTATTTTGGACTAATTTTAGACTTTGAGAAATGCTGTAAAAATAGCAGGAAGATTTTCCTCACCCGGCTTACCCCAACGTTAACATCTTACATAACCACAGCACAATTATGAAGAACAGGGAGCTAATACTGGGCGTGATGAACTAAACCAGACCTCACCCAGCTGTCACCAATTGTCCCCCAGCGTCCCCTCTGCCAGGTCCTGACAGGACCCACGGCTCTCGGGGACCTTGCCTCTGGCTGCTTCCGCCGTCCCGCCCTGTCTTTTCTGACGAGAGCCCAGAGCCCAGGGCTCTCTAGGTGGGATGGCCGTCACTCAGGTTCCTAAGGGGTGTGCTCCGCATTCTCTCTGGAGGTTAGGAGGCGGTTTATCCTTCTGGGTGGTGGTCAGTTCCCTGGTTCTGCCACGAAGCGGCCGCACCTGCTCTGACGTGCTCAAGGAGGCGGGGGCTTCCTTGGCAGTTCTCCCTGGGCGTGGGCGCTGGCCGTCCTGAATGCCTCCTGACCACCCGCACCCTCAAGCCATGGACCCCGACCGCAGCCCCGAGGCCTGTCAGGAGACCCCAGACCAGCGGGGTGGGGCTGCAGCCACAGCAGGACTCCTTTCTAAGGCACCACGGAGGGTGAGAGCTCCCCTGCCGCGGGCCCCAGCCCAAACTCCGGAAGGCGCCCGTGCCCTGGAGGCCTCCGGGCAAGGCGGTCCACGCACCTGAGAGATCAGGGGGATGATGGTCTTCCCAGCGTGGCCGCCGATGACGGGGACGTTGACTCGAGCCGGGTCCAAGCCCTGGTCACCAAAAGCGTGCAGTCTCGTTAATTTTTACACAAGCACTGAGTGTCCCACATGTCACAGACACCTCAAGCATCAATCCCAGGAAAACCCACAAAACGAAGACACCGGGACAGGTTGTCTGACTCTGGCCGTGCTCCCAGCGCCCACCAGGACTGCCCACCCCGTGGCCTATCATCAGTCTGAACGCGGGCAGCGAGGAGCACCTCGGCATCTGGTGAGGTCTTCCCTTCACCATGGGCTGAAAACCGCCTCCCCGAAGGGTCCCCGTCGGCCCCCATCAGTCTGATGGCTTCTTGGAATCCGAGGACGAAAACAGTCCTCTTCCCACACCTGCTGTCATTTCCACATCCGCCCAGACTCACGTGCCTACACTCCGTCCCGAGAACAAAACGGACCCCCTCCCCCTCGTATCAGAGCAAAACTCCCAGGGGCAGAGCGGTCCATCAACTCAGTGACTGGGACCGAAAGAAGGAAGCCAAGTGGAAAGGGGCCACGACGCCACAGGTGGCTACGCAGGGCGTGCCGGGACGGCTGGTTCGCTTGTTAAACCAGAGCCACGATGCCCCCGAGAATCTGCAAAGCAGGTACTTCTCAACACAAAAGCAGCTGGTGGGCGTTGTGGGAGGGGGTGAGCAGTCCCCACACGCTGCGGCTGCTGCAGAGGGACGCCCTAAGTTAGGATCCAGCCTCGCCCAGGAAGGGGAGCCGGTCCTCAGGGTGGGGCGCCAGCGGCACAGAGCTAACGGAGCGGGGGCTCGCCCGGCAGTGCCTGCAGGCCAGCGTGCCGGGCCGGGCCGCTCACAGTCCACAATGAGACTGCCGCAAGGGGACGCTCTCACGTCATGGGCCGAGCCAGCCACAGGGGGATGTGGAAGGCAGGGTGTCCTTAACAATCAGCCTGCAGGAGACCCCAGACCAGCGGTGGGGCTGCAGCCACAGCAGGACTCCTTTCTAAGACCAGGAGGTGACTCGCCGCGGGCCCCAGCCCAAACTCCGGAAGGCGCCCGTGCCCTGGAGGCCTCCGGGCAAGGCGGTCCACGCACCTGAGAGATCAGGGGGATGATGGTCTTCCCAGCGTGGCCGCCGATGACGGGGACGTTGACTCGAGCCGGGTCCAAGCCCTGGTCACCAAAAGCGTGCAGTCTCGTTAATTTTTACACAAGCACTGAGTGTCCCACATGTCACAGACACCTCAAGCATCAATCCCAGGAAAACCCACAAAACGAAGACACCGGGACAGGTTGTCTGACTCTGGCCGTGCTCCCAGCGCCCACCAGGACTGCCCACCCCGTGGCCTATCATCAGTCTGAACGCGGGCAGCGAGGAGCACCTCGGCATCTGGTGAGGTCTTCCCTTCACCATGGGCTGAAAACCGCCTCCCCGAAGGGTCCCCGTCGGCCCCCATCAGTCTGATGGCTTCTTGGAATCCGAGGACGAAAACAGTCCTCTTCCCACACCTGCTGTCATTTCCACATCCGCCCAGACTCACGTGCCTACACTCCGTCCCGAGAACAAAACGGACCCCCTCCCCCTCGTATCAGAGCAAAACTCCCAGGGGCAGAGCGGTCCATCAACTCAGTGACTGGGACCGAAAGAAGGAAGCCAAGTGGAAAGGGGCCACGACGCCACAGGTGGCTACGCAGGGCGTGCCGGGACGGCTGGTTCGCTTGTTAAACCAGAGCCACGATGCCCCCGAGAATCTGCAAAGCAGGTACTTCTCAACACAAAAGCAGCTGGTGGGCGTTGTGGGAGGGGGTGAGCAGTCCCCACACGCTGCGGCTGCTGCAGAGGGACGCCCTAAGTTAGGATCCAGCCTCGCCCAGGAAGGGGAGCCGGTCCTCAGGGTGGGGCGCCAGCGGCACAGAGCTAACGGAGCGGGGGCTCGCCCGGCAGTGCCTGCAGGCCAGCGTGCCGGGCCGGGCCGCTCACAGTCCACAATGAGACTGCCGCAAGGGGACGCTCTCACGTCATGGGCCGAGCCAGCCACAGGGGGATGTGGAAGGCAGGGTGTCCTTAACAATCAGCCTGGGAGAAGGCTTAGCCTTCACCTGAGAAGGACCAGGACTCCGCCAGGGGAGGTATATTCTAGGCAAAAGGCGCAGAAAGAGCAGAGACCCGGGGGCACAGAGAGCACAAGATGAGCCTGGAAGAAAGAGGAGGTGGCAGGGAGCAGCCGGAGCCCAGGGAGAAGCCAGCGGCTGCCAGGTCCAGGGCCGCCTCTCACTCTCGATACAATTCAGGCTCTTCCCAGAGTGTCAGGCCGCGGAGGGGAAGGGCGCATCCCCTGACTGACCGGCCCAGCGCTGGACTCTGGCAGGGCTGGGCCAGCGTCCTTGCGAGGCAGAGCCTTGAGGCCACGGCCCGGCCAGCGCTGCAGGCACACGTGGCTCCGGAGCGTCTCCGGTGGGGCGAGTGCTCCAGAGGACCGCCGCCTCCAACTCACTCCCACGGGCTTCCGCTGGCCACGGGCGTCTGCCGAGGCAGCAGGCCCACGGGCAGTGCGTGCTTCTGGAGGGCCAGCGGCAGCCCGGAGCCCCACGGGAAGGAGCACCCAGCCTCCAGGGAGCCGGGTGAGCACCTCGGGAGGCAAGACGGGGCTTCACCCGCCCGCTCTGCAAAGCCAGCCCCGCCTCAAGGGAGATCCCACCCCAAACAGCATTCCAGGGCCCCCCTCCACGTCACTCCACAGAGCTCCCAGGCCCCAGGGCCACGTCTCTGGATGCTCCCCTGCGTGGAGAGCAGAGCCTGAGGAACGTGCCTGAGGAACGGTGAGAAGGGCAGTGGGGGCACCGGGCCATCCACACCCAGGAGAGGGGCGCTGGGCGCAGGGGAGCAAGACGGGGACCAAGGGTCCTGTGCGCACCCCTCTCACTGAGCCACGCGCAGACTGATTATTCCCCACTGGGGGTGGAGACCCTTCCTCTGCAGTCACAAAAAAGGTCTGAGGGGCTTCCCCTGGTGGTCCAGTGGGTAAGGACACCGCCTTGCACTGCAAAGGGCGCCGGTTCGATCCCTGGCCTGGGAAGATCCCACGTGCCGTGGAGCAGCTGGACCGATGTGTCCAATCACCGCGCCAGAGCTCTGGAGCGCACGCGCCCAGAGCTGGTGCTCTGCAACGACAGACGCCACCGTGATGGGAGACCCACAGGAGCCAAAGAACAAAGACAGATGAAAATGGAGAAATGAAAGGCCAATGGAAGTGGCCCGCCCCCTACCCTCCCTCCCCAACCCGACCCCTGCCCAAAATAAATAAATCTTTAAAAAAAAAAAAGGTCTGAGGCTCAGGAGGGATGTTTACTGGGGCTGGAGGACGTGGTGCTACAGAGCCCACAACCAGGAAGGTCAGACAGCAAGCACGAAAGGCCCCGAGGACACCAGACTTGGCGTGGGTGCCACACCCCATGCAGGACGCGTCTGGCAGCTCGGCAAGATGCCGGCAGCCGGCGAGTGCAGACGTGAGTCTGTGAGTCCAGTCACGACGGGTGCCCGGGGAGCAGGCTGGCACACAGACCAGGGACGCCGTGCTGGTACCCCCCAGGAGCTCGCCCGAGCTCTTCACGTTAGCTGATCTAATCACCTGCCTCCTGTCGGGCAGGTATATCCTGTCAGAGCACGAAGTGCGCCCCCCGGTCGAGGCAGCCAGAAGCCCAGGGAAAGCCCGAGCCCTGGACGCCGCAGGGAGGAGGGCGAGCTGGCCGACGCGGGAGCTGGCCCGTCTCAGCCGGCAGGCGCCTGCTGCCTGAGTGCCCCAGGACCTGAGAGCTGCTTCCCACCACGGAGGCGAGCGACACAGACACTTCACCCCTTCCAGTCACGCGGGACCGATCAGGGCCCTGGCGTCTTCCACGCCCACCAGTGAGCCGAGGACGGACACATGAGGGTCAGAGCGGCGGCCTGAGGGACGCCCGCTGCAACACCTACCTTCAGCTCGGCAACAAAAGCGTTGGCTCGGACGATGTCCAGGGTCGTCACCCCGAAGATTTTATTGGGGTTGTACACTCCGTGTTTCTTGAAAACTTCCGCGGTGATCGGGATGGTAGAGTTGACCTAGCAAATCCAAGAGAGAGGCACAACTCGCCCGGGTTCCGAGAGCAGGCACGCGACAGCAGGGAAAGCCCTCTCGTGGGACCACGAACAGGCCCTCGGGGGTCAGCGGCCCGAACGGGTACCCGCGCCGCACCACGGAAGAACCCCGCTCTGAAAGATGGCCTCTCCCCACCTGCCCGCCCTGCTGTGGGAAAGCCCTTCCCTGCTGCGGGCGCTCTTCTCCTCGGTGACCGCTGCGCCGAGGTCACATATGCACCTGACCCTTCAACTGTCAACTTCAAGGTGCGCGGCCACCTTCTGCTCCAGCTGGGTGTTAGGCCCTAATAACCATTGTTAAAAGAAAAAAAAAACCAACAAACAACAGCCTAGCATAGGGTTACAAGCTCTGATGGCCAAGGGCAAAGTCCCAGCTCTGTCACCCTGCCCTGTGACCTTGGGCAAGTCACCTCAACTCCCTAGGACGCAGTTTCTTTGTAAAATGGGGAGACAACTACCTGAGGTTACTGTGAAGATTAAGTGACTTAATACATGGCAAGCACTTAACACATTACCTAGTACATAGAAAAAAATAACAAAACCCAGCAAGATTCATATTAGGTGCCAGTAAATCAGCTTCCCAATAACTTCTGACCAGTTGCCCCTGAGGAAAGGCAAGCTGGCTGGAAACGGCAGGGATCTAAGGCCACAGGGACAAGCTCTGGGTGTTCGTCAGCGGCCACGTCCCTCAGTCCACATCGGTGTCACTGCACTTTCACCTGGGACCTTCTCCTGCTCGGAGACCAGAGTCCAGAGTCCAGCAGGAAGGAGGGACGGAAGGCGCTGCGGTCAAATGCACCCAGAGGCCCTGCGGGGCGGGCATGACTGCTGACCCCTCAGGGGACACAGCACTCAGAGTCTCTGAACAGAGCAACAAGCTTCCTGCGAAGACCAGGGAGCAGGGGCCGGCGGGGCGGGGCCTGCACGTGGGACCAGGTGTGACTGTGAGGAGGGCGGGGGGCGGGAACTGAAAACCCCGCGGGGAACAGAGTGAAGGAGCCAACAGGCTGCCACAATCTCAGCTGACGCCAGCCTGAGTAATGGACTTGTTTTCCAGGTGGAGAGCTACCGCGACAGGACAAGACCTGCCCCAAAGCACACGGCTGAAGAGAAATCCAGGTCTAAGCCAGAAGGAATCCTTAGAAAACACACTTAAACCACTCTCAGTAGTCATCCCTTTACCCATTTCAGCACATCAACCTGCCACACCTGCCTCGAGGCACACCAGCTCACTGAGCTCTCTGGGAACAGCCACGCAGCATCGGCTGCTACTGGCCTGCCGGCGGTGGGCACTCACCGGGTTGGAGATGATGCAGATCATGGCCTCGGGGCAGTGCTGGGCACAGGCAGCGGTCAGGGTGGCCACGATGCTGGCGTTGGTGTTGAACAGGTCATCCCGGGTCATGCCTGAGAATGATCCCATTCAGTATTGTTTATAAAGCACAGGACAAATTTCCAAATACATGCCAAGTGCTGTGTGTGTGCATGTGTGTTGTTTCAGCAAAGTCAAATGTGAGTGAGACAGGGTGTGTTTCAAGTGAACCCACCTTGTAGGGAGCACGGCCCAGCGTGCCATGTGGCAGGACAGAGGCTGCTGGGGGGCGGGGAGGGAGGCGGAGGAATTACGCCTGAGGAGGACCAAGGGTCGGTAAGGCTCCCGAGGAGGAGGCAGGTGGAGAGCAGGGCGTGCCATGCAGAAACCCCACTGCGCCCCGGCCAGGGGACCCAGCGGCACATGGAAGGCGCTCTCTGCACCCCGCGGGCACTGGGGCGTCTCTGGACTCTTCTCTGCAGCAGAGAGATCTGACCAGCCCCACTTTTCATGGAAAACCACAGCCTCAGGGGACCTTCAGGGCGACGCCCGGCAAGGCTTTCCACACACACCTGGTTTCCTCGGGACTCCTGCTGGAATAACCGCCACGTCGCAGCCTTTCAGGCAGTCCGGGAGCTGCTCAGGGCCGAGGTAGCCTGGAAAAAACACGCGCATGAGCAACCCACCGCCTTCGACCCACAGAGGCCAGCGCGTTTGTGGAGACAGAGCCCAGGAAGACAGCCCCATCCAGGTCCAAGTCCAACCACAGGCCGCAGGACAGCAGGGAAGGCCCATTCGTGACGGGGTTCCTCTCGGGGAGAATGACCGCCATGGGCTGGACGACTCCCGGCCGGCAGGATAGTCCTTTTGGCTGCACGTTCCTCCAGCCTCCGTGGCCCAGCCCCCTTCAGAATGGAGGAACTGTCCAGGTTCCCACAGAACCAACCAAGGCGGCTACTTGTCCTCACCCGACCCGACTCACCAGCGCCTCTAAGCCCTTCTCAGCTCCCGGTAGGAGCTGCTTATTCCACGTCACGGGCACCCCAACAAAAGCTCCGCCTCGGGGGTCAGATCAGAAAGGACCCTGGAGGCCAGGAGAGAACATCCCCACGCTGCTACACGGGGACCCTAAACATCAGCATCGACTGTTCACGCCTCTCAGCGGCGGGGAAAAGGTCCACTTTCAAAGATCTCAGGTGAGCTGATTCCAATGACCACAATCTCCTTTGACTTTTCCCTACAGTGAGAGGTTCTGGAAACTTAAAATATACAGCCCCAAAGAAAATGAGCCAACAAGTCCACAAGGACCTCGTGAGGTCCCTAAGCACGTGTCCTGAGAGCCAGCCTCCCGAGCTGCCCACACCCGCGGAGGACATGGGCAGACACCCCAGAGCTGACGCCGTCAGGAGAGTTGGGAAGGTGTTCTCGCTTCTGGCATGGCTGTCTGATACGTCACAGAAAGTTTGAAAACAGTCGTACCTACTCATTGTACTTTCAGGCTTCTAAGAAACAAGATGTGAAGGTATTTATCACACCTTATATAAATATTAATATTTATACTAGAGCAAGACAGGAAGCAGGCCCATGGTCAACAGTATGGGTATAATAATAAGCGATAAATTACAATACCTCTTTAAAAATGATTTTACCAAGAATTTGGTGACCCAGTAAAAAGCTGCTATCATGTGAAGGTAAAACAAGTAGGCTATAGATAACTATATACAATTTATGGCTTCCTGGACAACATGCCTACATTCCCCTCAGACTTCCCCTAAGGGGGCCACGCTCTGAAGAAGCTGGCAGAGGAACCCTGGGGTGGCAGGCTGTGCTGCGCGGGAAGGCGCTGGCGTCACACCGGGGACGACACCGCTTACTGCCCCGCCTCCCGCGGGAGGTTCCCCTTCCCCATCTCCTATTACTTTTTCTTTTAACATTTATTTTATTTATTTATCTTTTGGAGGGGTAGGGAGGGAGGGGAGCGGGTGGGCCACTTCTATTGGTCTTTCATTTCTCTATTTTCATCCGTCTTTGTTCTTTGGCCCGTGTGGGCCTCCCATCGCAGTGGCGTCTGTTGTTGCAGAGCACCGGCTCTGGGCGCATGCGCTCCAGAGCTCCGGCTCGGTGATTGGACACATGGGTCCAGCCGCTCCGCGGCACGTGGGATCCTCCCAGGACAGGGATCGCACCAGCGCCCCTTGCACTGCAAGGCGGTGTCCTTACCCGCTGGACCACCAGGGAAGCCCCTCCTATTTCTTTTTGTTTTTGGTCACTTCTATTGGTCTTTCATTTATCTCCAACTTTGTTCTTTGGCCTGTGTGGGCCTCCCATCGCGGTGGCCTCTCTTGTCGCAGAGCACCGGCTCTGGGCGCATGCGCTCCAGAGCTCCGGCTCGGAAGCTGGACACATTAGTCCATCTTCCCAGACCAGGGATCAAACTGGCGCCCCTTGCACTGCAAGGCGGTGTCCTCACCCACTGGACCGCCAGGGAAGCCCCCTATTACTTTTTAGATTATAAAAAATTAGAAATGGGAAGATCAGACCACTGTTGCTTTTCTGAGACACTTTAAATTTTTATAGACTCAAGCCCAAAAAGGTGTAATAATCGATACAATTCTAAAATGGTCATGAAAACCCCGAGTCTCTGCCTAGCCAAGAATCTCACTCTAAACCCGGGTCCTGGTCCACGGGGAGGAGAGGTGGAAGCTCCCAGGGGTCAGCGCGCCCAGTACCTTTCACAGTGGCTCTGGTCTCGATGTGGCTCAGGTCGGCGGCCACCCCGGGCGTGTGGGCGATATCGTAGAGGGTCAGGCGGCTCACCAAGGGGCTGTTCTTCAGGAGGAGTGACAGCGGCTGCCCGATTCCTCCGGAGGCCCCCAGCACGGCTACTTTAGCATTGTTCTGGAAAGAGGCAGAGAGAGGACTCTCTGGAGATGGAATCAGCATTAAAGAGGCTCACAGGGTAAAAACAGCAGAGGACTGCCCCGGCCTCTTTCCCAGCAGTGGTGCCAAAGGAGAGGCGATGTGTTCCTACCACTCCCCAGACCCTGTTTCCTGCCGAAGTTCAGAGGCGCGCCTCAGGAAAACAGGGGAGAACTCGGGGCTCCAGACGCTGTGAGGGTTGGGCCACATTTCTCCTGTGCCCCCCGAGAGGGGAGCACACTTTATTCCAACAGCCACTGGACTGGTAACAGAAGCCTCTCCTTCAATGTGCACTTTCAAAAACTAAACAGTTACGAAATCCTACCAACGGGCCAGTTCTTGGACCTGGGGTGGTAGGGGTGCTGCGGAGCCCGGCCAGCTCCTGAGAGCCCAAGGAGTGAGATTCCCGGCAGCTGAGGGCAAAGAGTCGCCCTGAAGCTAAGTCCTGCCCTAAACTCACTCCCATTAACACAGAAGGCACTCTTCCCTTTAGGTCTTGCTCAAGGCCTAACCCAAGTCCCAGGCAACCTCGGGGCGGCTGTTTCTAGTCTAAACTCACAAGCCAGAGCGGAGCCGATCCTGGCAAGCTGGCCAGGAAGAAGAGAAACTGAGACAAGAAAAGCCCCAGGAGCTCAAAGCCCAGCGCACACAGCGTCTACACCACCACCGCACCTCGTGTTCCAGGGCAGTGGACGCCAGTAACAATACGCTTCCGTCCACAAAAACCAAACCCAACAAACCAAAACTCAAGCCAGAACCAAACAGAATTTTAAAAACCCACACACAGCATGATCTGTTTGAAGAAAAACTTGAAAAGGCATATACTACATGTAAGATTGGAATTCAGGTGTTAAGTTGGATCCTTGACGTCACAGAAAATTCGCTGGACCAGCCCAGGACCTGAGGTCTGGAATCTTACCCACGTCTGGGCCTTCAGTGATCACTTTCACCTCTTGTCCCGAATCCCAGGGACTCCCAGTTCTGTGAGGCATTGCACCGGTCCCACTGTGGGCGATATCGTAGAGGTCAGGCGGCTCACCAAGGGCTGTTCTTCAGGAGGAGTGACAGCGGCTGCCCGATTCCTCCGGAGGCCCCCAGCACGGCTACTTTAGCATTGTTCTGGAAAGAGGCAGAGAGAGGACTCTCTGGAGATGGAATCAGCATTAAAGAGGCTCACAGGGTAAAAACAGCAGAGGACTGCCCCGGCCTCTTTCCCAGCAGTGGTGCCAAAGGAGAGGCGATGTGTTCCTACCACTCCCCAGACCCTGTTTCCTGCCGAAGTTCAGAGGCGCGCCTCAGGAAAACAGGGAGAACTCGGGCTCCAGACGCTGTGAGGGTTGGGCCACATTTCTCCTGTGCCCCCCGAGAGGGGAGCACACTTTATTCCAACAGCCACTGGACTGGTAACAGAAGCCTCTCCTTCAATGTGCACTTTCAAAAACTAAACAGTTACGAAATCCTACCAACGGGCCAGTTCTTGGACCTGGGGTGGTAGGGGTGCTGTGGAGCCCGGCCAGCTCCTGAGAGCCCAAGGAGTGAGATTCCCGGCAGCTGAGGGCAAAGAGTCGCCCTGAAGCTAAGTCCTGCCCTAAACTCACTCCCATTAACACAGAAGGCACTCTTCCCTTTAGGTCTTGCTCAAGGCCTAACCCAAGTCCCAGGCAACCTCGGGGCGGCTGTTTCTAGTCTAAACTCACAAGCCAGAGCGGAGCCGATCCTGGCAAGCTGGCCAGGAAGAAGAGAAACTGAGACAAGAAAAGCCCCAGGAGCTCAAAGCCCAGCGCACACAGCGTCTACACCACCACCGCACCTCGTGTTCCAGGGCAGTGGACGCCAGTAACAATACGCTTCCGTCCACAAAAACCAAACCCAACAAACCAAAACTCAAGCCAGAACCAAACAGAATTTTAAAAACCCACACACAGCATGATCTGTTTGAAGAAAAACTTGAAAAGGCATATACTACATGTAAGATTGGAATTCAGGTGTTAAGTTGGATCCTTGACGTCACAGAAAATTCACTGGACCAGCCCAGGACCTGAGGTCTGGAATCTTACCCACGTCTGGGCCTTCAGTGATCACTTTCACCTCTTGTCCCGAATCCCAGGGACTCCCAGTTCTGTGAGGCATTGCACCGGTCCCACAAACCCAAGTGTGTAAATAAATTATCCTTGCCACCAATCCCATCACTGTCCCCAAATGGCACCCACATTCAACCCTTTAGACCTATCTTCTGCCCCTTCCCTTATTGGAGACGCCCAGTTAAGACATGGAGGACTTGGCCCCTCGAACATCTGTCCAACCCGCCCTTGATTTCCATTCTGACTCCAGCATCTGACTCACGTCTTCAGCTCCACCTCTAAACCATCCTTCTAAAAATTCGAAGTTTTCATCCATGCCTTGCTCGACAATCTTCCTCATGTCCAGACTCCTCAGCCTGGCTCCCAAGACTGACCAGGGTTCCAAAGTGGGGAGCACAAGACAGCTCCCCGGAGTGCAGGACCTAAGTGTCAAAGATAATCTTAATTTTTACCTAACATGAAAAATCAAACTCTACCAAGAAACAGGCTAACCTGATACCCTCAACAGAGCCCTTAAGTCAGTCAGTCCCGCATAACATGTAAGATGGACACAAGACGCTTTCAGTGGGATGAGGCCGTGTTATCGTACGCTAAGGTTTCACCAACTTAGCTAATATTTATAAAGATATAACCTGTAAGTACTGGGATCTTCACAGTCAGAGGAGACTGTCTGATTGCAGGAGAGCTCGTGATCTCTTCTTAGACAAGCTGCTGCCAGACTTCACATCCTTTTCCACTGGTGAGCCTACTTTTTAGCAATGGGTTTTGAAAATGGATATATATATATATATATATATAACATTTCCTTCACCAGTTGGCTTTTTAAAGGTACAGTTTTTTTCTAAAATTTCTATTTTTTGTGTTATTATATTAGAACATGAGTACATACAGAAAAACATAAATACATG
Organism: Tragulus kanchil; assembly: GCA_022376925.1. Lineage (NCBI taxonomy): Eukaryota > Metazoa > Chordata > Mammalia > Artiodactyla > Tragulidae > Tragulus > Tragulus kanchil. The sequence continues at coordinate 150,412,650 of JAIOJX010000002.1, read as the reverse complement.
GAGGTTGAATGTTCATCCCCTTTTCCCTGTTAAGGACCCAGGATCTACAGTCTCTCGGCCCAGGGACCCTCTGGCTCCAGCTCATCTTTCTGACCTGTACACCTGCCTCCTCAACGACTCTGTCTGTAGGTCCAACAGGCATGGGTACCTCAACGGATCCAAGGCGGAGCTCCTGATATTCATACCACCCCGCACCCTGTCACTCTCTCCGAGTAGTCTTTCCCACCTTCGCAGCTCAGCTCCAAAACCCAAAGCCTTGGTCTGCTCCGTGTTCCTCCTCTCAATACCCCTCGTGAAGTCATGTTAGCAAACCCCACGGTCTCACCTTCAGTGAGTTCCCTCCCCCTACTCCTCAGCACCTCCACCGGTCCTGTGTTCATTCACTGTTGGGATAAGCGACCACTGAGGACTTGGCCCTCAACCCCGCCCTTGATTTCCATTCTGACTCCAGCATCTGACTCACGTCTTCAGCTCCACCTCTAAACCATCCTTCTAAAAATTCGAAGTTTTCATCCATGCCTTGCTCGACAATCTTCCTCATGTCCAGACTCCTCAGCCTGGCTCCCAAGACTGACCAGGGTTCCAAAGTGGGGAGCACAAGACAGCTCCCCGGAGTGCAGGACCTAAGTGTCAAAGATAATCTTAATTTTTACCTAACATGAAAAATCAAACTCTACCAAGAAACAGGCTAACCTGATACCCTCAACAGAGCCCTTAAGTCAGTCAGTCCCGCATAACATGTAAGATGGACACAAGACGCTTTCAGTGGGATGAGGCCGTGTTATCGTACGCTAAGGTTTCACCAACTTAGCTAATATTTATAAAGATATAACCTGTAAGTACTGGGATCTTCACAGTCAGAGGAGACTGTCTGATTGCAGGAGAGCTCGTGATCTCTTCTTAGACAAGCTGCTGCCAGACTTCACATCCTTTTCCACTGGTGAGCCTACTTTTTAGCAATGGGTTTTGAAAATGGATATATATATATATATATATATAACATTTCCTTCACCAGTTGGCTTTTTAAAGGTAACAGTTTTTTTCTAAAATTTCTATTTTTTGTGTTATTATATTAGAACATGAGTACATACAGAGAAACATAAATACATGGAGGTTGAATGTTCATCCCCTTTTCCCTGTTAAGGACCCAGGATCTACAGTCTCTTGGCCCAGGGACCCTCTGGCTCCAGCTCATCTTTCTGACCTGTACACCTGCCTCCTCAACGACTCTGTCTGTAGGTCCAACAGGCATGGGTACCTCAACGGATCCAAGGCGGAGCTCCTGATATTCATACCACCCCGCACCCTGTCACTCTCTCCGAGTAGTCTTTCCCACCTTCGCAGCTCAGCTCCAAAACCCAAAGCCTTGGTCTGCTCCGTGTTCCTCCTCTCAATACCCCTCGTGAAGTCATGTTAGCAAACCCCACGGTCTCACCTTCAGTGAGTTCCCTCCCCCTACTCCTCAGCACCTCCACCGGTCCTGTGTTCATTCACTGTTGGGATAAGCGCCACTCCTCACTCACCCTGGCATTACCTGAAACACCCAGCACGGTTCTGGGCAAACAGATACTCCAATGTACTTATTTGCATATTAATTTTGTGAATAAACTGAATGCAAAAGAGACCAGCCTGAGTTAGCAATCACCTCCCTTTCGAGGGGACCTGGTACTTAAGAGGGAATGTGGGCATTCCTGGGTTCCCCAATTTTTATTAGAATCACCTGGGCACTTGGTAAAAACAGAGGCCTAGCCGGTCCTACCTCCTTCCCTGACCCTCGGCCTCTGATCTTTGTCGGCACTCCGGTGAGTCTGACACACACCAGAGTCTGAGAATCGCTGCCCGAGAAGAAGACGGCTAAAAATAGCTTAGGCTTAAGTAGTCCCAGGCCAACCCGCGCAGTTAACAACACCCCCAGGCCGCCCACCGCAGGAAGCAGCCTTCCAAAGGTCCTTTAGAGGAGGGAGAATCTTCAGGTTCTTAGAGGGAAGGTTTGGTGATCAAAAAAAGAGAAAATTAATCCTCTAGCCAAAAGACTGTAATCTCGGACCAGTGTTCCACCCTGGGCATCGGTCTGCATTAGAAGTTAATTATTACACAGTGGTTGTACGGAAGCTGCAAGCAAAACAAGGCTAGTCTCTCAAAGTACTATGGAAGATAAGTTACTTTCGGCCCTCGAGCCCTGGCTTCTCAACCCTGAAGGAGCACAGGTCCAGAGCAGAGTCTTTGGGGGTGCACACTGAGAAGCTCGGAGTGGCGCCCGGCCCTAGGAGCTAAACTACCTCCCATGCACCTGCCTCCCCTGGACGTTCCTCCCCGCACCTCCTGCAGGGTTATCAGGGCCGACCGGGCAGCCCTGCAGTCCAAGCCGACCCGGGGGTCAAGGCTGCTCGCGAGCCTGGAACACACATGGCCTAGGCCGGGGAGCCTCCACCTGCAGGCTGCCCCTCGCAGAACCTACCTGGGCCGAGGTGCTGAAGCCGCGGCGAAGAGCGGCGCCGGCGGGCCGGGCGAGGGCGGAGAGCATGGCTGGGGCGGGCGGGGCGCGGAATGACCGGCGAAGGAGCTGGTGGCAGGCAAGTGACTCCAACGACCTCCACGCTGCACAGATCCTCCGGGCTCCGCTCTGCCTGGTCTCGCGAGAGCGGCGGTGCTTCCGGAACCCCCACCTCCCAGTTCTCGCGGGATCTCGGACATCCGGGCTGTTGGGAAGGCCGGCCGAGGGTGGGGGTTGCTCCCCGAGCTCAGTCCTGGGCTGGGTCCTAGTGCGGGTCGTGTTCCGTGCAACCTGGGAGGGAGACGCGGTCCGAGTGGGAGGGAGAGTCCGCACTCGAGAGGCGGAAGACGGGCTTTAGGCTTGAAGAGCCCTAGAGGAGCCACTTTGCAGGTGGGGCCCCAGACAGAGGCTCTGACGGGGAGGTCGGCCGAAGTCGCGCAGGAGGCAGCTCCCTTCCCTCCGCCAGCTCAGCCAGACCCACCTCTCCTGTCCCTGAAGGCGGAAAGTTCTGGAAAGGAAAGGAGGGAAGGGTGGTTGAGAGTCGGGGGTTGCGGTGGAGGATGGGGGCTGCTCTCATCAGCCCCTCCAGTGCCCCTCCCTGATCACACGCGCTCCGTCCCCTTGTTCCTCCTGCTGCCCAGGACCTTCTGTTAAGAGCTGACAAAGCTTTAGGGACAGTACTACCGAGAATGACAGGCCCTGAGCGCTGACTTATCGTGAGAGTTTATAGATGCGTTAACAGGTATCCAGGTGCTAACTTGCACAGTCAGCCGGCCCCTTCTCCTCTGGTCGGCCCGCAAAGTTGTGAACCCCGCCCCCTGGTGAAACCGCGGCTGAGCGCAGTTAAAGTGGATTTATTTCAGTTTAGGCCCAGGGAAAGTAAAGATTCTGCTTACAAGACGCTTACCCTTTAAATCGAGCTGTATACATAGGAGCTTCATTCACCTGCTACCGTTTTCTGGGCGTACAGAATTCCTTGCGTTCAAAAAGTTCAGGGTCAAGTGTGGCAGGTACTTTGGAGGAATTCACAAACCCTGTGAGGAGACCAGTGACAGCCTACCTGGGCATGAGGGCACAGGGGTGACGAGAGTAGGAGGGAGGATGTGATGGCTGACTTCCTCTTCCCTGCCTCCTTTCCACTTGTTCATGGAGCTACTAAAATGTGCCAGCCCAGTCTTGGAGCTGGACGCTCAAGGGTGAACCAGATCCAAGATTTTCTGCCTTCTAGAAGCTCAGAGTCTAGTGAGGGAGACAGAGAAATTGCAGACAGCATGATATGGCCAACGCTGGGACGATTAGGAGGGTCTGTGGGAGCACAAAGGAGGTCCATCTAACTCAGATTTGGGGTGGATGTGGGGGCCGTGTGAGAGAGGAGTTTAGAGGATGAAACATGTCAGCTGAGAGGTGAAGGAAGAGCAGGCGTTACTCAGAGGAGGGAGAGATCCTTACCTGGGCTGTGAAAAGCGCCCAAAGGAGGGGCACTGGGAGCTGGGCGTTTAACAAGGGGAAGTGTTCAGAGGAGAAAGAAAGGGGAAAGAACCCAGAGGAAAATCTGGAGGAGGGAGACAGTGAACAGGTCATTTCTGTTGGAGCCAGGAGTTGAGAACAGTGGTCTTTTATCTTATCGCTGACTGTCTTCTGTTAATTTTTACCCTTGTATCGTACCACTAGAGCTGAAAACCTCATGCAGTTGGATACTCTCATCTCTTTATCATCCAGCACCTGACCGGGCTGAGAGTGGGTTTCTGAATTTGGGGAGAGTTGAGTGGTTTCAGATACAAGACTGGAAAACCCAGATTGTTCAGGGCTTACGAATGTGACTTAGTTAAGTTTTGTCTTATTCCTTGGGAAGCAGGTGTTTCTCAGAGGGTTTTGTGATGCCACGAGAACAGTGTTTGAGGAAGATGAGACTGAACATGGTAGGTGAGAGTCCAAGGGAAAAATGTGCAAGGCAGGGAGGTTGTTCAGGAAGCTACTTTAGGAGATGATCAATAATCTGGGTTATGACGGTGGTTTTAGAAATGGGGAATGGGGGCAAGTGAGGGAGAGGGAAGAATTGATAAGAGTTTGTGCCCCTCTGGGTTTAAATAAAAGCGCTCCGTCTGAGAGAAGTGTATGGATAGAAACAAGGGATTCAGGGGTTGTGTGGCAGGAGAGCTGGGTGGGAAAGAAAGAGCTCTGTTTTTGACGGGGTGACTTAGAAGTGACGATGAGTTGTCCCCATAAAAATACCAGTGGACACTTGGGAGATTACACCAAGAGAAAATGTGAGATCGAAACCCCGGAGAGAGGCCAGGACTGAAGTCATCCCTATCAAGGGGAGCATGGAGGCCATGGGAGAGAAACTGCAGTCCGAGTCTCCTGTTCACTCTTACATCAGAGACTGGGACTTCTCCCCCTCCCTGCCAAGTCAGGCACCCCGTCAGAATCTCCTGGGCACGGAACCCCTCGCTCCCGAATTCTCTCCTTGGGCCATCCCAGTGTGCTGTGCTTAGTTGTTCCATTGTGTCCAGCCCTCTGCGACCCTGTGGGTTGCAGCCCTTCAAACTCCTCTGTCTGGGGGATTCTCCAGGCAAGAACACTGGAATGGGTTTCCGTGCCCTTCCTCCCGGGGATCTTCCCCACCCAGGGGTTGGCTCGAGGTCTCCTGCATTGCAGGCGGGTTCTTTACCATCTAGACTCCCAAGGAAGCCCCCAGTGAGGGACTAAAAAAATTGATATAAAGCTTACATACAATACACAGAGCCTAGTGTACCGTTGGATAGTTTTGACAGTTTGCAGCCTTTTAATCGCCACTCAAAACAAGCTATAGGAACATTTTCATTATTCCAGGAAGTTTCCTTATGCCCTAGTCCCCCAGACAGGTACCTCCTGGTTTCTGTCACCATAGAGTGATCTTGCTCGTTCTTCATTGTGTGTTTTTACACACGACGTAGAAATGACGCTGATCCCCTCCTTGCTGCGCCCCCACAGGCCACGCACCTGCACCTTTACTAGCCGTTCCATTCCTCACGACGGGCGTAGACCGCCGTCCTGAGCTCGCAGACGATTGCTCTTGGGGCACACGGTCTATGCTCACCTACCTTTTCTTCAACCCTAAAATCATATCTCAAGCGAGGTGTTTTGCATCTTTCCTCTCGGATTCTTGGAGCTAACGTGAAGAATTGGAAAGGTGGCCATCGTCCCACCTGCCTGAGCGTCTTAGTCTCCGCTAGGGGCTCTAGAGTGTTGGAACGCGGAGACGCACATTGAGAACCAGAACCATGTTTATGGAGCTTCACTCTCAGCTGCGGCCCATACCTGCTGGACGTGAAAGGCCTTTCCAAGATACGCGCCCGCGGGCAGCTAGGCGCGGGAGGCTGGGAACGGCAGAGGCAGCGGGAAGTGGCTGGACGGGAGCTCCCGAGGGCCGCGACGCTGATGGTGGCCGATCTGAGGGGAGAGCGAAGCCTTTGGCCCTTCCGGTCAGCCAGGAGTCAGGGAAGTGAGCCCAACAGCTGGGTCCAGAGCTTGGTCGTGTCCAGGAACCCATGTCGGGAGCGGAAGGTGGGGCGCCCGCCCTGTCGAGCCCCTGAACCGTGCCAGACTGTAATCATCATGAGGCTGGGTCTAGTGGACAGTTACCGCCAGTGCCCGGCATGTAGTAGGCGCTCAGTGATCCTTTGCTGAGCCACCAAGGGCTTCCCTGGTGTCTCAGACAGTAAAGGATCTGCCTGCCATGCGGGAGACCTAGGCTCGATCCCTGGGTCAGGAAGATCCCCTGGAGAAGGGAATGACACCCCACTCCGGTATTCTTGCCTGGAGAATCCCACGGACAGGTGCCTGGCGGGCTACAGTCCATGAGATCACGAAGAGTCGGACATGACCAAAAGAACACGATGGGTTAGTGGAAGAAGAAATGCATTGGCGACCTGCTTTTTTTGGCTCTGGTGTCAACAGTGTTTATCTCCCCTTCATACATTTCGCTGTCAGTTCCTGCAGCTTCCTGGATCATGATCATGATTATTTTCACCTTTGTTCCGACTCAGGTTCAGAAAGAACGCACGTTAATGATCTTACCCGGTGGTCATCCGTCTCGCGTAGAAAGCCATCCTAAGCTTTTGTTAATACACTGTTGATTCTCTCCTGTAGGATGGCTGGTTTAGTTTTGTGTGAACCAACAGAGCTTTACAACATCTTGAATCAGGAAGCAAAAGTATCCAGGTTAGCGGAACCCAACTACCTCTGTTTGTTGGGTAAGTACTTTATTTATGGCTGCGTCAGGTCTTAGTTGCAGCAGGTGGGACTCTCCATTGCGGGGCACGGACTCTAGTTGTGGCGCGTGGACTTAGTTGTTCCATAGCATGTGGAATCTTAGGGATCAAACCTGCTCCTCCTGCATGGGAAGGGGGCTTATTATGGAACGACCACGAAAGTCCCACTCTCCCTTGTTTCTATATCGACCACGTGGCTCTGACTTCCATTGCTCGAGATGATGTGGTTAAGATTCACTTCTGTTGCTGCAAGGGGAGATGGTGGACGTGATTCATTTTTGGTGTTCAATCATACTAAAGATAACACCGGACACCAGTCGGAAGACAGGCTAGTCTGCTGAGCCACCAAGGGGCTTCCCTGGTGGCTCGGATGGTAAAGAATCAGCCTGCCATGCAGGAGACCTAGGTTCCATCCCTGGGTCGGGAAGATCCCTTGGAGAAGGGAATGGCAACCCACTCTGGTATGGTTGCCTGGAGAACTCCATGGGCGGGAGCCTGGTAGGCTACAGTCCATGGTGATGACAGAGTTTAATTGGTGATGTCCTGTTGCAGCAGGGAGTATGAGTCAGTATGAATGGGACTCTGCGGCAATTTGCAGAGGTGACTGGGCCTTTTAAAGGAGAGTGAGGGCGTAGGGGGGTGGAGCATGGGCTCAGAGTCAGGGAAGTAGGAAACTACCAGAGCGGCTGGGAACTGGACCACGGGCAACGCACTGGGGCTTGCTAACGGATGCTTATCAAAGTTGGGCTCCTACCCTCCGCGGAGGCTGGGGGACAGGGGCCCTGTCTTCAGGCGTCGGCTGGAACCAGCGGTGAGCTCCGGGCAGCCTCGAGAGTTCCCGGGCAGACGCTCCCCGGGGGCTAGAGTCTGCCTCGGATGTGCTCTTGTGCTGTTTCTAAAGATAAAGAGGTCTTCCCAGGGTTTGTAGGGTTTTTTTTTCTCCCATTGATTTATATACGTTCTTTACAAATTCAGGATACGAGGTTTGGTTAGTTATTTGTCTTAGAGGTCTTCCATGTGAACCAACAGAGCTTTACAACATCTTGAATCAGGAAGCAAAAGTATCCAGGTTAGCGGAACCCAACTACCTCTGTTTGTTGGGTAAGTACTTTATTTATGGCTGCGTCAGGTCTTAGTTGCAGCAGGTGGGACTCTCCATTGCGGGGCACGGACTCTAGTTGTGGCGCGTGGACTTAGTTGTTCCATAGCATGTGGAATCTTAGGGATCAAACCTGCTCCTCCTGCATGGGAAGGGGGCTTATTATGGAACGACCACGAAAGTCCCACTCTCCCTTGTTTCTATATCGACCACGTGGCTCTGACTTCCATTGCTCGAGATGATGTGGTTAAGATTCACTTCTGTTGCTGCAAGGGGAGATGGTGGACGTGATTCATTTTTGGTGTTCAATCATACTAAAGATAACACTGGACACCAGTCGGAAGACAGGCTAGTCTGCTGAGCCACCAAGGGGCTTCCCTGGTGGCTCGGATGGTAAAGAATCAGCCTGCCATGCAGGAGACCTAGGTTCCATCCCTGGGTCGGGAAGATCCCTTGGAGAAGGGAATGGCAACCCACTCTGGTATGGTTGCCTGGAGAACTCCATGGGCGGGAGCCTGGTAGGCTACAGTCCATGGTGATGACAGAGTTTAATTGGTGATGTCCTGTTGCAGCAGGGAGTATGAGTCAGTATGAATGGGACTCTGCAGCAATTTGCAGAGAGGTGACTGGGCCTTTTAAAGGAGAGTGAGGGCGTAGGGGGGTGGAGCATGGGCTCAGAGTCAGGGAAGTAGGAAACTTACCAGAGCTGCTGGGAACTGGACCACGGGCAACGCACTGGGGCTTGCTAACGGATGCTTATCAAAGTTGGGCTCCTACCCTCCGCGGAGGCTGGGGGACAGGGGCCCTGTCTTCAGGCGTCGGCTGGAACCAGCGGTGAGCTCCGGGCAGCCTCGAGAGTTCCCGGGCAGACGCTCCCCGGGGGCTAGAGTCTGCCTCGGATGTGCTCTTGTGCTGTTTCTAAAGATAAAGAGGTCTTCCCAGGGTTTGTAGGGTTTTTTTTTCTCCCATTGATTTATATACGTTCTTTACAAATTCAGGATACGAGGTTTGGTTAGTTATTTGTCTTAGAGCTGTGTTCCCTCTGTCCGTTTTACTTAACGTTGTGTTTTAACGCTCTAGTTGGTCACGGTTCTTTCACAAAGGCAGTTACTCTATCCGGACTTTTCTCTTCACAGATGTGCGTTCCAAACGGGAGTATGATGAAAGCCATGTGGTCACGGCCCTCCTCGTGAAGAAGGTACACCAACAGCGTCAGGACGTGGGGCGGACCGGCGACCTTCACAGGAGGGTGGGACGAATGGGGGACTGTACCGGAGGTCCAGGAGGCAGCACCCTCTCCAGGACGCTGTGGGCGGCAGAGGCAGGATCAGGATCCCATGGGTCCACCACGAGAATCTTCCAACACTGTCACCCGCTCCCCGAGGCCTCCCCCTGCCCCCTGCGGTCAGCAGCTGCACTAAGCCAATGTTGATTTAATTACTCAACGTCCCAGGCACCATTCCTGACCCCGCGGATATGACTTCTGTCCACGCAAGCCTGTCTACCGATTGCCCCTCTTGGTGGCAGATCTTGGATGGGGTCTCCGGCACCGACACCCTCTCCAGAGGCCCTGTCGTTAGTTCAGGAGGCCTGGCGGCTCTCAGCACTCCCGCCAGGGCGCTCACCAGCTGTGGGCGGGTCACTGAGACCTCTGTTCTTTGGGCAGGCAGCCCTGTGGGGTCCGGCCAGCTGTGGTCAGCTCCCCCCCAGGAGGGAAGCGGGGTGTGGAAGACCCCTGGAACGTGGCAGCCTCCCCGTCCCACTCTCAGGGCTCCCGGGCCTGGGTGTGCCGTCCGGGGCGTGGGTGCCGGCCCCCCTCGACTCCCCACGGTACCCACCAGCTTCCCCGGCGGTTTCTTCAGCGGGCGGGCGCCTACCTGATCCCGGAGTGTGTGGACCTGGAGTGCACGGAGCACTGCGTGGTGTACGACAACCGCAGCAGCTCCCTGGAGGTGGCCCTGAAGGACGACGACCGCAGCGACCAGGACGGCGCCCACGACGAAGGCAAGCAGGGTGGGTCGTGGGCAGAGCCGCGAGAATTGAGAGTTGCGCCCCGGAGCAGGTTTGCCGCGTGCCAGGGGCTCCGCCTGGGCCCCCTCGAGCCCTCTGCCGTGCAGCCCTAGGGGACGGCCGCGCCAGGAGCTGGGAACGGCCTGGGGTGTTTCTTTCTCTGCAGGGTGACGGGCGAGCCGGCCGTGGCTTCCTGGATGCTGAGCCAAGACCCGAGGCTCCTGGGTCAGAGGCCGAGGCCTTCACTTCTCAGAGCAGTCGAAGCGGCCAGAAAGCAGTGGGTGGTATTGTGGGAGAACTCTGAGCTTAGGGGGCCTCAGTGTTTTTGAACAAACACAGAAAGCCTGCCTGCGCTTGACGCTGGCCGGAGAAATCGTCTCTATCATCCAAGGCTGTTTTTTAATACAGAGAGCCTTGAAAATGGAGAAGAAAATTGCACCCTACTCCAGAATTCTTGCCCAGAGAATTCCATGGACAGAGGAGCCAGGCGGGCTACAGCCCCTGGGGTCCCAAAGAGTTGGACACGACTGAGCGACTATCACTAACCAACTAACTATCCTCAGCAAGCCAACACCTTTGGTCAAAGGACATGCAGGAACATGAAAGACACGGGAGAGCTGCCTCCTAGTAAGTAAGACCTCACTTTACACATGAGGACATCGGGGTCCAGGAAGGTGCAATGACTCCTTCCCCACATTTGGGACCCTGGGTAGCTGTTGCTGAGGAGTGAGGTACCCCGGACTCAGTAGTTAAATCCATAAACGTCGGTTGTCTGTTTCTGTGGAATTCGGGAGCAGTTCGCTGGAAGGCTCTGGCCTGTCCTGACATCAGCCAGACAAGGTGTGCTGGGGCCGGGCGACGTGCCTCCACGGTGAGTCACTCCCGTGGGAACCGCCAGGAGCCCTCCGTGCTCACTGTGCGGACCTCTGCTCAGGGCAGCTGGCTTCCCCTGAGCGAGTGATCCAAGAAAGACGGAGTGGGACGGCCACGCGCCTTATAAATGACCTAGCCGTGGGACGGCAACTCTGCTGCCACGTTCGGTTCATTCGAAGCAAGTCCCTGAGTACAGCCTACCCTCACAGAGAGGGGAATTAAACTCAGCCTTTTAGGAGGCCTGTGCCTTATCCATTAGGCGGCTAGGGCTTCTTCAGCTCACCCTTTGACAAGGAGACATTAGAAAGAGCTGTGGGCAGAGTTTTTAAACTGTCACACCTAGTAGGTGGTGGGGCCAGGATTCAAACTCAGGCACTCTGGCTCTGTCTGGCCTCCCAAGGCCTGGATGGTGGTGCTGGAGAACAGTGCAGTCACTTCAGCCCCGAACTGGACCGTGCCCAGCTCCAGCCTGCTTCCCAGAGGCTCTCTTGAGTTCTCCACTCAGCCCCTGCTTTGGGCTGTTTGCCACAGAGTGACTATTATGTGTGGGCAGAGTTCCATGGGCTGGGCATTCATACCAATGGCCACTGGGTGGCGCTAGGCTCCCACTTCTAATAAAAACCCGTTTTCCCAGGAGATCCTCGGCCGGAAAATTGTCCCCTCTTCCTTTAGCTCCTCCTGTCAAGCCCTTCCGCAATCCTAGGATTGTCGGCTGGACCATGAAGTCCTAGGAAATGGCAGGTCGGTAAAGCCAACACCTGCTGCACTGTATACCTGACCCCACTCTGGTGCTGTGGAGCCCCCATCCTCAGTCAGGCAGAAATCACAACTACGGAACAACAAAAACCAAAAACTACTCGCTTATAATTCACCTGCTCAATGCAAATTGTATAGTCAGGGACAACTGCAGCGGCTGATGGCTTGGAAGCCACAGTGTTCTTTGTCTACTGGTACAGCAGGTGACATTTTTTGTCCATGGGGTGTACCCAAGAGAAGTGAAACACGTGGACACAAAGCCTTGTACATGGGTGTTCATAGCAGCCTTATTCATAATAGCCACAGAATGGAAACACATAAAATATTCATCAACGGATGGATAAACGAAAGGTGGAGAGCCACACAGAGGAATATCATTCAGCCCTGAAAAAAGGATAGAATGTTGACATTTCCTGCGACCTAGATGAACTTTGAAAACATTATGCCCAGTGAAGGAAACCAGACACGAAATGCCACATATTGTATGATTCCATTTCTATAAAGTGTCCAGAACAGGTCAATGCATAAAAAATTAGCTTAGTAATTGCCTAGAGCTGGATGTTTGGGGGAAAATGAGGAATGGAACCAGGGGTGATGGGCCCAAAAAAAGGAATAAAACCCCCTAATTAGTACATGCTTTCATCTGGAGGTAGTTAGAAAGTGCTGAAATCGACCACATGGATGGTTACACAACTGTGAATACATTTTTAAAAATGTTATATGCTTTACATAGAGGAATTGTGTGCTATATCATTTATGATGTTGTATATATAAATACATGTATGTGTCCCTTATGTTGGATCATTCTTCCTTGGCACAATACAGAAACCAAAATGAAATCTTGGAGCTTACAAAGATCAGCTTACTTGGTGGTGAATTGCTTCTTCAGTTTTAATGGTAACATTCGTCTCTCTTTATATTCGCTTCAGCCTCCTTGGGAATTGATTTTCAGGACGGAGCGCCTGTCCCCTGGGCCCCTAGACCAACGGCGAGCACACAGGGGACCGTCACCTCTCTGGTTTCTGCTCTTAGGAATAGTGCTTGGCGCGGCTGTTGAGTGTGGCAAAAGCCTGACCCACCTCACCCGCAACCCTGTCCTCATCCTGAACGGAGGCTACGAGCGCTTCTCGGCCATGTACCACTTCTTCCGGACGCAGAAGATCATCTGGATGCCTCAGGTCAGCCGGGCGCTGGGCACAGGCAGTGTGACTGACCGCTTGTCGGGTGGGGACGTCCCCTTCCATCCCGCCCCCGCCGGCTTCTGTGTGCTGCCGGCGGCCTTTGTTGCTGGCTTTCTCGGGGCCTGTGCAGGGGCTCCGTCTGTTACTGGAGACCCTTCGGAGAGAGCCAGCTGGGAATTCCTGACGGGAGTACCCCCGGGTCCCTTCCCTCACCTGGCGGCTCAGGACCTCCCACCACGTGGGTATTCTTCACCTCCATCCCAGAATGAGCCCCCACGGGGTGGGATGGTGGGGAAGGAGGCCCCTCCTGGCCTTGCCGGCTCAGCTGCTCTGGCCAGCCCGTGGGAAAAGGCGGGGACCCGTGGTGGGGTCGTCCCTGTCCCCACACGCGGGGTCCACACGGCAGGCTCTCCAGGGGACTTCCTCGCCTCTTCCCCTGAGCTGTGCGTCTCAGCTCAGCCGCGGGCTCCATGACCCTCCAGGCACCTCGCTCCCAGAGGAGCCCCTTGCTGGCTCTGCCCGGACGGGAGGGAGTCTTTCTTGTCCACAGGCATCACATGCTGATAACTCCCTTTCCTTTTCTTTTTAAAAGGGTTTACACTTCGCTCTGGGTCAGGACATAGAATTTTCTAAATAAAATGTTATTTGATGCTTTACATAGAGGAATTGTGTGCTATATCATTTATGATGTTGTATATATAAATACATGTATGTGTCCCTTATGTTGGATCATTCTTCCTTGGCACAATACAGAAACCAAAATGAAATCTTGGAGCTTACAAAGATCAGCTTACTTGGTGGTGAATTGCTTCTTCAGTTTTAATGGTAACATTCGTCTCTCTTTATATTCGCTTCAGCCTCCTTGGGAATTGATTTTCAGGACGGAGCGCCTGTCCCCTGGGCCCCTAGACCAACGGCGAGCACACAGGGGACCGTCACCTCTCTGGTTTCTGCTCTTAGGAATAGTGCTTGGCGCGGCTGTTGAGTGTGGCAAAAGCCTGACCCACCTCACCCGCAACCCTGTCCTCATCCTGAACGGAGGCTACGAGCGCTTCTCGGCCATGTACCACTTCTTCCGGACGCAGAAGATCATCTGGATGCCTCAGGTCAGCCGGGCGCTGGGCACAGGCAGTGTGACTGACCGCTTGTCGGGTGGGGACGTCCCCTTCCATCCCGCCCGCGGCTTCTGTGTGCTGCCGGCGGCCTTTGTTGCTGGCTTTCTCGGGGCCTGTGCAGGGGCTCCGTCTGTTACTGGAGACCCTTCGGAGAGAGCCAGCTGGGAATTCCTGACGGGAGTACCCCCGGGTCCCTTCCCTCACCTGGCGGCTCAGGACCTCCCACCACGTGGGTATTCTTCACCTCCATCCCAGAATGAGCCCCCACGGGGTGGGATGGTGGGGAAGGAGGCCCCTCCTGGCCTTGCCGGCTCAGCTGCTCTGGCCAGCCCGTGGGAAAAGGCGGGGACCCGTGGTGGGGTCGTCCCTGTCCCCACACGCGGGGTCCACACGGCAGGCTCTCCAGGGGACTTCCTCGCCTCTTCCCCTGAGCTGTGCGTCTCAGCTCAGCCGCGGGCTCCATGACCCTCCAGGCACCTCGCTCCCAGAGGAGCCCCTTGCTGGCTCTGCCCGGACGGGAGGGAGTCTTTCTTGTCCACAGGCATCACATGCTGATAACTCCCTTTCCTTTTTCTTTTTTAAAAGGGTTTATTCATTCTTGGCTGCTCTGGGTCTTGGTTGGTGGGCACGGGCTTTCTCTAGCTGCGGGGCGCGGGCTTCTCACCGCAGCGGCTTCGCTTGCTCCGGAGCGCGGGCTGCGGCTCCCAGGCTCGCGTCACTGCCGTGCGTGGGCTCAGTCACCCTGGGGCACGTGGGATCTTCCCGGACCAGGAAGCAAACCTGTGTGCCCTGCGTTGGCGGGCAGGTTCTCAGCCACTGGGGTCACCAAGGAAGCCCTGTTATGGTTTCTTCCTTTTTTTTTAATCTTTAGGAAGGTGGCATGGGCGTAGGATAAACAGCACAGATTTAGAATGTACAGTTTGTTCCGTTTGGGCGTGGCTACCCCTGAGACTGGCCCTGGCCCCAGGCTTCCTAAGTAGATTGGGAAGAGGGGCGGGGGCGGCTGGTGGCATCTAGCAGGGCCTGGATGGGTGACTTCTACTCTGCTTGTTCGAGGCCTTCTTAGGCTGTGCGTGCCTCGATTTGCTCCTCCCTCCGCTGGGACCTTGTTTAGCAATCCAGGGCCAAGAAGGCAAGCCTGCTCTCTTCCTGTCACGTGTTGAGATGTGAAGGAGTGTCTCCCTGCTCCCCAAGGAGCTCTTGTGAGGCGGATGGAGCCACAGAACTTGGACTCTGAGACGGCCCTCTGCTTTCGACAGGGTGACTTCTCATTTCCTGTTTTATGTGTTGATGTTTAGTCGCTAAGTCCTCTCTGACTCTTTTGACTCCGTGGACCGCAGCTGGGTGGGGGGACGGCAGTGGGCCCCGTTTGGACGTGATCGTTTTGATACCGATTTTCTTTTACATTGGTCGACGTGATGTCAGTACTGGGTCCTCTGGAATGAACAGGCTCTTTAGAGCAGAGCACATTTTTATCCACGCCACACCCGCTCCCCACAGCCCTGAAAACCACTGGGAAAGGAAGCGGGTTCGAAAGCCTCAGGAAGAGCTTGACGGATTTGTGGTGGGGCTGAGTGAGGGTTCCCACACGAAGCCGGGAGGCGCCCGTGCGGCTCCAGCTGGCTGCGCGTCCCGGGGCGGGCAGTCCCCCTGAGTCTGGGGAGCCCCTTGGGTCAATCTGCTGGGACCAGGTCGGCCTGTCTGCGTGTGGGAGGGCTCAGCATCTCGCAGGCTCGAGGGCTGGCTCGGAGTGGCGTCCGCTCATTGGTGAAGGCTGTTGAGGCTGACAGTTTGCGAGGAAGTGGGCTATGGCGGGCTCCCTGGAAGGGGCGGCGTGCGGAAGCCAGAAAGCTCTGCAAGCCTCAGGCGGGTGGCGGACCAGCCTGAGGGACTTGAGAGGTTGTTTCTGAGTCGAACCTGGAGCCAGAGGTCATTTAGAATCGGTCCCACCTTGGAAATTATATTGGTCAACATTTCCCGTGGAAAACGGATGGAAGATAGGGATCTCTAAACCAGTTTCCCTGGTGGCGCGGGAGGTAAAGAACCTGCCCGCCAGTGCAGGAGACGTCAGAGATGCGGGTTTGATCCCTGGGTCGGGAAGATCCCCTGGAGGAGGGCATGGCGGCCCACTCCAGCACTCTCCCCCGGAGAATCCCCTGGAGAGAGGAGCCTGGCAGGCTGCAGTCCCGAGGGTCGCAGAGGGTCAGACACGACTGAGTGACCAACACTTTCACTTCATGTGGTGCAAGAGGACTGCCACAGTAAGACGAACACAGCCGTCACTTCGCATGATGCCTGCTTTTGTGTGCACGAGACGAGAACACTTAGGATGTTCTTTCTTGAAATGTTTCCTAACCTCTCAAGTGTACAGTACTCTACTGTTACCTGTCCTCGCTGTGCTGTACGTTAGATCCCCAGAACGTCTTGCCTTGTGTCTGGAAATCTCTAACCTAGACCAAGGTCTCCTGGTTTTCCCCACAGCTCCTAGCAGCCGCCACGCTACTCTCTGTTCCCGTGCGGTTTGCTTTCTTAGATTCCACAGGTGAGTGAGATCATGCAGTATTGTTTTTCTGACTTATTTACTCAGCACAGCACCCTCAAATTCCATTCATGTTGTCCCAAATGACAGGATTTCCTTCTTTTTTATGGCTGAACAATATTTCATCGTATATACATGCCAATTTGCTTTATCCATTCATCCACTGATGGACTCCTAGGTCTTTTCTAAATCTCTTGTGAATGATGCTCGAATGATCATGGAGAGGGGGTAGATATGTCTTCAAGAAGGCGATTTCATTTCCTTCAGATATATATAGATAGATAGGAAGTGAGATTGCTGGATCAAATGGCAGTGTTGTTTCAAATTGTTTTTGAAATAATTTTTTAATTAAATTTTACTTTATATTGGGATGGAGTTGCTTTACAATGTTGTGCTCATTTCAGGGGTCCACCAGAGTGGTTCTTTTTTTTTTTTGGCCACTTCTATTGGTCTTTCATTTATCCATTTTCATCCATCTTTGTTCTTTGGCCTATGTGGCCCTCCCATCACAGTGGCCTCTCTCATCATGGAGCACCGGCCCTGGGCGTACACGCTCCAGAGCTCTGGCCCAGTAGTTGGACACATCGGTCCAGCCATACCGCAGCACATGAGATCTTCCCAGGCCAGGGATTGAACCGGCGCCCATTGCGCTGCAAGGCGGTGTCCTTACCCACTGGACAACCAGGGAAGCCCCCAGAGTGGTTCTTTTTTTTTTTTTTTTAAAGATTCATTTATTTATTTTGGGTGGGGGTCAGGTTGGGGAGGGAGGGGAGCGGTAGGGCCACTTCTATTGGTCTTTCATTTCTCTATTTTCATCTGTCTTTGTTCTTTGGCTCCTGTGGGCCTCCCATCGCGGTGGCCTCTGTCGTTGCAGAGTGCGGGCTCTGGGTGCATGCGCTCCAGAGCTCCGGCTCAGTAATTGGACACATCAGTCCAGCCGCTCCGCGGCACGTGGGATCTTCCCAGGCCAGGGATGGAACCGGTGCCCCTTGCACTGCAAGGCGGTGTCCTTACCCACTGGACAACTAGGGAAGCCCCCAGAGTGGTTCTTATATCCACTCTTTTTCAGATTCTTTTCCTGTCTAGGTTACTATAGAATGTTGAGTAGAGTTCCCTGTGCTATTCAGTAGGTCCTTGTTGATTATCTGTTTTATATATAGTAGTGTGTTAATCCCAAACTCCTAATATATCCTTCTGCCCTCATCTTTCCCCTTTGATAACCATATGTTTGTTTTCAAAGTCTGTGAGTTTGTTTCTGTTTGGTAAATAAGTTCATTTTCATTATATTTTTAAATTACACTTATAAGTGATGTCATATAATATTTGTCTTTGTCTGACTTACTTCACTTAGCTGTGATCATCTCTAGGCCCATTCGTTGTTGCTGCAAACAGCATTACTTCCTCCTTTTTGATGACTGAGTAATATGCCATTGTATATATGTACTACAGCTTCTTTATCCATTCCTCTGATGTTGGACATTTAGGTTGCTTCCATGTCTTGGCTATTGTAGGTAGTACTTCAATGAACACTGGGTTAGTCTCATTCACGGTCCCAGTTTGCCTTTCTAAGCTTGTTTGCTGAGCCATATTTCTGGAGATAAACTTCTCTGGGCATTATTATCATAGCAGCCTTCCTTTGTTCCCTCCTCAGGAACTGGATGCCTTCCAGCCATACCCTGTTGAGATAATGCCAGGCAGGATCTTCCTGGGAAATTTCAGGCAAGCCTGTGACCCTAAAATTCAGAAGGATCTGAAAATCAAAGCACATGTCAACGTCTCCATGGCGACAGGGCCATTGTAAGTAGAAATACCATCAATACTTTTTTTTCGATTACTATTATTTCTTTATCTAAGACTTCTGGCGGCATACAGGAGAGAACTGGGAGGGCGTGTAGAAGTCAGTACACACTGCCGTCGGGTCGGCGCTGTCTTCATCTGTTCCTGGCCCACACCTGACTTCCTGCCTGACCCTGGCGTCCTCGGCCCCTGACTGAGGCCCCACGCTTGCCTCGCACTCCATACTTAGATCTCGCCCAGAGTAACACTTTCTTGGTACTACACATTCCGATGCAAAATAATCCTGGTGTAGCCCGCTTTTCCCGTCTCAGGCCTTCTGAGACATGACCCCTCTCTTCGTCCACTTAGGCTGCTGCACAGAAGGCTGTGGGCCAGGGGCACGTGGACCGCAGGGCTGCTCACGGCGTGGAGGCTAGGCAGCCCAAGGTCACGGCTCTGGCGGATTCTGTGTCCGGTGCAGGCGTGCTGTCTGGCTGCCGGACGGCCTCTTATTGCTGCGCTCTCCCCTGGCCGAAGGGGCGAGGCTCTCTAGGATCCCTCTCATAAGGGCTTCAGTTTCCACCCTCATGAGCTGATGACCTCCCAAGCCCCACCCCCAGCTACCGTCCCTTTGGGGGTTAGGGTTCAACATAGGAATTTTGGGAAGACAAACATCGGATGTAGCAGAGCTTTCCCTGGAGCGAGGGACACGCACAGGCCCACCCCACGGGCCCTGCGCAAACAGCATTACTTCCTCCTTTTGATGACTGAGTAATATGCCATTGTATATATGTACTACAGCTTCTTTATCCATTCCTCTGATGTTGGACATTTAGGTTGCTTCCATGTCTTGGCTATTGTAGGTAGTACTTCAATGAACACTGGGTTAGTCTCATTCACGGTCCCAGTTTGCCTTTCTAAGCTTGTTTGCTGAGCCATATTTCTGGAGATAAACTTCTCTGGGCATTATTATCATAGCAGCCTTCCTTTGTTCCCTCCTCAGGAACTGGATGCCTTCCAGCCATACCCTGTTGAGATAATGCCAGGCAGGATCTTCCTGGGAAATTTCAGGCAAGCCTGTGACCCTAAAATTCAGAAGGATCTGAAAATCAAAGCACATGTCAACGTCTCCATGGCGACAGGGCCATTGTAAGTAGAAATACCATCAATACTTTTTTTTCGATTACTATTATTTCTTTATCTAAGACTTCTGGCGGCATACAGGAGAGAACTGGGAGGGCGTGTAGAAGTCAGTACACACTGCCGTCGGGTCGGCGCTGTCTTCATCTGTTCCTGGCCCACACCTGACTTCCTGCCTGACCCTGGCGTCCTCGGCCCCTGACTGAGGCCCCACGCTTGCCTCGCACTCCATACTTAGATCTCGCCCAGAGTAACACTTTCTTGGTACTACACATTCCGATGCAAAATAATCCTGGTGTAGCCCGCTTTTCCCGTCTCAGGCCTTCTGAGACATGACCCCTCTCTTCGTCCACTTAGGCTGCTGCACAGAAGGCTGTGGGCCAGGGGCACGTGGACCGCAGGGCTGCTCACGGCGTGGAGGCTAGGCAGCCCAAGGTCACGGCTCTGGCGGATTCTGTGTCCGGTGCAGGCGTGCTGTCTGGCTGCCGGACGGCCTCTTATTGCTGCGCTCTCCCCTGGCCGAAGGGGCGAGGCTCTCTAGGATCCCTCTCATAAGGGCTTCAGTTTCCACCCTCATGAGCTGATGACCTCCCCAAGCCCCACCCCCAGCTACCGTCCCTTTGGGGGTTAGGGTTCAACATAGGAATTTTGGGAAGACAAACATCGGATGTAGCAGAGCTTTCCCTGGAGCGAGGGACACGCACAGGCCCACACACGCTCACCACGGTCCTGCGCAGCCTTGCTTGTCAGCCTGCGTCTCCCCAGCTATGTCTAGCCATGGTCACTCAGGCCTCTGACTTCTTCTCGTTCCTAATCGAAGGTAATAAAACTCAGCCCAGAGAGAACGTATGTCACACAAGAATTCAGCAGGGCATCTGGTAAAACATGCTGTATGAACATCCATAAATCTAAAGAAAATCGCGTCTAGGCACTTAGCGAGACTGCTGAAAACCAAAGAAGTGAAACAAAATTAAGAGAAAAGAAGAGACGTAAGACATGACCTTCAGAGGAGCGATAGTTAGACCGTCAGCTGATTCATCAACAGAAATCAACTTAAAGGAAACATGGCATATGTCTTTGTGGTCTTCCTGGTGATCTCCCGCCTCCCGCCCTTCCCAGCGTCTGGGCTGGATTCGCGGCTGCGAAGTGCGCTAATGGGCCGGCTAAAGCAGGAGCGATGAGCCGTCACTTCTCACGTCGGGTCCCGGAAGGGGCGTGGCGTCTGTCTCACTGTTCCGTGCTCCCTCATCCTGAAGGAAGTCTGCTCTCCGTGGAGAAGGGTCTGCGAGGCCAGGCCTCGTGGCCGTCCGCCGAGCGCTAGCGGTGCACCGAGGCCCTCGGTCTGCGAGCCTCCGAGACACTGAATCCTGCCGACACATTGTCAGGTGGACTCCCTGCTGGCCCGGTGTTTAGGACTGGGCACGTCCATTCCTCGGGCCTGGGTTCAGTCCCTGGTCTGGGAGCTGAGATCTTGCAAGCCACACATTGCAGCCAAATAAGCAAATAAATAAAACGTAACTTTCTGATTGTTGCTGGGGTACCTGAATCCAGTTGATTTTTACATACGAACCTTGTGTGTGTCCTTCCGCCTTCTCCATCCAGACGCCGCGTCCATCGTTAGGCTTTCCCCGGCTCTCTCGACTTTTCCTGCCTGCCCCGCCCCTTCGGTAGCAGGTGTAGGCCTTTCTCCTAAAACCCAGCTGACTGGATGAGGGCCGCGGGTCTATGGGTCGGCCTCCCTCCTCGGGCTGGGAGCTCCTTGAAGCTGGGAGGGGCCCTGTTTGATTCATCTCGTGTCCACAAGGGTCCAGCTCAAGGTCAGGCACATGATAGGCCTTGAGTGAGGGTCTGAGCAAAGAATGAATGGCTGGGGACAGATGGATGAATGGATGGTGGGCGGGTGGTTGGGTGGGGAGGGAGAGGGAGATGACAAGAAGGGAAAGATGGATGGACGGACGGAATGCCCATCAGAAGCTCAGCCAGAATAGTCACCCTCCTGAGTTCACTGCACCTTTCTCCTTGCCCCCGTGAACAACCAGCCGGCCATCGTCTTCGTCAATAACCTTCCCCAGGTGCCCAGCCCTCCAGGCACTGTGCCAAGCTCCTTGAGGCATCTTTTTTTTTTTTTTTGAGGCATCTTTTCATTCAACACGCCACGTGCCTCCTCTCCGTCCTCTCTCCACCTTGCTCGGACAGTTCCGGCCATTCGGATCTCCCTGCTGTTTCTCAAGTTCACTCAGCCTCTGCCCTCGGGGCCTTTGCACTCGCGCTCTCCTCTACCTGGCATCCTGTCGCCTCAGATAGCCGCCTGGCCTGGCCTGTCACCGCTTTAAACCTCTGCCTGGGATTATCTCCTCAGGCAAGCCTGCCCTGACCACCCCCACCGCTCGCCTTCCCTGTCAGCCTCGCTTCCTCCACTCGACAGAGCAGACTCCCTCCATCTTCCTTTTTGTCCTCGCCGTCTGCACTAAATTCCAGGAAAGCACCAGGACTGGTTCATAATAATAACAATAATAACGTCCCATTTATTGAGCCCTCTCATGTGCCCCGCAGCTTGCTAAATGCTTTACAAAGCTGAGTGATTTAATCTACACCACACATAGGTAGGTAGGGTAACCCTCACCCGCCCTGTGAGGTAGGGGCTCTTTTTCTGAGAGGGCACCGTTTATTTGCCCCCGTCTCCCTGATGCCAGCTCGGCACCCTTCCCCTGGCTCCTGTGGCTGCGGATGGAGGACGCCACAGCCGGGCTCTGGGCGAGCTGGCCCGATTCTGTGCTTTTGTTCTGTTTAGTTTTGGAGGCGACGCCGACAAGCTTCTGCACATCCAGATAGAGGATTCCCTGGACGCCGACATCACGCCCTTTCTGCGCCACCTCTGTCACTTCATTGGTAAGCAGCGTTCTTCAGCCAGGCGGCCACTGGCTCTGCCAGAGGGGCCGAGGGCCACGGGGACCTCGTTCCTATGGCGGGTGGCGCCTCCCAGCTCTCAGGAGGAAGGGGGCAGGCTCAGCACGGTGCAGAGCCTCACGAGGCAGGCCCCATGCTGTCATCACCTTTTCTAGATGCGGCTCCGGCCCCCCCCCGCCCCTCCCCCAGGCCAGCGCCCCCTGGTGGTGACTCACACCCAGGCCGCCAGCCTCTGTCAGCACCCCAGGGGCCTTGGCATACAGGTCTTTCCTCCCCGCCTTCCCTAGGAGGTGGGCTGGCAGCCGACCAGCCTCCCGGGTAGCCAGAAAAGGCGTCACGATGGTGCTGAGCTCCCAGGTGTGAGTGTCCTGCACTCTAGGCCTGAGGATCCCCATTTGCCCGGCGAGGAAGCGGAATCCGAGAGACGTCACGTGGCCTGCCTCGACCGGGCCGTGCTGGTTCTGAACCGACTGTCGGGTCCACTGAGGCCAGTCGTCTCTGGATCCTCGGCGGAGCGAGCCACGCACAGCCTTCCACCTTTCCTCCCATTTCCAGATGTTCACCTGGCGCTGGACGCTGCCGTCCTGGTCTTTTCCACCCTGGGCGTCAGCCGCAGCTGCGCGGCCATCTTGGCCTACCTTATGCACCGCAATGAGCAGACCCTGCAGGTATGTGTTCCCTGGTCCAGGAGGTGAGGTCACTGCACCTCGGGGGTCCCCAGCACTGCCTCTGGACCTTAACTGGGGGTGAGGGGTTGGGGAGAAAGGGTCCGAGAGGGGAGTCCCAACGCCAGGGCTTTAGCTGGCATACCACACCCAAGGGCAAGGTGCCTAGATCTGGGCTAGCGGCCTGAGGCTGGGCGCACGGGGCAGGCCCAGGACCCAGGCGGGGCCAGGCTGCGGCCAGCAGCACCACCGGCCTGTCCCCCAGGGCTGTCCATCTCTCTCCTACTGTTTGTTCAGGGCTCTCCAAGGGAGGTGCCTGGCAGGTGGATAGATGTGGTAGGTAAGGGTAGGCATCCTCGTCTTATTCCTCATCTCAGAGGAAAAGCTCCCAGCTCGTCACGGTTGAGTATGAGATTAGCTGTCGGCTGTCATGTATGGATTTTAACATGTTGAGGTATATTCCCTCGATACATACTTGGTTGCGAGGTTTTTGTTGTTGTTGTTGTTTTTTTTGAAGAGGGAAATGCAAACTATGTGAATGTGGTTTTTATTGCCATGTTCTCCGGATACATATACCACATGGTTACAATTTGTGCGGCGTTGCCGTGGGCCATTAGGCTTCTGAAAGGTTAATTTCTGGCCTGGGTGGCAGAAGATGAGGGATTCCACCTGCCCACCTCTCCACTCATCTCTCTACTTGTGATGAGAACAGCTTATTTTCCCCCTCCTTCCTCGTCTTTTCTCAGCATTTCCCTTTGGTGACTTCTGCCACAGAGTCTTCCAGTCTGCTTTAAAGCCCCCTGGCTCACCATCTCCCCAGACCCCGACCTTCCCTTCAGGAAGTTCCTTCCTTTCCTCCACCGCCTGCTCGTTTTGGTTCCTAAGTATTATATTCATTTGATGCTAGCTTAAGTGAAAATTTCCCAGCTTCCTTTCCAGGTTGTTCATTGTTAGATACACAACCGATTTTGTATCCTGTAACTTTGTTACATTCTAACATTTTTTTAACGTGTTTACTCTTTTTTAAATTCCCCTACATGTGAGATATTAAGTTTGTATCAGCCATACAGAACTGCAAAATGTCTTACTTTCCAACTTGGATGCCTTTTCTTTTTGCCTAATTGCCCCAGCCAGGACTTCCAGTACAATGTTGAGTCGAGGTTGTGGAAGTGGGCACCCTTTGCCTTGTTCCTAGTTACAGGAAAAGCTTTCAGTCCTTGACCGCTGAGTATGACGCTACCTCTGTTACTTTTCATACACAATTTTATTCTGTTGAGATAGTTTCCTTCTGTTCCATAGGTTGTTGAGGTACTGTGTTTGCTTTTTCCTCTTCTCTCAGTCCAGATGGAGACCAGCTGATGACCTTCCTCCATATGATACGAACCTTTCCTGTGTTTTCGGATGGGCGCGTGAATGAAGGCCGCTTCAGTTTTCCTTCTTCAGAGAGTTTGCCCAAGTTCTCTTCCTCTTTTCACTCATTTATCCACTTACAATGCAAAGGTGTTTTTTTAATATATTGTTATTATTTTTGACTGTGCTGGGTCTTATTGCTACCCGAGGGCTTTCTCTCATTGTGGTGAGCCGGGCTGGCTCTTCGTGGTGGTGCAGGGGCTTCTCATTATAGTGGCTTCTCTTGTTGCCGCAAACGGGCTTTAGGGCACGCAGGCTTCAACGGCTGTGGTGTATAGGCTTATTTTGCTCTGAGGCGTGTGGAATTTTCTTGGACCAGAGACTGAACCTTGCTTTTGCAGAATTCTTAACCATCGGACCACCAGGAGTGAAAGTCGTTCAGTCGTGTCAGACTCTTTGTGACCCATGGGTGAGCTACGGAATTCTCCAGACAAGAATACTGGAGTGGGGAACCTTTCCCTTCTCCAGAGGATCGTTCCAACCCAGGGACAAAACCCAGTTCTCCTGCACTGTGAGCAGATTTGATACCGTCTGAGCCATCAGGGAAGCCCTGTGCAAATTATTTTTTTTTTCAATTTTACTTATTTATTTTTGGCTCCTCTGGGTTTCCACTGCTGCCACAGGCTCTTCTCTAGTCGTAGAGAGTGGGGGCTCCTCCCTAGTTGAGGTGAGCAGGCTTCTTGTGGCGGTGACTTCTCTTGTTGTGGAACTCGGGCTCTAGGGCACACGGACTTCAGGAGTTGCGGCCCATGGGCTCCACAGTTGCGGCTCCGAGGCTCTAGAGCACAGGCTCCATAGTTGTGGCTCACGCACGGGCTTCGCTGCTCTGCAGCATGTGGGATCTTCCCAGGTCAGGGATCCAACCTGAGTCTCCTGTGTTGGCAGGCGAGCTCTTGACCACTGAGCTACCAGGGAAGCCCCCGTGCAAATCTTTGTCGAGGCAGCACTGAGTGGCAGTCATCAGCGCGGCGCTTCCCCATCCGTGGGAGGTGTTCCATGTGTTCTCAGCCTTCACAGGAGCCTTGTGACACGAGAGTGGTCAGCAGCAGACGAGCAGAGGGGCTGGCCCACGTCAGAGCCGGCTCCAAAAGCTCCTTGACCTAATTGCTTAACCCCGAGCTGCTGCTGTTTCTTTGTCTTCCCCTTAAGCTATGCTGCAGACCCCTGGGCAAGGGTCTCTCATCCCTCCTGAGCCGGCTCTCTTCCAGTTGGAAGGGGCCCAGGTCCGATCCTGAAGGCCGTTTTTCTGTCCATGGTTCACAGAGGTCCTGGGCCTACCTCAAGAAGTGTAAAAGCAGCATGCGTCCGAATCGGGCTTTGGTGGTCCAGCTGTCGGAGTGGGAGAAGGTTGTCCTGGGAGACATCGTCACGGACATCATGGATCCACTGTACTGAGGCTCTCTGTGGCCCAGCTGTGGGTCTGGAAGAACCTGACTTGGGGGCTTTCTTGGTGGGTTAGTGGGCCAGGGTGTGTAACCAAGGAATAAGGACGCCTTTGCTGCCTGGAGCCTCGTGTTTGCCTCCTGCAGTGGTTCTCCCCACGTTCCTCCCTGGTAACACACAGCAGGCGTTCAGACCCAGTGAGAACCTCCACCCCACGGGCATCCTGGACCACCCCCTCTGCACCTCCGAGGCTGCCAGAGCAGCTGCCCTTCCCGTCTCCTATGTAACGTGCTCCCTTGGGAGGCTGCCCCGCAGGAGCGCCGAGGCTTCCCCCAACCCTGTGTGGCTCCACAGGGGCTGTCACAACGCCCACCCACGGGTGAGGATCCCCAGCCCCAGAAATGCCAAGTTCAGGCTTGGCTCAGGTCCCAGGCGACGCAGCTTTGAGAAGCTCGCAGCACAAGGGCATTGCCTTGCCTCATCTCCAGCCCCAGCACTCCCCAGGGCTCCCACTGGCCCATCGCGTGTGGGCTGAATCTTTGCTTTTATTGCTTCCCACTCATTTTTGCCTGGCCGTGTCCACCAAGAAGAGATTCCCACCCTCCCATCCCTCACTCCAGGGTTTCTAGTATTTCCCTCGAGTCTTAAAGGGAGTTTCCCTCACCCACAGAAGCAGCCTGGAGTTGGGGTCAAGGGGACTGATGGAGAATTTAGCCTGTTTCTCCATGTTTATTCCACAAACATTCTCACCACCTGGGCAGGGCTTGGGGTATCCAGGTGAACAACATTGTGGCCTGCTAGGCCTCTGCAGAGGGCTGGAGGAGCGCCCCCCGCACAGCCCCAACAGAAACCTACACCCTCAAGCAGTGTTTTTGCCCAGGTGTAAGGGCTTTTCAGAACTTCTCAGGTGGCTCAGTGGTGAAGAATTTGCCTGCCAATGCAGGAGATGCTAGGGACACAGGTTCAATCAATCCCTGGGCTGGGAAGATCCTCTGGAGGAGGAGGAAAGGGCTACCCACTCCAGTATTCTTACCTGGGAAGTCCCACGTCCAGAGGAGCCTGGGGGCCTACAGTCCACCAGGACGCAGAGAGTCTAACGCTACTGAGCAACTGAGCATCGCGAGGGCTTTTCAGGCAGTACAGGCTTCAGTGGACTCTTGAACTGGAGTGGAGCCTGGAATGGTTGCAGATTGATGGCTTAGGGACCTCCTAGTAATCCGGGCAGAGCCATTGGCAAGTTTTCAGCAGGGACATGGTAGGGATTGTCTTTGTGGTTTTCGTCAGGGTAGCCTGGTGTCTGCGTGAAGACACAGTAGCGGTGAACTTGGAGACAGGGAGACATAAGAGGCCCTTGTAAAAAGCCAAGCGAGAGAACTGCTTCCCTACCAAACAGCACCTTCCCCAGGGCGAAAGTGGTTGAGGCAAATGTCACCTCCCTGGGTCTTGGTTTCCTCCCAGCGTGACCGGCAAGGACACTGCTGGCTGCACCATGCAGTCGGCATCACCTGTACGACCCCTGCTGGGGGCCGCCCCCGGCCTCCACGCTGGAGGAACCCCGCTAGCTTCCTCGGAGCACGAGGCCCCGCCCCGGCCCTGGATTGGCTCAGACAGGGGGCGGAGCCATCGCGCTCGCCGCTCCAGCCTTTCCCCCATTGGTGGTCGCCGCGGCGCGAGCCCGGAAGCGGACGGGGGCGGAGGCGGCGGAGGCGGAGGTGCCTCGGGCCGGCCGGGGTTGCGGTGCTGTCCTCGACTCGGCTGCTCCGGCCCGCGGCCCGGCCGCAATGCATCCCCCGCCTCCGGGCCCGCTGGGCGACTGCCTGCGGGACTGGGAGGAGCTGCAGCAGGACTTCCACGGCATCCAGGTGAGCGCCGATGCGGGCTGCCATTGGTTCCGAGCCATGTCTGTCTGGCTTGGGGTCAAGGGTCGGGTAGCCCCGAGTCAGGCAGCGGGGAGCTCGGGGTCAGGGGTCGGGGATCCCGGTGTTGCTCCCCACGGCGGCGGGGCCCTGGGCCCCGGTGTCCTCGGCTGAACTCTCCTTTCGGCCTCAAATCAGTGTCCAGTGGCGGTATCTTTCCCCCGCGCGGCCGCTGGGACCCCGGCGTGACCCTGCTGACCCCGGCAGACCTCCAGTTTCTCGTGGAGACCGAGGAAGGAGGCTCCGACTCCGACCTGGTCTCCTCCTGGGAAAATCTGAGCTAATCGGGACCGGTCTTGGGTCAGTCACTGAGCAAACGCGCCATGGGCGCTGGCCGGGCTGGCCTTCCCCGCCCTCGGCCCGTGCGGTCTGATCAATAGGGAGGCCGCCTGGCCTAGGTCAGGGGCAGTGGCGTTCAGGTGAAGTCCCTGGATGGGAACGAGACCGAGCCAGGGTGAAGGACAGTTCCCACCGAGACAGGACCACGTGGCTGGTACAGAGAGAGAGAGGGGAAAAGTGGGCGGGTCAGACCCTGCCCAGGAGCCCTCAGGGGCCGGACAGGGGCTGGAGTCCTTCCGAGACCTGTGGAAGCTAGGGGAAGAATTGTCTGGGTTTGGCAGGTGCAGGCCACGGTGTTGTCCTGTGGAGAGGTGGACAGGAGCATGTGGTGGCCCGGGGCAGGCCAAAGTGGCCTCTCTGGAGCAGGAGGAAGCTAGCCCCAGGCAGGGTAGAGCTCAGGCCGGCTGGGCACTTGATCAGCCCAGGCCTGTCCTGGCCAGGCTGCTCCCCAGAGCCCCGAGTGGAGCAGACCCACTCTTCCAGCCTGGGCACTCCGTCCTGGCCTCAGCCCCTGCCTGACCTTCCTCACACTGCCCCTTGCCCCACCTCTAGGCCACCGCTGCTCAAGACTCACCCCGGGGGCAAAGTGCTCTGGGACACCTTGGGCCGAAGGTGCTGGTGGGGGTGGGGAAGAAGGGTAGAGGAATGGTCCTACAGCCAGAGGTCCAAGGGCTGAAGCCTGGTGATCTTTAACCCGGGGCCGGGGGAATGCTGGGAGTGCCAACCTCAGCGCCCCATGCACGTGCAGGCTTTCATGACTGGAGGACCTGAGAGGCCACGGATGGCTTGAGGCAGCCTGCTTGGTCCAGAGGTGGCCCCGTGGGCCTAGAATGCAGACTCAGGATGGGACCGAGGAGTGGGATTAACTCGTAGCTGGGGCGGAGACTGAGAAAGCCTTCCGAGAACTCAGAGTGTGTTTCTGGGAGGGGGTGCTGTGGCGGCTTCTGGACTTGCCTTGGAGAGAGAGGACCCTCAGGGCCTTCCCTGGGCTGGCTCAGCAGGTTGCCTCCCTTCCCGGGGAGCCCTGGGGGAGTCTGGACCCCGCCTGCTTCCCAGCAGGCTCTAGCCAGCCTGAGCCGTCCCCCAACCTGACTCCCAGGAGACCCACCGGCTGTACCGCCTGAAGCTGGAGGAGCTGACCAAGCTGCAGAACACCTGTACCGGCTCCATCACGCGGCAGAAGAAGCGGCTCCAGGAGCTGGCCCTTGTCCTGAAGAAGTGAGGCCACGCCCCCCTCCTCCTCTCCCTGCCCGCCTGTACCTCCTCACACCCCTGGCCTTGGACCAGGGTTGGGGGGTCAGCCCTGGTGGGGTGGAGAGCTGGTGCTGGGCTCCCAGGTCTCTCTGGGCGGGGCTTCTCCGGGCTCTGGGTTGTGCTGGCTCTCCTGCCCCACGGAGTCAGCTTTTCTGACTCT
The DNA here is from genome assembly GCA_022376925.1 of Tragulus kanchil. Lineage (NCBI taxonomy): Eukaryota > Metazoa > Chordata > Mammalia > Artiodactyla > Tragulidae > Tragulus > Tragulus kanchil. Next base: position 150,383,380 of record JAIOJX010000002.1, on the reverse strand, counting down.
GGCTTCTGGGGTCCCACCTGCAGATGCAAACCCTCCCTCCCATCCGAGGCCGAGGAAGCCGCGCAGGAGCTGGAAAACCAGATCAAGGAGCGGCAAGGCCTTTTCTTCGATATGGAGGCCTACCTGCCCAAGAAGAATGGGTGAGACTCCCCTCCGGCCTCCACCCAAGCTCAGTTCACAGCTATTTCTGGGAGGGAGGCCTGAGGCACCGTCTTCCTCTGCTGAGTTTCCTGGACCCACTCTGGGCTGAGCCGTCAGACTCGGCCCTCCCTCCTAGTCAGCCTGACGGGCACTTTGTGCCGCAAGTACAGGGAATTGGGGAGCACAGTGAGCGGTGCCTGACCACCCGGGAGGCCGGAGAAAGCCTCCTGGGGTCGATGATGCCCGGGCTGCGTCATAAAGGATAGAGCAGGGAGCCAGGCAGACCTGCGGGGCAGAGGACCCAGCCGGTGTCATGGCCAGAGTGCAGGGTAGGAGGCGAGAGGCTGCAGGGAGGCGCCAGCCGGCGGAGCTCCCCTCTGGCCCAGTGGGCAGGGGAGAGTGGTAGCTCAGCTATGCCCTAGATCAGCTGCAGTCACAGCAGAGGACATGGCAGAGCCCTGGGCTTGGGGAAAACAATCCGGCAGAGACTGCTGGCAGCAAGACTGCCGGGAGAGAGCAGGTCCCCACAGGCAGTGAAGGAAGGAGCGGCCAGGATAGCCGGAGACCAGATGGCCCGGGCAGCGTGGGGGTGGGGGGGCGGTCAGACACAACACAGAAGGGGACTGTTTCCAGAAATCCAGGTGACCTTGGAGAGAACCACTTCACGGGAGGGCGGGGACTGGTAGCTGACAGTGGGGAGGACAGAAGAGCCGAGGGGCCAGCCACGTTCAGGCCACGCTCCCGAAGCTTGGTGGGCCTGGATACTAGTAACTAGAACTTGGCGTGAGGGTCGAGGCGTGGCTCCTGTTTGGGAGGGGGTGTGAGAGTTTGGCCATAGGAAAGACTTGAGCCTGTCTACCTGCTGAGAGGTGGGATCAGCAGAGGGCGAGACCCAGGGGAGCAGCGCTGAGCAGTGGAAGGAAGCCCCTGGGGAGGTGGGAAGGGGTGGGTGTGGGCTCTTGTCATCTGGGACGAGCAGCACGCAGAGAGGAGTGAGGGGGCCGGCGTGGCAGATGTCACCTGCTTGGAGGGAGACGGGATGACCTAGAGGAGTGAGGGGGCCGGCGTGGCAGATGTCACCTGCTTGGAGGGAGACGGGATGACCTGGGAGAGGTGTGGACGAGGTCGTGGCTGGGCATGGGAGAGGGAGGAGCCCGTGGTGATGCTGAGGCAGCCTGGCCTCCTGGTCCCAGTGGCTGCTGTGCCCGTCACCTCTTGGCCGCCTCCGGCCAGGCCCTGAGCACCTATGGCTTGAGCGTGAGCAGCAGCCTGTGGGCGCAGCTGTTCAGTACATACCTGTGACACTGGCACCTCAGTTTCTCTGCAGAGAAGGACAAAAGGAGCCTGGACGGTGGGGTGATGGGGCCACGTATGGAGGCGGCTCGGGCGGGCTTGGGTCAGGAGGGCCTGGCAGCCTCGGGGAGGGGGAGGGTCTTGGCCGAGGGAGGTCGGTTGCTCCGGGTCAGAATCCAGCCAGGGTTCCCCAGGAGGGCTCCCTTCTGGGCTGGGGGAGGTCGTGGTGTGGCTGCAGGTGTGGGGGGCTGTAGTGGGCTTGGGGCTGAAGGCCACCCCTGCTTACCGGTGCCCCCTTCCCAGGTTGTACCTGAGCCTGGTTCTGGGCAACGTCAACGTGACACTCCTGAGCAAGCAGGCTAAGTAATTTGTCGTCGTGGGCCGGGTCTCGACCCACCCCCGCCCCGGGTCCCTTCCAGCCGGCCCCGGCTCTCCCTGGCTATTAAGCCTGGGGTTCGGGGCCGCTGCCCCATGCTGGCCCCATGCCACCCCAGCAGCGTGTCCAGAGGCGTGGGCGGGCCCCGCCAGCACCCAGGCCTGTCCCATGAGGTGTGTCCCCCAGGTTTGCCTACAAAGACGAGTACGAGAAGTTCAAGCTCTACCTCACCATCATCCTCATCCTCATCTCCTTCACCTGCCGCTTCCTCCTCAACTCCAGGTGGGTGTCCTTGCCGGGGGCCGGAGCCTGGGCCCTCCCCAGGCGCCAGCACCCACCCTGTCTCCGCCCCCCCAGGGTGACAGACGCGGCCTTCAACTTCCTGCTGGTCTGGTATTACTGCACTCTGACCATCCGCGAGAGCATCCTCATCAACAACGGCTCCCGGTGGGCGCGGCGGGACCGGCCCCGAGCCGCCCTGGCCGGGGACGGGTGGGGAGGGGTGTGCGGGCACTGGCTTGGGATACGGGTTCCTTCCCACGTCAGCCCACTTCCTGCCCCCGAGCCCTGGTCCTGGAGCCCGGGACAGGAGTGACGGCGGCTTCCTGACGCAGGATCAAAGGCTGGTGGGTCTTCCATCACTATGTGTCCACGTTCCTGTCGGGCGTCATGCTGACATGGTGAGGGTCGGCGTGTCCCCGGGGGGAGCCGGGGACACGGGAGGGGCTGTCCCTGAGCCCCCAGCCCTCCCTCTGCTCTAGGCCCGACGGCCTCATGTACCAGAAATTCCGGAGCCAGTTCCTGTCCTTCTCCATGTACCAGAGTGAGTGTCCCTCATGCTCTAGAGGGGGGGGGGGTCCCAGGAGGGCCTGGCAGCCTCGGGGAGGGGGAGGGTCTTGGCCGAGGGAGGTCGGTTGCTCCGGGTCAGAATCCAGCCAGGGTTCCCCAGGAGGGCTCCCTTCTGGGCTGGGGGAGGTCGTGGTGTGGCTGCAGGTGTGGGGGGCTGTAGTGGGCTTGGGGCTGAAGGCCACCCTGCTTACCGGTGCCCCCTTCCCAGGTTGTACCTGAGCCTGGTTCTGGGCAACGTCAACGTGACACTCCTGAGCAAGCAGGCTAAGTAATTTGTCGTCGTGGGCCGGGTCTCGACCCACCCCCGCCCCGGGTCCCTTCCAGCCGGCCCCGGCTCTCCCTGGCTATTAAGCCTGGGGTTCGGGGCCGCTGCCCCATGCTGGCCCCATGCCACCCCAGCAGCGTGTCCAGAGGCGTGGGCGGGCCCCGCCAGCACCCAGGCCTGTCCCATGAGGTGTGTCCCCCAGGTTTGCCTACAAAGACGAGTACGAGAAGTTCAAGCTCTACCTCACCATCATCCTCATCCTCATCTCCTTCACCTGCCGCTTCCTCCTCAACTCCAGGTGGGTGTCCTTGCCGGGGGCCGGAGCCTGGGCCCTCCCCAGGCGCCAGCACCCACCCTGTCTCCGCCCCCCCAGGGTGACAGACGCGGCCTTCAACTTCCTGCTGGTCTGGTATTACTGCACTCTGACCATCCGCGAGAGCATCCTCATCAACAACGGCTCCCGGTGGGCGCGGCGGGACCGGCCCCGAGCCGCCCTGGCCGGGGACGGGTGGGGAGGGGTGTGCGGGCACTGGCTTGGGATACGGGTTCCTTCCCACGTCAGCCCACTTCCTGCCCCCGAGCCCTGGTCCTGGAGCCGCGGGGACAGGAGTGACGGCGGCTTCCTGACGCAGGATCAAAGGCTGGTGGGTCTTCCATCACTATGTGTCCACGTTCCTGTCGGGCGTCATGCTGACATGGTGAGGGTCGGCGTGTCCCCGGGGGGAGCCGGGGACACGGGAGGGGCTGTCCCTGAGCCCCCAGCCCTCCCTCTGCTCTAGGCCCGACGGCCTCATGTACCAGAAATTCCGGAACCAGTTCCTGTCCTTCTCCATGTACCAGAGTGAGTGTCCCCGAGGCCCCTGCTCTGCTGGGCGCTCGCCCCCGGGGAAGGGCGGGCGGGCAGCCCCGTCCTGAGGCTGCCCCCCACGCCGCCCGCCCCAGGCTTTGTGCAGTTTCTCCAGTATTACTACCAGAGCGGCTGTCTGTACCGCCTGCGGGCCCTGGGCGAGCGGCACACCATGGACCTCACCGTGGGTGAGTTGGGCGCGGCCGCTCCGCCCTGCGGCCCGGCCGGGAAGCCGGAGGGGCCTGTGCCTGCCTCTGGCCCGTGGTCTGAGTGACCGGTCCTCCGCCCTGCTCTGCCCCTGCAGAGGGCTTCCAGTCCTGGATGTGGCGGGGCCTCACCTTCCTCCTGCCCTTCCTTTTCTTTGGACACGTAAGTTGTGCCTGGGTCCCCGTCTCCCCGGTGCTCCAGCTCTGGTCTGAGCAGGGACTGGGTGTAAGACCCTCCCCCACTCCCAGTTCTGGCAGCTTTTTAACGCGCTGACATTGTTCAACCTGGCCCGGGACCCCGAGTGCAAGGAGTGGCAGGTGAGCCGAGGCTGCTGGATGCAGGGGGAGGGCCGGCCGGCTGGCCGGGCTGCTGTCCTGACCCGCTTCCTCCCTCAGGTGCTCATGTGCGGCTTCCCCTTCCTCCTCCTCTTCCTCGGCAACTTCTTCACCACCCTGCGGGTGGTGCACCAGAAGTTCCACAACCAGCTGCCCGGGAGCAAGAAAGAATGAGGCTGGGCGCTCCCCGCCCTGCGGCCCGCAGGGCTCCGGAACCTCTCGTCTGAGAGGGCGGGCGCTCCCCGCGTCTAGGAGGGGCCCCTGCCCGGAGGGGCTCGTCGGCTCTCCCCGGGGCGTGCGGGCTCTGGGGGCTCTGGAGGCCGTTTGCTGGGGAGGAAGACCGGGGCCTGCGTCCCCACCGTGCGGGAGCTGGGGGCCAGCAGCCTGAATAAAGGACGGGCGACCCTGAGAGGCTCGGCGTGTGCTCTCCTGTGGGCGAAACGGGCTTGTGGGTCTGGGTCGCCATGGCACGGCGTCTGGGGGGCTCCTGAGGTCTCAGTTAAGGAGACCGGGGTGGAGGCCCCAGATGGGTACCGGCAGTATCCAGCAAATACAGAAAACAGAACTTTATTCCAAGGGCCAGAGGTTATTTAAAATTATTTACACTCATTGAAAATCACGGGGAGGGGCCAGGCCCCACTCAGCTGAGTGGTGGACCCCTGTGTACAGCCTCTGAGGGCCCGAGGCGTTCACACACCAATGGCCCGGTCAGCCCTGGCCACGCCCCTGGGGCTGGCAGGTCCCAGGGGGCACATCTCGGGCCGGAGCCGTCTCTGTCCTGGGCCTGCCGCCCGTGGCGGGGCCCAGCAGAGCCACCCAGGAGGCTGGCAGAGGGGCTGAGGAGAGTGATTACATGGGGAAGCAAGTCTGTAGGGCGTGAGGATGAGTGCGGGCTGGGCTGGCGGCCTAGCTCCACACATCCAGGGAGTAGCGGCCCTTGGTCATCAGCTTCTTGACATAGTCCACGGCTTCGGCGTGCTCCATGGCCCCCTGCTCGGCCACGATGCTGTAGAAGGTGTTCTGTACGTCCCTCGCCATGTTCCGAGCGTCCCTGGGGGCAGGGAGGAGGTGGCGGTGGGTGCTGGGCGAGGGCAGGCCACCCGACCCCCGCACCTCCGCCCCCACTCACCCGCAGACGTAGATGTGGGCGCCCCCGTCCTGGATGAGCCTCCACAGGTGCTCCTTGTCCCTCTTGAGCAAGTGCTGCACGTAGACCTGGGTCAAGGGCACCCGTGAGGCGGGCCCGTCACACCCGTCCCCCCTGCCCCACCCCCGCGGCCCCCGCGGCCCTACCTTCTGGGGCTGCTCCCGGGAGAAGGCCACGTGGAGCTGGGTGAGGGTGCCGTCCTTGTGGAAGCCGGCCAGCTCCTCGCGGTACAGGTAGTCCTCGTCGGAGCGCCGGCAGCCGTAGTACAGCAGCGTCTCCCCCACCTCCTTGCCTGGGGCGGGAGTGGCCGCGTGAGCGGGGTGCCCCGGCCCGCCCCCGCCGGCCCGCCCGGGCCGCACACTCACCCTGCTGCCGCAGCCAGGCCCGCTCCTGGATGAAGCCTATGAAGGGGGCGACCCCGGTGCCGGGTGATGGGTCTGGGTCGGCCCCATGGCACGGCGTCTGGGGGGCTCCTGAGGTCTCAGTTAAGGAGACCGGGGTGGAGGCCCCAGATGGGTACCGGCAGTATCCAGCAAATACAGAAAACAGAACTTTATTCCAAGGGCCAGAGGTTATTTAAAATTATTTACACTCATTGAAAATCACGGGGAGGGGCCAGGCCCCACTCAGCTGAGTGGTGGACCCCTGTGTACAGCCTCTGAGGGCCCGAGGCGTTCACACACCAATGGCCCGGTCAGCCCTGGCCACGCCCCTGGGGCTGGCAGGTCCCAGGGGGCACATCTCGGGCCGGAGCCGTCTCTGTCCTGGGCCTGCCGGCCGTGGCGGGGCCCAGCAGAGCCACCCAGGAGGCTGGCAGAGGGGCTGAGGAGAGTGATTACATGGGGAAGCAAGTCTGTAGGGCGTGAGGATGAGTGCGGGCTGGGCTGGCGGCCTAGCTCCACACATCCAGGGAGTAGCGGCCCTTGGTCATCAGCTTCTTGACATAGTCCACGGCTTCGGCGTGCTCCATGGCCCCCTGCTCGGCCACGATGCTGTAGAAGGTGTTCTGTACGTCCCTCGCCATGTTCCGAGCGTCCCTGGGGGCAGGGAGGAGGTGGCGGTGGGTGCTGGGCGAGGGCAGGCCACCCGACCCCCGCACCTCCGCCCCCACTCACCCGCAGACGTAGATGTGGGCGCCCCCGTCCTGGATGAGCCTCCACAGGTGCTCCTTGTCCCTCTTGAGCAAGTGCTGCACGTAGACCTGGGTCGAGGGCACCCGTGAGGCGGGCCCGTCACACCCGTCCCCCCTGCCCCACCCCCGCGGCCCCCGCGGCCCTACCTTCTGGGGCTGCTCCCGGGAGAAGGCCACGTGGAGCTGGGTGAGGGTGCCGTCCTTGTGGAAGCCGGCCAGCTCCTCGCGGTACAGGTAGTCCTCGTCGGAGCGCCGGCAGCCGTAGTACAGCAGCGTCTCCCCCACCTCCTTGCCTGGGGCGGGAGTGGCCGCGTGAGCGGGGTGCCCCGGCCCGCCCCCGCCGGCCCGCCCGGGCCGCACACTCACCCTGCTGCCGCAGCCAGGCCCGCTCCTGGATGAAGCCTATGAAGGGGGCGACCCCGGTGCCGGGGCCCACCATGATGACCGGCGTGGTGGCCTTGAAGGGCAGGCGGAACTGGGACTTGCGCACGTACATGGGCACCAGGGCCCGGCGGCCGTTCTCCCCGGCCGGCTCCTTGGCCCGCAGCCAGCTGGTGGCCACGCCCTTGTTGACGCGGCCCGTCTTGGTTTCATACTCCACGGCCACGGCGCAGATGTGCACGGAGTTGGGGTGGACCTGGGGGCGGGCAGGGATGAGCGTGGCGGTGCCCGAGGCCCCTTCCCTCCTACCGCCCACCCTGGCGTGGGGTCCCGGCCCAGGGCCTTGTCACGTCTTCAAGGGGCGAGGCCCTTTATGGGCAGCTTTCTGACGGGCTCTCAGCACCAGGGCCGGAGCGCCGTTTGCGATCTTGTGATCCAGCCTACTGGAGACACAGCCCAAGAGTCTTGAGCAGACTGCCCACGGACGTGGGGCCGAGCTGGGGCTGGGGCCAGGGACCCCGGGCCCTCCGAGAAGCTGGCTTCTCAGCTGGCCTTTCTACGCGGCGGGCCTGGTGCCCCCACCTTGGAGGACGAGGCGATGGAGTAGTAGCGGGCCTGGAGACGAGGCAGCAGCTCACACAGGTGGTCAATGGGGGGCCGCAGGGATGGACAGTCCTGCAGGATGGCCAGGATGTGCCGCCGAGCCTCCAGCACCCACTTCAGGTACAGCTCCTTGTCCCTCTTGAGCAAGTGCTGCACGAGACCTGGGTCGAGGGCACCCGTGAGGCGGGCCCGTCACACCGTCCCCTGCCCCACCCCGTGGCCCCGCGGCCCTACCTTCTGGGGCTGCTCCCGGGAGAAGGCCACGTGGAGCTGGGTGAGGTGCCGTCCTTGTGGAAGCCGGCCAGCTCCTCGCGGTACAGGTAGTCCTCGTCCGGAGCGCCGGCAGCCGTAGTACAGCAGCGCCTCCCCACCTCCTTGCCTGGGCGGGAGTGGCGCTGAGCGGGTGCCCTGCCCGCCCCGCCGGCCCGCCCGGGCCGCACACTCACCCCGCTGCCGCAGCCCGGCCCGCTCCTGGATGAAGCCTATGAAGGGGCGACCCGGTCCCGGGGGCCCACCATGATGACCGGCGTGGTGGCCTTGAAGGGCAGGCGGAACTGGGACTTGCGCACGTACATGGGCACCAGGGCCCGGCGGCCGTTCTCCCCGGCCGGCTCCTTGGCCCGCAGCCAGCTGGTGGCCACGCCCTTGTTGACGCGCCCGTCTTGGTTTCATACTCCACGGCCACGGCGCAGATGTGCACGGAGTTGGGGTGGACCTGGGGGCGGGCAGGGATGAGCGTGGCGGTGCCCGAGGCCCCTTCCCTCCTACCGCCCACCCTGGCGTGGGGTCCCGGCCCAGGGCCTTGTCACGTCTTCAAGGGGCGAGGCCCTTTATGGGCAGCTTTCTGACGGGCTCTCAGCACCAGGGCCGGAGCGCCGTTTGCGATCTTGTGATCCAGCCTACTGGAGACACAGCCCAAGAGTCTTGAGCAGACTGCCCACGGACGTGGGGCCGAGCTGGGGCTGGGGCCAGGGACCCCGGGCCCTCCGAGAAGCTGGCTTCTCAGCTGGCCTTTCTACGCGGCGGGCCTGGTGCCCCCACCTTGGAGGACGAGGCGATGGAGTAGTAGCGGGCCTGGAGACGAGGCAGCAGCTCACACAGGTGGTCAATGGGGGGCCGCAGGGATGGACAGTCCTGCAGGATGGCCAGGATGTGCCGCCGAGCCTCCAGCACCCACTTCAGGTACAGCTCCTGGGGAGAGGCACGCGGATGAGCCTGGGGGAGGCAGCCCGGGGAACGGCCGGGCGGGGTGGCGGGCGCGCGGCTGCTGGGCCGCGAGGGGCAGGCCTACCTTGCCCTCGCCCGACGACGAGGCCATCTTGCGCAGCTGCTCCTGCTCCGCGGGCTCCGTGGCGTACTGGGCCAGCTCGTAGAGCACGTTGGTGCGCGGCGGGTTGGTGATGTCCAGGTAGTAGGTGAGGGCCGTGCGGTAGGAGGTGGGGCAGGGGAAGGGGTGCTTCTTGTTGGACTCTTCTGCAAGGAGAGGGCAGCAGGGTTTGGGGTGAGTGGCCGCCACCCAGGGACGGTGGGTGCCATGGGATGGAGTGGGTGAAGTGTCAGGCCCGTCTCAGTAAGCGGGCAGCCCAGCTGGCGTGGGAGGCCAGACCAGCTCTTTTTGGGTCTTTCTTGGCTTTGGGACAAAGCCTTAAGCTTTTGGCCACCCTCAGCCTTCGGGGGGGCAGGCCGTCTCATCAGAGGCGAGACGCTGCTGGCGGAGGCCTGTCACTCTCCCCGTCTGGGGGAATCACCACCCGGAGAGAGGGCCAACGAGCGGGAGCCCTCGGGGGTGCCCTGCCTGCCTGTGTGCCGGGCCGGGTCCGCGCGGCAAGGGCCCCAGGCTCGACGGTGAGAGGCCAATTCCGGGCCTTCAGCTGTGACGGCAGGGCCCCTCCAGGTCCGGGTTTATTTTTGGACACGTGGGGGGTTGTGCCCGGCGCACCCACACGCCAAGCTTTTGGGGCGGCCTCCTGTACCCTCAGGCGCCCGCCAGCCCTTGCTGGGGGCCTTCTGCTACCACAGTCAACAGGCCGGCTGGACGGACACTGCCCGTGGCCAGGCCACCGCAGGACCGGACCCGGGAGCAGCTCCACTTCCTGGAGGCAGGACTGCAGGCCACGGACGCCTGCGCACGGCTGAGCCCCGAGAAGGGCGGGTCTAGTTTTGGAGGAAGGGATGAACTTTCTGCTGAAGCGTGACCTACATACGGTGTACAAGTCACACGTGCAACGCTTGATGGGTTTTTGTGAACTCAACATCGTGGTGTAGCCAACACCCACATCAAGCGGCAGGTGTTCCCCCAGGCACCCTCTTGTGTGAGCTCAGAAACGGGGGCTCAGGCCTCGCACTACAGGGACAGGTGTGGGCGCTTCTTCTAACGTCCCACTTCTGCCCCGCCTTCTCAGCCTCCCCGGCCCTTGGCAGTGAAGGGCTCAGGGGCTCAGGTCCTCCTTGGGGAGGGTGAGCACCAACAACCCCCTCACCCCCACCCCCAGCAAGGTCCTGCCTCAGACGGCACAAGGGACATGTCCCTCTCTCCCCCCACCCAAGAGCAAGACAGGCCCACGGGGCTCCCCTCTGCATCCCCTGTCCTCGACATAAGCCAGTTGGGTGAGTGGCCGCCACCCAGGGACGGTGGGTGCCATGGGATGGAGTGGGTGAAGTGTCAGGCCCGTCTCAGTAAGCGGGCAGCCCAGCTGGCGTGGGAGGCCAGACCAGCTCTTTTTGGGTCTTTCTTGGCTTTGGGACAAAGCCTTAAGCTTTTGGCCACCCTCAGCCTTCGGGGGGGCAGGCCGTCTCATCAGAGGCGAGACGCTGCTGGCGGAGGCCTGTCACTCTCCCCGTCTGGGGGAATCACCACCCGGAGAGAGGGCCAACGAGCGGGAGCCCTGGGGGGGGCCCTGCCTGCCTGTGTGCCGGGCCGGGTCCGCGCGGCAAGGGCCCCAGGCTCGACGGTGAGAGGCCAATTCCGGGCCTTCAGCTGTGACGGCAGGGCCCCTCCAGGTCCGGGTTTATTTTTGGACACGTGGGGGGTTGTGCCCGGCGCACCCACACGCCAAGCTTTTGGGGCGGCCCCCTGTACCCTCAGGCGCCCGCCAGCCCTTGCTGGGGGCCTTCTGCTACCACAGTCAACAGGCCGGCTGGACGGACACTGCCCGTGGCCAGGCCACCGCAGGACCGGACCCGGGAGCAGCTCCACTTCCTGGAGGCAGGACTGCAGGCCACGGACGCCTGCGCACGGCTGAGCCCCGAGAAGGGCGGGTCTAGTTTTGGAGGAAGGGATGAACTTTCTGCTGAAGCGTGACCTACATACGGTGTACAAGTCACACGTGCAACGCTTGATGGGTTTTTGTGAACTCAACATCGTGGTGTAGCCAACACCCACATCAAGCGGCAGGTGTTCCCCCAGGCACCCTCTTGTGTGAGCTCAGAAACGGGGGCTCAGGCCTCGCACTACAGGGACAGGTGTGGGCGCTTCTTCTAACGTCCCACTTCTGCCCCGCCTTCTCAGCCTCCCCGGCCCTTGGCAGTGAAGGGCTCAGGGGCTCAGGTCCTCCTTGGGGAGGGTGAGCACCAACAACCCCCTCACCCCCACCCCCAGCAAGGTCCTGCCTCAGACGGCACAAGGGACATGTCCCTCTCTCCCCCCACCCAAGAGCAAGACAGGCCCACGGGGCTCCCCTCTGCATCCCCTGTCCCCCGACATAAGCCAGCCCCCTTTTCCTGCTGCTCCTTTCAAGGCCGACTGGAGCCTTGAGGAGTGAGAAGGGGCTGCCTGGGCTCAGGTCACTGAGGCGAAGAGTGAGCAGGTCAGGGCCAGGCTGAAGCGGGCCCCCCTCCGTGGACAGGGGACAGTGTGGGGTGCTGGGGGGTCACAGCCAGAGGCTTGGGCTGGGAAGCTCTGCCCCCCAGAAGGGTGCACACTGGGCACCCTGATGGACCCGGAGGCTGTCAGGATTGCTGACACGGACCCCTGTTCACAGGGGAGGAGACGCTGGAGCGGGAGGGCCTTAGGTGGCCGGCTGTGGCTCTCTCCCCACAGGACACGGCGCTGGGTGGGCACTGCAGCGGGCTCCGTCTCCCAGCCCCTCATTCCCTCAAGGAGTATGGCAGTGAGGGGTAGGGGAGCCCCCAAAGGGAGACCAGACCCCACAGCTGCCTGTCCCCCTTGCCTCCCATTTGCTTCGCAACTTGCACTCCAGGCGCCAGGCTTTAGACCTAAGCAGGCGCTCCATCTGTGGGCCTTGCCGGGGGCCCACTGCCCCCAGCCCCCCAGGCCTGGGGAGGGAGGGAGGCCTGGAGCCCAGCTCTTACCATCCAGGTTGTTCAGGGACATGATGACGTCCAGGTCGGCACCCAGGATCTCGCCCAGCTGGGTGACCAGGGCGGCGTCGTTAGCCGGGTAGACAGCCACGTGGTCCCCAGACTCGTACCTGGGGGAGATGCGAGGCTCAGGCGGGGGCTGGGGGGCAGCCCTGCGCCCGAGCAGGGGCCTGGGTGGAAGGTCTGGGGAGGGGAGGCGGCAGTGGGTACCTGATTTTCGAGTCCGAGATGTCTAACTCCAGGTGCATGAGGTGGCGCTCGACTCCCTGGTTCAGCTTCCGGTTGGTGGTGACGACGGCCAGGAATGGGTTCTTGGCATCGAAGGGGCTGGGGAGGGAGAGCAGCTCCGTGACCGGCCCGGCCTCTCGTCTAAACCGCCCCACCCGCAAGGGCCCTTCTGGCCACCAGAGCACAGGGACCTTGGAGCTGGCCTCCACGGGTCACGAGGAGACCTCTGCAGTGAGGTTAAGGGCTTTCCCAGCCCCACCCAAGTACCGCGACGGGGGCAGAGCTGGGTAACCTACAAGACATCTCCAAGGCATGGAAACTCAGGCTGGTCTGAAACCTGGGGGACCCTCCACACCCTGTACCACTGGTGGACAGAGCACAAGGAGGGCCAGGCCCATGAAGGTGGCTCCGTGAGGCAGGGGAAGGGCCCGCGCCCTGAGCGACTGGAGCGGAGTCCCTCCACCCCCACGCCCAGGACTGTGCTTGGCAGGGGACAGGCTGCACCCCGGGAAGGCCCTGAAACGCCGGGCTTCCGGCTGCAGCACAGCCACCTGGAGCGGGGCTGCTGGTCTCCAGACCTCAGGGCTCACGGAGAACCTTCCTGGGGGCTCACGGAGGACCTTCCTGGGGGCTCACGGAGGAGTCTGGGTGGGCCCGGACACAAATCAGGGGCCGCAGAGATGAACACTTTGGCCAACAAGTCCAGATTTTAAGGAAGCAAGCCCTTTCACCAAGGTTCAGCCCAGCTCCAGAGCTGAACTCACTATGTCCCGGTCCAGGAAGTGGTGGGCACCCCACCCCCAGATATTTACCGGGCAAACGAAGGACAAACTGAGCAAATGCCAGTCTCCCCGAGGCCAAGCCTTGGACCGAGGGACCACCAAGACGGGAGGAGTCCCCAGGGCCCTGGGCTTGGAGCAGCCTCCCGTCTTGCTCTGTTCGGGGCCTCACACCCTCCTGAGATGGAAACGTGGACGCTCCGCAGACCCCCTCCTGGATGAGGCAGGGGAGGAAGCCCCGCGGGACAGGCTGGGGAGGGAAGGCCCTGTGGAGACCCCAGGGTGGCAGCGGTCTGCCCGGCCACGCGCCCGACTCACGGCTTCTGGCCTCGTAGCTCTTCAGGCGGCCCATCTCGGGCCAGGAATGGGTTCTTGGCATCAAGGGGCTGGGGAGGGAGAGCAGCTCCGTGACCGGCCCGGCCTCTCGTCTAAACCGCCCCACCCGCAAGGGCCCTTCTGGCCACCAGAGCACAGGGACCTTGGAGCTGGCCTCCACGGGTCACGAGGAGACCTCTGCAGTGAGGTTAAGGGCTTTCCCAGCCCCACCCAAGTACCGCGACGGGGGCAGAGCTGGGTAACCTACAAGACATCTCCAAGGCATGGAAACTCAGGCTGGTCTGAAACCTGGGGGACCCTCCACACCCTGTACCACTGGTGGACAGAGCACAAGGAGGGCCAGGCCCATGAAGGTGGCTCCGTGAGGCAGGGGAAGGGCCCGCGCCCTGAGCGACTGGAGCGGAGTCCCTCCACCCCCACGCCCAGGACTGTGCTTGGCAGGGGACAGGCTGCACCCCGGGAAGGCCCTGAAACGCCGGGCTTCCGGCTGCAGCACAGCCACCTGGAGCGGGGCTGCTGGTCTCCAGACCTCAGGGCTCACGGAGAACCTTCCTGGGGGCTCACGGAGGACCTTCCTGGGGGCTCACGGAGGAGTCTGGGTGGGCCCGGACACAAATCAGGGGCCGCAGAGATGAACACTTTGGCCAACAAGTCCAGATTTTAAGGAAGCAAGCCCTTTCACCAAGGTTCAGCCCAGCTCCAGAGCTGAACTCACTATGTCCCGGTCCAGGAAGTGGTGGGCACCCCACCCCCAGATATTTACCGGGCAAACGAAGGACAAACTGAGCAAATGCCAGTCTCCCCGAGGCCAAGCCTTGGACCGAGGGACCACCAAGACGGGAGGAGTCCCCAGGGCCCTGGGCTTGGAGCAGCCTCCCGTCTTGCTCTGTTCGGGGCCTCACACCCTCCTGAGATGGAAACGTGGACGCTCCGCAGACCCCCTCCTGGATGAGGCAGGGGAGGAAGCCCCGCGGGACAGGCTGGGGAGGGAAGGCCCTGTGGAGACCCCCAGGGTGGCAGCGGTCTGCCCGGCCACGCGCCCGACTCACGGCTTCTGGCTCTCGTAGCTCTTCAGGCGGCCCATCTCGCCCACGTACACCTTGGCCATGTCTATGTCAGTGTGGACCTGGAGTTCATACTGGCGGATGCTGCAGAGAGACCTGGGGTGAGGCCTAGGGCTGGGCGGGGCCCCGAGGCGAGCGGAGGGTCCCGAGGAGGCGGGGCAGGGTCCCATGTGAGCACGGGGAAGGAGAGCGTGGGTGTGGGCGGCAGGAGCTGGGGCGGCCGGAGCCGCAGGCTGAGGAGGCCGGGAAGCCACCCGGCCCTCGCTGGCGGGCACAGCCCAAGGGCCTGGGCCTGGGCCCCTTCCACACCCCGACGGGGCCTCCTCCAGCCCCGCCGCACCCGCCAGCCCAGTTCCCCAGCCTCGGGAGGCAGCGCCCACGACCCCACCCACGCACACTCACCTGGACTCCTCTCCGGTGGCTTCCACCCCAAAGTGCTCGCACACGGCGGGCCAGAACTGCTCTCGCCACGTGATGAAGTCCTCCTCCAGGCTGGGGACCAGAGGGGACGAGCCCGGCGTCAGATGGGGCTGCAAGGCCACCTGGGACTCTGTCCCCTGGCACCCTGCAAGCTCGAGGGTTCGCTTCACACCAGCCTTCTCAGGATGGATGCCAGGGGAGCAAGAAGCGTCCCGAGGGTCTGCAGTGACCGTGGGAGGCCCTGTCTGGGCTGGGTGAGTCAGGTCAGAGTGGACCAGCAAAGAAGGCGGGCCTGGCAACGGGGGGCTGTCCTCCCCTGCTTCCCTCCATGGTGAGGAGGGTCACGGACCCCACGGCTCTGCCCGGCCCCGCTGGGCCCTGAGTGGCCCGAATCTGTGGCTCTGGACATAGGACATCCTGGCTGGGGGCAAGGGCGGGGCTCTTGGGAGGGGGCACTCACTTCCCATCGTCGTCGCCCAGCCCCAGATCAAAGATCCGCTGGGCCCCGAGCTGCTCCAGCCGCTTGTCCACGTACTTGCCCATGGCGTTGAAATGCTCGTAGGTCTTGTTTCCAAGGGCGAACACCTGTGTGGGTGAGGGGCCAGGGTCCGTGGGTCCGGCCAGACACCTTGCACTGGGAAGCCGCGGCGCGGCTTTGTTTCAGGGACCTGAGGCCCAGGTTCCTCCGGGGCCACCTCAGCCTGGACCCCGGCAGCTGCAAGGTGTTCACCCTGCCCGGCCGCCCCTCCTCAGCCCACCCCTCCTTTCCTGTCTTTTGTCTCTAGCAGCTAATGCCCGGGACACAGTGGGGCTGGGACGTGGGAGGGGAGCCCTTAGGGCCGGGATGGGCGGAAGAGGAGGTCACCCAGTGAGCAGCCTTCCTGGGATGCCCTGCTGTGAGCTCCCCGCCACGCCCCGGCTCCGCAGGGCGAGGTGAGACCGGAGGAGCTTCTTCTGGACGTGAGGTTCTGGAGGTCACGCGAGCCCGCACAGGTGACTCACCGCGTACTTGACCCCAGAGAGGTCCACGTCCGCCTCCTGCAGCCAGTCATAGAAGTCCTGGGCGTTGTCGGTGGGGTCCCCCTCGCCGTAGGTGGCCATGCAGAACACGGCCAGGGCGTTCTCGATCTCGGAGAGGCTGCTCAGGTCGGCCTGGGGGGACACAGGCAGTCGTGACAGAGCCGGCTCTCAAGTGCAGACGGGTGAGTCCCGGGCTCAAGTGGACGGAGCTCAGCTCAAGAGGAAAGGGGCAGTGGGCCCAGAAGAGCGCCGGCAAGGGCCTGCGTTGCTGACACATGGAAGCAGCTGGGTTCCGGGCCGGGTGTGGGCACGTGGAACAGGGTGCCACCTCTGGAGCACTCAGCACCCCAGAGTCCCTGGAGGGCCTGGGGTCATGCTGACTCCTGACCCACCGTCCTCCAGCTCGAAACCCAGGTTCTAAGGCAGGGCACCTGTGCAGCCCATCCCCCAGGCTCAAGGCAGGGTGTGCAGGTGGGGAAGGCTTGGCTGGGGGCAAGGGCGGGCTCTTGGGAGGGGGCACTCACTTCCCATCGTCGTCGCCCAGCCCCAGATCAAAGATCCGCTGGGCCCCGAGCTGCTCCAGCCGCTTGTCCACGTACTTGCCCATGGCGTTGAAATGCTCGTAGGTCTTGTTTCCAAGGGCGAACACCTGTGTGGGTGAGGGGCCAGGGTCCGTGGGTCCGGCCAGACACCTTGCACTGGGAAGCCGCGGCGCGGCTTTGTTTCAGGGACCTGAGGCCCAGGTTCCTCCGGGGCCACCTCAGCCTGGACCCCGGCAGCTGCAAGGTGTTCACCCTGCCCGGCCGCCCCTCCTCAGCCCACCCCTCCTTTCCTGTCTTTTGTCTCTAGCAGCTAATGCCCGGGACACAGTGGGGCTGGGACGTGGGAGGGGAGCCCTTAGGGCCGGGATGGGCGGAAGAGGAGGTCACCCAGTGAGCAGCCTTCCTGGGATGCCCTGCTGTGAGCTCCCCGCCACGCCCCGGCTCCGCAGGGCGAGGTGAGACCGGAGGAGCTTCTTCTGGACGTGAGGTTCTGGAGGTCACGCGAGCCCGCACAGGTGACTCACCGCGGACGTGACCCCAGAGAGGTCCACGTCCGCCTCCTGCAGCCAGTCATAGAAGTCCTGGGCGTTGTCGGTGGGGTCCCCCTCGCCGTAGGTGGCCATGCAGAACACGGCCAGGGCGTTCTCGATCTCGGAGAGGCTGCTCAGGTCGGCCTGGGGGGACACAGGCAGTCGTGACAGAGCCGGCTCTCAAGTGCAGACGGGTGAGTCCCGGGCTCAAGTGGACGGAGCTCAGCTCAAGAGGAAAGGGGCAGTGGGCCCAGAAGAGCGCCGGCAAGGGCCTGCGTTGCTGACACATGGAAGCAGCTGGGTTCCGGGCCGGGTGTGGGCACGTGGAACAGGGTGCCACCTCTGGAGCACTCAGCACCCCAGAGTCCCTGGAGGGCCTGGGGTCATGCTGACTCCTGACCCACCGTCCTCCAGCTCGAAACCCAGGTTCTAAGGCAGGGCACCTGTGCAGCCCATCCCCCAGGCTCAAGGCAGGGGTGTGCAGGTGGGGAAGGCTTGGCTTGGGGGACGGAGCGGCACAGGTGGGCAGCAGCTGGCACTTGGGAGTGGTTCACCACGCTGGAGAAACCACAGCCCACGGGATCACTGGCTGGCAGTGACCCCGCGGCGGGGAGCAGGAAGGCGCTCCCTGGGGCATCTTCCCAGGACTCGCTACTCCCCACTGGCCCTGCCCTTCCTGGGGCCCAAGGACCACTCCCTCTTCCCTGCCCACTGCGTCCACCTGGGGCGGCTGGCCTGGCTGTCTCAGAGACAGGTGAGTGGACTGCTGGAAGTTTCTTGCACTTTGGAAAGCCACGATGGGCGAAGGAGCCAAAGCGAGGAGGAGAGTGAGCAAGGTGAGCACAGAGACGGGCTGGGTGCGGCTGGGGCCAGCGGGTCGGGACTGCGTCCTGCAGACAGTCCTGTGTCGGCCCGAAAGGGCCCTGCACCCAAGACGGCTGATAGGAGGAGGCAGGGGTCCTGTAGCTCCAGATGGGGGTTCTCCCTCAATGCCAGTGCTCTCCTGGGCCCTCCCCAAGCCCACACGCATGAGTTTACAGCCTCGCTGCCAAGCTGAGCTGCAAGGTTCCCAGAGATGGCTCGTTCAACACTCTCATCCCCTCCCTGAAGACAAGGCAAGGCAGGCCCTCTGCTGGGGGCTGGCCCAGGTCACCCTGGCAGTCGGGACAGAGCGGGTTAGAGCCCAGAGCCCCCAACTCCTCAGTCCGGCTCCCCTGCCACTGCAGTCCAGGAGTGAGGGTTGAGGGGAGACGAGAGGCAGCTCCTCCCCCTGACCTGCTGACACCCTGTCGGCTTTCAAGCCGCACCCAGTCCACCAGGTGCCCCGGCCCCTGCCCAGCACCTGTAAAGCCTGCAGCGAGGAGAGCTGGGAAGGCGGAGCAGAGGCACTGCAGGGGGTGCACATGCTGGCGAGGCGTTCCTAACATCCTTAAGACTGGGGCCGCCTGGCTGCTGGGACAAATGACAAGAGATGCCACCGATTCCCATCTGTCTCTTTCGCTAACTCAGCCCTGGAAGCAACACCACGATCCAGACGTCTTATTGCCTTGGAGCCGCGCAGCCTGGGCGGAAGGGGCCGAGACACGGACAGCACTCACCAGGTCGTACTCCTCGGGGTCGGCTGACATGCCCCGCATCCCGTAGCGGTGGGCGTCCTTGGACAGGCGGTTGGCGAACTCCTCGGCGGTCCCCGTCTGGGAGCCGTAGAACACGACTATGTTCCTGCCCTAGGGATGGAGGGAAACACGGGGTCAGCAAGGGGCCAAAGGCCACAGGCTGCACTGGAGACGCGAGGGGACCACAGGCGGGCACTCAGGTCCCTAAGGGCACCCTCCTTCCTTTCTCCCTCCTCTCCTTTCTAAGTCGCCCTGGGGCCGGCCCTCACTGCTGCAGCCACTGTGGTGGGCGGGGTCAGAGGCCCCTTGGAGACACCAAGGAAAATCCATACACACAGCTGTTCACCACACTGTGGATGGACTTTTAAATGACACGTGAAAAAAGCAGAAATACCCTTCAGTTAATTAAAAAAAGGACCGAAGATTAGGCAGAGCATAATCCAATTCTGTTACATACCCACCGCACGTGTGTGTACAGTTTACAGCCAAACACGCAGAAAGGACACAGAATGGCACGGAACACACCAGGAGTCTCTAAGCGGCGAGTTATGTGTGAGTTTTTCCAGATGTTTGCAAAAGTTAATAAATACGCTTTATAAAAATGTAGACGGTGGGGAGAGGCACCACGTCTAGAGGGGCGCCCGGGCTCTGCATCCCGCCCTCCTACCACTGCGCCCTCCGCAGCAACTCTGGAAAGGCCCGAACCTCGCCCCCCAAGACTCTCTGCAGCCAGGCATGCAGCAAACTGGTCCAGCCAACTGGATGTGCTCTGCAAAATCTGGAAGGTGGAGGCACAGCACGGGCCACCTCCTGGTCCCTTTCTGCAGATGTGAGGCTTCTCGGCAGCAGTCTCCAGGGCCCCAAATGCCTAGAGGGGTCCCTGGTGTGGCACTGAGCCCCGGCTGACTGGGGCAAGTGACAAAAATGAGACGTAGGGATTACAACTGCTGTAAGCTGTTCCTGTACCTTTTTCATTTACTGAATTTTCTACAAATCATTTTAAAATCATTGCAAAAGGTACTTTACAATGACGATTATGATACCAAGGCAAGGGAAGTGAACACGACATAAAACAGTAGCTAAATAGTTACAGCAGCATCAAAACATATAAAGAACCTAGAAATAAACCAAAGAGGAAACATGGGAGAAGCTACCGAGTGACACGGGGCCTCTCAGATGGCTCAGAGGTAAAGAATCTGCCTGCCAATGCAGGAGCCGCAGGTCTGGTCCCTGGGTCGGCAAGATCCCCTGGAGGAGGACGTGGCCACCCACTCCAGGATTCTTGCCTGGAGACTCGAGTCCATGGACAGAGGAGCCTGGCGGGCTGCAGCCCACGGGGTCACAAAAGAGTCGGACACGACTCAGCAACTCACCAACAATAAGCGACAGCTGCAACCGAGAGACAGGGGCCCGACCGAGCGGAGACCCTGGGATTCTGCACAGAAGACTCGCCCTACAGGAGGGTGGCCCTCCCTCTCTCAACACAGAAATGTGACACAACCCTAAGAAAGACTGGACCAGCTGTTTTCTCCAGAAACAATATGATCCTAAAAACCTGGTAGAAACATAAGCAAGATCCCATTTGCCGGACTATCACTCAGCAGAAAAAAGGAATGAAGTGCTGACGCTGGCGACAAGAGAGGAGCCCTGAGAGCACGGGGCAAAGTGAGAGATGCCGCAAAAGGCCACGCGCTGCACGGCTCCGTGTACACGAAGCATCCAGCACGGGCAGCGCTACAGGGACGGCAGGCAGGTAGGTGAACAGGTGCTCAGGGCTCCGGCGGGGAAGAACTGAGAGTGAACTAGCGATGGTGCAGGATTTCTTTGGGGGAAGATGAACATGTTCTAAAATGGATTGGGTGACAGGTTTGTGCAACTGAGAATATACTAAGAATCCAGGTGTGTAAACTTTAAATTGGAGCGCCTGTATGGAATATGAATTCAATCCCAAAAATACTCCCCCAAATAATAATCCCCAAATAAATGAATATATATGAGGTAACAGTCAGGAAAACTAAATAAATCAGAGTGATGGGGAGGAGGGAATGGCCAGTGGTTCAGATATGAAATCAAGTTATACCAATTATACAGTGTTCCAGTGATGACACAGTGGGATGCTGTTTATACCAGACCACTGGATCAAAGTACCGCAACAGGAAAATATGGAAATAAGATTCAAATAGCAATGAGAATTGCACTTATGGTCAAACTAGTGGGGAAAAGATGGACTTCACGACACGGAATTTAGACAGCTGTGTAAAAAAGTGTTGGACCCAAACCTTACATCTTACACCAGGATAAATTCCCAACAGATGGAATTTTAAATATAGAGAACAGAATCATAAAAATACAAGAGAAAATGTGGAAGAACTCCTGTATCTCTTTAGAGTGGGAGAGCCTTTCAAATGATGACTCTTAAGTCCAGTGGTCCCAGGAAGAACAGTAAAATGGACTATCACATTTTTCCATGGCAAAACAGACATACCATACGCTGAGTGATATACAATCAACTAGGAAAAATATTTTTAACTCGTATCACAGACAAGGGGTTCATCTCCCTAACAATTTTTAGGAGTCTGAGTTTGAGCAAGCTCCGAGAGCTGGTGAAGGACAGGGAAGCCTGGGGTGCCACAGTCCCTGGGGCTGCAAAGAGTCGGACACGACTGAGTGACTGAACTGAACGGAATCCCAACAGTAAAGTGGGCAAAAGATCTGATCAGAGGATCTATCAAAGAGCAGAAAAGGCAAATACTGTCCCATAGCATGAGAATGTGCTTCAACTCATTCACAGGAAAAATGCAAAGTAGAACTACAGAGAGAAATCTCTTTTTTAACCTAGAAAACGGGTGAGGTCCCAGACTCTGGCGGCTGACTCTGGCGGCGAGGCTGTGGGGACAAGGTTTGTCACCACGCTAGGGACAGTCCCTGGCGTGGCCCCTAGGGTGGGTGCAGTGTGCCAGCTTCTGGCACAAACGTGTCTATCTTTCGATCCAACAATTCCACTTCGGAGATTTTACTGTATTTGTAAATATGCAAACTGACCTACACGGCCACAGTAGCACCGTGTGGAAGCGCTGGAGACAAGCCGTAGTCCAAGTGCTGTCCACAGGGCAGTGTTCAAACAGATGACGGGAGGGTGATCGTGATGCAGCGATAAAGGATGAGGGAGGTGTCTCTGCATGGCTGTGAGGGCATCTCTGCCACGTGGCGTTAGGTGAGGAAAAAAAAATTAAGGTCCCCAGTGGTGTCTGTAATGTGGCACCTCTGGGGTTTGTAGTAAAGAAGCTCTAAGAGCAGGGAAGGATGACAAGGACATGGGAGGACCTTTTCACTGAAGTTTCTGTTTGGGATTTAACCACGTGAGTGAAGTACCCTGTTGTAAAATTCAATACTGTTGAAACAGAAACAAAGAGACGAAATGGGGGCTGTGCTGGGACCACAGCTGTGTGGGGCGGAGGCCTGCCGTGGACCCTGCGTGGTCGGGGAGGAAGGAGACGGGAAGCCTGTGGGTCAGAAGGAGGCTCTGCTCCTACTGTTTGGTTTGTTCGAGAAGTAAACATTGAACAAGCAGAGGAAACCGTCCTGGCCCCGGCAGAGCAACCCCAAGGCCCCGGTTAGACCAGAATGCGCGCGCATACACACACACACACACACACACACACACACACAGACACACAGACACACACACACACACAGACACACACACAGACACACACACACACACACACACACACGTAGGGAGCCGAGCCCACTGCCCACCCTGCCTCTCCTCCCCCGTTCAGAGAGACTGGCCTTCCGCGGGACACCCCTGCCCGCCCACCATGGCCGAGCAGACAGAGAGAGAACTCACCGTCTTCTTCATCTTTTCCACGAAGCTTCTCTCTTTGACGGAGGAGGTCCTGCAAAACAAAAGTGTCTGATGGGCATGGGAGGCATGTGGCGGCAGTGGGGGCATTCAAACTCTGCCCACTCCGTGGTGCCCACGCCAGAAGCCGCCTCCGGTCCAGTGCTGGGGCTGGAAGAGGCAGGACCCAGGCTCGAGGACTGGTAAATCCACCCCCAGCACCGCGCAGAGGTGTTCCTGCTGGGTACAAGGGAACGAAGGTCAAGTTCACTCACCACCAAGTCCCTCACCACATGGTGGCCCCCACAGCTTTGTTGCACCTCACAAGGCAGCCAGGAGTCTCCCCCACAAGATTCTAACCAGAGACTGCTGCACCCTGAACCCTTTCGTGACTCCCAGGACCCCACCAGCCAGGGGTGCCACAAGTGCCTTCAGAATCTGCCCCGGCCTGGGTGCCCCTGGCTGGCTTCCGCGCTCCTGACAGTTTCACACGGGGATTTGCACTTGGAACCTGATCTTTCGCAGGCGGAGGAGTGGGCGGCGGGGCCCTCTGGGTTTCTGGTGTAAACCTCTTCCTTCTGAAGCAGAGATAAGCAGCAGGCACACCGGAACCGCAGGGGCCAGGGTGGCTGTGCCCCAGTGAGCCCCCCGGGACTGCCCTCGAGTCTGTGCCCGCCCCCCTCATGCCTCCAAACGTTCCTGCCGGGGAGGACGCTCCCTCCACACCCCGGCAGGGGTGCCCGCGGCCATCCATGCTGTCCACCAGACACGGTCTGGGACTGACCTCAGGACGGGCTCCTCCTGGTGAGACGAGTAGGCGCACCCCATGGTTTCTCACGCCCAGCTGCACTCCTGGACACAGGTGGGGGGCCCGCGGCTAGCAGCTGGGGCTCCGTCCATTCTCCACCAGTGCTGGTGGCAGGCAGCCCAGCCTGGGGACCCCGCACATCCTCCCAGACACTCGGGTCCTCTGGAAAGCCCCGCTGAGCCCCTGCCTGCCTCTGTCCCCGGAGCCTGGGAAAGTGGCTGCATCTGGCGGCCGCACAGGGAGGAACCAGGACTTCAGGCTGGAACCTCCCACGAGCCCCTGTGTCTGGTCCACCCCGCCTCCTCCTGTATGGACCGAGGGAAGGAGGAACCCTCTCCGGCCCTGGCTTGGGTCTCCTGGGTAACTGTTTAGAGCAGAGCCCTTTCTCCCCACAACCTCCCCCTTTCCCACATTAAAAAAAAAAAGAAAAAGAAAAGGAAGTCATGCAGGCTGGACAAAGCTGTCTTGGTCACTGGGAGGCGGTGGGGCCGGCGGCTATGGCAGGGCCACGTCCCCATAAAGGAGCACATGGTGCCCGCTGCCGGCACGCCCTGGGACGGATCCTATTAGATTAGATCTGGTTCCCGTCTCCCTCCCTACAAAAGAACTATGGGTGAGAGAGCCCACAGTTCAGAGCCTGGGTCTGGTCACCCGGGGGCAAAAGGCACCATGAAACGGGCACAGGTCGGGCCCTCCCCGTGCAGGGCGGGGGGTGCCCAGCAAGGTGGGCTAAGGAGTTTCCACGTGGGGAGCTCCTGTTGGTAGACATGCAATAGACATGCAAGGAAATGGCCCCTCGGGACAGGCCGCGGCCGGCCCAGGCACGGAGCCCAGAGACCACATGGCTCCTAATGGAGCACGAACGGTTCCAATTAGGCTTTCCACCCCCAAATTGGGAGCAGGAGTGTCTCTGGTTCGGGCTTCTGAGGTCAGGGGCGGGTTCTAGTGAAGGGGGATCGGCCGGAGAGGAAGGGTGGGTGCACGAGAACACTGAGTCACTTGGACCGAGATGAACCCCGAGGGCTGGCGTGATTCATTCTGTTTCCAGTCCCAGGCCACACTCAGGAGGGTTTCTGAAATTTAATTTTCTGCAAAGCGGAACTGATTTCTTCTGAGACTTTCCCTTGCTCTTGGAGACATGAGGGGCAGCTGCTTGTGAACGGCTCCCCCCAGAGCCTCGCGGGTGGGGACAAGCTCCCTAGGCCCCAGGCGGCGGGATGGGAGGATACCCCCTGGTGGTAGCGCAGGTGGCGGAAGCAGGCAGAGCCGCGGGAGCCTCAGGGCAGAGAGCTAATGGCTTGACAACGAAGTGGTACAGGGGCGCGCAAACAGAAAACAGCAGCTTTCTCTGCTGTCAGCGCCAAGACTGGGAACCAGCGCTGAGGGAAAGCAGAGGGAGGTGGGCGCTCGAAGTAGGTGTGGGAGGCCATGGGTCCATGGCTAAAAAGGGGAACCATGGCTTACGGAACGCATCAGGTCCACTTCGTGTCTTCCTTCAGTTATTCATCCCCACCCTGGAAAGGAGGAAAGGATTCTGCCCCCTTGACGGTGGACAGGCATGAGGCTTGGGGCAGTAACTCCGGGCCTCCCCGCCAGAGCAGGCTTCGTGTCCACGCCAGCTCCGCAGAGCAAGGATGCGTCCCTCCCGGTGGCCTCACTGGTGAGGACATGGGGTTCCTGTGTCCACACCACCGCCCTTCCCAGGGACCTCCTCCCTGTCCCTGAGGGTGCTCCGAGGCTCGACGGGGCTGCTGTCCCCATGTGGCCCCTCCACCCGCACCACCATCAACATGTACTGACCACCATGCCTGTCTGGGCTTGCAACCAGTCGTGGCTCAGGGAGGGGTAGGGGCAGGCAGGTGCCGGGTGGGACTGGCGCTGCTGTGCAGAGACTGGGGCTCAGGAAACTGCTCAGAGTCACCCAGCCTGTCCAGGATAGGCAGAAAAATCCACCTCCTCTGACCCTGCCTTGCTCTCAGGTGCTGTTGAAGGGAGAAAGGAGAGCGGGGTGGGAGGGCAGACGACAGGGTGGGGTGGGACGAGGGGGAGTCCCGGCAACCTCCTGGGGAGGAAGTCCTGCCCTGGGGCTTAGTCATTCACTCTCAGCCTGGGGATCCCCCTGCCCGAATGAGGGATCTGAGAATTAAAGCGTTCGAGAGCCGGCTCGGGTCCTCTCTCTGCTGCGGGACCCCCTGCTCGCCACGCCCTGCTCGCCATCTGTAACTGGCCCTGGTCAGTGCAGATGCCTCCCGAGGACGGTCCTCCAATCCTCTCCAAACTGCATCCCAGGACCGCTACTCCCGGCGCTGCCCTGGCACCAGCCCTCCCCTTGGCTCCCCACGAGGGTCAGATAAAACCCCGAGGCCCTGAGGAACCCTCCCCGGCCTTGGCTCGCCTATCTCGGCTCCCTTCACGACCCCGACTCCCCCAGGCTCTCTGCCAGGACACGCTTCCGGGAGCAGGCCGCGCTCTCCTCGCCCCGGGTGTCGACATTGGCGGCCCTCTCCTGGCTTCCTGCCCAGCCTCCCAGACTCAGCTCGGGGGGCGCCTCCATCCTGACATCGCCCCCCTTGGCGCATGGCACTGGTCGAGTCGTGTCTGCTGGACCACCCTCATGTGTGCCAACTGCACGCGAGCCCCTGAGGATGCCCTGTGACCCTGTGCCCTGGTCCTAGCCCACAGAGATACAGCCACTGGCACGGAGGGCCCCGGGGATGCCCAGTGAGGTCAGAAGGTCCGCTGACACTTGACTCTGCATCGCCTTCCCAGACAGGACATGTCTGAGCTTTGCGGCACTGGCCAGAATGACAAAACCACCCCGACCACATCAAGGGACAGGAGTGGGCCCTCGGGGGTCAGGGGGCATCGGAAGACCCCTGTCTGCTCACGCCGGGGGGTGGTGGGAACATTCTGAGCCCACGACCTCCGCATGTCACGGATGCTGGCGGCTCTGAGCACAGTTCACCTTCCAAGGCCCTCCCTCGTGATTTCCTCTTTGTAAAACCCCTTTGTGGTTCCACTGTCAAGAGCCAAGGGCTCCATTCTCGAAAAAGTGGCAAAGCGCTGGGCGTGGAAAGAGCCAGTACACAGGGGAGCCCTCGGGAGACAGGTGCACAGAGACAGCAGGGGTGGCCTCGACTCCTGGCTTTCTGGCCCTTCCGCCAAGAGCAAGCTGTCAAACAGAGGTCACAGGGCCTCCCTGGTGGTCCAGTGGGTAAGGACACCGCCTTGCAGTGCAAGGGGCACCGGTTCGATCCCTTGCCTGGGAAGATCCCATGTGCTGCAGAGCGGCTGGACCGATGTGTCCAACTACCAAGCTGGAGCTCTGGAGCGCATGCGCCCAGAGCCGGTGCTCTGCAACAAGAGAGGGCACTACGATGGGAGGCCCACACAGGCCAAGGAACAAAGATGGATGGAAATAGATAAATGAAAGACCAATAGAAGTACCTCGTCCCCCCCAAAAAAACCAGAGGTCACAGAGGAAAATGAGCTCCTCAGTGGCTTTTCAGAAGCAACCCCCAGTGGGACGCATGGAGTAAAATCTAGGCCATGGGAAACTTTGGGAAACAAATGATCTGGCTTCTTCAACAAAAATGCTATGGGGGAATCCCAGGGGTGGAAGGAAGCCCTCAGACTGAGAGAGAGACCTGACACTGGGAAGGGGAAGCAGCCGGGCGTCAGAGGCCACAGTGACACCGTCCTGTTTGCATGACTTTCTGGCAAAGGTAAAACTGCAGAGATAGAGGTGAGAGCAGAGGCTGGGGCTGCCGAATGGCAAGGGACCTGGGTGGGGTGGGCCATGCTTTCTGGGGTGTCGAACGTTCCGTCTCTTGACCATAACACTGGTTATACAACTGCACACACCTGTCAGGGCTCATCAATCCAACTGGGCACTTTAGAAAGGTGAATGTATAGGACAGAAGCGAACACAATATTGTAAAGCAATTATCCTCCAATTAAAAATAATTTTTTTCAAAAGGTGAATTCTGCTGCAGGTAAATTACACTTCAATACACTGACCCCCACCCCACCCCCCAAAAAAGAGGCTTAGAAGATTTACTGTCAATTGCCAAGCACGAATTTAGATCCAGATTGGGAAAAAAAAAAAGATTTAAAAGATGGCTTGGTTCCTCAGGGAAGTAAGAACAAGGCCAGCTGAGTATCCAATGATATGGAGACGCCCTGTGGACCTTCAGGGGTGGGAGGGCGGCAGGGTGTTAGGTCTAGAAAGAGGAGGCCTTGAATTTGAGAGAACTGAAGTATTCTCAAATGTTTCCAATTGCCTATGAAATCATGTGATGTCTTCATTCATAATTCACATGAATGATAGGGCGAATTATGAAAGCATACGCCAGCTTTAGGATAATCCAGCCACAGTGGGGAGTGGCCAGGACGGGAGGGTTGCTGAAACCGGGTGACGGTGCCCGGCTCCCTACTCCTGAGCTCCACGCTTCAATGCTGACTTGCGATGTTCCATAATAAAAAGCGTTGTTTTTCTTTAGGCGCCATACGTGGAGCCGGTCGCGGGGGTGAGGGCTTCTCAGGGCCGTGAGCAGAGCTGAGAGGCGCAAGGCCGCTCTGCAGACTCCGTCCAGAAGGATGGCCTGCTCAGCCCCAGCCCCTGCGGGCGGGTGGCACGGTGGGGCCAGGTCCTCTGGGCTTTTCTTTTTCTCCCCAAAGACGCTGTAAGTGAGGTTCAAAGTGAAATTGCTAGTGTTTTCAATGCTCTTAACTAAAAAAACGTTCGAAAATGTGAGCCACACCCAGCCTGTGGGCCACTTTGCCTGAGAGGCAGCCTTCAGCATTTTCTAAGTCAATGACTTTCCTCTGAGGATCTTCACTCTGACAGATCCCAGGCTGAGCCGGAGACCCAGAGAGAGGACAGGCCCAGAATGGGACACTATCTCTGCCCAATGGAGGAAGAAAGAGAAACAAATTCCCACCCAGCAGGAGGGGTGTTGTATATGTGCAAACCAAGTGCATGGGGGCACAGAGGGGCCCTCTGGGCTCCAGACTCACCTGGGAGCCACTACCCTGGGCCCCAGTTCTCTGCCCAGAGGAACGAGCGGAGGAAAGGCTGACGAGCGAGAGGGAGTGGAGATGAAAGAGGGACACATCATGATTCGTATTACAATAAAGTCTTGCCTGTTAACTGCTCCTTTTGAAAAAGTTTTGACTTGCCACGGTAAACTGTTCAGAAGACCTCCCCAGGGGTATAAAACCATGTCCTCGGATGAGAAGGCTCAAGGCTCGATAACGGAAGATGCTAATAATTTTATAGATGCCACTGAATCCCAACTAAAATCCCAGCAGGTTTTTCTGTTCATTTGTTCTGGTGGACATTGATAAGCTGACTGAGAGTTACATGGAGGGAAGTCCCTGGACGTCCAGGGGTTAGGACTCTGCGCTTTCATCGCCGGGTTCAGGTTCAATCCCTGGTTGGGGAATTAAGATCCCACAAGCTGAGCTGTGACCGAAAAAACAAAAAAAAAAAAAAAAAAGAAAAGGTATAGGGAAATGCCAAGGGACCCTAAAGTCGATAGAATCTTAAAAACAAAGCTGGAGGACTTAAAAGTTAACCCCCATCTGTCTGGTCCCCCGAGTTACACCCACAGGGAGGTTTTCGTGCAGTGAGAAAAGAATGACCTTTTTTATTATAATAAATCTGTCAAACACGTGGATATCCCGGCGCAAGGCCGCTCTGCAGACTCCGTCCAGAAGGATGGCCTGCTCAGCCCCAGCCCCTGCGGGCGGGTGGCACGGTGGGGCCAGGTCCTCTGGGCTTTTCTTTTTCTCCCCAAAGACGCTGTAAGTGAGGTTCAAAGTGAAATTGCTAGTGTTTTCAATGCTCTTAACTAAAAAAACGTTCGAAAATGTGAGCCACACCCAGCCTGTGGGCCACTTTGCCTGAGAGGCAGCCTTCAGCATTTTCTAAGTCAATGACTTTCCTCTGAGGATCTTCACTCTGACAGATCCCAGGCTGAGCCGGAGACCCAGAGAGAGGACAGGCCCAGAATGGGACACTATCTCTGCCCAATGGAGGAAGAAAGAGAAACAAATTCCCACCCAGCAGGAGGGGTGTTGTATATGTGCAAACCAAGTGCATGGGGGCACAGAGGGGCCCTCTGGGCTCCAGACTCACCTGGGAGCCACTACCCTGGGCCCCAGTTCTCTGCCCAGAGGAACAGCGGAGGAAAGGCTGACGAGCGAGAGGGAGTGGAGATGAAAGAGGGACACATCATGATTCGTATTACAATAAAGTCTTGCCTGTTAACTGCTCCTTTTGAAAAAGTTTTGACTTGCCACGGTAAACTGTTCAGAAGACCTCCCCAGGGGTATAAAACCATGTCCTCGGATGAGAAGGCTCAAGGCTCGATAACGGAAGATGCTAATAATTTTATAGATGCCACTGAATCCCAACTAAAATCCCAGCAGGTTTTTCTGTTCATTTGTTCTGGTGGACATTGATAAGCTGACTGAGAGTTACATGGAGGGAAGTCCCTGGACGTCCAGGGGTTAGGACTCTGCGCTTTCATCGCCGGGTTCAGGTTCAATCCCTGGTTGGGGAATTAAGATCCCACAAGCTGAGCTGTGACCGAAAAAACAAAAAAAAAAAAAAAAAGAAAAGGTATAGGGAAATGCCAAGGGACCCCTAAAGTCGATAGAATCTTAAAAAAACAAAGCTGGAGGACTTAAAAGTTAACCCCCATCTGTCTGGTCCCCCGAGTTACACCCACAGGGAGGTTTTCGTGCAGTGAGAAAAGAATGACCTTTTTTATTATAATAAATGGTGCTGGTCAAACACGTGGATATCCCTAAGGAAAAAATGAATCTCAAAGGGCCTTGACCATTGGCCGATACCCAAATCCATTTCAGCTGGACGGCTGATCTAAGATAAAACCTACAAGAGTGCAGCTTTCTGAAGAAAACATGAAAGAAAAGCCCCAGGATCATAAGATAAGACGTCTTAAACTGGACACAAAAGCCTTAACCGTAAATGTGAAGGCCAACCAAAAGGTTGACAAGTTGGACCAGTCTAGACCTTCTGATTATAAAAAGACTCTACTGAGACAGTAAAAAGGCAAGTCACAGAAAGATACTGGCCATACACAGAGATTTCACAAAGGACTCAGATCTGGGATATAGAAAGAACTGTGACAAATCAACAAGAAGGCCGAGAACCTGACAGGAAAGAAACAGGCAAAGTCTTGAACGGACCTTCACAGAAGATACCTCAGTGGCCAATAAACATATGAAAAGGTTCTGAAATGGGTTAAAACAGGTGCTACTACAGGCCCAGTAGAAGGGCTACATTTTTTTTTTTTTTAATTAAAAAAAGTTTTCTTTTTTTCTGGCCACACCATGCGGCTTGTGGGATCTTAGCTCACAAGCGGGGCTGGTCATTTAAGCGCTCAGTCGTGTCTGACTTTTGTGACCCCATGGACTGTAGCCCCCCAGCATCCTCTGTCCATGGGATTCTCCAGGCAACGATACTGGAGTGAGTTGCCGTTTCCTCTTCCAGGGGATCTTCCCAACTCGGGGATCACACCTGGGTCTCCTGAACTGAAGGTGGACTCTTTATCGTCTAAGCCACCAGGGAAGCCCCTTAGTTCCTTGACCAGGCATCAACCGCAGGCCCTGACAGTGAAAGTAACAGGTCCTAAAGCCTGGATCGCCAGGGAATTCTCTAGAATGGGTAAATTTTTTTTTTTTTTTAATTTTGGCCTCTTTTATTAGTCTTTCTTCTACTCATTTCCATCCATCTTTGTTCTTTGGCCTGTGTGGGCCTCCCATCGCAGTGGCCTCTCTCATTGCAGAGCACCGGCTCTGGGCGCATGCGGCCCCTTCACGGTCCAGTTACACTCACAGGGAGGTTTTCGTGCAGTGAGAAAAGAATGACCTTTTTTATTATAATAAATGGTGCTGGTCAAACACGTGGATATCCCTAAGGAAAAAATGAATCTCAAAGGGCCTTGACCATTGGCCGATACCCAAATCCATTTCAGCTGGACGGCTGATCTAAGATAAAACCTACAAGAGTGCAGCTTTCTGAAGAAAACATGAAAGAAAAGCCCCAGGATCATAAGATAAGACGTCTTAAACTGGACACAAAAGCCTTAACCGTAAATGTGAAGGCCAACCAAAAGGTTGACAAGTTGGACCAGTCTAGACCTTCTGATTATAAAAAGACTCTACTGAGACAGTAAAAAGGCAAGTCACAGAAAGATACTGGCCATACACAGAGATTTCACAAAGGACTCAGATCTGGGATATAGAAAGAACTGTGACAAATCAACAAGAAGGCCGAGAACCTGACAGGAAAGAAACAGGCAAAGTCTTGAACGGACCTTCACAGAAGATACCTCAGTGGCCAATAAACATATGAAAAGGTTCTGAAATGGGTTAAAACAGGTGCTACTACAGGCCCAGTAGAAGGGCTACATTTTTTTTTTTTTTAATTAAAAAAAGTTTTCTTTTTTTCTGGCCACACCATGCGGCTTGTGGGATCTTAGCTCACAAGCGGGGCTGGTCATTTAAGCGCTCAGTCGTGTCTGACTTTTGTGACCCCATGGACTGTAGCCCCCCAGCATCCTCTGTCCATGGGATTCTCCAGGCAACGATACTGGAGTGAGTTGCCGTTTCCTCTTCCAGGGGATCTTCCCAACTCGGGGATCACACCTGGGTCTCCTGAACTGAAGGTGGACTCTTTATCGTCTAAGCCACCAGGGAAGCCCCTTAGTTCCTTGACCAGGCATCAACCGCAGGCCCTGACAGTGAAAGTAACAGGTCCTAAAGCCTGGATCGCCAGGGAATTCTCTAGAATGGGTAAATTTTTTTTTTTTTTTAATTTTGGCCTCTTTTATTAGTCTTTCTTCTACTCATTTCCATCCATCTTTGTTCTTTGGCCTGTGTGGGCCTCCCATCGCAGTGGCCTCTCTCATTGCAGAGCACCGGCTCTGGGCGCATGCGCTCCAGAACACTGGCTCCTAATTGGACACACCGGTCCAGCCGCTCCGCGGCATGTGGGATCTTCCCAGGCCAGGGGTTGAACCGGTGCCCCTTGCACTGCAAGACTGACTCCTTACCCACTGGACCACCAGGGAAACCTGGGTAAAATTTTTTAATTGACGAGAGCAAGCGTTAGTGAGGATGGGCAGCAACTGAGGGCCTGTATGCTGGGGGCGGGACTGGAAGCTGGTACTCGCAGGTTGGGAAACTGGCCATACCTAACAGAGGTGCAGGTGAGCCTTCCCTCTGACCCCCACCTCCCTGTCCACCTCACGTCCGACAGAGCTACATCCACATGGGAAGCATGCCCCCATGTATTAGGATGTTCCCTGCAGGACTGCTACTAACAGCAACCCAGGCTGGAAGCACCTGAAACGGCCACCGTGATGGGAATGGATACATTACGGTTACTCCCACACCACCACCCAGCAATCAGAATGAGGGAACTATGACGACGCACAACAGGGAGACACCGCAGGAAAAGCGGCCAAGGGCTACACGTCTCGGGACCCAGACGGCATTCTGAAGCCCTGTCCCGCCTTGTGGGGAGGGTTTTTGAGGCCAGTACACCTGGGAGAATCACCCGAAGGCACGGGGGCTCCTCTGGCATTCCCTGCACCCTCCAGTTCGGGCCGGGGGGCTGCAGACATGCGTCCCGTGCTTGCTGTCAGACACAGGCACTCCCCACGGCTTGGTTTTTGAGAAACACCCATGCCCAAAGGTCTAGACTCACTACCCCAGGTGGCGAAGGCCTTGAAAAGGTCTTAAGAGACCAACTAGAAGCCACTCAGGATCGGTGAGAACTGATCCAGCCGTGGGCTGTGCAAAGTCCCCACAAGAATGGCTCCCGCTGGCCTGGCAGGAAAGGGAGGCACCGAGCTGTGGCTGGGATTGTCCACATTCACTGGAAGCCCGAGCGGGCAGGGGCTGCAGTGAGGCATCTGCAGCAAGCGGCCCGGGCTCATGGCCCAGATGCATCAGCTAAGTGACCTTTTCGACTCTCGATTTTCTCACCTGTACAATAGGGATATTAACCACGTCTTCAGAGACTGAAGCCTGGCAAAGAGGGGAAAATACAGGGCAGGGGTGGGGGTGGGGGTGGAGTTTGCCGATCTGGGTTCAAAAGACCTACTCTGCTACTTGTACGTTAGGTGGCCTCGGGCAAACTCAATCACGAGCGTCTCAGTTTCCTCCTCTTTAAAATGGGGTAATGATGGTGCCCTGGAAGAGCTCTTGGAAGACTGGAGAAGACATTAGTGACAAGGATAAACATAGGAGCGGATGGTTCATCAAGAACCAGGAGCTGGGCAAGCAGCTCCAGGGCGGATTATGTATTTCATTTCTACGGCCCCCAGAGGCGAGTCCGGTTGTCACCTCCGATTTAAGAGTAGCAGACACGGACTTCCAGAGAGTAATGACAGCACATGTCATAGGACTAATACAGGGCGGGGTGGGGTCAGGACTCAGACCTTTGTACCCGACGTCAGGGCCCAGAACCCAACCCCCACGCTTGACGACAGTTTCCCCTTACAGGGTCCACGCAGACCCTTGTCCACAGGATATTCAGCATGACAGAATGAGGGACAAGAAGGGTGACAAAACATTTAGGGTCAAAACTTTAGGATTACGAAGAGGGACACAGAGGTTCAGCATTCTGGCAAAGAGAAACCAGTTGAATCCACAAAGTCTCGACATTTTGTTTCAAGTTCATCTGGCGCGGCCAGGGGCCTTGGTGACAGGAGAATGGCGGCTCCAGGCTCTCGGATGGCACAGCCTCCCTCGGGGATGGGGTGGAGGGGGACGCGCCTCTACCTTACAGATGAGGAGATGCAGGGCCACTGCAATCTGGGACCTGAGCCCTGATCCCCTTATCTTGAGTGCCGTACTTTTTCACCAAGAATACTTTGGCACACGAGGAATGTACCTGGCAGGGAACAGGCTGGCCTCGGCTCACCTGCCCGGTCTCCCTGCCTCTGGCCGTCTGCTGGCAGAGGCTTCCAAGTCTTAGAATGTGGCCCCCGTCCCGCAGCACACCTTCTTGATGATTCCTCCAGAGACCCCAGAGCCTAGTGCCCTGGCCCCGTGGACAGTGCCTCGAAAAGCCCGTCTGCTTACAGAAGGCACGGTCCGGGCTCTGGAATGCGACGGTAACTGGACGTCTTATGTAGAGGACCTGGGAAGCCCTGAGCCTTGGGTCACCTGTCTGCGCAGGTGCCTTCTTCTTGGAGGGGTTCTGTGGTGCCTGAATAGGAGACAGCCGTCAGGGACCTTGTGCACCGTGAGGTGCGGCATACACAGTAGGGATGAGGAAGCCGGAGCAGAAGTGGAGTCCACCAATTAGGCAAAACCCAAGACACAACGAGGGGCCCTCCCTCTCTCAGCTGGCGGCACTTGCCTGAGCGCCGCTGGGGGCACGGCAGAGACCTGCTGGTCCTGAGCGTGTCACTTACGTGGTCTGAATCTTGGTGAACTCGGGGACCTCCTCTTTCTTCTTCCAGAAGAGGAACCAGTACGTCAAGACGCCCACAATGAGAGAAAACAGGATCACGTCGGTCGTGCTGAAAAGGGACACCTCTTCAGCCATCGTCTCAGACGCGGTGCCGCTGGCCCCCACACTGGAATCTGCCATGTTGATCACAGAACTGTCGAGAGAAAGAATGACACCCGTCAGCAGGGTCCTCCTGAGGTCTGCTGCGGAGACCTCTCAAGGCTCTGGTCCGGGCCTCATGTCCCAAGGGCTGCAGCTGCAGCCTTGGATCCGAACTGAGAGAGCTCGTGGCCCACAAGGTGCCTCGGCAGCCCCGGCGCACCTGGGCACAGGCAGTGGCGGCAACGAGGACTCGGCCTCCTGGGACACAAAACGGCGGCCGGGCCTCCCTGCAGCAGTCTCTCCAGCCCCCCGAGGACTGGGCAGGGCGCTGCTTCCACACAGGAGTGGGGTGACCTCACTTTCGGTCCGGGAGGCCCCAGAGCTTGCGCATTCTACGGATCTTCAGGACCGGTCTTCAGAGGGCTCCACGGAAATAACCTCTGAGCCCTCGGAATGCGCCGCCTGATAAGACCGTCTCCACATACCTGAGGCCTTGGGTCACCCAGACGGTTCAGGCTAATGATACGGTTGAGGGGAACACTTGGACTCTGAGTCATGTCAATACCGGTGTGACCCCCGGGGTGCTGGAGACTCTGGACGTGCGCTTAGACGTGGGGGCATCCGAGGCCTCCAAGACCGATTCCCAGGAAAAGCCCTGGACACTGAGGCTCTGATGGACCTCCCTGGCTGGCAGCACCTGAGACGCACGGCCACAGAGGGTGGCCGGCAGAGCTGAGCCCTCTGTGTGACTCTTGGAGGAGAGTCCTGCCATGGGCTGAGGGTACCTGGAAGCTTCTGCCGGTTCCTGCTACACTCTTGTCTTCCGGACTCTTCCTCTGCTGACTTCAGTCTGTTTCCCTCGGCTGTAATAAACGAGGACTTGGGAGCAAAACAGCTTTGCCAAGTTCCGTGAGTCCTGCTGAATCACTGAGCCAGAGGGAGCCACCCCCGCTGCAGCCACACCAACCTACTTGAAAGGTGCTCAACGGGTCCTTCCACCACGGAGCCCTGGCAGGTATGCAGGCATGAGTCAACACAGGCCCAGCTGAGAGCACCTGGAAACGCCAGCCGTGCGTTTCTGCCTCTCTGCACCGAGGCTGGCCGGGCCCGCTTGGCAATCTCTTTGTGACCCCTTGCAATCACGGCTCTCACTCGCTGGGTTGCTCTCACCCCAGCCAGGGCTCCAGACGGCCAGAAACGCCTGAGTCACAGCTCAGCGACGAGGGCAGAGGAAGATGACTTCCTGAGAGACCTCCACTGGCGGTTGCTGCTGCCGGGGAGCCGCAGGGCCAGCAGCGGGCCGGGCGGCAGCCCCGTGGCCTGCTGCACCTGCCGGGATCGGGCCCCTCAGGGCGGCCCTCTGGCCTGGTTTCCGGCCTGGTCATCCATCTGAGGGGCTCTCCTCAGGGCTGAGCTCCTGAGATCCTGAGCTCACCCTTTTTGATATCTGATGTGAAAGGACGATCTTAGCTCAAGTGCCCAGGAAAGTATTGTTTAAAGAATTAACGTATAAACACAGGGAGTGTTTATTTCTCGTTTGTCCTGTCTTTCTATCCAACCCCAGCAGCGGCGCTGGGCACGCCCACAAGCCTTCTGCTGTGGAGACATGGAGCGGCCCGTCCCCAGGGTCCCCAAGCCCGGCGGGCAGTGCTAAGGGTTCCAGTCAGGGCTGACGTGCTGACCCAGGAGAGCCCCGGCCATGACCGCAGCTCCCTGCTCTGACACCCCTGACTCAGGCCTCCCCACCCACTTATGTCACTGAGGGGAGACTAACACCCACGAAACTAAATGGCTGTTTCCTGACGCACACGCAAGCAGACGGCACCACTCATTCCTGGGGTCTCCACAGCGCTAACGCCAAGGTGTAAGACGTCTGAAAGACAGGAGCCGCCGGGGGCGGTGGAGAGGACCCTGGAGATCATCTGATCTCCCGTGAAGGGTGGGGGGCGCTCCAGGGAATGAGGTCTGCCTGCCCCCACCCAAGTAGGGGAAGTGAGTAGACACGCGTCTCTCCTCTGCTCTGCCACAAGCTTCTGCAGGATGCACCGTCCTCGAGGCACCTGTGTATCTGGCACATGATGAAAAGGAAGGATTGGCACACTGGCCAGGAGGAAGTCAACCTGAGAGAAAAAACCTCCCCGTATGCTTCCCAATGAGGGCTGGAGCCAAGGGTCTTGGGGCTGAAGCTGAGAACAAGCTGTTAAACCACCACCGTCCCCTTGAGGCGTGCACAGGCGTGGCTGCCCTCTCCAGCCTGCATCTCCGCATCCCTGCCCTGAGGGCTTGCCCTGGCCCTGGGGTGCTCTCTCCGCTGCGGCTGAGTCATTTCAGCCGTGTCCGACTCCGTGTGCCCCTCAGGCGAAGCCCGCCAGGCTCCTCCGTCCGTGGGATTCTCCAGGCAAGAATACCAGAGTGGGTGGCCTGCTGCACCTGCCGGGATCGGGCCCTCAGGGCCCTTGCTGAAAGGGGCTCTCCTCAGGGCTGAGCTCCTGAGATCCTGAGCTCACCCTTTTTGATATCTGATGTGAAAGGACGATCTTAGCTCAAGTGCCCAGGAAAGTATTGTTTAAAGAATTAACGTATAAACACAGGGAGTGTTTATTTCTCGTTTGTCCTGTCTTTCTATCCAACCCCAGCAGCGGCGCTGGGCACGCCCACAAGCCTTCTGCTGTGGAGACATGGAGCGGCCCGT
The DNA here is from genome assembly GCA_022376925.1 of Tragulus kanchil. NCBI lineage: Eukaryota > Metazoa > Chordata > Mammalia > Artiodactyla > Tragulidae > Tragulus > Tragulus kanchil. The sequence continues at coordinate 150,346,006 of JAIOJX010000002.1, read as the reverse complement.
CCCCAGGGTCCCCAAGCCCGGCGGGCAGTGCTAAGGGTTCCAGTCAGGGCTGACGTGCTGACCCAGGAGAGCCCCGGCCATGACCGCAGCTCCCTGCTCTGACACCCCTGACTCAGGCCTCCCCACCCACTTATGTCACTGAGGGGAGACTAACACCCACGAAACTAAATGGCTGTTTCCTGACGCACACGCAAGCAGACGGCACCACTCATTCCTGGGGTCTCCACAGCGCTAACGCCAAGGTGTAAGACGTCTGAAAGACAGGAGCCGCCGGGGGCGGTGGAGAGGACCCTGGAGATCATCTGATCTCCCGTGAAGGGTGGGGGGCGCTCCAGGGAATGAGGTCTGCCTGCCCCCCCACCCAAGTAGGGGGAAGTGAGTAGACACGCGTCTCTCCTCTGCTCTGCCACAAGCTTCTGCAGGATGCACCGTCCTCGAGGCACCTGTGTATCTGGCACATGATGAAAAGGAAGGATTGGCACACTGGCCAGGAGGAAGTCAACCTGAGAGAAAAAACCTCCCCGTATGCTTCCCAATGAGGGCTGGAGCCAAGGGTCTTGGGGCTGAAGCTGAGAACAAGCTGTTAAACCACCACCGTCCCCTTGAGGCGTGCACAGGCGTGGCTGCCCTCTCTCCAGCCTGCATCTCTGCATCCCTGCCCTGAGGGCTTGACCTGGCCCTGGGGTGCTCTCTCCGCTGCGGCTGAGTCATTTCAGCCGTGTCCGACTCCGTGTGCCCCTCAGGCGAAGCCCGCCAGGCTCCTCCGTCCGTGGGATTCTCCAGGCAAGAATACCAGAGTGGGTGGCCATGCCCTCCTCCAGGGAGATCTTCCCAACCCAGGGATAGAACCCGGGTCTCCTGCAATGAAGGCAGCTTCCTTACCACTGAGTCGCCAGGGAAGCCCCATCTATATATGTAGGATGCACCACAACATGCAGAATGGAACATGTGCATGAACCACGAACATGAAGCTTGCAAACTGAGAACTTTGGGGCTGGGGATGTGCCCGTGTGCTGATCATCCAGAAAACAGGTCCCCAAATTTCCTCTGCTCATGGAGTCCCCGGTATCTTAGTAAAATGATCACGGTGTTCCTAGGCCAAGAGAAATACTGGAGCATTCCATTCAGGAGTAGCTGGATCCAGACAACCCCTGAAAACCCAGCTTTGCAAAGACACACAAGTATCCAAAGGAATACAGAGCATCTCTCACCTTGATACCTAGAACCACCCTGAGCTGCCCTACGGGACACAGACGTGGAGTCTTCCTGAGCACCTCCAGATGCCGGCAATGGTGCCCAGAGGCCCCTCAGCACCGCCAGGGAACACAAAATCACTCTCCTCTGCATGTGAAATATTCTGGTGGGGGAGGATTGTGACCATCCTGCCTGGTGGGTGTCCTCCGGTTCAGGTGTGGGAGGCTGATTGTGGGACAGTCGGAGGTCCCCACGGGCCCTCGGGGGAGACTCTGGGAGCCCTGTGTGATCCTTCTACCATTTAATCACTCACTCTTTCTCACTTGGTGGAAAGGAGGAAAAGCAAACAGTACTGAGCTCATGGGGTTTAAAGCAACATGTGTCAGCAACAGAAGGAAAAAAAAACAGCTGTGAGAAAACAGAGTAAGCCCTTAACCAGAGCAGGCTCGTGCCACTTGCCAGCTAGGCAAATCCCTTACTGGCAGGAGGCTAGTTCATCCAAGACCAGCCAGGTAAGTCTCCCCACCCCAAACAGAGCAGGTCTGGTTCCATCTTTTCTTAAATGTTAGGTCTATACCTAAGCTTTCACTTTTATCATAAAGACAACGTACATACGGAGATGGGCACAGACAGACCGGCAGGTGCTATGCCTCCTTTTGAACTGCACCCATTAGCCAGTTTCCACTGATGCTGAAGCTAAAAGGCAACAAACTCCAGGGCTTAAAGGAGGGTGTTAGTGGTAAAGAACCTGCCTGCCAGTGCAGGAGATGTAAGAGACAAGGGTTTGATCCCTGGGTTGTGAAGATCCCCTGGAGGAGGGCATGGCAACCCAGTCCAGTGTTCTTGCCTGGAGAATCCCAAGGACAGAGGCGCCTGGCGGGCTGCAGTCCCTGGGGTCACAAACAGTCAGACATGACTGAAGCAACGGAGAACCGGTCCCCTGATGGCCTGACACTGTGCAGGGCAGGGTGGTGTTGCGGCTGGCTGCCTGGGGCCACAAGTCAGTTCTGGAAGTGCAAACATGACAAGAACAGAAGGACCCTTTCTCCATCCGACTGTTTACAATAACCAAGGTGTAAAATCACGCTCCAGGAAGACTGGTTTTGCCTTCGGCCTGTGTAACTTCTGGTCAGTAACTGACTGACCGAGCTGGCACTGACATTACAGCGAGCCTGACAAGATGGAGCAACAGGAAGGAAGGAAGGAAGCTGGTGAGAGGTTTAGGCAGCCCTGTTAGCGTGCACAATGCCCAGGCAAACAGGCGCTGTCGCCTCTGGGGCGCTGACCCCCAGCCGCAGCAGGTGCAGGGTCTGCTCAGCGCCACAAACCTCCATCCAGGTTCTTTGAGATGAGGGAGAATCCTCAGGCAAAGCCAGCCGGCTCCTGCCTAACAGCGTATCCTCCAGAGCCTGAGAGAGAACTCAGGGGAAAGTGCCTCCCCAAGGCGGCCTGTTGAGAGAGCCGCGGGAATGCACACCCCTCTAGCTAGTGGGTCCACCTCGCGGTGTCTGCCTCATCGACACGGGACCGGTGAGGCTCTGTGTTTATCCTGTGTGGGATTCACTCAGCTTCTTCAATCTGCTGGCTGGGGGCCTTTTCAGCCATTATTCCTCCAGATACCCTCTCAGCCCCTCTCTGTCTTGCCTTCTTGGGGCCAGGATGACATAGATGTGTTTTCTGGTTGGCCCACAAGTCCCTGAGGCTATGCTCAGCTTTACGGGTCTAGCTTCCGTCGGCGACTGAGACTGGCTAATTTCTACTGCTCTGTCTCTAAGTTCACTGGCAATTTCCTCTGCCGTCTCCATTCTGCCGTGGTGCCATCTACGGTTTTCTTTGTTTTTCAGTTCTAAGATGTCTGTTTGGCTCCTCTTTGTATCTTGTACGACTGTCTTTTCTCATTCACATTGAGATTTTCCTTGTTCTTAGGATTGTGAGTGATTTTTAAAATTGCATCCTGAGCATCTGGAGGATTATAACACTCTTAAATCTTATTTAAATCCTCTTTTTGGCCACACCTCCTCTGCCACAGTGCCAGTGGGGGATGCAGGGCACCAACTCCTTGCTGTCAGCAGGCAAATCCCAACCATTTCAACTCCGTGATGGAGGCAGGCATAGGGGAAAACGGAGCTCTGAAGAAGAAGGGAAGATGGTCCAAACAGTCAACCATGAGTCATCAGGGACCGACCTCTGAGCTGGGCCATGAAAAATGACCAGGGTCCAACAGCCAGGTAGAGGAGGGGAAAGCTCCAGGCGGAGGAGGCACGTGCCAGGGCACTGATGATAAAAGAGGAGTAGTTAGAGAAGCCAGAGTGACTCAGGAGTGGCATGACGAGATGTATCTGCAATGCGTGGGGATAAGGGTGGTGAGTAAGATACGGTCCGTGAAGGATAAGGATCAGTGTGTGAAGGGCCCGGGAAGCCTGAGCCCTGGGTGGCCGCAATGACAGGGTGAGGGTGTGGCGTGATTAGAACCGTGATGTAGGCTGGTAAGCTCATACCAGCCCGAACCGCGCTGCACCGCAGGATCCGTGCGGACGTGGAGCCATGGCCCAGGCGTCTCAGACTAGAACACGCTTGGGCCCACGCTCCTCCAGCTGATGGCCTCTCCCCCACTGAACAGGGTGGGATGTGGGGACGGGCGCCGTGTCTGGGGCGAGGACATGAAAGAGGAAGGTGGCCAGGGGGTTGGGCCTGGGAAAGCGTGACATGGCGAGAAGCAGGCGGACGGGCAAGCTAGCATTACTCAGCACAAACACTGCTGACACAGCCCCACGGGCGCTGGCCCCCGGAACGGCAGCCGGTCGACGTAAGGCACGGGTGCTTGTTTCTTCTATCGGCCTCTCCGGGGCCTCAGTCACCTGGCCTGAGCTCCAAGCAGTGTGCGAACTCACAGATCCCCTAAGCCCTTGGCAAGGACTCTGGGGCATTCTGAGGGCATAACCTGGCAACAAAGTTAGAGCAGGGCAACACGCACACATACACGCACGCACATCGTCTCGTTCACCTTAAAGAGCTGTGGGAAGTGGAAGCAGACACTGACTCAGTGCTGCGTGGGGTCCCCACCACAAAAACCCCCAATTTTGGCCAAAAACACCTCCTTTTTTTTTTTTGGCCACAGGTGCCAGTGGGGGATGCAGGGCACCAACTCCTTGCTGTCAGCAGGCAAATCCCAACCATTTCAACTCTGTGATGGAGGCAGGCATAGGGGAAAACGGAGCTCTGAAGAAGAAGGGAAGATGGTCCAAACAGTCAACCATGAGTCATCAGGGACCGACCTCTGAGCTGGGCCATGAAAAATGACCAGGGTCCAACAGCCAGGTAGAGGAGGGGAAAGCTCCAGGCGGAGGAGGCACGTGCCAGGGCACTGATGATAAAAGAGGAGTAGTTAGAGAAGCCAGAGTGACTCAGGAGTGGCATGACGAGATGTATCTGCAATGCGTGGGGATAAGGGTGGTGAGTAAGATACGGTCCGTGAAGGATAAGGATCAGTGTGTGAAGGGCCCGGGAAGCCTGAGCCCTGGGTGGCCGCAATGACAGGGTGAGGGTGTGGCGTGATTAGAACCGTGATGTAGGCTGGTAAGCTCATACCAGCCCGAACCGCGCTGCACCGCAGGATCCGTGCGGACGTGGAGCCATGGCCCAGGCGTCTCAGACTAGAACACGCTTGGGCCCACGCTCCTCCAGCTGATGGCCTCTCCCCCACTGAACAGGGTGGGATGTGGGGACGGGCGCCGTGTCTGGGGCGAGGACATGAAAGAGGAAGGTGGCCAGGGGGTTGGGCCTGGGAAAGCGTGACATGGCGAGAAGCAGGCGGACGGGCAAGCTAGCATTACTCAGCACAAACACTGCTGACACAGCCCCACGGGCGCTGGCCCCCGGAACGGCAGCCGGTCGACGTAAGGCACGGGTGCTTGTTTCTTCTATCGGCCTCTCCGGGGCCTCAGTCACCTGGCCTGAGCTCCAAGCAGTGTGCGAACTCACAGATCCCCTAAGCCCTTGGCAAGGACTCTGGGGCATTCTGAGGGCATAACCTGGCAACAAAGTTAGAGCAGGGCAACACGCACACATACACGCACGCACATCGTCTCGTTCACCTTAAAGAGCTGTGGGAAGTGGAAGCAGACACTGACTCAGTGCTGCGTGATCCACCGCACAGCCCGAGGACTCAGGCGGCAGGAAGAGAGGCGGGGAGGCGCAGGGCAGACTCTCAAACAGGCAGGAAGGGGGAGGAAGGACGGACTCTCACAGTGAAGACACTGGCCCTAAGGTCAGTCCAAGCTTCCCTCGGAGCTGGGCTTGCTTTCTGCTGTGAGGAGGGGCATCCTGAGGGGTCGAGTCTCTCAGCCCCCAAACCCACCACCAACACCTGCGTCACGCCTGCGCAGAAACGAATGCTGCTCCCAGATGGGACTTCCAGCTGCTCTGGCCCCAAGAGGGAGGACCCCGTGGCGGGGAAGGAAGGCCTGCCTCCAGCCTCCTGGACCAGGCACCTCGACGGCCCTTCATACCTGTGCATCCTCCAGTGGCAGGGGACTCCCTACTCCCGTTCCGGCCTCACCCCTACTCAAAGGCTATTTTAAAGGATAAAGGTCAAGCCAGAGGCTGACTACCCACGGGGCTGTTTTCTCTACATAGAGTTTTTCTTCATTTTTTTCATACACAGGCACTTACAAGCACTCATTAAAAAGGCAGGGGCTGCCCTGGTGGTCCAGTGGGTAAGGACACCGCCTTGCAGTGCCAGGGGCGCCGGTGTGATCCCTGGCCTGGGAAGATCCCACGTGCCGCGGAGCGGCTGGACCGATGTGTCCAATGACCAAGCCGGAGCTCTGGAGCGCGTGCCCGGAGCCGGTGCTCTGCGAGGAGAGAGGTTGCTGTGATGGGAGGCCACACAGGCCAAAGAACAAAGGTAAATTAATGAAAGATCAATAGAAGTGGTCAAAAAAGCCACAAAAAAAGGCAGGTAAAGATACATTCTCTCTTGTAAAACAGGTTTCCATGCTGCTAAAGGATCCTTTATAATGTTATTTTTTTTGGCTGTTCAACAGTTGACTGGCAGGATGCAAATTACTTTCTGTGTTTACTAAAGTTATTTTTCATCACTTAAATTAACATGAGCACCAGAGAGAAGAGGTAAGAAGAACAGAGCCTGGCTACGCAGTAGCGCACGATCTAGTCAAGCCAACAGGGGAGAACCTGAGGCCCAGCGTGAGACATGCCACAAAATCTCCCTTACAGAGCGCCGTGGTGGGAGCGGGCGGGAGGCGGGAGCAGCTGTGCACGCACGGGCGACTCCTCACCGTGAGTGACAGCTTCAGCCTCAGCACCGGTCCTTCCAGTGAACACTTGGGGTTGCTCTCCTTTAGGATGGACTGGTTTGATCTCGTTGCAGTCCAAGGGACTCCCAGAAGTCTTCTCCAGCACCGCAGCTCAGAAGAATCACTTCTTCGGCGCTCAGCCTTCTTTATGGTCCAGTTCTCACATCCATACATGACTCCTGGGAAGACCACAGCTTTGACGATACGGACCTTTGTCGGCAAAGTGACGTCTCTGCTTTTTACTATGCTGTCTAGGTTTGTCACAGCTTTTCTTCCAAGAAGCAAGCATTTTTTTTAAATTTCATGGCTGCAGTCACCATCTGCAGTGATTTTGGAGTCCAAGAAAATAGAGCCTGTCACTGTTTCCATTGTTTCCCCATCTATTTGGCATAAAATGCTGGGATGGATGCCATGATCTTCGTTTTCTGAATGTTGAGTTTGAAGCCAGCTTTTTCACTCTCCTCTTTCATCTTCATCAAGAGGCTCTTTAGTTCCTCTTCGCTTTTTGCCATAAGGGTGGTGTCCTATGCATATTTGAGGCTATTGATATACTTCCTGGCAATCTTGATTCCAGCTTGTGCTTTATCCAGCCTGACATTTCACATGACATTCTCTGAATATAAATTAAATAAGCAGGGTGACAGTATACAGCCTTGACATACTCCTTTCCCAATCTGGAACCAGTCCATTGTTCCATGTTCAGTTCTAACTTGTTTCTGAACCTGCATACAGGCTTCTCAGGAAGAAGATAAGGTGGTCTGGGATTCCCACTTCTTAAAGGATTTTCCAGTTTGTTATGATACACCATCAAAGGTTTTAGCATAGTCAGTGAAGCAGACGTAGACATTTTTCTATAATTCTCTTGCTTTTTCTATGATCCAGCAGATGTTGGCAATTTGATCTCTGGTTCCTTTGTTTTTTCTAAATCCAACGTGTACATCTGGAAACTCTTGGTTCATATACTGCTGGAAGCCAAGCTTGCAGAATTTTTTTTTTAATTTTATTTTGCTGTTTACTTTTACAGAGTTTTGTTGTTTACAGATATGTATGATGCCAGATTAGTCATATGTATATCCCCCCCATCCCACTCCTACAGGCCATTGCACAGCACCCCTGCAGGATCCCCTTTTCTTACAGCGCAATGACAATAGCTATTTTTTCACATATGATAGTGTAGGTTTTCATGCTACTTCAGCCTCAGCACCGGTCCTTCCAGTGAACACTTGGGGTTGCTCTCCTTTAGGATGGACTGGTTTGATCTCGTTGCAGTCCAAGGGACTCCCAGAAGTCTTCTCCAGCACCGCAGCTCAGAAGAATCACTTCTTCGGCGCTCAGCCTTCTTTATGGTCCAGTTCTCACATCCATACATGACTCCTGGGAAGACCACAGCTTTGACGATACGGACCTTTGTCGGCAAAGTGACGTCTCTGCTTTTTACTATGCTGTCTAGGTTTGTCACAGCTTTTCTTCCAAGAAGCAAGCATTTTTTTTAAATTTCATGGCTGCAGTCACCATCTGCAGTGATTTTGGAGTCCAAGAAAATAGAGCCTGTCACTGTTTCCATTGTTTCCCCATCTATTTGGCATAAAATGCTGGGATGGATGCCATGATCTTCGTTTTCTGAATGTTGAGTTTGAAGCCAGCTTTTTCACTCTCCTCTTTCATCTTCATCAAGAGGCTCTTTAGTTCCTCTTCGCTTTTTGCCATAAGGGTGGTGTCCTATGCATATTTGAGGCTATTGATATACTTCCTGGCAATCTTGATTCCAGCTTGTGCTTTATCCAGCCTGACATTTCACATGACATTCTCTGAATATAAATTAAATAAGCAGGGTGACAGTATACAGCCTTGACATACTCCTTTCCCAATCTGGAACCAGTCCATTGTTCCATGTTCAGTTCTAACTTGTTTCTGAACCTGCATACAGGCTTCTCAGGAAGAAGATAAGGTGGTCTGGGATTCCCACTTCTTAAAGGATTTTCCAGTTTGTTATGATACACCATCAAAGGTTTTAGCATAGTCAGTGAAGCAGACGTAGACATTTTTCTATAATTCTCTTGCTTTTTCTATGATCCAGCAGATGTTGGCAATTTGATCTCTGGTTCCTTTGTTTTTTCTAAATCCAACGTGTACATCTGGAAACTCTTGGTTCATATACTGCTGGAAGCCAAGCTTGCAGAATTTTTTTTTTTAATTTTATTTTGCTGTTTACTTTTACAGAGTTTTGTTGTTTACAGATATGTATGATGCCAGATTAGTCATATGTATATCCCCCCCATCCCACTCCTACAGGCCATTGCACAGCACCCCTGCAGGATCCCCTTTTCTTACAGCGCAATGACAATAGCTATTTTTTTCACATATGATAGTGTAGGTTTTCATGCTACTTCCTTTACGCCTCCCACCCACTGTGTATGAGTTTGGAGAATTTTGAGCAAGACCTTGTTAGCATGTGACATGAGTGCAACCGAGGACAAGATTTACATGGTCTCCAAGTTATCTCCTCCAAGATACTTAAAAACTGCAGAGGCAAAAACAGACATTTCTCAGGGGAAAACCCCAAGGATACCAGCCTCACCAAGAGGCCAAGGTAGGCCTCACCAGTAACAGACCCTTGAGGTGAGGCCCTGAGGAGCACATGCCGCCGGTTTTGCTATGTCCTTGCCACAAACGCGTAGCCTCACTCCAATCATGAGGAAGCAACGGTCAAACCCAAGGTGAGAGGCATTCTACAAATGAATGGACCAGCGCTCTCCTAAAGCCTCAAGCTTAGGAAAGGAGCAGGAACTGTGAGGGACCGGAGGGGATGCAGGAGGCACGACAATTCATGCAAGGCGGGTCCTGGAGCAGAGACGAGTGGAAACCCCAGTGACATTCTCCTGAGGGCTGGAGCTCCCTTCAGGGACTGGCAAACTACGGTCCGCAGGCTAGGCTCAGCTTGCTGACTACTTCTGAGGACAAAGTTTTACTAAAACACAGTCATGGTCATTCATTTTCAGGTGATACATGGCTGCCTTCTTGAGTTGGGACAGAGAACTTCTGGCCCACAAAGCCCCAGGCACTCACTATCTGATCCTCTGTAGAAAAAGTCTATCAACACTTGGTTTACAGTTAATGATTCGGTGCCACTGTAACTGCCTGTTCTTGCTGACTTCATCATAATTTTGTAAGATGCTAACATCAGGGGGAGCTGGGTGAGAAACATAAGAAATCTATGAAATGCTTCTGTAATTCTTCTGTAAATCAAAAACTGGTTAAAAATTAAAAGTTAAAAAACAAATCCAGGGCTTCCCTGGTGGTCCAGGGGGTAAAGAGTCTGTCTTACACTGCAAGGGGCACCAGTTTGATCCCTGGCACGGGGAGATCCCACGAGCCACGGAGCGGCTGGACCGGTGTGTCCAATTGCGAGCCGGCACTCTGGGGCGCATGCATCCAGAACTGGTGCTCTGCTACAGGGGAGGCCACCACAATGGGAGGCCCACACAGGCCGAAGAACAAAGATGGATGAAAAATAAATCAATGAAAGACCAATAAAAGTGGCCAAAAATTAAAATAATAATTTAAAAAATCCAATAGCATCCTTATGGCGAGGCCTTCCCAGAGGCTCCCCGAGACATACCTAGTCTCCTGCTGCCCGTTCCTGCCTTACTGCCTCCCTCCCTAGGCTGCTCTCTGCAGCCATCAAAGCTGTACCTTCAGGGATTAACTCAAGCACCGTTTCCGCCATAAAACGTCGGCTCCTGGCTTCCTATTCACACTGAGGCCCTAAACAATTTGTACCTTGCCACAAACGCGTAGCCTCACTCCAATCATGAGGAAGCAACGGTCAAACCCAAGGTGAGAGGCATTCTACAAATGAATGGACCAGCGCTCTCCTAAAGCCTCAAGCTTAGGAAAGGAGCAGGAACTGTGAGGGACCGGAGGGGATGCAGGAGGCACGACAATTCATGCAAGGCGGGTCCTGGAGCAGAGACGAGTGGAAACCCCAGTGACATTCTCCTGAGGGCTGGAGCCCCCTTCAGGGACTGGCAAACTACGGTCCGCAGGCTAGGCTCAGCTTGCTGACTACTTCTGAGGACAAAGTTTTACTAAAACACAGTCATGGTCATTCATTTTCAGGTGATACATGGCTGCCTTCTTGAGTTGGGACAGAGAACTTCTGGCCCACAAAGCCCCAGGCACTCACTATCTGATCCTCTGTAGAAAAAGTCTATCAACACTTGGTTTACAGTTAATGATTCGGTGCCACTGTAACTGCCTGTTCTTGCTGACTTCATCATAATTTTGTAAGATGCTAACATCAGGGGGAGCTGGGTGAGAAACATAAGAAATCTATGAAATGCTTCTGTAATTCTTCTGTAAATCAAAAACTGGTTAAAAATTAAAAGTTAAAAAACAAATCCAGGGCTTCCCTGGTGGTCCAGGGGGTAAAGAGTCTGTCTTACACTGCAAGGGGCACCAGTTTGATCCCTGGCACGGGGAGATCCCACGAGCCACGGAGCGGCTGGACCGGTGTGTCCAATTGCGAGCCGGCACTCTGGGGCGCATGCATCCAGAACTGGTGCTCTGCTACAGGGGAGGCCACCACAATGGGAGGCCCACACAGGCCGAAGAACAAAGATGGATGAAAAATAAATCAATGAAAGACCAATAAAAGTGGCCAAAAATTAAAATAATAATTTAAAAAATCCAATAGCATCCTTATGGCGAGGCCTTCCCAGAGGCTCCCCGAGACATACCTAGTCTCCTGCTGCCCGTTCCTGCCTTACTGCCTCCCTCCCTAGGCTGCTCTCTGCAGCCATCAAAGCTGTACCTTCAGGGATTAACTCAAGCACCGTTTCCGCCATAAAACGTCGGCTCCTGGCTTCCTATTCACACTCGGCCCTGACATGTGGCAGCCTCCACCTCGAGTTATAATTACCTCCACGTCTGCTGCTTCTCTCACCACGATTACGAGCTCCCGAAGCTCACGTTATGTCTTACTCATCACCTGCGGACTTTCCAGCTTGAGTATCTGACCACCAGGATTCCTCAGTCGCTGAGAAACAAGGGTTCATACCTGGATTCTCAAAAAGCCAGCCCTGAGCACTGCAGGAGGCAGGAAGGCTGCAGAGGCCTCACGAGCTCTGGTGCACTGCCCGCTCGACAGCCGGGAGGCAGGCCTGGGGACAGCACCCACCCCGTGGCCACCGTGTGCCGAGCACCACGCTCTTGGACTCTGATGATGAGCCTGCTCAGGTAACTATTTCACCCATTTTACAGACGTAGACCTGAAGACCTAAGGAACCAGCCACTCAAGACCCTCCATGTGAGACCCTCTCTGTCACTTCCTGTCACAGCCTTAGCCATCACTGGCGACTCACAGACGCATAAGGGGGTGGCCCAATCCTGGCTCACCATCATCCCAGGTGGTGTCCAGGCTGGCTGGTCACCCCCAGTTCAGCCAGCAGTAGAGCATACCCTTCAGTCAAGACTGAGTCTCTACTGAGCTGGCGAGGACCGGGAAGCCACACAAGGCCGCTCCGGGCAGCGGCTCCACCCTCGGTGACAGAGGACCAGACACATGGCCGTGCACTTCCCAGAGGCCAGCTTTTATCACAAGGTCAGGCTCAGGCCTCCGATGGCACTAGTCTGATCCTCCACTCTGCCTGTGTTTCGCGTTGACATTAGACCACCGCTGCCCAGTAAAGGCCTGTCAATCAAGTTGTCTGAGCACCAACCAAAGGTCATTTCCACGATCTCTGCCTATCGAGGCACACCACGCTTTTAGGTGGTGGGGCCTGGGCAGATGGGCTATCTGAAGCTCACAAGAGAACAGCGTGAATGAGCTGCTGAGAATAAGACTCCATGGGAACAGGAGGCTGTCTCACACGGTCTGTAAAGGCGTCCACAATTCTTACACCACCTACACCACCCCACGAGTGGCCGCTGAGCTTCAGACTGCCTGACCGTGTCCTCTTAGCAGAAGACGAGTGCTGGACTGCCACCACACCACACAGGTACTCGGAGCAGACACACACGCTCACCTCACGCGCCCCCGGAGGCTGAGTTTCATGCTCCCACTGACAGGCTGCGCGCTCAGCTGCAGCCAGCGGTGGGGACTCGCTCAGGTTCCAGAGGGCTGTGGCTTCTGGTGAGAAGACTCGTTTCACACAGCCCACCGGGGCAAGGGGTCCCTCTCCCAGCCCCGCCCCACCCAATGCCTACATGACAACCAGAGGCGGCTGTGTGCCTCTGCTGGGTTCAGGGCCTCCTTAAGGGGGCTGGTAGGGGGTCACGTCGCTTTTTCCTTGGGCTGCCACTGTCTCAGCATCTAACCTGCAGGGCCGCTGTGACGGGGAGAGGATGGTGAGAGGATCCACCCCGGACCTTAAATGCTTCAGGCCAGAGATGATACGCCACACCCCCACTCCCAGAGTGCTGTTGCTGTAGCTGAGGCTACCTTCCAGAGGGCTAAGGGGTGGGGACAGACACACGCGGCGAGCGGTGACTGTGTGTGCTGCAGGTGTGCACAACTCACTCCAGGTGATGGGGACACAGCAGCAGAACTAGTGGGTGTATAAGACTCAAGGACCCAGGACCAATAAGCTGGACTTTTTATATACATAAGATCTGACTTACAGATCTGTTAATATTTTAAATTTTTTTATTGCATTTATTTATTTATGGCTCTGCTGGGTCTTTGTTACTGCACATGGGCTTTCTCTAGTTGCGGCAAGCGGGGGCTCCTCTCTAGTTGCAGTGAGCAGGCATCATGGTGGCTTCTCTTGTCGCAGAGCACGGGCTCCAGGCATGCGGGCCTCTGTAGCTGTGGCACGGGGCGGAGGGGCGGGGTGGGGGAGGGGCTCAGTAGTTGTGGCACATGGGCTTAGCTGCTCCGAGGCATGTGGGATCTCCCTGGACTGGGGATCAAACCTGTGTCTCCTACGCTGGCAGGTGGACTCTTATCCACGGCGCCACCAGGGCAGTCCTGATGGGCTGGATTTTTAAAAACTGAGATATAATTCACACACTCCCAAATTCCCCACGTTAAAGCGTATGATTCAGTGGTTTTCAGCATGTTCACCCATTGTACATGTTCATTTTCATCGCCCCAGCAAAGGAAACCTGTACCTATCAGCAGCCACTCCCATTCCTGGTGTGTCTTCCCCTCTTCGCTCTGGATGTCAGGAACCTTGGGACAAATTCAAGCAGCCTCAGGCAGCCATATGCTATCCTTATTTCTAGGTCTCACCGTTTTTGATTTATCTCATCTATGTTTTTTTCTAAATAGATACTAACTGTAACAACAGTTACCAGGCATGAAGCACATACACTGCGACCTTCTACAGTCTGATTTCCTCCTCACAGCAGTGCTCTGAGGGGCTGTAATGAGCGTTGAGATTAGAGTACCTTGTCCAAAGTCAGGGGACTGCTCAGCATCCGAACCAGGATTCAAACCCACACCAGCTGGTGCCAGAGCCACCCTTGATCAACCACTTGCCGGCTCTGTCGCCCTTCCAGGGCCAGGCAAAGCCTCTCGTGGAGAGCGGCCGCCTCGCTGCCCGGCCGGGGCTCCCCTGGCAGTCTAATATGCGGGCCACAGGGTCAGGCGACAGGACTGGGGGCTGGCGTCTGGCTGGAGCCGCCCTGGGGCTCAGGAGGCCTGGCACGACATGGTGCTCACCCCAACCTGCCTGATGCCCACGGGGCCTCCGGTGCCTCTCTTGCTCCCCCCTCACTGGGACAGCACACGGGCCCTCTCACCAGGAGCACTGAAACAGAGCCAGTCCTGCCGTCTGAGATCTCCTAGCTCTGCCGACGGTCACCTGACAGGGGGCAAGAAGCCACAACAGGCCGTTCAACTTTCATGACAGCGTTACAGACTCAGCGTGGGGGACGTGCTGAGAAGCTGAGGACCTCTGCCGCGGGGGGTGCTCGCTCTCCCAGGTTCTCCCGCCTACCTTGTCTCACTCTTTACGTCCCCATGGACTACGGAGCCCACCAGCCTCCTCTGTCTGTGGATAAGAATATTGGAGTGGGTTGCCATTCCTCCTCCAGGGGATCTTCCCAACCCAGGCATCGAACCCGCGTCTCCTGCATCTCCTGTGTTGGCAAACAGATTCTTTACCACTGAGCTACCTGGGAGTCCCGAGGCAGAGAGACCTCGGTTCAAACCCCAGATGTGCTACCTACACACCATGGTTGGGCACACTGCTTATTACTCCAGCCTCGGTCCCCACCCTCATGTGTCATGATCATCACGTAAGAGGAAAATACCTGACATATAACAGAGGCTCAAAGGTTAGACTACGTCCCTTTTACTCAGTTCATTAGAACTTTTTTAAAAAACAAAATTTTCCATGTTTTTGGCATCTGGGTAACTGATCTAGAAGTACCCAGAATGACTTAAAATACTGTTAATACTATGGAGAGGTGGTACACCAAGTACTTTCACTTCTTCAATTAAAAATAATTACTGAAAAAAAAAAATTACCAAATAGGGGCTTCCCTGGTGGCTCAGTGGTGAAGAGTTTGCCTGCCGGCGCAGGAAACGAGTTCTGCTCAGCATCCGAACCAGGATTCAAACCCACACCAGCTGGTGCCAGAGCCACCCTTGATCAACCACTTGCCGGCTCTGTCGCCCTTCCAGGGCCAGGCAAAGCCTCTCGTGGAGAGCGGCCGCCTCGCTGCCCGGCCGGGGCTCCCCTGGCAGTCTAATATGCGGGCCACAGGGTCAGGCGACAGGACTGGGGGCTGGCGTCTGGCTGGAGCCGCCCTGGGGCTCAGGAGGCCTGGCACGACATGGTGCTCACCCCAACCTGCCTGATGCCCACGGGGCCTCCGGTGCCTCTCTTGCTCCCCCCTCACTGGGACAGCACACGGGCCCTCTCACCAGGAGCACTGAAACAGAGCCAGTCCTGCCGTCTGAGATCTCCTAGCTCTGCCGACGGTCACCTGACAGGGGGCAAGAAGCCACAACAGGCCGTTCAACTTTCATGACAGCGTTACAGACTCAGCGTGGGGGACGTGCTGAGAAGCTGAGGACCTCTGCCGCGGGGGGTGCTCGCTCTCCCAGGTTCTCCCGCCTACCTTGTCTCACTCTTTACGTCCCCATGGACTACGGAGCCCACCAGCCTCCTCTGTCTGTGGATAAGAATATTGGAGTGGGTTGCCATTCCTCCTCCAGGGGATCTTCCCAACCCAGGCATCGAACCCGCTCCTGCATCTCCTGTGTTGGCAAACAGATTCTTTACCACTGAGCTACCTGGGAGTCCCGAGGCAGAGAGACCTCGGTTCAAACCCCAGATGTGCTACCTACACACCATGGTTGGGCACACTGCTTATTACTCCAGCCTCGGTCCCCACCCTCATGTGTCATGATCATCACGTAAGAGGAAAATACCTGACATATAACAGAGGCTCAAAGGTTAGACTACGTCCCTTTTACTCAGTTCATTAGAACTTTTTTAAAAAACAAAATTTTCCATGTTTTTGGCATCTGGGTAACTGATCTAGAAGTACCCAGAATGACTTAAAATACTGTTAATACTATGGAGAGGTGGTACACCAAGTACTTTCACTTCTTCAATTAAAAATAATTACTGAAAAAAAAAAATTACCGAATAGGGGCTTCCCTGGTGGCTCAGTGGTGAAGAGTTTGCCTGCCGACGCAGGAAATACGAGTTCAATCCCTGAGCTGGGAAGATCCCACATGCTGTGGAGCAGCTAAGCCCGTGAGCCACAACTATGGAGCCTGTGCTCTAGAGCCTCGAGCTGCAGCTATTGAGCTCCTGTGCCTCAACTACTGACCCTGGGTGCCCACGTTCCACAACAAGAGAAGTCACCACAACAAGAAGCCTGGTCACCTCAACTAGAGAGTAGCCCCAACTCCCTGCAACTAGAGAAGAGCCTGTGGCTGCAGTGAAAACCCAGAGCAGCCAAAAGTAAGTAAGTAAATAAATAAATATATATATATTTTTAATTACTGAATAAACTACCAAAGGCAGGAGGAACTTGAAATACAAAATTTTCACACCTAGGTGGAAAACTAAAATCCTGCCAGAAGTTCCTATTGCATCTTAGGATAATCTTTAAAAAATACAGATCAGACCCAACACCGACCTCTCAGTCAGTACGCAGGAGAAAGCTTGGGCAACACACCTGGGAGAGAGAAACCATCCTCCACTCCACCCCAGTCAGTGTTTTTGAGGGCCCACCTCCTGTCTGGCTCTGATCCACGTGCTGGTTTCTAGTTGTGGGAACGGCAGGGAATTCTCTGCCTTCAATGAATCCACATTCTACCGGAACCATACTGCCCTTAGGGAGAGAATGCACCTCCTTTTATTATAAGCTACTGGGTTGGACGGCAAAAGAGACCTCCGGGGTTCAAACCCCAGATGTGCTACCTACACACCATGGTTGGGCACACTGCTTATTCCCATCGGTCCCCACCCTCATGTGTCATGATCATCACGTAAGAGGAAAATACCTGACATATAACAGAGGCTCAAAGGTTAGACTACGTCCCTTTTACTCAGTTCATTAGAACTTTTTTAAAAAACAAAATTTTCCATGTTTTTGGCATCTGGGTAACTGATCTAGAAGTACCCAGAATGACTTAAAATACTGTTAATACTATGGAGAGGTGGTACACCAAGTACTTTCACTTCTTCAATTAAAAATAATTACTGAAAAAAAAAAATTACCAAATAGGGGCTTCCCTGGTGGCTCAGTGGTGAAGAGTTTGCCTGCCGACGCAGGAAATACGAGTTCAATCCCTGAGCTGGGAAGATCCCACATGCTGTGGAGCAGCTAAGCCCGTGAGCCACAACTATGGAGCCTGTGCTCTAGAGCCTCGAGCTGCAGCTATTGAGCTCCTGTGCCTCAACTACTGACCCTGGGTGCCCACGTTCCACAACAAGAGAAGTCACCACAACAAGAAGCCTGGTCACCTCAACTAGAGAGTAGCCCCAACTCCCTGCAACTAGAGAAGAGCCTGTGGCTGCAGTGAAAACCCAGAGCAGCCAAAAGTAAGTAAGTAAATAAATAAATATATATATATTTTTAATTACTGAATAAACTACCAAAGGCAGGAGGAACTTGAAATACAAAATTTTCACACCTAGGTGGAAAACTAAAATCCTGCCAGAAGTTCCTATTGCATCTTAGGATAATCTTTAAAAAATACAGATCAGACCCAACACCGACCTCTCAGTCAGTACGCAGGAGAAAGCTTGGGCAACACACCTGGGAGAGAGAAACCATCCTCCACTCCACCCCAGTCAGTGTTTTTGAGGGCCCACCTCCTGTCTGGCTCTGATCCACGTGCTGGTTTCTAGTTGTGGGAACGGCAGGGAATTCTCTGCCTTCAATGAATCCACATTCTACCGGAACCATACTGCCCTTAGGGAGAGAATGCACCTCCTTTTATTATAAGCTACTGGGTTGGACGGCATCATTGACGCAATGGACATGAGTTTGAGCAGGCTCCAGGAAAGCCTGGGGAGGACAGGGAAGCCTAGCATGCTGCCGTCCATGGGGTTGCAAAGAGTTCGACACAACTGAGAGACAGAACTAAATTGAACTTCTGCCTTCCCAGGTGGCTCAGTGGGTAGAAGAATCTGCCTGTCCAATGCAGGGGATGCAGGTTCAATCCCTGGGTCAGGAAGATCCCCTGGAGGAAGGCATTAAACCCACTCCAGTATCCCTGCCTGGAGAACCCCATGGAGGGAGGCGCCCGGTTACAGCCCATAAGGCTGCACAGAGCTGGACATGACTGACGGAACTGAGCACATTCCTCTTCGTGGAGGCAGAGGAAGAAGAAAGAAAAATACAGGGCTCCGAGATTCATCGAGCGGCGGTACCATGGACAGATCACAAGGTGTGCTGTGGAGGAGCAGGAGGGAGGATTATGGACTCAGGGAGGTGGGAGACCACGGGGGCCACAGCAAGACCTCATCAGTGGAAGGGGAGTCAAAGACTAGAAACTGTCGGGGCTCAGTGGGGCCGGCAGCTCAACGTGAAGACGAGGTCAAAGGAGCAAATGCCCTTTGTCCCTAGAACTTCAGCGACCAGGGAACAGAGAGGTCACACGGAAGGGCAGAGACCTTGCCAGCGAGGGTTTCAGGTGGGACAGACTTGCCAGTCTCTGCTGTCACGCTCAAAGACCTTTTAGAGTTTGCCACTCACATTTCATAAGGGAGTCTGTCCAGCGTGTCCAGGTAATGCTGCGTGGTTTCTCAGTCACAGAAGTTCTGCAGCCCTAACTGAAACCAACAAATGCCCTTCTCCTCAAGACCGCAGATCCCTAGGGGGACACTTTCCCATGCCTGGAATGTGGCCTTCCCTAAGCTCCTCCCCAAAAGAAGCTGGGCACAACTGGCTGACCCATGCTCCCATGTTTCCAAGAACCGCCACCCCTGTTTACTATGTTGAAAGCCAACCTCGAGCGACCTGCGGAAAGAAGACTCAGCACACAGGGTTCACAGATGAGTGTGAGCTCACGTGTTCCGACCCAACCCTCAAACCTTTGTACATTCTACCGGAACCATACTGCCCTTAGGGAGAGAATGCACCTCCTTTTATTATAAGCTACTGGGTTGGCGGCATCATTGACGCAATGGACATGAGTTTGAGCAGGCTCCAGGAAAGCCTGGGGAGGACAGGGAAGCCTAGCATGCTGCCGTCCATGGGGTTGCAAAGAGTTCGACACAACTGAGAGACAGAACTAAATTGAACTTCTGCCTTCCCAGGTGGCTCAGTGGGTAGAAGAATCTGCCTGTCCAATGCAGGGGATGCAGGTTCAATCCCTGGGTCAGGAAGATCCCCTGGAGGAAGGCATTAAACCCACTCCAGTATCCCTGCCTGGAGAACCCCATGGAGGGAGGCGCCCGGTTACAGCCCATAAGGCTGCACAGAGCTGGACATGACTGACGGAACTGAGCACATTCCTCTTCGTGGAGGCAGAGGAAGAAGAAAGAAAAATACAGGGCTCCGAGATTCATCGAGCGGCGGTACCATGGACAGATCACAAGGTGTGCTGTGGAGGAGCAGGAGGGAGGATTATGGACTCAGGGAGGTGGGAGACCACGGGGGCCACAGCAAGACCTCATCAGTGGAAGGGGAGTCAAAGACTAGAAACTGTCGGGGCTCAGTGGGGCCGGCAGCTCAACGTGAAGACGAGGTCAAAGGAGCAAATGCCCTTTGTCCCTAGAACTTCAGCGACCAGGGAACAGAGAGGTCACACGGAAGGGCAGAGACCTTGCCAGCGAGGGTTTCAGGTGGGACAGACTTGCCAGTCTCTGCTGTCACGCTCAAAGACCTTTTAGAGTTTGCCACTCACATTTCATAAGGGAGTCTGTCCAGCGTGTCCAGGTAATGCTGCGTGGTTTCTCAGTCACAGAAGTTCTGCAGCCCTAACTGAAACCAACAAATGCCCTTCTCCTCAAGACCGCAGATCCCTAGGGGGACACTTTCCCATGCCTGGAATGTGGCCTTCCCTAAGCTCCTCCCCAAAAGAAGCTGGGCACAACTGGCTGACCCATGCTCCCATGTTTCCAAGAACCGCCACCCCTGTTTACTATGTTGAAAGCCAACCTCGAGCGACCTGCGGAAAGAAGACTCAGCACACAGGGTTCACAGATGAGTGTGAGCTCACGTGTTCCGACCCAACCCTCAAACCTTTGTACAGATCCAGCCTTCCCGGCTGGGGGCCGTGGTGTGTGCTGAGGATCCAGGTACCCAGAGGTCAAGGCGATCCTAAGGCACTTTTACCTAACCAAGGTGCTCTCAGGTGATTCGAAAGGCTGAGCCAGGGCAAAGGAACGAGGTGGACAGGGTCCCAGGAGTAGGCACTGAAGATAAAACGCAGGGAGGGGGAGGGTCCAGGGATATGCATATGAATGATCTGGGAACATACATGTCAAAAAATAAATAAAAATAAATAAATAAATAAATGAATGACCAATTTAAAAAAAAAAAAAAACGTGGGGAGATGGTTTTTGTCTCAATGACTAAACATCATTCATGACTTCCACCTAGACGCAAATCACGTAACCCCAATCAGCATATCCTTCTGGAGTCTGTCTTGCTCTCTGATGACAACCAGGAAGACAAAAGCCTGCCATTCTATTTTCCTACCTCCCAAAGAATCCAGATCTCTGAGAAAGAGTCCACGGCTGCAGGCACCACGGTTTTGCCCATCTTTTTGTTCTAGTTCAACCTAGAAACAGATGAACTTCTGGGAAGCACGTGTACGATTCTCTCAGCTGTGTACAGACCAGAATGCCTCGCCCTCCAGCATGCTGACGAAAGGATAATTCTCAGGTGTTCCCCACCACAGCCCCTCTGCATGAGCAAATAAACAAGCCCTCCCACCCTCACTCCCACCCCCGTGTCAGTGGCTTTCTCCACAAGCCACCCAGAAGAAGGACCAGGGCCCCGGCCCCTTTGTTCATGACATCCTAGCGCATGTTGCCATGCCAACCAGCATCAGGCAGGACAGAGGCTGATGAATTTGGCTCCAATGGACGCAACCAACAGCGGCCACCAGCCCGCAAAGAGCCACCGATGTGCCATGGGACTCCGCCGCTTTCACACACACCTGCACCAGCAGGCACACACTCGTGTAAACTACACCTACTCGGGGAGGGGGCTGGGGAAGAAAAAACATGCCTAGGATGTAGAGCTCTGAAATGGTATGGTGCCGACTGAAGGACTGTCCACTTCCTAAACGATGGACTCACCCATGGGGAAGTAAGAAGGTCTGAAAACCCCAGACAGGTCTGTGCTGGTCACATCCCAGACCTATTTAAAAGCCTTCCCATCACGTAGCATGGTCCACAAGACCCCTTCAGATAAGCCCCAGTCACTCCCAAGCCTCAGGTAATCTACACCCTTACATGCCCCAGAGCCAGGGTGCCTTCGTGGGCTCAGGGCATTCCTATCTACCCTCTAAGACCCAACTGGGACCCCTCCTCTTCTGTTGAGCCTTGCAGGACCCCCAACCCCACCCCCCCACACACACATAAAGCCAGCTTGTGCCGGGGACTTCCCTGGTGGTCCAGGGATTCAGAGTTGGCCTTCAAACACGGGTTCGATCCCTGGTTGGGGAATTAAGATCTACATGCTGGTGGGCAACTAGAGAAGCCCGTGCAGCACAGCTAGAAGCCTGTGTGCCACAACAAAGCCCCAGGACAGGCTCAAAAAGAAATTCTCTCTGAGAACCAAGAGGAAATGCCTCACACATTATCTCAAGAAGAAGCTCAACACAGTCCGCCATCGGTATTTACTCCGGTTTGGTCTCTCCCCGTCAGAGGGCTGAATCAGACCCTACACACAGTTTAGATCCTAAAGGCCAGACATGTTGGGTTTTGTTTGTTTTGTTTTTTTTTAGGGGAAGAGGCAATTACGGCTCCAAGATGTGTTTTTTTTTTTTTTTTTTTAACAGAGTCTTGCTGTTTACTGCCAAACATCCACATGAATCAGCCATAGGTATAGTATACGTATGTTTCTTCCCTCTTGAACTTCCCTCCTGCCCCCCTCCCCGAAACACATGCCTTGTAAGTGTCCCTCCTTACGGATGGAAACATGTCCAAGAATTCACTGTCGAAAATCAGCACCTCTTGGGCTGTTCCAGGAGCAGGGAAGCAGGAACTCGTTTCTTGTCTTTATGAGTGAAGAAAGGCAGGCCAGGTGTATGCCTGTGTAAGCCGGGGCCTGCAGAATCTAAGTGGGAAAGCTGCCTCTGCCCCAGGAGCTTCTCCCCACCTGCTCCACGAGCCTACATTACCAGCACAGGTCAGATAAGCGCACGGGCAGACGGGTTCTGTCCTACAGCGTATATAATGATGGTGGTGATGACAATAATGATGATGATTAAAGAACCGGTTTCATCTATCTCTGTGTGAGATACTCATTTATGTTTCTTCCACATGATGAAATGCATGGCAAGATGTACAAGATATAGACACTTACTTGCACACTGCAGGAACAGAATTGAGGAGGAATAACCTTATTATTCAGCAATTACACGCATGAGGAGACCTCCCCCCTCCTCCCCCTACAAAAGAATCCTCTGCAGTCTGAAAAGGAGATGACACAGGAAGAGGAGGGAGGGTCCTGGGGGCAAATGGCCCTACGTGAGGCCTTCTTTCACCCTCGGGCCTTGAGCAAGGGTTTCTTCTCCAAGATGGCCCTCCCAGCTATGAGGTGGGCATGGGAATGACCAGCCTGTGAGGTCATCAGAAGAGCATCAAAAGGAAAGAAAGAAAAAATATACTTCCCTAATATAAACTCAGCACAAAGTCTCTCCTAAACGTTCCTGAAATGGAAGCGTCTCTGTCCAACTCCAGCATTCCTGCCTGGGGAATCCCATGGACAGACGAACCTGACCATCCATGAGGTCGCAAAGAGTCGGACACGACTGAGCAACTAACAGTTTCACTGCCATGAGCAGCAAGCAACTGGCCTTAGAATTTATGCATTAAAAAAATGACGAGTCTCTGCTGGTGGGACCATAAGACTAAGATTTTTGGAGGGAAGCCTGGCAATATCTACTGACGTTTAAAATCATACCCTTTTTTACAAACACACGCACACACTCCTTTGTGCTGCTTTATCCATACGGAAAATGTCTCCGTGTAAGACTACGAAGAATGTTCTCTGAACAACAACAACAAAAGAATGTTCTCAGTCTATATTGCATGTTTCTGTAATTGCTGTTTTTCTTTTTTTGACGATGCCACTCAGCTTGTGGGATTTGAGTTCCCCGACCAAGGACTGGATGGCTAAAACCACGCCCTCTGGGGGGAAAGTGAGGAGTCCTTAACCACTGGACCACCAGGGAATCTCCTGTAATAGTCCTTTTATAATGAGCACGGGATATTTTTGTAAACAGAAAAAACTACAATTTTATAGAAAACTCATTTCTCCACTTTTTTTCTGATTTTAATTTTCAAATGAACATGATGTCTAATGAAAAGCTAAGTCTGAAATTAGATCATCATTTGACAAACCATGCGTCAGATCCACGGAGGCCCTGTCTGTTCTTCCCTGCCACAGGCTCAACCTCTCAGATGTAGCCAGATACAGCAGGGAGTTGCTACCTGTTAAATAAATACATTGAAAAGCTCATAAACAGTCTAGCTATTCCATGTCTAAGTCCTTCACCATAAAAAAATATTCGTCCAATTGCCAAAAGATAAAAAGCAAGGCTAATCATTGTAGCAGAAATTCATAATAGTAAAAGCTTACAAACAATTTTTTTTTTATCAATAATACTGATTTCTGGGATACTATCATTTTTAAAAGGAGTGAGGTTTTAGAAAAGCGAGGTAGTGACATCATGTTACAGAAAGACACCATGTTAAGTAACAAAAGGCAAGACTCACAACAGCATGACTAGTTTCATCTTAAATCTGTCTTAAATTTATATAGTAAAAAATTCCTGCTATTTAAAGTAAAAAAAAAAAATCTACGTAATAAGTGTTGTTTTTTCTTTTAAAAGGTCTGAATTTTATTTGACTTTATTATTATTTTCTAAACATTTATTTACTTACTTATTGACCACACCCTGTGGCATGTGGGATCTTAGTTCCCTGACCAAGGATCGAACCTGTGGCTCCCTGCACTTAGTTTCTCTGCTGGTGGGACCATAAGACTAAGATTTTTGGAGGGAAGCCTGGCAATATCTACTGACGTTTAAAATCATACCCTTTTTTACAAACACACGCACACACTCCTTTGTGCTGCTTTATCCATACGGAAAATGTCTCCGTGTAAGACTACGAAGAATGTTCTCTGAACAACAACAACAAAAGAATGTTCTCAGTCTATATTGCATGTTTCTGTAATTGCTGTTTTTCTTTTTTTGACGATGCCACTCAGCTTGTGGGATTTGAGTTCCCCGACCAAGGACTGGATGGCTAAAACCACGCCCTCTGGGGGGAAAGTGAGGAGTCCTTAACCACTGGACCACCAGGGAATCTCCTGTAATAGTCCTTTTATAATGAGCACGGGATATTTTTGTAAACAGAAAAAACTACAATTTTATAGAAAACTCATTTCTCCACTTTTTTTCTGATTTTAATTTTCAAATGAACATGATGTCTAATGAAAAGCTAAGTCTGAAATTAGATCATCATTTGACAAACCATGCGTCAGATCCACGGAGGCCCTGTCTGTTCTTCCCTGCCACAGGCTCAACCTCTCAGATGTAGCCAGATACAGCAGGGAGTTGCTACCTGTTAAATAAATACATTGAAAAGCTCATAAACAGTCTAGCTATTCCATGTCTAAGTCCTTCACCATAAAAAAATATTCGTCCAATTGCCAAAAGATAAAAAGCAAGGCTAATCATTGTAGCAGAAATTCATAATAGTAAAAGCTTACAAACAATTTTTTTTTTATCAATAATACTGATTTCTGGGATACTATCATTTTTAAAAGGAGTGAGGTTTTAGAAAACGAGGTAGTGACATCATGTTACAGAAAGACACCATGTTAAGTAACAAAAGGCAAGACTCACAACAGCATGACTAGTTTCATCTTAAATCTGTCTTAAATTTATATAGTAAAAAATTCCTGCTATTTAAAGTAAAAAAAAAAAATCTACGTAATAAGTGTTGTTTTTTCTTTTAAAAGGTCTGAATTTTATTTGACTTTATTATTATTTTCTAAACATTTATTTACTTACTTATTGACCACACCCTGTGGCATGTGGGATCTTAGTTCCCTGACCAAGGATCGAACCTGTGGCTCCCTGCACTGGGAGTGCGGGTCTTAACCACTGGACTGCAAGGGAAGTCCCAATAAGTGCTTTTATATGTAAGGAAAAATACACGTTACACAACCAGCAGTAACTGTATCTCATGTGTGCTAAGTTGCTTCATCGTGTCTGACTCTTTGCAACCCCATGGACTGAAGCCCACCAGGCTCCTCTGTCCATGGAATTCTCCAGGCAAGAATACTGGAGTGGGTTGCCATTTCCTCCTCCAGTGGATCTTCCCGACCCAGGGATTGAATCTGTGTCTCTTACATCTTTTTTTTAAGCATTTATCCACATTTTATTTATTTATTTTTTTGTCTGAATCTGACTAAAAGCTATTCATTAGGAATAAAAGGCAAAGGCAGGTTTAGATGGGGAAAAGCTGGATTCTGAAAACTAGAAACCGAGTCCCCAGTGTTAAGGTTCTCCCTTCACCTTCCACTCGCCACTCACGGCTTGCCAACATCAGTAGAGTCTGAACTCGTAAAATGGATTTTGTCAGGAATCACTATTATTATTACTACTGTCATTACTACTTGGTTGTTCAATTTCTATACTCTCTTCCAGTCTTCTTGCTGCGGTGGTTGTTGTTAGTCACTAAGTTGTGTCCGATGCTTTGGTGACGCCATGGACTGCAGCCCACCAGGCTCCTCCGTCCATGCGATCCTCCAGGCAAGGATCCTGGAGTGGGTTGCCAGCTCCTTCTCCAGGTCTCTTATGTTTTGTCTCAGTGTAAGGCTATGAGGGATGCTCACTAATCTACCTCTGGTTTGTTTTTTTTTTTAAAGACATTTTATTTTATTTTATTTTATTTTTATTTATTTACTTTTGGGCGGGGGTCGGGTTGGGGAGGGAGGGGAGTGGGTGGGCCACTTCTATTGGTCTTTCATTTATCTATTTTCATTCGTCTTCATTCTTTGGCTCCTGTGGGCCTCCCATCGCGGTGGCGTCTGTTGTCGCAGAGCACCGGCTCTGGGCGCATGCGGTCCAGAGCTCCGGCTCGGTGATTGGACACATCGGTCCAGCCGCTCCGCGGCACGTGGGATCTTCCCAGGCCAGGGCTCGAACTGGCGCCCCTTGCACTGCAAGGCGGTGTCCTTACCCACTGGACCACCAGGGGAAGCCCTCTACCACTGTTATACTGAGTATTTCTATAATAGTGTTTTTAAAAATAATGACCACTTAGTATTTCTGTAAAGAGAATAAAATAACCTTTTATAAAAACAGTCATTTCTCCATGTCACTTTTTTCTGATTTTACTGCTAAATGAATCTGACAGGTAAGTTAAATCCCACAGCACTCAACTGAGGGCCCTGGGACTGGGGTGGTTTGGGGAAAGGCACACAGTGTTAGTGCCTGAGCTGGGACTCAGGCTCCCTGACACCCCCAGCCGCTCCCTCACCCCATCGAGGGCTTGCCTCCTTCCAAAGCATGAGGAAGCAGAGATGTTGCAAGGGCAGCTGGGCTCTTCTGGAACTATGAAAAGTTCTGCAATTAAAAAAGCCTCCGAAAGGGAAGGGAAAAAACAGAGGGCAGATTGCTTAAGAGCTACATTTTTTATAAACTTGAAAAGTTCTCAGAATTTAACAAATAAATGTGCTGGATTTGCCAAGCAGTTCTAATTTCAAACACTCTCTTTCCTAAGTACACATGAACTTTATTTAACTCAGATTCTGATTTGCGAAGGGTTAAAGGATCAATTCAGAGTGACCGGCAGGTCCTAAAATTTCAGGCTTGTCCAGAAACAAACATCTCAAAACATCTCTTGAATTATTTACAAACTCATACCACTCGCGACTTCCACCTACCTGACTCAGCCTAATTGCAATCAAGGCTACTATTTCCAGGTGAAGTACATGCCTGAGGTTCCTTTCGCCTCAGACCTACCTGTAACCTGTTCAAGGGCCAGACACCCAAGAATGGGAGATACCATCCCGGCTTCATCCCTGGGAGGCTGTCAACACGACAACCCAACTGGAAGCCAGACATTCTCTGAAATGCAGAGCGATGTTTTTAGACGTGACTAAACTACTGTTACAATCAAGAGAAGTTCCAGAACTGATCGCTCTCTCAAATGGAAAAGGAAAACTCCTTACCGAGACACAAAGGAAAGAAAAGTGATTTCTTCTGGATTCACTGCTTGACTAACTTAGACTTGTGGACTTTTTCTGATCAAGCCAACCCCACTAGCCCTCAAAAGGGGCTTGCATAGACAGAACTCATGAGTGGTTAATGAATCCATGTCTCCTCTCCAGACAGCCGGCCTGTGAATTCCAGCACGGCACTGGAGAACACTGGCTATAATAGTGTTTTTAAAAATAATGACCACTTAGTATTTCTGTAAAGAGAATAAAATAACCTTTTATAAAAACAGTCATTTCTCCATGTCACTTTTCTGATTTTAAATGAATCTGACAGGTAAGTTAAATCCCACAGCACTCAACTGAGGGCCCTGGGACTGGGGTGGTTTGGGGAAAGGCACACAGTGTTAGTGCCTGAGCTGGGACTCAGGCTCCCTGACACCCCCAGCCGCTCCCTCACCCCATCGAGGGCTTGCCTCCTTCCAAAGCATGAGGAAGCAGAGATGTTGCAAGGGCAGCTGGGCTCTTCTGGAACTATGAAAAGTTCTGCAATTAAAAAAGCCTCCGAAAGGGAAGGGAAAAAACAGAGGGCAGATTGCTTAAGAGCTACATTTTTTATAAACTTGAAAAGTTCTCAGAATTTAACAAATAAATGTGCTGGATTTGCCAAGCAGTTCTAATTTCAAACACTCTCTTTCCTAAGTACACATGAACTTTATTTAACTCAGATTCTGATTTGCGAAGGGTTAAAGGATCAATTCAGAGTGACCGGCAGGTCCTAAAATTTCAGGCTTGTCCAGAAACAAACATCTCAAAACATCTCTTGAATTATTTACAAACTCATACCACTCGCGACTTCCACCTACCTGACTCAGCCTAATTGCAATCAAGGCTACTATTTCCAGGTGAAGTACATGCCTGAGGTTCCTTTCGCCTCAGACCTACCTGTAACCTGTTCAAGGGCCAGACACCCAAGAATGGGAGATACCATCCCGGCTTCATCCCTGGGAGGCTGTCAACACGACAACCCAACTGGAAGCCAGACATTCTCTGAAATGCAGAGCGATGTTTTTAGACGTGACTAAACTACTGTTACAATCAAGAGAAGTTCCAGAACTGATCGCTCTCTCAAATGGAAAAGGAAAACTCCTTACCGAGACACAAAGGAAAGAAAAGTGATTTCTTCTGGATTCACTGCTTGACTAACTTAGACTTGTGGACTTTTTCTGATCAAGCCAACCCCACTAGCCCTCAAAAGGGGCTTGCATAGACAGAACTCATGAGTGGTTAATGAATCCATGTCTCCTCTCCAGACAGCCGGCCTGTGAATTCCAGCACGGCACTGGAGAACACTGGAACCCAGAGGGTTAGTTAACTGTCCAGCTTAGGTGCATGTCGCAGTTCTCGATGTCACCCTCTGAGACCCTCTCTTTTGAACTTCAACCCTGTGGGGGCCAAACAGGCTCTAAGAAGTTGCGTCCTGCCAAGATGCCCAAGTTCAAGCCCAGGACTAGCCATTCCAGTCCCATCTCCCTTGGTTTTAGCACTGTTCCGCCAAACTCAGAGACCAGGCTGTCGTCTGCCGGTCCAAGAGAGGAGGAAGCCACGTTCTTTGAAATGGTTCCACACTTCTCAGTATGGTCAGGGGCTCACACCATGATGAGTCTCATAGAGAAATGAAAAAGCACAAAGTCGAGCTCAAGTGCCCCCGCCGCCCAGGAGACCTCGACCTTTTACCCAGTTGCTCCTACGAACTAAGAACGTCACGGCTGCAAAGCAGGGCCCGGCGAAACACCTGCCAAGGCACCTGTCGGCGAGCAGCACTGTCCCCCACGGATGCCGCCAGCACTGAGAACGTTTCCCAGGAGAGGCTGGGCTTGCAGGCTTCCCTGGGTCCTAGCCTGAGTCCACCTGAGGCTGCAGGGTCAGATCCGGGTCCCACCCCCGCTCGAGCGCATCCTACGACTGAACCCAACAACTGGCCGCCTCCTCAGGCCCACTGTACAGACGGAGAAACTGAGGCTCGGAGAGGAAAAAGTGGCTCAGCCCGAGGGTGCTGGCTCGAGCCCGAGCTTTCTCCTGCCGAGGTCCAATCCTCCGTCGGAGGGCCCGTAGTGCGCCCTTGGCCATGGAAACGACGACCGACCCTCAAGCCTCCACAAGAGGTCAGCTAGGGGGGAAGGGCCACCCCGGGAAAGGCCGAGATGGGAGCCGCGCTTTCCGCGCGAGCGTCGGGCGAAACAGGCAGCGACCCGGCCTGAGAGCCCGCCCCCACTCCGGGGGATCCGGCGGCCGAGGCAGCCGGAAGCCTTGGGGCCCCGGAGCCTCAGCCCCCGGAGCCCCGGCGCCCGGACCCCGCCAATCCCGCACCAGCAAACGCACACACTCACCACAGCCGGACGGCCGCACTCCAGACACCTGAGCAGGACGCAGGCCCACACCACTGAGGCGCTACCACCGCCCGCGCCGGTCGCGGGGGGGCAGCGTGGCCGGCGGCGCCGCCGCTCCGCCCAACCCGGGCGTGCGCTCGCTTCTGGGGCCAGGCCTCCCCCTGCGAATCCGCGCTCTTGGTACGGCCCCGACGGCCACGCCCCCTTGGCAGCCCCGCCTCTCGGAGGGGCCTGGGAGTCCGGCGCCTTGTTCCGGGGCGGGCGAGCGGAGTCCCGGGGTGGGCAGCGGGTCTGGCCGTGAACTGTTCCGTCTGGCCTCCGGCTGCTGGCCGCCGCTCGCCTGTGTTCGCGGCCTTTTCTCCTCCACGAGCCTCAGTTCCTTAGCCTGGAAATGGCGAGGCAAGGGTCGCAGCCCAAGCTGCCAGGGGTTGGAATGCTGACCCGCTTGGATCGGAGGGCAGGAAGTGGGCCGGCCGGGGGCGAGGCCTGGACCGAAGAGGCGGGAGCGGGCAGAGGGCTTTGGAAAGTCTGGCTTCCTTAGTCGGGGCTAAGAAGCCCACCTCTGCCTCCTGCTGTAGTTCCTATGTTACAGGGTTATGAGGATTAGGTGATGTAACTCCTGTTCGCAAACATTTTAGCTCTGTGTGATAGTGCTCCGGAAATGTTAAGAGATTATTGTTACTATTAACTATTTTCAGGCTCTGCTGCAAATTCCTTTTGGAACAGTGGGCAACTCGTTCAGAACCCGTTCTCCATTTCTAAAAATAGGACCTGCCAATGACAACCAATTATTAATACTTTGAAAATTCTAAAGGGCTGTATAAAGACAGGATTATTCCTGTGGCTCCAGTTTTTTAGGCTTCCTACCTTCCTGTCTGTCAGGAAGTGCTCTGATTCACCCTGATTGAATCAGTCCCTCCTACAGATTGGATAAATGCCATACCGAGATGGGAGCCGCGCTTTCCGCGCGAGCGTCGGGCGAAACAGGCAGCGACCCGGCCTGAGAGCCCGCCCCACTCTGGGGATCCGGCGGCCGAGGCAGCCGGAAGCCTTGGGGCCCCGGAGCCTCAGCCCCCGGAGCCCCGGCGCCCGGACCCCGCCAATCCCGCACCAGCAAACGCACACACTCACCACAGCCGGACGGCCGCACTCCAGACACCTGAGCAGGACGCAGGCCCACACCACTGAGGCGCTACCACCGCCCGCGCCGGTCGCGGGGGGGCAGCGTGGCCGGCGGCGCCGCCGCTCCGCCCAACCCGGGCGTGCGCTCGCTTCTGGGGCCAGGCCTCCCCCTGCGAATCCGCGCTCTTGGTACGGCCCCGACGGCCACGCCCCCTTGGCAGCCCCGCCTCTCGGAGGGGCCTGGGAGTCCGGCGCCTTGTTCCGGGGCGGGCGAGCGGAGTCCCGGGGTGGGCAGCGGGTCTGGCCGTGAACTGTTCCGTCTGGCCTCCGGCTGCTGGCCGCCGCTCGCCTGTGTTCGCGGCCTTTTCTCCTCCACGAGCCTCAGTTCCTTAGCCTGGAAATGGCGAGGCAAGGGTCGCAGCCCAAGCTGCCAGGGGTTGGAATGCTGACCCGCTTGGATCGGAGGGCAGGAAGTGGGCCGGCCGGGGGCGAGGCCTGGACCGAAGAGGCGGGAGCGGGCAGAGGGCTTTGGAAAGTCTGGCTTCCTTAGTCGGGGCTAAGAAGCCCACCTCTGCCTCCTGCTGTAGTTCCTATGTTACAGGGTTATGAGGATTAGGTGATGTAACTCCTGTTCGCAAACATTTTAGCTCTGTGTGATAGTGCTCCGGAAATGTTAAGAGATTATTGTTACTATTAACTATTTTCAGGCTCTGCTGCAAATTCCTTTTGGAACAGTGGGCAACTCGTTCAGAACCCGTTCTCCATTTCTAAAAATAGGACCTGCCAATGACAACCAATTATTAATACTTTGAAAATTCTAAAGGGCTGTATAAAGACAGGATTATTCCTGTGGCTCCAGTTTTTTAGGCTTCCTACCTTCCTGTCTGTCAGGAAGTGCTCTGATTCACCCTGATTGAATCAGTCCCTCCTACAGATTGGATAAATGCCATAGCCCTCAGGGTGGGGCACATCCTTGTCTAACTAAGGGACGGAATCTGAGGGAGTTACCTATAGTGGGCCCCAATGAGTTGTTGGTTAGCCCCTGCCTCGTGTCTCACTCATTGCGACGGCAAGGACTGTAGCCCACCAGGCTCCTCTGTCCAGGGGATTTCCCAGGCAAGAATCCTGGAGTGGGGCTTCCCTGGTGGTCCAGTGGGTAAGGACACCGCCTTGCAGTGCAAGGGGCGCCAGTTCGATCCCTGGCCTGGAAAGATCCCTCATGCAGCAAAGCGGCTGGACCGATGTCTCCAATTAATGAACCAAAGCTCTGGACCGCATGCGCCCAGAGCCGGTACTCTGCGACAAGAGAGGCCACTGCGATGGGAGGCCCACACAGGCCAAAGAACAAAGATGGATGAAAATAAAGACCAATGGAAGTGGCCCACCCACCCTCCTCTCTCCCCAACCCGCCCCCCGCCCCCAATAAAAAAGGAACCCTGGAGTGGGTTGCCATGTCCTTCTCCAGAGAATCTTCTCCATCCTCAAGAGAGGTGGGGAAATTCATCATCCAGATCTCTGATACTCTGTCTTAGCTTTTCACCACTTGGTCAGGCACCTCCCCTGTTTCCCCAAGAGGTTTCAGACTTTGCCTCCGAATCCCTGAACCCTGCTTCGATGAAGCCAGGACACGGGAACACTGAGTTCTCTCTCTAGCTGCTAATGGCCTGCCTGGGGCCAGAAACAGGCACCTTCTTTTGCTTCTTCCCGTTGAACTGGTAACCAGGTCCTATAGATTGCATCTCCAGGACCACCCTCCCCACCTCACCTTTCCCACCTCACGCTGCCCCTGCCCTACTGAGGCATAGCTGGGTTCACCTTTCACCCGGATGATCTCAGCAGTTCCTGACTCTCCACCTCCAGTTTCGTCTACACCTGCTGCGGGGAAAACTTCCTCTTCTGCTGCTCTGCTACCTGCCCTACCTTCCTGTCCCTTCTGTTTCCCTCCTCAAAACACTCTCATCAGCCAGTTGGGGAAAAATATAAGTTGAATACACACTTCACATCTTACACTAAACTTCCAATTAAAAAAAAAGATTTAGGGCTTCCCCTGGTGGTCCAGTGGGTAAGGACACCGCCTTGCACTGCAAGGGGCGCCGGTTCGATCCCTGGCCTGGGAAGATCCCACGTGCCGCGGAGCGGCTGGACCGATGTGTCCAATCACCGAGCCGGAGCTCTGGAGCGCATGCGCTCAGAGCCTCTGCTCTGCAACGACGGACGCCACTGCGATGGGAGGCCCGCAGGAGCCAAAGAGCAAAGACGAATGAGAACAGAGAAATGAAGGACCAATGGAGGTGGCCCGCCCGCTCCCCTCCCTCCCCAACCCGACCCCCGCCCAAAAATAAATAAATAAATAAATCTTTAAAAAAAAAAAAAAAAGATTTAGGGCTCCCCTGGTAGCTCAGTGGTAAAGAGTTCGCCTGGCAATGAAGGAGACATGAGTTCGATCCCTGATCCGGGAAGATCCCACATGCTGCAGAGCAAGTAAGCCCGTGAGCCACAACGATGGAGCCTGCGCTCTAGAGCCTCGGAGCCACAACGATGGAGCCCACGTCCCGCAACGACTGAAGCCTGTGTAGTCTAGAGCCCGAGTTCCACAACAAGAAAAAAGTCACAGCAACAAGACGCCTGCTCACCTCAACTAGAGAGTAGCCCCCACTTCTTGCCACTAGAGAAGAGCCTGTGGCAGCAGTGAAAACCGAGAACAGCCAACAATAAAATAAATACACAGAAAGACACAGCACAGCCAAAACAAATAAATATTTAAAAAAAAAAAAGATTTAAACACTTTCTAAAAAGAAGAAAAGAAGGGACTTCCGTGTTGTTCCAGGGGTTGAGTCCACCTACCAGTGTGGGGGACGTGCGTTTGATCCCTGGGGTTTGGAAAGACACATGCCGAGGGGCAACTGAGGCCGCGGGCTGCAGCCCCAGAAGCCACCACAATGAGAGGCCTGAGCACCGCGACCAGAGTCGCCCTGGCTCGCCACAAGTAGAGAACACACGCGTGCAACAATACTCCTCTGGGGAAAACTTCCTCTTCTGCTGCTGCTACCTGCCCTACCTTCCTGTCCCTTCTGTTTCCCTCCTCAAAACACTCTCATCAGCCAGTTGGGGAAAAATATAAGTTGAATACACACTTCACATCTTACACTAAACTTCCAATTAAAAAAAAAGATTTAGGGCTTCCCCTGGTGGTCCAGTGGGTAAGGACACCGCCTTGCACTGCAAGGGGCGCCGGTTCGATCCCTGGCCTGGGAAGATCCCACGTGCCGCGGAGCGGCTGGACCGATGTGTCCAATCACCGAGCCGGAGCTCTGGAGCGCATGCGCTCAGAGCCTCTGCTCTGCAACGACGGACGCCACTGCGATGGGAGGCCCGCAGGAGCCAAAGAGCAAAGACGAATGAGAACAGAGAAATGAAGGACCAATGGAGGTGGCCCGCCCGCTCCCCTCCCTCCCCAACCCGACCCCCGCCCAAAAATAAATAAATAAATAAATCTTTAAAAAAAAAAAAAAAAGATTTAGGGCTCCCCTGGTAGCTCAGTGGTAAAGAGTTCGCCTGGCAATGAAGGAGACATGAGTTCGATCCCTGATCCGGGAAGATCCCACATGCTGCAGAGCAAGTAAGCCCGTGAGCCACAACGATGGAGCCTGCGCTCTAGAGCCTCGGAGCCACAACGATGGAGCCCACGTCCCGCAACGACTGAAGCCTGTGTAGTCTAGAGCCCGAGTTCCACAACAAGAAAAAAGTCACAGCAACAAGACGCCTGCTCACCTCAACTAGAGAGTAGCCCCCACTTCTTGCCACTAGAGAAGAGCCTGTGGCAGCAGTGAAAACCGAGAACAGCCAACAATAAAATAAATACACAGAAAGACACAGCACAGCCAAAACAAATAAATATTTTAAAAAAAAAAAGATTTAAACACTTTCTAAAAAGAAGAAAAGAAGGGACTTCCGTGTTGTTCCAGGGGTTGAGTCCACCTACCAGTGTGGGGGACGTGCGTTTGATCCCTGGGGTTTGGAAAGACACATGCCGAGGGGCAACTGAGGCCGCGGGCTGCAGCCCCAGAAGCCACCACAATGAGAGGCCTGAGCACCGCGACCAGAGTCGCCCTGGCTCGCCACAAGTAGAGAACACACGCGTGCAACAATGAAGACCCAGTGCAGCCAAAAATCAATCAATCAATTCATTTTAAATCAAGAGTCTCTTGGCCACTCATCCCAGTGAAAGAAAACATAGGAAAAGTCCTATAAGAAACCATGGGAGGGCTTCTCCTGGTGGTCCAGTGGGTAAGGACACTGCCTTGCAGTGCAAGGGGCGCCGGTTCGATCCCTGGCCTGGGAAGATCCCATGTGCCATGGAGCGGCTGGACCAATGTGTCCAATTACCGAGCAGGAGCTCTGAGGCATATGCACCCAGAGCCGGCGCTCTGCAGCAACAGATGCTACCGTGATGGGAGGCCCACAGGAGCCAAAGAACAAAGACGGATGAAAATGGAGAAATGAAAGACCAATAGAAGTGGCCCGCCTGCTCCCCTCCCTCCCCAACCCAACACCCGCCCTAAATAAATAAATAAATAAATAAATCTTTAAAAAAAAAAAAAAAAGAAACCATGGGGAGACTCGGTCCAAGAGGCCTGTCTGAGAAAATGACGTACATAAAAATCAAAATGTGACGTATGGGGCGTCTCTGGTGGTCCAGTGGGTAAAGAGTCCGCCTTGCAATGCAAGGGGCACTGGTTCGATCCCTGGCCCAGAAAGAGCCCACCTGCTGTGGAGCCACTGGACGGGTGTGTCTGATTATGAGCCAGCGCTCTGAAGCGCATGTGCCCAGAGCCGGTGCTCTGCGCCAAGAGAGGCCACTGCAATGGGAAGCCCACACAGGTCAAAGCGTAAAGATGGATGAAAAATAAATAAATAATCAATAAAAAGAGGCCAAAGTTTAAAAAAAAGAAAAATGTGATGTATGACGAAGACCTGTGGGCAAAGTCTAGAGGCAAAAGACAAACCGGGAGGAAGTAAATGCGATGGTTAATAATCAAAAGATTACTTTCCCTAAGAAACAGTTCCTACTAATTAGTAAGAAAAGGACCGATTAATATAAATGAGCAAAAGATAAGAACCATTAGTTCACTCACACACACACACACACACACACACACACACGCCCCTTAATCATGAAAAGTTGTTCAATCCCCCATATGGAAGAAGTGCAAATTCAAAATTAACCAACATCCCGGTTTTCACCTACAAGGATGACAAATCCGAAAGCTGGATGACACACGGTTGGCGGAGCCATGTGGAAATAGACACGGTCATTTACTGTTGCTACATCCAAATATGAATATCATCCGACGATAAAGACAAACAAGAACGCTCATTGCCCCAACATGGAAGAGTCTCTTGGATAAACTGACACAAGTAGAACACACGGGGATGGCCGGTAGGTAGAGAATGTTTCCATTTGTGTGGTTTTGTTGTTGTTGTTTTTTTTTTTTTTTTTTTAAATACTGCTTTGGGAGAGTGTGGAGGGAGAAAATGCACGTACTGTGTATATGTATCGGGATGTATGTGTATAAACTCTTAGGAAAGAGGAAAAGAGCAGCGGTCGTCTCGGTAGAATTGGAACCAAGAGTAAAGGGAGGGGCATTGGACACCCTTTGCATCCTCCCCTTCTGTGCCGTTGGGTGTTTCGTTTATAGTAAGTCAAATACATGAACACTTTAAAAAAATATCCAGACAGCCTGGTCACTGGCCAAGGAACCGGCTCTTTTACTGGCTCCCAATATGTAAAGCATACTGACTGTAGACTTCATTTTTCTTAAATGTGTGTGGGGAGCGACTTCCCTGGCGGTCCAATGGTTAAGACTCCTCTCGCTCACTGCAAGGGGAATGGGTTCAATCTCCCAACAGGGAAGGAAGATCCTGCATGCCGAATTGCATTGCCAAAAAAAAAGAAAAAGAAAGAAAGAAAAAAAATTGGGTTACAGACAACCGTTTCCTGCCAACTCCCCTCTGTTTCACCTCAACCTCACTGCTCAGAAAGAATCACTTCTTACCTCGTTTCGCTCTTGCTTCTGGTCCTTATTTCCATGCTGGTAGATAAAGGAAATATGGTTGCCTACTGTCAGAAATTTTAAGTGTTACCTCTAGAGTCCTGTTAATGATGAGTCAGATCATAAAGCTACAGCCCACCTCCCCTGCCCTCATGTCAGCATAATCATTTGTCAACCTATCGTTTATATTTTACTCCCTCTATTAATCATTTCTATAATTGAAGTAATAGCCTTGGACCTTGATTTCTTGAGTCTTCCATTGCAAGCCATATATATCTTTTCACACTGTACTGCAAAGCACCCTTGGCCTCCCTTTTCTCTCCCCACTTTAGCTGTCTGAACCTCGATAGTTTCGTTACTGAGCTCAAGTTAAGGAGCTTGGACTTGCGTGAACAAGAGTGAGAGTCCAGGGAAAAACAAGAACCAAATATGAATATCATCCGACGATAAAGACAAACAAGAACGCTCATTGCCCCAACATGGAAGAGTCTCTTGGATAAATTGACACAAGTAGAACACACGGGGATGGCCGGTAGGTAGAGAATGTTTCCATTTGTGTGGTTTTGTTGTTGTTGTTTTTTTTTTTTTTTTTTTAAATACTGCTTTGGGAGAGTGTGGAGGGAGAAAATGCACGTACTGTGTATATGTATCGGGATGTATGTGTATAAACTCTTAGGAAAGAGGAAAAGAGCAGCGGTCGTCTCGGTAGAATTGGAACCAAGAGTAAAGGGAGGGGCATTGGACACCCTTTGCATCCTCCCCTTCTGTGCCGTTGGGTGTTTCGTTTATAGTAAGTCAAATACATGAACACTTTAAAAAAATATCCAGACAGCCTGGTCACTGGCCAAGGAACCGGCTCTTTTACTGGCTCCCAATATGTAAAGCATACTGACTGTAGACTTCATTTTTCTTAAATGTGTGTGGGGAGCGACTTCCCTGGCGGTCCAATGGTTAAGACTCCTCTCGCTCACTGCAAGGGGAATGGGTTCAATCTCCCAACAGGGAAGGAAGATCCTGCATGCCGAATTGCATTGCCAAAAAAAAAGAAAAAGAAAGAAAGAAAAAAAATTGGGTTACAGACAACCGTTTCCTGCCAACTCCCCTCTGTTTCACCTCAACCTCACTGCTCAGAAAGAATCACTTCTTACCTCGTTTCGCTCTTGCTTCTGGTCCTTATTTCCATGCTGGTAGATAAAGGAAATATGGTTGCCTACTGTCAGAAATTTTAAGTGTTACCTCTAGAGTCCTGTTAATGATGAGTCAGATCATAAAGCTACAGCCCACCTCCCCTGCCCTCATGTCAGCATAATCATTTGTCAACCTATCGTTTATATTTTACTCCCTCTATTAATCATTTCTATAATTGAAGTAATAGCCTTGGACCTTGATTTCTTGAGTCTTCCATTGCAAGCCATATATATCTTTTCACACTGTACTGCAAAGCACCCTTGGCCTCCCTTTTCTCTCCCCACTTTAGCTGTCTGAACCTCGATAGTTTCGTTACTGAGCTCAAGTTAAGGAGCTTGGACTTGCGTGAACAAGAGTGAGAGTCCACGGGATGGGACCCCAGAGCCAAGGCTGGGGTGGGAGGGAGACAGGAGACTGGACTGTGAGCAGGGCAGGGCAAGGATTCTGTGACCTGTCCAGGTGGCAGCTCTGTTGCTTTTGGATGGGCTGTGTCCATAAACAGAACGGGGAAAGGTTTGTCCAGATGAAGGTGTGGGGACCACCGTACCAGGGACTCACCAGGAAGGTGTGATCTTGGTCTAAGGGAGAGACAGGACCATTAGCCTGTCAGGATCCTCTGCCCATGGGGTTTTCTAGGCAGAGATACTGGAGTGGGTTGCCGTGCCCTCCTCCAGGGGACCTTCCCGACCCAGGGATTGAACCTGCATCTCCTGAACTGCATGTGGATTCTTTACCTCTGAGCCACTGGGGAAGCCCCAGTGAGTGTGTCAAGCACATCCAAATCCATCAGCTGCACCCGACCCTGGGAGCTGCCTTCCCCAGCCTGGTTGGAGCAGGGCTGGGGCGGGGGAGGGAGTTCTGTGCCACGTTTGCTTAGAGTGGTATTGTTTCTCACACTGATGCAGGCTTTCTCCACCCACCGCCAGGGCAACGCCTGCCTTGAGGGCTCAGCCTCTCAGGGTCCCTGTCCCAATCAGCCTGACTCCTCCCTGCTCCCTCTGACTCTGGCTTCCTCCTTCGTGGGCACCGTCTTAGACCAGCTCGGAGTTCCTGCTTCACAGGAAGGGAAGCAGGATCCACGCGCCGGCCTTGAGCAGGACCTCACATCACGTGTTCAAAGGGGCCGCCCCGTTTACCTACAGAGCCAGGGATGAGGGGTCACCAAAGGACAGAAGTACAGAACCTCCACCTGGAGATCAGAAGCCAAAGTCTGCTTTGGCTGCTCACCAGAGGTCCAGCCTCCCTAGATAAGAAATCAGTTTCCGGGCTTCTCCCCTGGTGGCCAAGTGGGTAAGGACACCACCTTGTAGTGCAAGGGGCGCCGGTTCGATCCCTGGCCTGGGAAGATCCCACGTGCCGCGGAGCGGCTGGACTGATGTGTCCAATCACTGAGCCGGAGCTCTGGCGCGCATGCGCCCAGAGCCGGTGCTCTGCGACGACAAACGCCACCGCGATGGGAGGCCCACAGGAGCCAAAGAACAAAGACACAGAGAAACGAAAGAGCAATAGAAGTGGCCCGCCTGTCCCCCTCCCTCCCCAACCCGACCCCCGCCCAAAAAATAAATAAATAAATAAATAAATCTTTAAAAAAAAAAAGAAATCAGTTTCCTTCTCAGCAAAAATGGGGAGGAAAAACCCTGTCCCGCCTTCTTCTCCCAGGTGTTCTGAGGTTCATGATGATGCTCAAAGGATGGCTTCGTGACGGCAAGGTGGACGGTGAGGACACAGGTGAGCCTTATTGTCTACGAGGAGCGGGAGGAGGAGCCTGAAGACCTACTTCTGCCACCTCTAAGCTCCTGGCCAACCCTCCTGCCTGACCTCTCCTCTGGGGGCACCCTGGCGTCCTGAAGGTCTCTGATGAGCACTTGGTCTTGCCCCCATTTTACAGATGGGGAGACTAAGGCAGGGAAAGGAAGCAGCCCCATGTGGCTGGTGTTACTCCCCCAAATCTGCCCTTTCTCTGTCGATGGGATGATTCTCTGCCCATACCTCTTTTACGAAGTGCAGACATCCTAGTTCCCTTGACGTGAGCGACAGCTGGTGCACCTGCCCAAAGACTCCCTGGCTGCCCAGGAGCCACGTCCTTAGGAAAGAGAGCAGGGGGTGGTTGCTTGCTGGTGGCAGGGTGAGCTGGCCAGCTGGGGGCAGCTGTGGATATGCTGTTGGAGACAAGAGCCTGGCAACAACATGAATTGTTCCCTGGGAACCTCTGAGAGGCCAGGAGCACAGAGGCAGCTGGGGAGCTAGAACGAGAAGTCACTGAAACCTGGGGGGCTTCCAGAGGGACCTGTAGGTCCAAGAGATAGCAGACACCCTGGCTGGACATCTGAAAGGGCTACTCACTGCTGCCCCTCCGTCAGAATCATCATGGGCTGATTAAAACTGCCAATTCCTAGGGCATTCCCACCTGCACCCGCTGGATCTGCATCTCTGGAGGCAAGACAGAAATCGATATTTTGAATAAGTGTCCCTTTTCTCTGCACTGGAATAGGACAACCACGGCCTTACGGGGTGAATGTGGCCAGAACAGCGCTAGGGGTGACGTGTCCACAGCACAGCATGGCTCCAGTGGATCCAAACACGAAAGCAAATAGAGGAGGAGAGGACGGTTATTTTGAAGGGAGGCGGCAGGAGGATGACTGCTGGCACCGGGGAACATTCCAATTTCCCCAGCCTTCCTCCCAGC
The DNA here is from genome assembly GCA_022376925.1 of Tragulus kanchil. Classification (NCBI taxonomy): domain Eukaryota; kingdom Metazoa; phylum Chordata; class Mammalia; order Artiodactyla; family Tragulidae; genus Tragulus; species Tragulus kanchil. The sequence goes on along the minus strand of JAIOJX010000002.1, from coordinate 150,305,229 downwards.
CACCCCAACACCCCGAGGTCCTCTAACCTCGTCCAAAGTTCAATGGTTTCAAAGAGGTTTTCAAAGCCTGAAATGTAACAACAAACTTGGCCTTTGGCAACAGCAGATGGGGTTTCCGATCTGGATAACACCAAGGCCCAGACAGCCTTGTGACCTTGAACGGGTTCTGTGGATCCTTGTAACACAGAGGGGAGGGGACTGAATGGGTTAATGGGCACAAAGTCGCCAAGTATATATTGGTTCTCGGGAAGCAGGGTTCCTTTCTCTTTCCAGCTTCCTACTGATAGCCTCCCTCCTAGCCCCCTTCCCTTTGTTCCTTTCTCCTTGATGCAACCAATGTTGAAATACTTCCTGGGGTCGGGCAGGCTGCAGAGCAGATGGGAGGGTGTGTCTGTCGTGCGAACTTTTGAAAACCCCATCTTCCCTGCCTCCATCACATTTTTGTCCATGTGCAGCTGGGAGAGGACCTTTGCCCTCTCTCCTCGATATTGCAAAAAGCTCCGTGATTACGTTATCTCCTGGCTGCCGCTCCAGCTCTCGCCATGGCAACCAGAGCCCTTTGAGAAAGAGGCCCTGAAGAGGAGCCTGCTTGGCTTCCATTAACATTCAGTTCAGACAGGTGTGCAGGGAGCGTCTGCCATGTGCCCGCACTGAGCAGTCATTTGGCAGAAATGGAAGTGATTTAGAGCTGGTCCCTGGCTTTGAGGGGCTGGTGGCCTTGTGGCCAAGAGAGAGGACCTCCTGGTCTAGCTCAGTGAGTCTCAAAGTATGGCCCCCAAACCAGGAGCATTCACATTACCTTTGAATCTGTTCAAAAATGCCCCATTTCAGGCTCCTTTCAAGGTCTGTGAAAGTCGCTCAGTCATGTCCGACTCTTTGCCATCCCATGGACTATAGCCCGCCAGGCTCCTCTGTCCGTGGAATTCTCAAGGCAAGAATACTGGAGTGGGAAGCTGTTCCCTTCTACCTGGGATCTTCCCAATCCAGGAATCGAACTAGGGTCTCCTGCATTGCAGGCAGATTCTTTACCAGCTGAGCTACCAGGAAAGTCTGAGTCAGAAATTCTAGGGGAGAGGGGTCCTGACACCTGGGTTTTAACAAAAGCCCTCCAGATGATGCTGATGGAGGCTGGAGGCTGAGGACCATAGGTCTCATTAAAATCTCACCTGATCTCAAGGGCTGGGTACTTCTGTCCCCACGTCACAGATGGACTGGAGGCTCTGCCCTGCTCTGTGGGTGAATGAGAAGCATGGAGGTTCCCTGCACTGTCACCAGCAGGGTCGGGGCAGAGTGACAACGCAGGAGGGACTGAGAACTCGCAACGGAGAAGAGAAGAGCTAGGAGTAGGGTCAGGAAGAGCAGCAGTGCTGGTGACGACCACCTGCCCCCAGCATGGGGACACTGAGCGGACAGAACGCCCCCACGCCTGCAGCGAAGGCCAACTGAGCCTCTCAGCCCGCCTCCCAAACCCGCGGCCTCCTCTCCTGTGTTCACCCACCTGCATGCCGGGTGGGTCTCTTCCCACGCTCCCCCGCCTGCCCCTACCCAGGCTCTCAGGGTTCCCTCCTACACTGCCTCCGGCTGAAACACCCTCCTCCTCAAATCTGGAATCGTTTCTTTGGCAACCAATGGCCCCCCGCCTCTCTTTGCCCACATCCCGTGACTGGGTGCTCCCTGCCTGTTCAGAGAGCCCATCCATCTGTGAAATCGCCGATGAGCTTAAGTTTCCCTTTGAATGAGCTGATATCCATCCCCGTATCCTATCCACTGTTTACAATCTGCGTTAGTCTAATTCCCTGTCACAGAGATTACAGGTTTATTTTTAAAGTAAGAATATCCATGCCAATTATTTCCCATGAGTCTACCCCCACCCCCCTTACCTTGAACAGCAAGAGCAACAAGCTGAGGTGGGAGTAGGCAGAGGCAGGAGGAAGAGCTGGAGGTGGTAGAGGGCAAGATCTCGGATTTGGACCCTCTCTCTTGCCACGTCTTCTCCAAGAGACCCTGGCAGGACCGCAGCAGGAGACACCTTCAAGAAAAAGAACATGCTATTACAAAGTATATACGTTTCCTTTTGTTCAGTAAAGTCACAGGGAAGGATGGTTTGTAATGACAGAGAAGGTCAGAGTGTCTTCAGTCTTCATTTTCACATATATTATTTTTTCAGCAAATGGGGATCTTGAAGCTCAAGGGGTTTGAGCTTTGTGGAAACCTACCTCTGACTCTGAGCCTCAGTGTCTCATTCTGTGAAATGGGATGAGTCAATCCACCTTCCACAGCTGGTTTGAGAAAGGAGCTAAAGGAAGGGGAATCCCCTGCTGAGATGGTACTGTGTTCTCTGACTTCTAAAGATGAATGCTTGGCGCCTGGGCATGAGGGGAACAGGTGGACTGTTCTGCTGGGCTGGAGAAGGAGGGAAGGGCATCCCAGCTGAGCATTCTGTCCGGGGAGACCTACATTGGAGTTCTAGGACAGAATCAGGAGAACTAGTGAACTCAGGGGACTGGCTCTCTTCCCAGCAGGAAGGAAACTCTCATGCAGATCCACAAGGGCGATAACAGGATTATTTTAATTGTTTTGGCAACACTGGCTCTGCCAAGAGAAAAAGATGTGGCCGCTCAGGAATTAAAACAACTCTGGCCTCATTTCCCAGAGCATGTTTTTCAAGAGGGATGAGGTTTAGCAGAAGGAAGGAGCCCTAGAAACTCTTGCTTTGCCCAGGACTGCCCAGCCAGCCTGCAGTCACTCACCAACACTCAGGCTTTGCAGAAAACGACTCCTTTGTTGCAGTCCTCCACCTCCCTCTTTTGCCCTTTTGTGTATTTGTTTTTAAAGATTTTTTGGATGTGGACCACTTTTCAGCCTTTGTTGAATTTGTTACCATATTGCCTCTGTTTTGTGTTTTGGGTTTTTGACGCATGGCGTGTGGGATCTAGGTGGCTCAGCAGTAACAACCTGCCTGGTGATGCAGGAGACTCTGATTCAATGCCTGGGTTGGGAAGATCCCCTGGAGAAGGGCATGGCAACCCACTCCAGTATTCGCAGAGAGCAACAAGCTGAGGTGGGAGTAGGCAGAGGCAGGAGGAAGAGCTGGAGGTGGTAGAGGGCAAGATCTCGGATTTGGACCCTCTCTCTTGCCACGTCTTCTCCAAGAGACCCTGGCAGGACCGCAGCAGGAGACACCTTCAAGAAAAAGAACATGCTATTACAAAGTATATACGTTTCCTTTTGTTCAGTAAAGTCACAGGGAAGGATGGTTTGTAATGACAGAGAAGGTCAGAGTGTCTTCAGTCTTCATTTTCACATATATTATTTTTTCAGCAAATGGGGATCTTGAAGCTCAAGGGGTTTGAGCTTTGTGGAAACCTACCTCTGACTCTGAGCCTCAGTGTCTCATTCTGTGAAATGGGATGAGTCAATCCACCTTCCACAGCTGGTTTGAGAAAGGAGCTAAAGGAAGGGGAATCCCCTGCTGAGATGGTACTGTGTTCTCTGACTTCTAAAGATGAATGCTTGGCGCCTGGGCATGAGGGGAACAGGTGGACTGTTCTGCTGGGCTGGAGAAGGAGGGAAGGGCATCCCAGCTGAGCATTCTGTCCGGGGAGACCTACATTGGAGTTCTAGGACAGAATCAGGAGAACTAGTGAACTCAGGGGACTGGCTCTCTTCCCAGCAGGAAGGAAACTCTCATGCAGATCCACAAGGGCGATAACAGGATTATTTTAATTGTTTTGGCAACACTGGCTCTGCCAAGAGAAAAAGATGTGGCCGCTCAGGAATTAAAACAACTCTGGCCTCATTTCCCAGAGCATGTTTTTCAAGAGGGATGAGGTTTAGCAGAAGGAAGGAGCCCTAGAAACTCTTGCTTTGCCCAGGACTGCCCAGCCAGCCTGCAGTCACTCACCAACACTCAGGCTTTGCAGAAAACGACTCCTTTGTTGCAGTCCTCCACCTCCCTCTTTTGCCCTTTTGTGTATTTGTTTTTAAAGATTTTTTGGATGTGGACCACTTTTCAGCCTTTGTTGAATTTGTTACCATATTGCCTCTGTTTTGTGTTTTGGGTTTTTGACGCATGGCGTGTGGGATCTAGGTGGCTCAGCAGTAACAACCTGCCTGGTGATGCAGGAGACTCTGATTCAATGCCTGGGTTGGGAAGATCCCCTGGAGAAGGGCATGGCAACCCACTCCAGTATTCTTGTCTGGAGAATTCCATGCACAGAGGCACTGGCAGGCTACCGTCCATGGAGTCGCAGAGTTGGAGACGACAGCCACTGAGCTCACTCACGTGGGAGATCTTAGTTCCCCAACCAGGAATCGAACCTGCATGCACCCCCTGCCCTGGAAGGTGAGGTCTTAACCACTGAACTGCCAAGGAAGTCCCACCGCCTCGTCCCATTTTTAGATAGTCCCCAGAGGACACCCCAACTCCTGCCCTAAGCCAGGTGCATGGGGGTCCCCCTTGCAGATACTACTGGTGTCCACCCCTCAGAGAGTTCCAGAGCCTCCCAGGCTGCAAGCAGCACGCTATCTATCTCTGTCACGCTGCTTGTAGAGGGGCCTCGGTCTCATCCCCGACCCCTGCGTGGGTCTTCCAGAGCAATGGCTTCCACACCATGAGGCGAAGGAATCCCTGGGCACCATGCATGCCAAGGAGGCACCTTCAGGAGGCCGGGGATCAGGTAGGCACACACATTTTCATGCTGCAAATGGTCCAAGAAACACAGAGCTAGAAGAGTTTCCATACTCTTCAGAGGTCAGTCCACCTCCCCAGCCCAGGCAGGCATCCCACGATCCTTCTCTCTAAAAGAAAAATGCCTTTCTAGGGCTTCCCTGGTGGCCTAGTGGTTAAGAATCTGCCTGCCTATGCAGGGAACATGGATTTGATCCTACATAACGGGACAACTAAACCTGTTTGCTGCAGTTACTGAAGCCTGTAGGCCTGGAGCCTGTGCTCCACGAGAGAAGTCACTGCAAGAAGAAGCCTACACATCACAAGGAAGAGTAGCCCCAGCCTTTTGCAACTGGAGAGAGAGAACTGAAGTAGTTATGAAAACCCAGCACAGCCAAAAGTAAATAAATAAATCATTAAAAAAATTTTTTTGGCCTCTTTTATTGATTTTTTATGTATTGATTTCCATCCATCTTTGTTCTTTGGCCTGTGGAGGCCTCCCATCGCAGTGGTCTCTCTCATTGCAGAGCACCAGCTCTGGGCGCATGTGCCCCACAGTGCTGGCTCGTAATTGGACACACCAGTCCAGCCACTCGATGGCACATGGTATCTTCCCAGGCCAGGGATTGAACTGGCGCCCCTTGCACTGCAAGGTGGACTCTTTAGCCACGGGACCACCCGGGAAGCCCAATAAATCTTAAAAAAAAAAAAAAAAAAAAAAAGCCTGCTCTAGTTGGCCGTAGGGAAGAAGGAAGATGATGGTGAAGATCTGGGGCCCCACGAGGCTCTGAAAAGTTACCCAAAGTCTCCAGTCCTTGGTTTGGGGCCCCAAGAATGGAAGTCAGAAATGACTGCAGGGTGGGATGTGGGAAAGAGCAGGATGGAGGCTGGGGTGGAGGCTGGAAGAGGGTGGGACCCCATATCCAGTGCCACCACAAACTGAGAGCAGAGACACTTGGGGCAGAGGAGTCTTTAAGATCATCACAGGCGGGCTTCCCTGGTGGTCCAGTGGGTAAGGACACCGCCTTGCAGTGCAAGGGGCGCCAGTTCGATCCCTGGCCTAGGAAGATCCCACGTGCCGCGGAGCGGCTGGACCGATGTGTCCAATGGCCGAGCCAGAGCTCTGGAGCGCATGCGCCCAGAGCCAGTGCTCTGCGACGACAGAAGCCACTGCGATGGGAGGCCCGCACGGGCCAAAGAACAAAGATGGATGAAAAATAGATAAATGAAAGACCAATAGAAGTGGCCCGCCTGTCCCCCCTCGCTCCCCAACCCGCGCCCCCCCCCTCCAAAAAAAGAAACCATCAAAAAAAAAAAGATCATCACAGGCAACTTCCCTATCGTACGGATGAGAAAACTCAGACCACAGAGGCTGACTCTTGTCCAACATCACACAGTAAAGGGCTGGGACTAGAGCCCTTGGGTCCGTGTCCCTCTCCAGGACGTTCCCGGCTGTACCACATGGCCCGGGTAAGGGTGGGGGCCAAGCCTCCATCAGCTGCTTTCTCCTCCCTTCCTTTCTCCCCCCACCCCCCCCACCAGCCTGGGACAGGACGGAGAACAGGGCAGAGCCGAGCCAGCGACTCCGCCTCCTCACCGCGGCTCGGCTTCAGCCACCCTGCCTTCCGGGGCCCTCAGTCTTGGTTCCGGTTGACCTGCCAAGTACAGGCCACCTGCTCTCTGCCCTCATTGCCCTGAACCTGGCTTCCCAAGAAGGTCGAGGAGGAGTGCAGCGGTAAGGCTGCCTCCAGTGCTTAACCTCTGCCCCTGCTCCGCCCCCTCCCTCCTGCCCTGCCCCCTGCTGAGAAGACAGCTCACCTGAGCAGCTGCAAGTGTGGGCACTCCAGACAGGGTCAGCCAGCCAGGGCAGGCCCTGGGTTGAGGACTGTCCTGTCTACCCAGGGCTTGAGTCCGTTGGTGGCCTTTTATGGGTCAGAGAGGTGTGGTGGGAGGGATTACAGGTGGAGCCAGGGTTTGAGTATCTGAGAAATGTCCCCACCCCGAGCGCTCCTGCCAGGTGCTGGCTGCAGAGCTGGTTCACCCCTTACAAGACAGCAGAGACGCCTCATCCCGTCAAGCCCAGGCGAGTAAGGGCAATTTTGGCCACACGACCTGCCCAGCTCCCTGGGGTCCTCTCTTGGGGTGACTCAGCCCCTTGCATCCCGAGTCAGGCTGATAGGCCAGTTCCCACCTGCTCTGGGAGCTTGAGCAAGTGTCTCCCGCTGTGGGCCCAGTTTCTTCATTCGGAGATAGAAATGCTAACACTTGTTTAGACTGACTCAGGGGCTTCCCTGGTGGTCCAGTGGGTAAGGACACCGCCTTGCAGTGCAAGGGGCACCGGTTCGATCCCTGGCCTGGGAAGATCCCATGTGCCGTGGAGCGGCTGGATGAATGTGTCCAATGACTGAGCCGGAGCTCTGGAGCGCATGTGCCCAGAGCCGGTGCTCTGTGACAACAGAAGCCACCGCGATGGGAGGTCCACAGGGGCCAAAGAACAAAGATGGATGAAAACAGATAAATGAAAGACCAGCCCCACCAAAAAAAATAAATAAAGTATTAAAAAAAAAAAAGACTGACTCAGGACCTCACATGTACTCAAGCACTGTTTGAATGAGTAGAAGGAGGACTAGCTTGGCCGAGGAGTCTGGAAATCCATTCTTCTTTGCCTCTCACCTTGCTTGCTCCAGATAAGCCAAGGTCTCTCTCATTTCCCAGCTCCATCCATGTATGTCTCCCACGTGCCCTCACGGTCAGGCTACAACTCCCGGATGGCTACAACTCCCAGGCTGGATGGTTGCCTCCCCACAGACCCTGTGCCCACACAGTCTCTCCCCTATGGCGCCTGGCTTAGGAGTGACCCACAACCAGGTTCTGGTCAATGAAACAGAAGGGGAGGTCTTCTGGGGGACTGTTTGGAGGGGGTTCCTGGCTCCCATGAGAAAGATACTAGAGGACGTGGCCCCTCTCTGCCCCTGGAGGTTGTCTTGTCCATTGGTGACCGGGGATCTCAGGGAGTCTTCATGTAGCCATGAGGAGAACTGACCAGAGGATGAAGCCCAAGACAGAGACCATAGAGCAGAAGGTTCCTGAATCTCTGGTCACACCACGCCAGTTGCCTGCCTGCTTCTGGACATCGTTCCATGTGAGATACTGAAGGTCTTCGTTCGTTAAGGCAGCTGGAGTTGAGGTTTTATTACACACAGCTAGACATTATCCTTCCTGATCTTCTCTCCCAGCCCCTACCCGCTGATGTACCCAGCCCTGGGCTTTACTATGAGAACCCCGAGTTGAGCTGGGCTCTGTGCCTGCCCTGGGGAAGCTCATAGTTGTGACGAGCGGTTGGCAGGTAATTAACTGGTTACGAGCTTGTGAGAAGAGGCTGAGGGTGTCTGGAGAGGGACCGACGAACTGTCCTGGGCAGTTAGAGCAGGGCTCTGGGACATGGGTTTTGAAGGATGGCTAGGAGTTTTACAGACAGATGAAAAGAAGGTCTTTCAGGCAGTGCTAATGAAGGGCTATAACTCTGCTTAGAGAACATCAGTAAGGCTCCAGTTAGGCCCACTGAGGAACAGTGAGCTGGGGCTGAGTGGTTCACCCAGGAACCTGTGTATGCTGGGGAGCCGGTGAAAGCTTTCTGCAATATGTACATCTAAGATTAGAAAAGCCTGGGTGGGGATTTCCCTGGTGGCCCAGCGGCTAAGACTCCGTGCTCTCAGTGCAGGGAGTTTGGGTTTGATCCCTGGCCAGGGAACTAAATCCCACATACCGTAACTAAGAGTTCTCATGATGCAACTAAAGATCCTGCATGCCGCAATGAAGACCTAAGATCCCACGTGCCTCGCTAAGACCCGGTACAGTCAATAAATAAAGAAATATTTTTTAAAAAGAGGGGCTTCCCTGGTGGCCCATTGGGTGGAGAGTCCACCTTGCAGTGCAGGGGGCACCTGTTCGATCCCTGACCCAGCAGGATCCCATGTGCCGCAGTACGGCTGGACCGATGTGTCCAATTACTGAGCGGGAGCTCTGGGGCGCCTGTGCCTGGAGCCAGTGCTCTGCAAGTGAGAGAGGCCACTGCGATGGGAGGCCCCCACAGGCCAAAGAACAAAAAAGCTAAATAAATGAAAGATCAATGAAAGTGGCCCCCAAAAATAGTTTTTAAAAAAAGCCATTGGAGCCTCCGCCTTACCCTCTCTTCAGCCACCAGCTCTGGGGGAAAGCCAGGTGGCACGTGGGGTACATTCAAGCAGCCCCGCGGAGAGGCACTGGGCTCTCCCACCAACAGCGGCCTCACTGGGTAACCATGGAAACAGATCCTGCAGTCTCAGTCAAGCCTTCGGAGGACACCTTGGCTGGACCCTCAAGAGAAGCTTTGAGGAACTTCCCCGGTGGCTCCAAGGGTCATGACGCCGCTTCCACTGCGGGGCCTGGGGGTCCATCCCCGCATGAAGACCTAAGGTCCTGCGTACCCTGTGACCAACGCCTAAGAGAGAGAGGGAGAAGCCATGAGCAGAACCACCCGCCTGAAGTCGCGCCTAAATTTCTGACCCACCAAACCTGCGAGATAATCAATATTTGTCATTTTAAGCTGCTGAAATTTCCGGTTTTAAAGGGTTTTACAGACAGATGAAAAGAAGGTCTTTCAGGCAGTGCTAATGAAGGGCTATAACTCTGCTTAGAGAACATCAGTAAGGCTCCAGTTAGGCCCACTGAGGAACAGTGAGCTGGGGCTGAGTGGTTCACCCAGGAACCTGTGTATGCTGGGGAGCCGGTGAAAGCTTTCTGCAATATGTACATCTAAGATTAGAAAAGCCTGGGTGGGGATTTCCCTGGTGGCCCAGCGGCTAAGACTCCGTGCTCTCAGTGCAGGGAGTTTGGGTTTGATCCCTGGCCAGGGAACTAAATCCCACATACCGTAACTAAGAGTTCTCATGATGCAACTAAAGATCCTGCATGCCGCAATGAAGACCTAAGATCCCACGTGCCTCGCTAAGACCCGGTACAGTCAATAAATAAAGAAATATTTTTTAAAAAGAGGGGCTTCCCTGGTGGCCCATTGGGTGGAGAGTCCACCTTGCAGTGCAGGGGGCACCTGTTCGATCCCTGACCCAGCAGGATCCCATGTGCCGCAGTACGGCTGGACCGATGTGTCCAATTACTGAGCGGGAGCTCTGGGGCGCCTGTGCCTGGAGCCAGTGCTCTGCAAGTGAGAGAGGCCACTGCGATGGGAGGCCCCCACAGGCCAAAGAACAAAAAAGCTAAATAAATGAAAGATCAATGAAAGTGGCCCCCAAAAATAGTTTTTAAAAAAAGCCATTGGAGCCTCCGCCTTACCCTCTCTTCAGCCACCAGCTCTGGGGGAAAGCCAGGTGGCACGTGGGGTACATTCAAGCAGCCCCGCGGAGAGGCACTGGGCTCTCCCACCAACAGCGGCCTCACTGGGTAACCATGGAAACAGATCCTGCAGTCTCAGTCAAGCCTTCGGAGGACACCTTGGCTGGACCCTCAAGAGAAGCTTTGAGGAACTTCCCCGGTGGCTCCAAGGGTCATGACGCCGCTTCCACTGCGGGGCCTGGGGGTCCATCCCCGCATGAAGACCTAAGGTCCTGCGTACCCTGTGACCAACGCCTAAGAGAGAGAGGGAGAAGCCATGAGCAGAACCACCCGCCTGAAGTCGCGCCTAAATTTCTGACCCACCAAACCTGCGAGATAATCAATATTTGTCATTTTAAGCTGCTGAAATATGGGTGTCATTTGCTATACAACCATAGACAATACTGGGACCTAGACCATCAGGACCTTCCTAGCTAGAGTGTGGGAAAATTATTATTATCACTGGGAGGGATGCTTCCCAGCCTACACAGCCTATGCCTTTGGCCACCTCTCTTTACAGCTTACAGAGTTCTTTGACAGAAACAAATTTTCACTGTTGCCACCAAATCCAGAAGGTGATTATAATCCCATTTTACAGAGGGAGAAACTGAGGTCCAGAGAGTTGCAGTGATTTGCTAAACATTGTACAGGTTGTCAGTGGCAAGGCCTGGACTAGAACTGGGCTCTGAGTGGATCAACATTCTTCTCCCTGATGTCATTCAAAGAATGTCGTCCACCCTCCAGTTCGGCAAGGGTGAAGTCATCAGCTGCTGCAGTCACTGACCTATCATCCCGTATATCCTGAGAGGGATTTAAGTCCAAGAACGGGTCGAAGCATTCTCTGCTTTGGAGAAACAGGCTCCTTAGATAGTGAGATCTATCTCAGGAAGAATTTAAAAAATCTTTTATTTAAGTATTTTTAGCTATTCTGGGTTTTCCCTGCTGCTGCAGGTTCTTCTCTACTTGCAGAGAGTAGGGGCCCCTCTCTAGTGGAGGTGAGCAGGCTTCTTGTGGCGGTGACGTCTCTTGTGGTGGAACTCGGGTTCCGGGGCTCACGGGCTTCAATAGCTGCGGCTCTGAGGCTCTAGAGCACAGGCTCCTTCGTTGTGGCTCATGGGCTTCGTGGCTCTGCAGCATGTGGGATCTTCCCAGATCAGGGATTGAACCCATGTCTTCTGCAGTCTCAGTCAAGCCTTCGGAGGACACCTTGGCTGGACCCTCAAGAGAAGCTTTGAGGAACTTCCCCGGTGGCTCCAAGGGTCATGACGCCGCTTCCACTGCGGGGCCTGGGGGTCCATCCCCGCATGAAGACCTAAGGTCCTGCGTACCCTGTGACCAACGCCTAAGAGAGAGAGGGAGAAGCCATGAGCAGAACCACCCGCCTGAAGTCGCGCCTAAATTTCTGACCCACCAAACCTGCGAGATAATCAATATTTGTCATTTTAAGCTGCTGAAATATGGGTGTCATTTGCTATACAACCATAGACAATACTGGGACCTAGACCATCAGGACCTTCCTAGCTAGAGTGTGGGAAAATTATTATTATCACTGGGAGGGATGCTTCCCAGCCTACACAGCCTATGCCTTTGGCCACCTCTCTTTACAGCTTACAGAGTTCTTTGACAGAAACAAATTTTCACTGTTGCCACCAAATCCAGAAGGTGATTATAATCCCATTTTACAGAGGGAGAAACTGAGGTCCAGAGAGTTGCAGTGATTTGCTAAACATTGTACAGGTTGTCAGTGGCAAGGCCTGGACTAGAACTGGGCTCTGAGTGGATCAACATTCTTCTCCCTGATGTCATTCAAAGAATGTCGTCCACCCTCCAGTTCGGCAAGGGTGAAGTCATCAGCTGCTGCAGTCACTGACCTATCATCCCGTATATCCTGAGAGGGATTTAAGTCCAAGAACGGGTCGAAGCATTCTCTGCTTTGGAGAAACAGGCTCCTTAGATAGTGAGATCTATCTCAGGAAGAATTTAAAAAATCTTTTATTTAAGTATTTTTAGCTATTCTGGGTTTTCCCTGCTGCTACAGGCTCTTCTCTTGTTGCAGGGAGTGGGGGCTCCTCTCTCGTGGAGCTGAGCAGGCTTCTTGTGGCGGTGACGTCTCTTGTGGTGGAACTCGGGTTCCGGGGCTCACGGGCTTCAATAGCTGCGGCTCTGAGGCTCTAGAGCACAGGCTCCTTCGTTGTGGCTCATGGGCTTCGTGGCTCTGCAGCATGTGGGATCTTCCCAGATCAGGGATTGAACCCATGTCTTCTGCATGGGCAGGTGAACTCTTGACCACTGAGCTGCCAGGGAAGCCCTTCAGGAAGAATTTTAATGGACCCAGATTATTGCACTTTCCCGTATGTAGAAAAAAACAGTAAGATCATTAACGGAGATACCTGTTCCTTGTGTCTAGCAGTGACCTTCTACCAAGAGGGACCTTCTACCAAGAGGGATACTTGGTGGCATGTATTCCACAGCCAAAATTGTAGATGCATACTATCCTGGCCTCTTCCTGCCAACATCTCTTTGAAGTCGTCCGCTCAGAGCTCCTGAGAGATGGTTTCCTGGGCTATCGTCCTCAGTAAGATCCCTGAATAAACACTGAAACTTACAACGCTTAGGCTCTGTGTGTATGTATGTGTGCTTTAAGTCAACACGGAGAACACAATAGGCCCTCAGCACAACCTAGGGCCTGGATGGCCAGGTGCAGAGGCCAGAGAGCCTAGCCACAGTAGCCCATGTTGGGGGACTGCCCCAGCCTCCCAGGACCTCTCCAGGAAGGGTAGCTCTTTAACGTGGCACCCCTGGCAGTCACAATGATCTTGGAAGGCTATCTTGGGTCAGAAGGCACTGCTGTTTTATTAAGCAGCCCTTCTCTGGCAGCTCAGATGGTAAAGAATCTGCCTGCAATGCAGGAGATGCGCGTTCAATTCCTGGGTCGGGAAGATCCCCTGGAGAAGGGAATGACTACCCACTCTAGTATTCCTGCCTGGAAAATCCCATGGCTAGAGGAGCCTGGCGGGCCTACAGTCCATGAGGTCACAAAGAGTCAGACACAACTGAGTGACAACTACTTGAAGGAATCCAGCTTTGCTTCCTGTCCTTTCTGGGATCAGGTCCACGCCTAGGAGGCCCCTGAGGCCAGGGACCAAGAGGCTGGCCCCCTCCTTGAAGAACTGCATGTGCCATGAAGGAGTCAGGGAGAGAGTCCAGGAACATCCTTAGTTGGGGCTGAAGGAAGTTGGCACAGCATCCCTTGCCTTGGCCTCAGCTGTGGACGGGCTTCAATAGCTGCGGCTCTGAGGCTCTAGAGCACAGGCTCCTTCGTTGTGGCTCATGGGCTTCGTGGCTCTGCAGCATGTGGGATCTTCCCAGATCAGGGATTGAACCCATGTCTTCTGCATGGGCAGGTGAACTCTTGACCACTGAGCTGCCAGGGAAGCCCTTCAGGAAGAATTTTAATGGACCCAGATTATTGCACTTTCCCGTATGTAGAAAAAAACAGTAAGATCATTAACGGAGATACCTGTTCCTTGTGTCTAGCAGTGACCTTCTACCAAGAGGGACCTTCTACCAAGAGGGATACTTGGTGGCATGTATTCCACAGCCAAAATTGTAGATGCATACTATCCTGGCCTCTTCCTGCCAACATCTCTTTGAAGTCGTCCGCTCAGAGCTCCTGAGAGATGGTTTCCTGGGCTATCGTCCTCAGTAAGATCCCTGAATAAACACTGAAACTTACAACGCTTAGGCTCTGTGTGTATGTATGTGTGCTTTAAGTCAACACGGAGAACACAATAGGCCCTCAGCACAACCTAGGGCCTGGATGGCCAGGTGCAGAGGCCAGAGAGCCTAGCCACAGTAGCCCATGTTGGGGGACTGCCCCAGCCTCCCAGGACCTCTCCAGGAAGGGTAGCTCTTTAACGTGGCACCCCTGGCAGTCACAATGATCTTGGAAGGCTATCTTGGGTCAGAAGGCACTGCTGTTTTATTAAGCAGCCCTTCTCTGGCAGCTCAGATGGTAAAGAATCTGCCTGCAATGCAGGAGATGCGCGTTCAATTCCTGGGTCGGGAAGATCCCCTGGAGAAGGGAATGACTACCCACTCTAGTATTCCTGCCTGGAAAATCCCATGGCTAGAGGAGCCTGGCGGGCCTACAGTCCATGAGGTCACAAAGAGTCAGACACAACTGAGTGACAACTACTTGAAGGAATCCAGCTTTGCTTCCTGTCCTTTCTGGGATCAGGTCCACGCCTAGGAGGCCCCTGAGGCCAGGGACCAAGAGGCTGGCCCCCTCCTTGAAGAACTGCATGTGCCATGAAGGAGTCAGGGAGAGAGTCCAGGAACATCCTTAGTTGGGGCTGAAGGAAGTTGGCACAGCATCCCTTGCCTTGGCCTCAAGTTCCAGAGTCCTTTCTACTGTGCCAGGTAGAGGGACAGCGTGGTCTGGAGTGAGCCTTCCTCCGGTGGACACAGCTCTCTCACGGCAGCGGCTGGTTCAGGGTGCAGCCCACTTCCCCCAGCCTTGGCAGGAGCATCCTCAGAGACCCAGCGCTTCCCAGGAAAGCCCTGAACAAGAGACCAGAGACTAGAAAGCATGGTGTTTTGCGGCTGTGTTTGCTTCTGAGCAGTGATCTAGACCCCGGAGAGGGGAGGTCTGCCCACACCACTGCCCCCATCAGCCACCCTCCCCGAGCCCTCAGGGAGAACAGCTCACAAAGGATGAGACTTGGGTGCAGGGCAGGGAAGGAGGAGGAGAGACAGGCAGGCTCTGAGCGTGGTTCTTAGAGTAGGGAATAGACCGAAGGCGACAGCTGGGGAGAAACGCCCATGATATGGACGAGGCCCAGGTAGACCAGTCCTGCCTCAGTTCTCGGAGAGGTACCGGTCTGCATCACACCCGGCCTCCAGAGCATCCCTCGTCTGCTCACCTCGGTAACAGGAGCGCGTCATCTTCCAAAGCAACCTGTTCATCTTCAGATAGGCGCTCCCCAGCCCCGGACACCGAGCCTCTGTTCCCGTCCACACAGCTCCCAGAGCAGCCTCTGCGACAGGCAGCGTGACCTTCATTTTGCAGTTGAGTGATCTAGACTGGGAGGCCAAGGTCACAGTCCAGCAGGCCTCTGACGTCCATGCCGCTGCCCTCCCCCACACCAGGGAGCAGGCAGTACCCCTGTGGTCCTTCCCTTTCCGGAGATCAACCCTGCCTAGACAGCTCCCTCCTCCTCCTCTCCCTGAAGAAGACACACACACACACATGCACACACTTCCAGCACCAAGGTCTGCACGCAGAAGGACCGGACGCCCAGGCATACCTTTCTGGTTCTCCCTGTCCTGGGCTAGAAACCAGTCCTTTGCTTTCCAGCTTTCTTCTGTCTCGTAAGGGATCTCCTGACTTTTCCCCCAGGACTTCTCCATTGTTCTCTCTGTGTTCCCATCTGGGTGCAGCCCCACCCACTCTCAGAGGAAGCAGAGCGGGCTCTCACTGCGGAGGGGTGAGGCCACGGGGAGCCAGTGGGCCGCCAGGAGAGGCTCGGCAGACTGGGCACTAGCCAGGCCAGGCTGGGCCTGCGTGTGGGCCCAGGAGTCGTGTCCCCAGCTGATGGCGACAAGCCCCACGCTCCCCACAAATGCTGCAGGGAGAGGACCCTGGGGGTTCCTGGTGGGCTGACACAGAGGTTAGAACCCAGAGCCGGAGCATCAGCCTCTGGGTGCAATCCTCGCTTCTCGATTGTATGACTCTTCCTGATTTGTTTCTTCTCAGACACGAGGACGGCAGTCATTCCAATGTCTTAGGATTGTTACAGTAATTAAATGAGTTATTACATTTATCCGTCAAGAATCTGCTGAGAGCCTGCCTGCTATGTGCCTAGACAGGGAGAACCAGAACCATTCTGGGCTCAAGTGAGGGGTGACGCTGTGAGTGGAACCAAGGCTCTGGTCTCATGGAACTTATTTTTTATTTTTGGCCAGGCCGCACAGCTTCAGGAGTCTTAGTCCCCCAGCCAGGGATCGAACCCATGGTCTCGGCAGTGAAAGTGCAGGGTCCTCATCACGGGACAGCCAGGAAATCCCCTTGTGGAACTTTATATATATGTTGGGGAGGGTCTGGTGAGAAGGAGGGGCTCCTGGGGAAGAGAGCTTTTGGAGCAGGAGAGTGGGGTCCATGCAGGAGAGGGGCTCCTGCAGGAAACTGGCCCCCACCCATTCTCATGCATGAACATGCATGCAGAGAGAAACACGTGTGTGCATGCACATGCGTCAGCTCCGTGTGTGCACATGCAGCAGGCATGTTGGCCACTCTCTGCAGGGCAGGATCAGTAGCCTGAAGACCTGGGTGCTCAGTGAGACTCTGCTTTCACGGGCCAAGTTGCTTTCTTTCCTCAATATGCTCATCCATAAAATGGGAGGAGGGTGGGTGCCAGGTGGGTGCCAGCCTCAGTGACCCTTCAGGGCTCACTGTCCTCTGCCCTCACTCAGACAGCCCCACCTTTCAGAACAAGGGAAGGAGGATGGGCCGGGCTCTCACTGCGGAGGGGTGAGGCCACGGGGAGCCAGTGGGCCGCCAGGAGAGGCTCGGCAGACTGGGCACTAGCCAGGCCAGGCTGGGCCTGCGTGTGGGCCCAGGAGTCGTGTCCCCAGCTGATGGCGACAAGCCCCACGCTCCCCACAAATGCTGCAGGGAGAGGACCCTGGGGTTCCTGGGGGGCTGACACAGAGGTTAGAACCCAGAGCCGGAGCATCAGCCTCTGGGTGCAATCCTCGCTTCTCGATTGTATGACTCTTCCTGATTTGTTTCTTCTCAGACACGAGGACGGCAGTCATTCCAATGTCTTAGGATTGTTACAGTAATTAAATGAGTTATTACATTTATCCGTCAAGAATCTGCTGAGAGCCTGCCTGCTATGTGCCTAGACAGGGAGAACCAGAACCATTCTGGGCTCAAGTGAGGGGTGACGCTGTGAGTGGAACCAAGGCTCTGGTCTCATGGAACTTATTTTTTATTTTTGGCCAGGCCGCACAGCTTCAGGAGTCTTAGTCCCCCAGCCAGGGATCGAACCCATGGTCTCGGCAGTGAAAGTGCAGGGTCCTCATCACGGGACAGCCAGGAAATCCCCTTGTGGAACTTTATATATATGTTGGGGAGGGTCTGGTGAGAAGGAGGGGCTCCTGGGGAAGAGAGCTTTTGGAGCAGGAGAGTGGGGTCCATGCAGGAGAGGGGCTCCTGCAGGAAACTGGCCCCCACCCATTCTCATGCATGAACATGCATGCAGAGAGAAACACGTGTGTGCATGCACATGCGTCAGCTCCGTGTGTGCACATGCAGCAGGCATGTTGGCCACTCTCTCTGCAGGGCAGGATCAGTAGCCTGAAGACCTGGGTGCTCAGTGAGACTCTGCTTTCACGGGCCAAGTTGCTTTCTTTCCTCAATATGCTCATCCATAAAATGGGAGTGAGTCCCTGCCTCCCAGGGTGGGTGGGGTGCCAGCCTCAGTGACCCTTCAGGGCTCACTGTCCTCTGCCCTCACTCAGACAGCCCCACCTTTCAGAACAAGGGAAGGAGGATGGGCCCGGCTCCTGAAGGCTGGAGAAGGCTGGAACTGTTACCTAATGCCACCTGAGCCTCCCAGGGTGAGCCGGAACCTGAGCTGGCCAGATCTTGGTTCTCAGGAAAACTGACCCTGTCCCAGGTGCGGAAGCCACAGCGGGGCCTGGCAGCCTTGCTTGGGAAGGGAGGAGTCCAGGGCCTGCGGGAAGGTCTGGGTGTCTTCCATCAGGACTTGAGACTGCAGCATGAAGGCTTAAGGGTAGACTCTGAGCAGAGAGTTTTACCCCAAACATTCCAGAGGGGCTAGAGAGCCTGAGCCACACTAGCCGGAGGGGCCTGGGTGGAGCCTCTCATGGAAGACAGTCTCTGGGGGTGAATGGCCAGGTGTGGGATTTGCCTCCATTCCCTGGGCGGCCTCAGTCAAGGTTTCTTTCCTCTCAGGACCAGAGGGGATCTAAAGATCTTTTCAGCACAACTGTGGGTCCTCCTAGGCTGAACCAGGCTGAGAAAGGACCTTGGCCACTGGAGAAATATCTGTTAAGAAGAGGCAGCCCCTTCAAACTCATCCAGCTGCTCCTCTATCGAACCCGCACAGTGATGCCCATGTCTTCAACCTTCCCAAGCGGCACTACTCATACATACTTCTCAGCGGCTCCTCAGTTCATTCCTGGGTTCCTCCGGAAGGAAGAGTTGGAGGAATGCTGTGACGGGGACCTATCGCCTTCCCCTCAGGCCCCGGGGGAGGTTCAGGTGTCTCCGGTCCCTCCTCACACCTTAGATAAGGGAGGCCAGGTGAGCAGGATTTGACAGCGGCCGTTGAGGCCCGCTCATTTCTCTCCTGCCTGGGCACCGGGCGGGATGTGGGCCCAGGGCTGTTCCAGCAGTCACAGCCAAGATGGCAGAGCGCTTGGTACACCCTTACCCCACGGACAGAGCCCTCAGGAAGGGAGGGCTGAAATAGCCTCCACTGTCTCCCTCCGCCCACTTCCTCCGGCAACAGGAGAGGGCAAGAACATGGGGCAGGTGGGATCTGGGGGTTTGGGACACTTGGGCCCCATCCTTCTGCTTTGGCAGCTTGGTTCTGCCCTACCTCGCCTGTACCGGCAGGTCACCCTCCTGTGTACCTAGAGCCCTAGGAGTTAACAGAGGAGGAACCGCACCTGGGAGTGGAGCTCAACAAGAAACAAACAGGAGGCTCAGGGGTTTTAGATTTCTTCTCTGCCAACCGCAGGAATGTTCCTGATGGCATGGGAGGTGGGGCGCACCCGCCCATCCCATGGAGACGCAGAGAGCCGGCTCACCCTCTGGCAGAGAGCTCAGGTACATGGAAGGGCCAGTTCTGCCTGTCCTTAAATGTCCTCCCCCAGCCCCGCGAGCCCTAGGGACATGAGGAAGGTGGGGTCAGCCCCAGGAGAGAAGCCCGGCTTCAGCCACGTGAATGTATGCGACTCCCTCCAGACCCCTGCACGGAAACCCAAACGGGGAAACCCACGGTGGTCTCCACCACCCCCGGGACACGCTCTAGACTCCACAGGTGGCCCTTCAGGGCCCTTCCCGCCCTGGCTGCTGGTGGCCTCTCCACGGCCCTGGCCCACCGCTGGCCCCATTGACCCTTCCACGGCACATTCCCTGGGTGGGCCAGGCATCTTGACCCAGGCTGCCCTCTCCTAGAACGCCCTTCTCCACCTGCTATTCTGGAGACGCTGGCGCAGCCCTCCAGGCCAGGCCCAGGCATCACCTCCTCTGGGACACTCTCCCTGGGTCCCGCAGGGCTGGCTGTTCCCTTGTCTGGGCTCTGCTGGGAGTGAGCAGGGACTCTCTCCTGGAGCTGGGGCCTTCCGGGGTTACTGGGCTTTCTGTCTCTCTCACCAGACCTCGATGGGAGCAGGCCTTAGTCATCTTTGTGCCCTGCCCCTGGGATGAGGCCCAGGGTGTAGCAGATGTTCAGTAAGTCCTTGATAAGGGATTGGATGGAAGAATGAGTGAGGGCGGCACCATGAGGACTCAGGTTCCCAGGATCCATAGCCCTTGACCGTGACCTCCCTGTGGAATAGGTGGTCAGGTCATCTGGGCTCAGAACACCAAGCCGTGAGCGTGGGTGTGGCCTCCCAAACCCAGGCTTCCCACATACAGATTTCAAGGGGACCAAGCATTGATTGAGTACCTACTGTGTACATCACTCCAGGCCCTTCTCCCCCCGGGCTCGGCCCTTCCCACCTGGCCCTCTCCTCTTGTCCTTCTGTCCACCTGGAATGCTCTTCGCCCTGATCCTCTCATGGCTGCTCCTTGGATTTCATCAGATTATAACAGAAAAGCCATCTCCTCCAGAAGACCTTCCATGACTTAACGGTTCCCCTCCCTGTGCCTCACTGTCCTTTTTTTTAAAAAAAAAATTTGGGGGAGGGGGCCACTTCTATTGGTCTTTCATTTATCTATTTTCATCCATCTTTGTTCACTGGCCCATGTGGGCCTCCCATCGCAGTGGCCTCTCTTGTTGCAGAGCACCGGCTCTGGGCGCATGCGCTCTAGAGCTCCGGCTCAGCAGTTGGACACATCAGTCCAGCTGCTCCACGACACATGGGATCTTCCCAGGCCAGGGATCAAACCGGGCCCCTTGCACTGGAAGGTGGTGTCCTTACCCACTGGACCACCAGAGAAGCCCGTCACTGTCCTGTCTTAATGCTCTGTACCACACTCTATCACTAGCCCGTTTTTTGTTTATTCACCTATTGGCTAATTGTCTCTCTCTTCCTCTCTGCTTCCTGATGCACAGATTATTAGGCTCAAGGCGGGCATGTGGCCACCTTGCTCTCTGCTGTATTCTCATATCTGGACTAGGGCCTGCTACAAAGGAGATGCTCAGTAGATGTTTGGTGAATGAGTGAATATGCTTTGAGGATGGGGGCTCAAACCAGACAATTCCTGTTTTTGCAAAGGCGCAACAGACAGGCACATGCTTATCAGGAGAAGGCCACCTGAATTGGTATAATTTTCCACAGTTCATAAAAGCCTTTCCCCCATCCTCCAGCTGCAATCACATTATGACAGGTGCCACTGTCCTTGATAAGGGATTGGATGGAAGAATGAGTGAGGGCGGCACCATGAGGACTCAGGTTCCCAGGATCCATAGCCCTTGACCGTGACCTCCCTGTGGAATAGGTGGTCAGGTCATCTGGGCTCAGAACACCAAGCCGTGAGCGTGGGTGTGGCCTCCCAAACCCAGGCTTCCCACATACAGATTTCAAGGGGACCAAGCATTGATTGAGTACCTACTGTGTACATCACTCCAGGCCCTTCTCCCCCCGGGCTCGGCCCTTCCCACCTGGCCCTCTCCTCTTGTCCTTCTGTCCACCTGGAATGCTCTTCGCCCTGATCCTCTCATGGCTGCTCCTTGGATTTCATCAGATTATAACAGAAAAGCCATCTCCTCCAGAAGACCTTCCATGACTTAACGGTTCCCCTCCCTGTGCCTCACTGTCCTTTTTTTTAAAAAAAAAATTTGGGGGAGGGGGCCACTTCTATTGGTCTTTCATTTATCTATTTTCATCCATCTTTGTTCACTGGCCCATGTGGGCCTCCCATCGCAGTGGCCTCTCTTGTTGCAGAGCACCGGCTCTGGGCGCATGCGCTCTAGAGCTCCGGCTCAGCAGTTGGACACATCAGTCCAGCTGCTCCACGACACATGGGATCTTCCCAGGCCAGGGATCAAACCGGGCCCCTTGCACTGGAAGGTGGTGTCCTTACCCACTGGACCACCAGAGAAGCCCGTCACTGTCCTGTCTTAATGCTCTGTACCACACTCTATCACTAGCCCGTTTTTTGTTTATTCACCTATTGGCTAATTGTCTCTCTCTTCCTCTCTGCTTCCTGATGCACAGATTATTAGGCTCAAGGCGGGCATGTGGCCACCTTGCTCTCTGCTGTATTCTCATATCTGGACTAGGGCCTGCTACAAAGGAGATGCTCAGTAGATGTTTGGTGAATGAGTGAATATGCTTTGAGGATGGGGGCTCAAACCAGACAATTCCTGTTTTTGCAAAGGCGCAACAGACAGGCACATGCTTATCAGGAGAAGGCCACCTGAATTGGTATAATTTTCCACAGTTCATAAAAGCCTTTCCCCCATCCTCCGAAGCTGCAATCACATTATGACAGGTGCCACTGTCCTTATTTTATTTTGTTTTGTTTGTTTGGCCACTTCTATTGGTCTTTCATCATCCATCTTTGTTCTTTGGCCCGTGTGGGCCTCCCATTGCAGTGGCCACTGTCGTCGCAGAGCACTGGCTCTGGGCGCATGGACGCCAGAGCTCCGGCTGGGTAATTGGACACATCGGTCCAGCCGCTCCGCGGCACGTGGGATCTTCCCAGGCCAGGGATCGAACCAGCGCCCCTTGCACTGCAAGGCGGCGTCCCCACCCACTGGACCACCAGGGAAGCCCCACTGTCCTTTATTGCTGACATCCCTGAAGGTAGGGATGGCTGTTTCCACTCAACAGCTGAGAGATGGAAGCTGAGGTAAAGCTGTGTGCTTTGCCCCCAGCTCAAATCCTAGGCAAAAAACATGTTTTTAATCCCCCTGTCTTTATTCCCTGGGGCTTTCCAGATGGCTCAGTAGTAAAGAATCCACCTGCCAATGCAGGAGACTTGGTTTTAATCCTTGGGTCAGAAAGATACCTCCAGTATTCTTGCCTGGAGAATTCCATGGACAGAAGAGCCTGGTGGGCTACAGTCCATGAGGCCACAAAAGTCACAGCGCATAGCAACTAAACAGCAGCAGGTGTGACCCTGGGAAGTCACTTGGAGTTCTAGGCTCCGTTTCTGCCTGTCTCCCCCACCTCGGCCAGGGCCGCAGGCCAGACATGTGTCTTTCCTACCTGTGCACACTCTCCACCCTATTAGACCCTCAGCTTCTCCCATCTCTGCTCACGTCACCCTCTGTCCCCCGGGCCTTGCCCTTGCTGGGTAACTCTCCTCCTCTCCCCTCCTACCAGCCCCTTACCTGGCCAGGTGGGCTCGCCTAGCCTCTGCACCTGGCTCCTCTCTCCCTCCACAGAGCACATCTGCTGTTACAGACTGGGTGCACTGAAGGCTTAGCGCCTTCTTTTCCTTCTTTGCATCCCCATAGCCGAGCACAGGCCTGGAACTCTAGTTGCTCATAAAGCATTTGTTAAACCCAGGAATGAACGAGCAGGCATGAGGGAGGCCTCGCAGGGCTGGGTGTCCTTGCTTCCCACGGCCCTTATCTTGGGTCACATGTATCCACAGAGCTGGCTCCCCCCACCTCCCCACCCATAGGTGGCTCCTCAGAGGACAGGGGCAAACTCTCATCCTTCTGTACCCCCAACTCCGTGCTGCCATCTTTAGTTCTTTGGCCCATGTGAGCCTTGCATCGCAGTGGCCTCTGTCGCAGAGCACCGGCTCTGGGTGCATGTGCTCCAGAGCTCGGCTGGGTAATTGGACACATCGGTCCAGCTGCTCCACGGCACGTGGGATCTTCCCAGGCCAGGGATCGAACCAGCGCCCCTTGCACTGCAAGGCGGCGTCCCCACCCACTGGACCACCAGGGAAGCCCCACTGTCCTTTATTGCTGACATCCCTGAAGGTAGGGATGGCTGTTTCCACTCAACAGCTGAGAGATGGAAGCTGAGGTAAAGCTGTGTGCTTTGCCCCCAGCTCAAATCCTAGGCAAAAAACATGTTTTTAATCCCCCTGTCTTTATTCCCTGGGGCTTTCCAGATGGCTCAGTAGTAAAGAATCCACCTGCCAATGCAGGAGACTTGGTTTTAATCCTTGGGTCAGAAAGATACCTCCAGTATTCTTGCCTGGAGAATTCCATGGACAGAAGAGCCTGGTGGGCTACAGTCCATGAGGCCACAAAAGTCACAGCGCATAGCAACTAAACAGCAGCAGGTGTGACCCTGGGAAGTCACTTGGAGTTCTAGGCTCCGTTTCTGCCTGTCTCCCCCACCTCGGCCAGGGCCGCAGGCCAGACATGTGTCTTTCCTACCTGTGCACACTCTCCACCCTATTAGACCCTCAGCTTCTCCCATCTCTGCTCACGTCACCCTCTGTCCCCCGGGCCTTGCCCTTGCTGGGTAACTCTCCTCCTCTCCCCTCCTACCAGCCCCTTACCTGGCCAGGTGGGCTCGCCTAGCCTCTGCACCTGGCTCCTCTCTCCCTCCACAGAGCACATCTGCTGTTACAGACTGGGTGCACTGAAGGCTTAGCGCCTTCTTTTCCTTCTTTGCATCCCCATAGCCGAGCACAGGCCTGGAACTCTAGTTGCTCATAAAGCATTTGTTAAACCCAGGAATGAACGAGCAGGCATGAGGGAGGCCTCGCAGGGCTGGGTGTCCTTGCTTCCCACGGCCCTTATCTTGGGTCACATGTATCCACAGAGCTGGCTCCCCCCACCTCCCCACCCATAGGTGGCTCCTCAGAGGACAGGGGCAAACTCTCATCCTTCTGTACCCCCAACTCCGTGCATTCTAAGGGACTTTGCTTGCTAAGTCCCTTCAGTTGTGTCTGACTGTGCTAACTCATGGACTCCAGCCCGCCAGGCTCCTCTGTGCATGGGATTCTCCAGGCAAGGATACTGCAGTGGGTGGCCATGCCCACCTCCAGAGGATGTTTCCGGCCCAGGGATGAAACCAAGGTCTCTTATGTTTCTCACATCGTCAGGCAGGCTCTTTAGCCCTAGTGCCACTCACCAGCCCCAGGAAAGACTTCAGAGGTGGCCGAGCGGGTGCTTCTCTGCTGCCCCCTGCTGACAGAGGGGGAACTGGAGGATGCCTGGAAGCTTCTCTGGCTGCAAGTGGGTCCCGCCTGGCCTAGGGAGGGACAGCAGAGTGGTTTCTATCCTAGTGCGGTAACAACGGCGCTCCCTTTGCCTCATGTTTTTCTGTGCTCTTCACCCTCCTAACCTCCTGAGGACGCGGTCAGGGTCTTCCTCTTTTCCTCCCTCCAAAGCCACCCCTCCCGTGGAAGACCTGAGCCCAGGTCTCCAGGTTGGTCTGGGCCTCCTCTGAGTGCCTGAACAGCGTCGTTGTCCGCTCTCCCCAACCCGACTGAGCTCCCAAGGGTAGAGGTCCTAGTTCATTTATTCGCTCAAGACATCCTCACTGTGCGTCGGCCCCCTGTAGGGGTTCTCTCTCCTCATGGAGCTCACCTCTCTCTAGGTGCCAGGCAGCCCTTTGGACAGTGACCCAGCCTGGAGCGCTGAAACCACCACCAGGGCCTCCTGCGGTGCACCCGTCTCAGGGTCGCCCAGCCTTCCCATTTGCCCTTTCAGCTCTCTGGGTACCCTGGCAACGCCCACCCCAGGTCAGATTCCTGCTGGGGAGTCGGCCGACTTGACCTGGACGCGGTCCCCACCGCCCCGCATTTGTTAAACCCAGGAATGAACGAGCAGGCATGAGGGAGGCCTCGCAGGGCTGGGTGTCCTTGCTTCCCACGGCCCTTATCTTGGGTCACATGTATCCACAGAGCTGGCTCCCCCCACCTCCCCACCCATAGGTGGCTCCTCAGAGGACAGGGGCAAACTCTCATCCTTCTGTACCCCCAACTCCGTGCATTCTAAGGGACTTTGCTTGCTAAGTCCCTTCAGTTGTGTCTGACTGTGCTAACTCATGGACTCCAGCCCGCCAGGCTCCTCTGTGCATGGGATTCTCCAGGCAAGGATACTGCAGTGGGTGGCCATGCCCACCTCCAGAGGATGTTTCCGGCCCAGGGATGAAACCAAGGTCTCTTATGTTTCTCACATCGTCAGGCAGGCTCTTTAGCCCTAGTGCCACTCACCAGCCCCAGGAAAGACTTCAGAGGTGGCCGAGCGGGTGCTTCTCTGCTGCCCCCTGCTGACAGAGGGGGAACTGGAGGATGCCTGGAAGCTTCTCTGGCTGCAAGTGGGTCCCGCCTGGCCTAGGGAGGGACAGCAGAGTGGTTTCTATCCTAGTGCGGTAACAACGGCGCTCCCTTTGCCTCATGTTTTTCTGTGCTCTTCACCCTCCTAACCTCCTGAGGACGCGGTCAGGGTCTTCCTCTTTTCCTCCCTCCAAAGCCACCCCTCCCGTGGAAGACCTGAGCCCAGGTCTCCAGGTTGGTCTGGGCCTCCTCTGAGTGCCTGAACAGCGTCGTTGTCCGCTCTCCCCAACCCGACTGAGCTCCCAAGGGTAGAGGTCCTAGTTCATTTATTCGCTCAAGACATCCTCACTGTGCGTCGGCCCCCTGTAGGGGTTCTCTCTCCTCATGGAGCTCACCTCTCTCTAGGTGCCAGGCAGCCCTTTGGACAGTGACCCAGCCTGGAGCGCTGAAACCACCACCAGGGCCTCCTGCGGTGCACCCGTCTCAGGGTCGCCCAGCCTTCCCATTTGCCCTTTCAGCTCTCTGGGTACCCTGGCAACGCCCACCCCAGGTCAGATTCCTGCTGGGGAGTCGCCTGCCCGACTTGACCTGGACGCGGTTCCCTCCACCGCCCCCCGTACGCCCCGGCCAGGCCGCAAAGACACAGCACACCAAGGGCAGGTTGGAGGCAGTTTCTTTATACAAAGGTAACCAACACAATGCACCCATCAGCACGCTGCTGTGGCCCACGCGGGCCCGTCTCAGCACTTCCGGGGCAGAAGTTTACGGCGGGGCTGGGCGGGGGAGTGGGGGGGGGGCGTCACTGCAGGGGAGGCACCCTGCACAGGCCTGGGGACTAGCGAGCACACCGTCGGGGAGCTCTCGGGGGCACGCACGGACACACGGACACAGTTCGACCAGGAGAACTATGTACAAGGACAGGAAGGAACGGAGAGCTGGGACGGGCCACTGACAACCGACGTCCCCCTTCTCCTAGGTTTCTGCGGGGCGGGGCCTGGGCCTGAGCCTAGCACCCCAGCTGTGCCACAGCAGTCATGTGATCTCGTGTCCTCCCTGGCACCTTGCTTTCTCCCTCTGTAAACTGGGGACCACGAAGCTGTACGTCACGAAGGTATCACAGGGTTGGAGGAGACTGGATAGGGACACATATCAAAACACTCAACACAGAGCGTGGCACATAGAGGTGTTCGATAAATAGCTTTGTGTCAAGAAAAAGCTCAGAGAGGACCTCCTTGAGAAGGCCGAGAGGGGGTCTCGCTTCCCTGCAGGCTCTCTCAGGGCATCAGGACCCTGGAGCACTCTTTGGAGCCTGTGGCCACTGGAGTGGCCAGGGCCCCGGAATACACGGTGCCTGGGCAGTTGAGGGGGGCGGGGGGCTGGACCCCCAGGGAGGCACCCGCGGAAGCCGGGTAGACCCCCGAGGAGTTGGGGGTTGTACCAAAATGATTCTGCACGTAGCACAGGCCAGAGGCAGGCTGGTAAGGAGGCAGGCTGGGCATGTGCCCAGGTGCGCATGACGGCCAGGAGGCGAGCTTCTGGCCACTGGCGTGCTGCATCTGGGCAGCAGGGTGGCTCGAGGTCAGGTGTGGGTGGCCGCTCTGTGTGGGGTAGGAGCCGGGCACTGGGCTCGCAAAAAAAGGTGGCTCGAGGTCATGGGGGTTGGAACAGCTGGGTCAGATTCCTGCTGGGGAGTCGCCTGACTTGACCTGGACGCGGTTCCCTCCACCGCCCCGTACGCCCGGCCAGGCCGCAAAGACACAGCACACCAAGGGCAGGTTGAGGCAGTTTCTTTATACAAAGGTAACCAACACAATGCACCCATCAGCACGCTGCTGTGGCCCACGCGGCCCGTCTCAGCACTTCCGGGGCAGAAGTTTACGGCGGGGCTGGGCGGGGGAGTGGGGGGGGGGCGTCACTGCAGGGGAGGCACCCTGCACAGGCCTGGGGACTAGCGAGCACACCGTCGGGGAGCTCTCGGGGGCACGCACGGACACACGGACACAGTTCGACCAGGAGAACTATGTACAAGGACAGGAAGGAACGGAGAGCTGGGACGGGCCACTGACAACCGACGTCCCCCTTCTCCTAGGTTTCTGCGGGGCGGGGCCTGGGCCTGAGCCTAGCACCCCAGCTGTGCCACAGCAGTCATGTGATCTCGTGTCCTCCCTGGCACCTTGCTTTCTCCCTCTGTAAACTGGGGACCACGAAGCTGTACGTCACGAAGGTATCACAGGGTTGGAGGAGACTGGATAGGGACACATATCAAAACACTCAACACAGAGCGTGGCACATAGAGGTGTTCGATAAATAGCTTTGTGTCAAGAAAAAGCTCAGAGAGGACCTCCTTGAGAAGGCCGAGAGGGGGTCTCGCTTCCCTGCAGGCTCTCTCAGGGCATCAGGACCCTGGAGCACTCTTTGGAGCCTGTGGCCACTGGAGTGGCCAGGGCCCCGGAATACACGGTGCCTGGGCAGTTGAGGGGGGCGGGGGGCTGGACCCCCAGGGAGGCACCCGCGGAAGCCGGGTAGACCCCCGAGGAGTTGGGGGTTGTACCAAAATGATTCTGCACGTAGCACAGGCCAGAGGCAGGCTGGTAAGGAGGCAGGCTGGGCATGTGCCCAGGTGCGCATGACGGCCAGGAGGCGAGCTTCTGGCCACTGGCGTGCTGCATCTGGGCAGCAGGGTGGCTCGAGGTCAGGTGTGGGTGGCCGCTCTGTGTGGGGTAGGAGCCGGGCACTGGGCTCGGCCTGGAAAGGAATAAGAGAAAAGGTAGTCACTTAGCTAGGCATGTCAGGGTGCACAGCACCCCTGGCTGGCGATTGGCAGAAAGCAAGCTCGGGTCGCTGTCCTGCCTTCTGTTACGACAGGCTGTGGACGTCTTCTCTCACCAGCTGTGAAAGGAGGAGAAAGGGTCATCTCAACTGGACAGAACACAGATGCCCAGAGGGGGCAGGGACCACACACGGCCCTGCCGTAAGCCAGCAGGATGAGGGGGGCCAGGGCCCATGCCTGACCCCCCTGGGGTTGAGGAGCAGCCTGCAGACGGACGGAGTCGGGATGCCAGTCGTCAGGGTCTTCGGGGCTGGCTCAGCAATTCAACCAAACAGAATGGGCCTGCCTCTGTGGGGGGCAGAGGGGACTCTAAAGGGGTAACACGGGGCTTGGGCCCAGGCCTTGTCTGCTGGGACAGATGCTAGCCATGACATCAGGAAAAAAAGACTTCTAGCTCAACGTCCCGGCAGGCAGGACCGACAGGACAGAAGAAGGGAGCTGCCCGTGCCGAGCTCCGAGACCCCGCCACAGACACACGTGGCCGTGACCACGCAGGCAGCCATGTTTCTAAGGGATTCGGCCTGTGAACTTCCAGGCAGAGTTCTCAGTGTGCATAATGACCCGCTGGCACCTGCGTCAGGCAACCAGCCTAAGCCTGTATATGCTTCAATCCAGACCTAAGCTTCCAGATCAGCTGCTTAAGTACGGATGCAGGAGACTTAACAGCACCTGTGAGGTTTTAAAAATACAGACGCTTGGGCCTATAGGGAGCTTGACAGGAGCCTCTGTGGGAGGCCAAGCGTCCAGGCAGCCAGGTCTGTGGCCAAAAAAACCAATATGCGTGTTGTAATCCTGCCCATGTCCTGCCGGTGGGTCAACCAAACCATCACGCTCTGTTCTGGCCGCTGGCAGCAGGCCAGGGTAACACGGGATGGAACACTATGCCACGGGAGGACACAGGAGGCGCTGAGAGGTCACCATGTCCCCAGCCAGGCCTGCATGTCACAGTGAACCAGGGTCACAGGGCACTACCACATCAGAGAGGTGACGGACCCCCCGTAGAAGACCTGCGGTGGAGAGCAAGCCTCCAGCCGCCGGAGGTCAACACCATCAGCTGTCTTAGAGGGGAGAGTCCTTCATGGAGAGGGGCTGAAGAGTCTGCAAGTGCGAACCCCCAAGTTATCCCTAGACTGTGAGAACAGCAAATAAGAATCAAAAAGCTATAATGTAGCTAATTCTAAATTTAAACACCTCCCATGCCTCCAGACTCCAGGAATTCCTTGCCTGAAACAAAATGGTAAGTTGCTTTTTTATTTTTCCATACTTTTCTATTTTTTTATCTCTGTTTTTCCCAGTACCTGTTCCTGCCTTTAAGAAATGGCCAGAGCTGCGCTTTCCCGGTGGTCCAATGGTTAGGACTCGGCACTGTCACTGGGGGGGCCCGGGCTTGATCCCTGGTGGGGAACTAAGATCCCACAAGCCGCACAGTGTGGCCAAAAAATGAAAAAGAAATGGTGAGAGGGCTCAGAGCCACTGAAGGCTGTGAGTCCACCTCCTAAGATAAACTACAAGGGGCAGCTTCCGATTCAACCGAAATCCTGCCTCCAGGCAGGTGGGGGACCAAACGGACGCCACTGCCGGCGCAAGGCAGCATCAGGCCACTGACAGCATCAGGCCACTTGACTTGGTAGTGAATCCTTTTTTTGGGAGGGAAACCTCCACTGTGAACTCTCCACATCGACAAAAACCAGCATAGGCCACCTGGGCTGGCAGCGTGTGTGGAGAGACGGGAAGTGAGCAGGACCTGAAAGCAGGAGCCCCGGGCTCGAGACTGGGCTCTCCCAACTGAGTTACCTAGTCAAAGACTCTCATCCCCTTTGGACCTCCTTGCTGGAAGGAGGGAGCGAGGCTCCATGAGGTGCACTGAGAGTTAACGCACCTGGACTGGAAAACGCATTGGGTCTTCTCTCCCGCCAGGTGGCCAAGGATACCCCACCTCCCAGGTTCAGGCCATGCCATCTCCTAAGCCTCCCAGTCAGCCAGGTGGACCGTGATCCTCACCAGCTTCACCTGCCAGAGCCCAGTGCCCCCACAGGGGCGCCTGTTGGCGCTGAGGGCAGGTGATGCCACCAATGGGATCACAGTCCCTTGGGATTGTGCACGAGGGCTTCGCGTGCCTCCACCGCCCCTACCTGCTCGGTCCCACTTCAGAGGCAGCTGGGCAGAACCTAGGACGCTCTGGAGAAAGCTCGGAGACTCTTTTGGGCCCAAGCTGCCCACGTCCTCTTCCCTATAGCCCACGACACTGACCAGTCGCTCCCCCTTCAGCAAGGGTCCCCAACCTCTGGGACCTGATGATCTGGCCTGATGACCCAAGGTGGAGCTCATCATTGAAACAAAGTGCACAATAAATTGAATGCACTTGAAATATTCTGAAACAATCATTCCCCCCCACCAAACCCCACTTCTGGTTCATGGAAATATCATCCTCCATGAAACCGGTCCCTGGTGCCAAAACAACTGGGACCATGCTTCCACAGGCCCTGGGGTCGCTTCATCCAGGAATAAAGCAAGCACAGGGCTCTGTAACTTACTTCCGGCTCTGGGCAGCCCTTCTTTCAGCTGAAGAGCCGGAGATGTACTTGAACATGGAAAGTCTCCTCATCAGGCTGAAGGGGAACTTCTGGTCGAGTTTCATGGCGACTTGCTCTGGGACGTCAAAGGAGAAGCAGTAGGTGAAGCCATCTGGGGTTGGCGTGTTGAGGAAAACGCGAAGGCAGCTAAAGGCAGGAGGGCTGCGCGCTGGCCTGGGACACGGGAGCCCACGCTGACTCTACAGGGCACCGGGGCCCACTCCACCACTGTCTCTGACTGCAGGTGCAAGCTCCGGGGAGAAGCAGCTGGTCGTCCTAACACTTTCTGGGAGGTCGGGCATCTTGCCCTTTGTTCCAGATAGAAGGAACCATGCCTTGCTGGGACCAAGGGAGCTTCCCGTGGGCCTCTGGGGCAGCCCACCTCCCAGGGATGCGATGGTACCCAGTCTTCCCACCTGCAGCGGCCCACCGCTGCCTAGACGGCCCAAGAGTCAGCCTAATCGCCAGACTATTCATACAAGGAATGGAAGGCTTATCCTAAGTGTTTTTTTTTTTAATTCTTTATTTTATTATCCTAAGTTTTTAACCACTCATATGGTAAAAGCCTATCTTAAAAAGACTCTTTTCTTCTGAGAAAAAGACTAAACCGAACAAAACTAAAGAAACCTGTTTCCTATACCTTTCACGGAACGTTTCTAGCCAAAGGGTATTTCAGGTTCCTCCTCCAACAACAACAAATTAGCCAAATGGGTTTAGGTCTTGGGAAAAATCAGATCAGAGTATTTCACAAACAGTGCTGAGCCAGGGTCACAGAGCTACGGGGATCTTTTCCAGAAGAGAAAACTCTGGCATAAATAAAGAAGGGACGTGACCTGCCTGGAAGGTTTCTTTAAGCCAGTCCAGAGAATACCTCCATGAGAACTCTCACGACCTGAGCCCTCTCCCGCGCCCCGGCCCCAGCTTGCATCTGAAATTCCCCCCACTTCTGGTTCATGGAAATATCATCCTCCATGAAACCGGTCCCTGGTGCCAAAACAACTGGGACCATGCTTCCACAGGCCCTGGGGTCGCTTCATCCAGGAATAAAGCAAGCACAGGGCTCTGTAACTTACTTCCGGCTCTGGGCAGCCCTTCTTTCAGCTGAAGAGCCGGAGATGTACTTGAACATGGAAAGTCTCCTCATCAGGCTGAAGGGGAACTTCTGGTCGAGTTTCATGGCGACTTGCTCTGGGACGTCAAAGGAGAAGCAGTAGGTGAAGCCATCTGGGGTTGGCGTGTTGAGGAAAAGCGAAGGCAGCTAAAGGCAGGAGGGCTGCGCGCTGGCCTGGGACACGGGAGCCCACGCTGACTCTACAGGGCACCGGGGCCCACTCCACCACTGTCTCTGACTGCAGGTGCAAGCTCCGGGGAGAAGCAGCTGGTCGTCCTAACACTTTCTGGGAGGTCGGGCATCTTGCCCTTTGTTCCAGATAGAAGGAACCATGCCTTGCTGGGACCAAGGGAGCTTCCCGTGGGCCTCTGGGGCAGCCCACCTCCCAGGGATGCGATGGTACCCAGTCTTCCCACCTGCAGCGGCCCACCGCTGCCTAGACGGCCCAAGAGTCAGCCTAATCGCCAGACTATTCATACAAGGAATGGAAGGCTTATCCTAAGTGTTTTTTTTTTTAATTCTTTATTTTATTATCCTAAGTTTTTAACCACTCATATGGTAAAAGCCTATCTTAAAAAGACTCTTTTCTTCTGAGAAAAAGACTAAACCGAACAAAACTAAAGAAACCTGTTTCCTATACCTTTCACGGAACGTTTCTAGCCAAAGGGTATTTCAGGTTCCTCCTCCAACAACAACAAATTAGCCAAATGGGTTTAGGTCTTGGGAAAAATCAGATCAGAGTATTTCACAAACAGTGCTGAGCCAGGGTCACAGAGCTACGGGGATCTTTTCCAGAAGAGAAAACTCTGGCATAAATAAAGAAGGGACGTGACCTGCCTGAGGCAACATGGCTTTCAAATTTGAAGCCAGTCCAGAGAATACCTCCATGAGAACTCTCACGACCTGAGCCCTCTCCCCCGCGCTGCCCCCAGGCCCTCCAGCTTGCTTCACCCCTCAGCCATGTCGTCACTCCACAACTGCCCCCCAGGAAGGATACAGGCTAGCCCAATTCCCAGGCCGCAGACGTTGCTGAGGAAGGAGGTCTGGGGGATGAGCCAGGAGGCGCAGAGGAGCAGCCACGGCACCAGCAGGGAGGGCACGACCATGCCAAACACCAGGGCCCGCCGCATGCGGGAGCGGACGCAGTTGACCCCCAGCATGGCGAAAGCCACGGGGGTGAAGCCTCGTGCGTCCTCCACCTCGCCGAGCTTGGACAGCGAGGACACAGCTTCAAAGGACAGGAAGATGATGGCGCAGACGACGGTGAAGACCAGCGTGAAGAAGCAGTGGCGGACGGTGCCCACGGTCCTCTCGAAGTTGCCAGCGAAGCGCCAGATGACGATGGCGCCGCACAGCAGGGAGACGGGATTCTCGTAGACAAAGATGTAGGTCACCAGCCTGTAAACTGCAGAGGGGACCTGAGTGAAGAGGCCCGGTGGCGGCCCGCTCCAAGGAGGGAAAGCCAGGTGACAACCCACCTAAGCAACTGGCGAGGCGCTGGCTCGCTACCAGGGAACTCAGCCCGGAGCCAGAGGGATAAGCAGAGGGAGGCAAGAGCAAAGGACCCAGGACTCAAAAGTAGAGGCGTGGAGGTCTCTAATCTTTGCTCTTTCCCAGACCTGGAGCAAGTTTTTTATCTTTATTATACCTAAGTTTTTAACCACTCATATGGTAAAAGCCTATCTTAAAAAGACTCTTTTCTTCTGAGAAAAAGACTAAACCGAACAAAACTAAAGAAACCTGTTTCCTATACCTTTCACGGAACGTTTCTAGCCAAAGGGTATTTCAGGTTCCTCCTCCAACAACAACAAATTAGCCAAATGGGTTTAGGTCTTGGGAAAAATCAGATCAGAGTATTTCACAAACAGTGCTGAGCCAGGGTCACAGAGCTACGGGGATCTTTTCCAGAAGAGAAAACTCTGGCATAAATAAAGAAGGGACGTGACCTGCCTGAGGCAACATGGCTTTCAAATTTGAAGCCAGTCCAGAGAATACCTCCATGAGAACTCTCACGACCTGAGCCCTCTCCCCCGCGCTGCCCCCAGGCCCTCCAGCTTGCTTCACCCCTCAGCCATGTCGTCACTCCACAACTGCCCCCCAGGAAGGATACAGGCTAGCCCAATTCCCAGGCCGCAGACGTTGCTGAGGAAGGAGGTCTGGGGGATGAGCCAGGAGGCGCAGAGGAGCAGCCACGGCACCAGCAGGGAGGGCACGACCATGCCAAACACCAGGGCCCGCCGCATGCGGGAGCGGACGCAGTTGACCCCCAGCATGGCGAAAGCCACGGGGGTGAAGCCTCGTGCGTCCTCCACCTCGCCGAGCTTGGACAGCGAGGACACAGCTTCAAAGGACAGGAAGATGATGGCGCAGACGACGGTGAAGACCAGCGTGAAGAAGCAGTGGCGGACGGTGCCCACGGTCCTCTCGAAGTTGCCAGCGAAGCGCCAGATGACGATGGCGCCGCACAGCAGGGAGACGGGATTCTCGTAGACAAAGATGTAGGTCACCAGCCTGTAAACTGCAGAGGGGACCTGAGTGAAGAGGCCCGGTGGCGGCCCGCTCCAAGGAGGGAAAGCCAGGTGACAACCCACCTAAGCAACTGGCGAGGCGCTGGCTCTCGCTACCAGGGAACTCAGCCCGGAGCCAGAGGGATAAGCAGAGGGAGGCAAGAGCAAAGGACCCAGGACTCAAAAGTAGAGGCGTGGAGGTCTCTAATCTTTGCTCTTTCCCAGACCTGGAGCAAGTCTTACCCGTGACTGGCCTCCACGTGGGGGGAAGAAAAAGAACACTTTTTAGCATGGGATGGTCTTTGATGGTTTGTAATGTGCTTTACAATCCTCTCGGAGGCTTTCATACTGACCTATCTCACCGGGCAGTTTGAGGGTTAATTAATAACAGCTTCAGGTGGGTTGAGTGGCTGCCCCTGAACTCTCTCTGTGCCCGGCTCCTCGGCTGTAATCCTGACCCCTCCTCCATAGTGGCTGTTCAGAGGAAGAAAAAAGGGACCGTGAATTACTGCGCTCCTGGAAAGATAAGAAAACTATCACTAAAAATGTAGATACAGAATTCAGAAGTCTTTCTAGCCAAGTGCGTATCCAGTCTTAGAGTGATGTATTATAGGCAGTGAGACAGTTAGGAATCCTTTATTTTTCTAAAAGCAGTCCTCTCTTCTGTCCTTTTATACATCCCTGGAGGCCAAAACACTGAAACTGAAGGAGGGGGAATCAGCGAAGTGGCCGTAACATTGGGCTTGGAAATCTAAAGGCCAGCAGCGGGGATCTTGGCTCTATCACACGCAGGCTGGCTGAGTTCAGTCAAGACACCGACCCCATCGGCTTCGGTTTTCTTATTGTAAAATAAAATGGATACATGGGAGGCCTTCAAAGGCCTCTTGCATGTCTAATATTCACACGGTCCATGAGTCCCACTCTCAAAGAGAAGCCTCGAAGTAAAGGGGGAAAAAAAAGGGAGCTCGGTTTAGGCTGGCAATTTGGATCCGTCTGTCCCTGAAGGCAGATGCGCTGTGTGTAACTAGTGTGGGGGTTGGGGTGGGCAACTGAGCAGGGAGGCAGGCTAAGAACCATCTACCTCAGCCAGGCCATCTCTGGAAGGCTTTGTTATTTGAAGAGTATACGTCATTACTTGTTGAGTACTTCCGATGCTGAAATCCCAAGGATAACTGTGAAGATTCTAGAAGCAATTCTACACAATTTGGGGATTTGAAACCCCCAAGGCTCCAGTTCCAAAATATGACACGATAAAAAGAAAAATCTGAGTTCCTGTCTCAATCGCAGGACAATAAGCAGCTCAGTGAGTCTTTGCCTTAAGCCTCAGTTTCATTTAAATAATGGGCAAGAATGAAACCTACCCTATTACGTATGGGATCACCGTGAGAACTAAATTAGATTAATGCATGTGAAAGTGCTTTGCAAAACAACAAAAGTCATACGAATTTCCCATTTTCCTCCCCAGAAAAGAATGCGGGAAGAAACAGAGGCTAAAAACATCTTCTATGAGTGGATGCTTATACTTAATTGGTCTGCAAAAATCTCTCAATCTCTCTAGAAAACAAACACCTGTCCCAAAGATCCAAGATGCTCTCCTCCCGCTCTGAGCTGGGAATCGGAGTCAGGATTAAGATAAAAACGAAGCAGAAGAAATTCTAAACCCCAAGAGGCCAGGATGCTTACACGATACAGCTCAAATGTCTCGACGAAGGCGAAAGAAAAAAATTTCAAGTAGGGGGTTGGGCCCTAAGGCAGACGTAGGTGTGAATGTGACAAGGGAGAGAAAAATCCTCATCGGCGAGCAAGCAGGGGTGAATGAAACCTAATTGCTACTAATGGATACGGGGGCCTTGGCCGTATGTACAATGGAGACAGGGAAGGGGACAATTCTGGGGAGGGAAGGACTCAGTGATGACGAAGATGAGGCTCTGAACAAAGACGTGGAATATGGGGCTGGTCCTCTAGGTGGGTAGAATGATGATGCGGACGGAGATGGGGTGGCGTGGGTGCTGGGAAGCCGGAGCCCAGGGCCTGGCGAGGCTGGAGGGAAGGACTGGCACGGGGACCCGGCCCCGCCCCGCTCACCTTGCCAGTTGCGCAGGGCCTCGGATCGCAGCGAGAGGCCCGAGGGCGCCAGGGGCTGCTGCAGCAGGAACAGGCGGGGCCCGGACACCAGCAGCGAGAGCAGCGCGGTGAAGAAGGTGGCGGATGGCACCTCGGGCCACAAGGACCAGCTCCGGTACCCGGGCTCCGAGACCGCCATGGCCGCCGAGGCTTCAGCGCACCTACGCAGCTCTGGCTGCTCCTCGACTCCTTCCGCCTCCCTGCAGCTGTTCCCCTGGCAACGGCGGAGGGGGCGGCCGGAAGCCCCGCCTCCCCAGGCCCCGCCCCGTAGAGAGCTACCCAATCCGGTCGCGTGGGCCGGTCTCCCACGCGTAGACGGGGAGGAGTCTGGCTAGTGCCCTCTGGCGGCAGCATCCGTGGGATCGGCTAGAGGCCGTAGGGGACCATGTTAGCTCTAGTATGCCTTGCGGTTTACAGAACACACGCACACACACGCGCACACAAACACAGGCAGACACACACACACCTTCCCTCCCTCCCTCTCTCCCCCATCTGTGTTTAAGGGCGACACTTGGGTCTGGGTAATGTCGTTTGATGGCAAAAGACAGAGCTTAGGCTCTCCCCGTTGCTATTGGCTACTAGCAAAGGCAGGCTTTGGTGCCTGGGTTAGAGAAACACGGTGAGAGAGGAGAGAGGAATTCCGTGGAGGGCCCTGAAGTGTTGTTGTTCATGTCTGACTCTTTGTTACCCCCTGGACTGCAACAGGCCAGGCTTCCCTGTCCTTCACTAACCCTTGGGGCTTGCTCAAATTCATGTCTACTGAGTCAGTGATGCTATCCAACCATCTCATCCTCTGCCACCCTCCTCTCCTTTTGCCTTCAGCCTTTCCCAGTGTCAGGGTCTTTTCCAATGAGCTGAAGTGTTAGGAATGTAATGCAACAATAATAACCAATGTCTGTTTCAGCCCTTAAGTCTGAAAAGCACCTTCACCAGAGAACAGCGGTTTAGACAACTGGAATATTGCTTCCCCAATTACAGATGCTCCAGTCTTGGATTTGAATCTCTGTTTGCTAGGTACTGATCCACTTCCCTTTTCACTGTTTCCCTCTAACATCCTGCCTACTGCTACATCTATGTAAATATGACTCCTGAGAAATGAACAAAGCTTTCATCCTCTGTGCTGGACGTTCAGATCCGTTCCCAGACCTAGTCCATCCCCCCTCCGTGGTTCTGACAATGTCTGTGTTCCCACGAACCTCAGGAAGAGAACCTGAGAGTCTTTCCATCTTTTGTGCTGAGCACTCAAATAGAACTGTGTAATTTTCTGGATATAAATACACAGCCATGGAACGTATTTCAGTGAATGCTGCGTAGATTTAAGTTAATGCTGCTCATGATGCAGCAGTGGGCATGAAAATGAAGGTTTTACTCAACAGGAAACAACATGTGAATCAGAAGTGTGGTGGAGCTGCTAAAAATAGCCAGTGAGGACCTGGGTTGCGGGAACCAGAGTCTGGGCCGTGGAAAGAGGAAGGGGATGAGGGTATCCTCTGTGCCCAGCTGGCCACTCCATCCTATTTCCTGAAAACCTTCTCATCTTCTACCACCCGATGCTCCCTGTGGGAGACGGAATAACGGTCCCCAAAGATGCCCACATTCTAATCCAGAACCTGTGTATGCTACCTCATGGGGCAAGAGGCACTTGTGTGGGTATTGTGAATGATGCTCCTGTTTAAGACTTAGCTTTCAGCTGGGGTATATACCCAGAAGTAGGATTGCTGAATCATAGTCCTTGGTGGCGCAGATGGTAAAGACTCTGCCCGCAGTGTAGTTCAGTCCCTGGGTCTGGAAGATCCCCTGGAGAAAGGAATGGCTGGGTTGCCCCTGCGGTATGCTTGCCTGGAGAATCCCATGGACAGAGGAGCCTTGTGGGCCACAGTCTGTGGGGTTGCAAAGACTTGGCCCCAGCTGAGCCACTAATGCTGGACTTGATGGTCATTCTATTTTTCATTATTTTAAGGAGCCTCCATACTGCTTTCCACAGTGACTTCACCATTTTCATTCCCACCAACAATGCACAAGAGTTCCAGTGTCTCCACATCTTTGTCAACACTTGTTATTTTCTATTTTCCTGGGGGGAGGGGCGGTGGCAGGGGTAGTAACCATCCTAATGGATGCAAATTGATCATTTGCATTGTTTGAAGCCCCTTGGTTTGTGGTCATTTGTGATGGCCACGGTAAGAAATGAGTTCATCCCCTCACTCACTACACTGGTCACCATTTTCAAACAAGTCAAGGCCTTTCTCCCCTCAGAGCTTTCATACCTTCTCTCTGCTGAAGTGCTGTGTACATGCGTGTGAAGTCACTTCAGTCGTGGCTGACTCTGGGCAGCCCCAGGTAACCCGCCAGCTCCTCTGTCCATGGGATTCTCCAGACAAGACTACTGGAGTGGCTTGCCATGCCCTCCTGAAGGGGATCTTCCTGACCCAAGGATCAAACCCAATCTCCCGAGTCTCTTGCATTGGCAAGAGGATTCTTTACCACTAGTGCTGCCTGGGAAACCCAGCTGAAATGCTCTTCTGGCCCTTAATATGAGAGTCTCACTCTTAGCCATCAGGTCTCCAGCTCAGATGCAGCTCCTCAGAAGATCTTTCCCAGGTCACCTCTCCCTCTTACTTCTTTCAGGGCGCGTATTGCTGTCTCAGATGATCTCATCTTTTCATGCCGTTACTTGTCTGATCGTCAGTTTTCCTAGACTGCAAGCTCCATGAGGTCAGGGACCTGCCCGCATGCCAGCATCTAGAAGAGAGCCTGGCACACAGTCAGGGCCCATGCGCTTGTGTTAGTGTCTGCTCTCCGCAGCGCATGTCTCTGGGGTAAGGAGGGAAGGCTGTGGATGGTTTGAGGAGGTGCTAAAGAAACACAGCTGTCTCACTGCATACGGCTGAGGCAGCTCTGGGACCGAGGCCAACCACCCAATTTGGTCAGGGTGGAGTGTTCCTGGATTTACCCCACAACCCCCAATGCGCATCTGTAGAAAGCGCCGCACGACCGCAGGGCTGCAGAGGGCTAGGGGTGGGGTGAGGACAGGACCTCATTCACCCCAAGGATGTTCCAGGGGAGCAGAGCCCGTTGAGCCGCATGGCTTCTTCCTGGCTCATATGTCTCTCTCTTTCCTTCTCACTCCCCCTGGAGGATGGCGGAAAGATGTGGCTTCACCAGTTCCCAACTCCAGCTTCAATAAGCTGTTCTGGAGCCTCCGAGGCGTGTCCTTACTGCCTCCTGGGGGGCAGCCCTGTGCAAAGGTCCCTTAAGTCTGTTGGGGAAGAGACCAAATCCCAAAGCAGAATACTGCCCCCTGCTGGCTCTCCTGGGAAGCGGCTCACATCTAGACGGATGACTTAATCCGGGGACGCCTGAGTAGGTCCCAAATCATGGACGACCACCCAAGCAATGTACCTTCAGCCTTCCGCGGATCCGTGTGCCATGCCACCTCGTCCCACCTCTCTTTCTCCACAGTCATTGGGTGGAGCACACAGGAGCAAGCCCACTACATACATACAGGTGCCCCCAGAGAAAGGAACACAGGTCCCAGGACCACTTCTGGCTGGCATCCCAGTTTTTACAATGATCCTCATTGGATCTTGCCCAACACTTGGCATGGGAAGTCAGGTTGGCAACAGTGGAACGGTGGAAGCCCTTGCAGGCTGCGGTGAGCCATGTGGCTCTTATTCCAAGAAAGTGGGAAGTTCATTGGCCACAGTGTCATGAACCCATTCACGGTTTAGAAAGTAGGGAAATGAACCCTTTCAGACACTGAAAGTTGGTGGAATTTCTGTAGAAGGAAATTTGGTAATATCTTTCAAAATGACTAACGGATGTATCCTTGATCCAGCAATCCCACTTCTAGGATTTTAACTGACTGACCTACTCGCATCTGTGGAAAATGTCTTACATAAGAAGCCACGGAGAGCACTCTCAACTGCAGCAGTGAATACTGGGAACAACCTAGATGTCCATCACGGGAAGGGTGATTAATCATTGCTGGTGCATTCCTTCGAGGGAATACTCTGCAACTCTAAGAGTTAACCATTTGGTTGTGCACGACTCTTTGTGAACCTTATGGACAACAGCCTGCCAGGCTCCTCTGTCTGTGGGATTCTCCAGGCAGGAATACTGGAGTGGGTTGCCATGCCCTCCCCCAGGAGATTTTCCCAATCCAGGGATCAAACCACGGTATCCTGTGTTACAGGTGAATTCTCTACTGTCTGAGCCACCAGGGAAGCCCAAGAATACCGGAGTGGGTAGCCTATCCCTTCTCTAGGGGATCTTCCCAGCTTAGGAATCAAACTGGCGTCTCCTGCATTGCAGGCGAATTCCTTACCAGCTGAGTTACTGGAGAAGCCCCCCCTCCCCACCCACATGCACTAAATTCCCACTGTGCTGTTCTTGTTTCAGCCTCCGTTTTGTCCAGGAGGTTCTCCTCTGGAGGGGACACAGGAAGGACACAGATATTGGCACCAAATAGACGTGAGGTTGAATGCTGGTTTTACCACTCATCAGCTGGGAACGTGGCTTAATCCTCTAGGCTTTGATGTTCTTGGCTGTAAAATGGGTACAATGAAGCTTCCCTCAAAACATTAGAAGTAGGGCTTCTCTGGTGGTTCAATGGGTAAAGAGTCCGCCTTGCAGTACAAGGGGCACCGGTTCGATCCCTGGCCCGGGAAGATCCCACGTGCTGCTGAGCGGCTAGACCGATGTGTCCAATTACGAGCCTGCGCTCTGGAGCACATGCGCCCAGAGCTGGTGCTCTGCAACGAGAGAGCCACTGCAATGGGAGGCCCACACAAGCCGAAGAATAAAGATGGATGAAAAATAAAAATAATAAAAAGAGGCCAAAATTTTAAAAACATTAGAAGTAATGTTGGGTTGGCCAAAAGTTCACATGAATTTTTCTATAAGATGTGACAGACAAAACCATGAAGGACCTCTCTGGCCAACCCAATATACGTAAGACCCCTGACAAAGCAAATGGCCAGGAAACTGTGGCTGTGATTATTGACCCTCCATGGGTGCCAGCAGTCATGTGTGGACGTGAGACCTGGACCATAAAGAAGGCTGAGTGCTGAAGAACTGATGCCTTTGAATGTAATATTGGAGAGAAAAGACTCTACCACCCGAGTATAATCCTGTGCTTAAAAGTTTGCACGACTCTTTGTGAACCTTATGGACAACAGCCTGCCAGGCTCCTCTGTCTGTGGGATTCTCCAGGCAGGAATACTGGAGTGGGTTGCCATGCCCTCCCCCAGGAGATTTTCCCAATCCAGGGATCAAACCACGGTATCCTGTGTTACAGGTGAATTCTCTACTGTCTGAGCCACCAGGAAGCCCAAGAATACCGGAGTGGGTAGCCTATCCCTTCTCTAGGGGATCTTCCCAGCTTAGGAATCAAACTGGCGTCTCCTGCATTGCAGGCGAATTCCTTACCAGCTGAGTTACTGGAGAAGCCCCCCCTCCCCACCCACATGCACTAAATTCCCACTGTGCTGTTCTTGTTTCAGCCTCCGTTTTGTCCAGGAGGTTCTCCTCTGGAGGGGACACAGGAAGGACACAGATATTGGCACCAAATAGACGTGAGGTTGAATGCTGGTTTTACCACTCATCAGCTGGGAACGTGGCTTAATCCTCTAGGCTTTGATGTTCTTGGCTGTAAAATGGGTACAATGAAGCTTCCCTCAAAACATTAGAAGTAGGGCTTCTCTGGTGGTTCAATGGGTAAAGAGTCCGCCTTGCAGTACAAGGGGCACCGGTTCGATCCCTGGCCCGGGAAGATCCCACGTGCTGCTGAGCGGCTAGACCGATGTGTCCAATTACGAGCCTGCGCTCTGGAGCACATGCGCCCAGAGCTGGTGCTCTGCAACGAGAGAGCCACTGCAATGGGAGGCCCACACAAGCCGAAGAATAAAGATGGATGAAAAATAAAAATAATAAAAAGAGGCCAAAATTTTAAAAACATTAGAAGTAATGTTGGGTTGGCCAAAAGTTCACATGAATTTTTCTATAAGATGTGACAGACAAAACCATGAAGGACCTCTCTGGCCAACCCAATATACGTAAGACCCCTGACAAAGCAAATGGCCAGGAAACTGTGGCTGTGATTATTGACCCTCCATGGGTGCCAGCAGTCATGTGTGGACGTGAGACCTGGACCATAAAGAAGGCTGAGTGCTGAAGAACTGATGCCTTTGAATGTAATATTGGAGAAGATTCTTGAGAACCAAAGGAGATCAAACCAGTCAATCCTAAAGAAAATCAATCCTGAATATTCACTGGAAGAATTGATGCTGAAGCTGAAGCTCCAATACTCTGGCCACCTGATGCCAAGAGCCAACTCACTGGAAAAGACCCCAATGCTGGGAAAGATGGAAGGCAGGAGGAGAAGGGGGCGGCAGAGGATGAGGTGGTTGGATGGCATCACTGCATCAGTGGACATGAGTTTGAGCAGGCTCTGGGAGATGGTGAAGGACGAGATGGAAAGCTTGGTGTGCTGCCGTCCTTGGGAATGCAAAGAGTTGGACCCGACTGAGTGACTAACTGAACTGACTGGTACCAGATCCATCTCCTCCCAAAACAGAGAGGGCTCAAAACCCACCCATGTCTTCTTCATCCCCAGGAGTAACCTTAAACATAAACTCCTCACGGTCGGAAAGTAGACGCTTAAAAGAGAAATCTTAGAGAGGTCTTGTTATACAGGAGATGGCCGAGGCACCCATGGGCTGGAGGAATAAAAACCAGAGTAGGCTGGGGGAGACGATAAAGGTCAATCTCATAGGAAGATCCAGACATCGGAAAATGAAGCCAAACAAGAAGAGAAAGGGAAGAAGAAGGATGACTTGGTTTGGGCAAAATGAGCGAGGAAAGTCAAGAAGGAAGAAGGGATGGGGGAGGGGAGAGCCCAGGGAAAGTCTCTGGTTGCCCCGGCAACAGACTCCATCCCCACTCCGGGGATGAGTCAGGAGAGAAATCTCATGCCGATGTGGCAGCAAGAATCCGGAAGGATCGCAACCCACTCGTGTGCTCTCTTGGCTCTGTCTCGGGGGCAGAGCTGGGGAGAATTTTGAGAAGGGTTTGTGCCTCTGACCCTCTCCCAGCATGCAATTCTGGAGTGGCATGTCTGTGATGGCTTGCCTCCACGGTCAGCTTTGCTGCCTTGTAAGCAGAGCCTCCTCTTCAGGGCCCCTGCCTGTGTCAGCCTGACCCTGGCTTGGGATCCTATGACCGCATCAGCCTGGGCAGCCAATCCATCCCCTGGGGACTGGGGAGTGGGACTTGTGCACTGAGGCGTCCAAGCCCTCATCAGGGGAGACAGGCAGTGGGAGGCGGAGCAGGAGCCCTGCGTGGGAACCACAAGACTAGGACTCACACCCGCGCCCTGCCTGCTCTATGTAGGTTTCAGGCATCATTTCAGCCCCTCTGGGCCTGGAAGAATAGGCCTAGTCAGTCCCAATAAGACTGCTCTTATTCTGATCAGCTTATTCAGAATCAGTTTTTACTGATTCTGTGATTTCATCCTGGGGAGTGGATGGAGGAAGGTTTAAAACTATAGATGCTCATTGGACCCAAAGAGAAGATTTGTACGAAATGAGCAGATACAA
This sequence comes from Tragulus kanchil, assembly GCA_022376925.1. NCBI lineage: Eukaryota > Metazoa > Chordata > Mammalia > Artiodactyla > Tragulidae > Tragulus > Tragulus kanchil. The sequence continues at coordinate 150,261,047 of JAIOJX010000002.1, read as the reverse complement.
ATTTGCATGCAGGAAGGCACACAGAAAATGGTCTTCAAATCTTAACTTTCCTAACCAGATGGCAAATGCCTCTACATGAAGCACAGTCCGGTCTCTCTCTCTTTCTTTTTTAAAGGGACTGATTTTATTTATTTGTCTATTTTTGCCTGCACTGAGTCTTCATTGCTGCACATGGGCTTTCTCCAATTGCAGGAATCGGGGGTTCCTCTTCACTATGGTGCCCAGGCTTCTCGCTGCAGTGGCTTCTCTTGTGGCAGAGCACAGGCTTTTGGTCAATCTCATAGGAAGATCCAGACATCGGAAAATGAAGCCAAACAAGAAGAGAAAGGGAAGAAGAAGGATGACTTGGTTTGGGCAAAATGAGCGAGGAAAGTCAAGAAGGAAGAAGGGATGGGGGAGGGGAGAGCCCAGGGAAAGTCTCTGGTTGCCCCGGCAACAGACTCCATCCCCACTCCGGGGATGAGTCAGGAGAGAAATCTCATGCCGATGTGGCAGCAAGAATCCGGAAGGATCGCAACCCACTCGTGTGCTCTCTTGGCTCTGTCTCGGGGGCAGAGCTGGGGAGAATTTTGAGAAGGGTTTGTGCCTCTGACCCTCTCCCAGCATGCAATTCTGGAGTGGCATGTCTGTGATGGCTTGCCTCCACGGTCAGCTTTGCTGCCTTGTAAGCAGAGCCTCCTCTTCAGGGCCCCTGCCTGTGTCAGCCTGACCCTGGCTTGGGATCCTATGACCGCATCAGCCTGGGCAGCCAATCCATCCCCTGGGGACTGGGGAGTGGGACTTGTGCACTGAGGCGTCCAAGCCCTCATCAGGGGAGACAGGCAGTGGGAGGCGGAGCAGGAGCCCTGCGTGGGAACCACAAGACTAGGACTCACACCCGCGCCCTGCCTGCTCTATGTAGGTTTCAGGCATCATTTCAGCCCCTCTGGGCCTGGAAGAATAGGCCTAGTCAGTCCCAATAAGACTGCTCTTATTCTGATCAGCTTATTCAGAATCAGTTTTTACTGATTCTGTGATTTCATCCTGGGGAGTGGATGGAGGAAGGTTTAAAACTATAGATGCTCATTGGACCCAAAGAGAAGATTTGTACGAAATGAGCAGATACAAATTTGCATGCAGGAAGGCACACAGAAAATGGTCTTCAAATCTTAACTTTCCTAACCAGATGGCAAATGCCTCTACATGAAGCACAGTCCGGTCTCTCTCTCTTTCTTTTTTAAAGGGACTGATTTTATTTATTTGTCTATTTTTGCCTGCACTGAGTCTTCATTGCTGCACATGGGCTTTCTCCAATTGCAGGAATCGGGGGTTCCTCTTCACTATGGTGCCCAGGCTTCTCGCTGCAGTGGCTTCTCTTGTGGCAGAGCACAGGCTTCAGTAGTGCATGGGCTTCGCTGCTCCTCAGCAGCATGTGGGATCTTGCCAGACCAGGGATCGAACCTGTGGCCCCTGCATTGGCAGGCAGAGTCTTAACCCCGCCGGTGTCTCTTAAGTAGAAATCAGTCCCTTCCTCTCCTGGAGCTGGGTGTTCCTCAGCTGCCCACTTGGGGCTTGAGCAAGTTCTTGCTCTTCACCAACTTGTTTCCTCATCTGAAGGGTATTTTCTTCATAAGTGTGTCTTGCCTACTCCTGGTGTTTCCTTCCATGATGTAAGAGTTTATTTGCGTTACACTCCTGGCCTTCTTCTGTCCACTCACTCTATTCCAGAGAAGTTGAAATAAACTCAGTTGTTTGGAAAGTTTGAAGGAGAAATCAGGTGTTTCCCCTCCCTACCCACCCTCGTCCCCTTTGCTTAAGAACTGGCTCCTTCCCTTGGAAAATATTTTCTGTTCTTCCACAAAGAGGCTTGCCCTATCCAGCAAAGCAGTGACTGAGCAGTCAGGGTTTTAACCCTGGGCTTTACACCAGCGATTCCGCTAGGGCTCTTGTACCAAGCTGCCACCCTCTGATCCAGCCTGTGTTAGCAATGAAGGAGTCATTTTGATGGTCCTCTGTCACCTCCTTTGCCTAATGTCTTTATTAAGAGCTCAGGTAGAAAGAGGGTTTTGTTATTTACAAGACAGAGACAGACTCACAGACTTTGAAATGAACTCATGGCTTCCAAAGGGGAGAGAAGGGCGGGGAGGGACAAATCAGGAGGTGGGATGAACATTCACACACTACTATGTATAGAATAGTTCACCGGGACCTCCTGTCTAGCACAGGGACCTCTACTCAATATTCTGTAATAACCTATATGGGAAAGGGACCTGAAAAAGAAGGGCTGTATGGATATGTATAACATCCGGTCTCTCTCTTTCTTTTTTAAAGGGACTGATTTTATTTATTTGTCTATTTTTGCCTGCACTGAGTCTTCATTGCTGCACATGGGCTTTCTCCAATTGCAGGAATCGGGGGTTCCTCTTCACTATGGTGCCCAGGCTTCTCGCTGCAGTGGCTTCTCTTGTGGCAGAGCACAGGCTTCAGTAGTGCATGGGCTTCGCTGCTCCTCAGCAGCATGTGGGATCTTGCCAGACCAGGGATCGAACCTGTGGCCCCTGCATTGGCAGGCAGAGTCTTAACCCCGCCGGTGTCTCTTAAGTAGAAATCAGTCCCTTCCTCTCCTGGAGCTGGGTGTTCCTCAGCTGCCCACTTGGGGCTTGAGCAAGTTCTTGCTCTTCACCAACTTGTTTCCTCATCTGAAGGGTATTTTCTTCATAAGTGTGTCTTGCCTACTCCTGGTGTTTCCTTCCATGATGTAAGAGTTTATTTGCGTTACACTCCTGGCCTTCTTCTGTCCACTCACTCTATTCCAGAGAAGTTGAAATAAACTCAGTTGCTTGGAAAGTTTGAAGGAGAAATCAGGTGTTTCCCCTCCCTACCCACCCTCGTCCCCTTTGCTTAAGAACTGGCTCCTTCCCTTGGAAAATATTTTCTGTTCTTCCACAAAGAGGCTTGCCCTATCCAGCAAAGCAGTGACTGAGCAGTCAGGGTTTTAACCCTGGGCTTTACACCAGCGATTCCGCTAGGGCTCTTGTACCAAGCTGCCACCCTCTGATCCAGCCTGTGTTAGCAGTGAAGGAGTCATTTTGATGGTCCTCTGTCACCTCCTTTGCCTAATGTCTTTATTAAGAGCTCAGGTAGAAAGAGGGTTTTGTTATTTACAAGACAGAGACAGACTCACAGACTTTGAAATGAACTCATGGCTTCCAAAGGGGAGAGAAGGGCGGGGAGGGACAAATCAGGAGGTGGGATGAACATTCACACACTACTATGTATAGAATAGTTCACCGGGACCTCCTGTCTAGCACAGGGACCTCTACTCAATATTCTGTAATAACCTATATGGGAAAGGGACCTGAAAAAGAAGGGCTGTATGGATATGTATAACAGAACCACTTTGCTGCATGTCTGAAACTAACACAACATTGTAAATCAACCCCAACCCAATAGAAAATAAAATTAAATTGAAAAAAGGGGCTTCTGGAACTTCCTTAGCGGTTCAGTGGTTGAGACTCTGTGCTTCCAATGCAGGGTCACGGGTTCAATCCCTGGTCAAGAAACTAGGATCCCAAGTGCAGCGAGATGTGGCCGGAAAAAAAAAAAAAAGTTCTGTTCATGGGCCTTGTGGTAGATTGTGAATGTTCCAAACATGTTCCAAACAATAAATGTTCCAAACATTTACTGTTTTTCCTTAGAAAAGATGATTCCCCTCCACAGTCCTAAAGTCACTGTGCACATTTACTGAATACAGCTCGTGAACCAGGTGAGTACTACTGTCCTAAGACTCAATGCATGCTTCTCCCATTGCTGTTTATAGTTTTCCCTCTGCCACGAGTCTGGCTTGGTCACCTATGAGCTGCTTTTACAGCCTGGGACACGTGGGCATAGCAGGGGCTGACCATAGAATAATACGTAAAGGGAGCAAGAAATAGCCTTTACTTTGCTTTTGGTAAGCAACTGAGATTTGTGGGTGGTTTGGCTTCCCTGGTGGCTCAGACAGCAAAGAATCTGGCCACAGTGTGGGAGACTGGGGCTGGAACCCTGGGTCAGGAAGGTCCCCTGGAGGAGGGCATGGCAACCCACTCCAGTGTTCTTGCCTGGAGAATCCCATGAACAGAGGAGCCTGGTGGGCTACCATCTGTGGGGTCGCATAGGGCTGGAGGTAACTGAGCGACTAACACACACACACACATTGTAACCTTATAGTGACTAATGACCAATACAAAAATTGGTGCCTAGAAATACGAAAATCTAAAAATAAATTGCATTGGCTTTGGGGTCACTGGAGGTCAGGGTTAGAAATGACAGTCCACGTGGCATGATGGCAAAATGTTTGTCATAACTACCGCCTGAGTCAACTGGGAAGGAAGTTGATTTAGCTGATGAACTTTTGGTTTTGGGTAAAGGAATAAGACAAGAAAATTTGAGTGGCACGTCTTGGTTTCTCTTGGTTGCATCTGACACAGATTTGTGACACTAACTAGATTTTTGAGAAAGTTGTAGCATCCAAAGAACTATTCATCTGAATGATAAGAAAGTATTTCAAGTATTTGAGTATCTGAAATAATCCTTGGATCCTCCAACGCTCTACAAGCAGGAAGGAAACTGAGAACGCTACTCAGCCTCCAAAGAGAACTGATGGTTGAAAGTCTACTTCAGATATGGCCACTGGATGTAATGGTGTAGATAGAGCTTCCTCTTTTTTTCCCTTTTTTTAAAAACTTTGGCCTCTTTCATTAATTTTTTATTTATTTTCATCCATCTTTTTTTTTTTTTTTTTTTTTTGAGAGGAAAGTAAAGTTTATTAGAGTGCAGAAAGGGAGAGTTGCTGCCAGTACAGAGGGCCGGCTTAAGGGAGAATCAGCGTTGTTAAAGTGCAAGACGCTGCTAGAACAGCAGGTTGGCTCAAAGGAGAACTGACCCATCCATCTTTTTATTCTTCAGCCTGTGTGGGCCTCCCATTGCAGTGGCCTCTTCTGTTCAGCAGCTGGACGACTGGGGCCCTGGAACCCTGGGCATAGCAGGGCTGACCATAGAATAATACGTAAAGGGAGCAAGAAATAGCCTTTACTTTGGGTAGCGAGGGGGGGCCCAGACAGCAAAGAATCTGGCCACAGTGTGGGAGACTGGGGCTGGAACCCTGGGTCAGGAAGGTCCCCTGGAGGAGGGCATGGCAACCCACTCCAGTGTTCTTGCCTGGAGAATCCCATGAACAGAGGAGCCTGGTGGGCTACCATCTGTGGGGTCGCATAGGGCTGGAGGTAACTGAGCGACTAACACACACACACACATTGTAACCTTATAGTGACTAATGACCAATACAAAAATTGGTGCCTAGAAATACGAAAATCTAAAAATAAATTGCATTGGCTTTGGGGTCACTGGAGGTCAGGGTTAGAAATGACAGTCCACGTGGCATGATGGCAAAATGTTTGTCATAACTACCGCCTGAGTCAACTGGGAAGGAAGTTGATTTAGCTGATGAACTTTTGGTTTTGGGTAAAGGAATAAGACAAGAAAATTTGAGTGGCACGTCTTGGTTTCTCTTGGTTGCATCTGACACAGATTTGTGACACTAACTAGATTTTTGAGAAAGTTGTAGCATCCAAAGAACTATTCATCTGAATGATAAGAAAGTATTTCAAGTATTTGAGTATCTGAAATAATCCTTGGATCCTCCAACGCTCTACAAGCAGGAAGGAAACTGAGAACGCTACTCAGCCTCCAAAGAGAACTGATGGTTGAAAGTCTACTTCAGATATGGCCACTGGATGTAATGGTGTAGATAGAGCTTCCTCTTTTTTTCCCTTTTTTTAAAAACTTTGGCCTCTTTCATTAATTTTTTATTTATTTTCATCCATCTTTTTTTTTTTTTTTTTTTTTTGAGAGGAAAGTAAAGTTTATTAGAGTGCAGAAAGGGAGAGTTGCTGCCAGTACAGAGGGCCGGCTTAAGGGAGAATCAGCGTTGTTAAAGTGCAAGACGCTGCTAGAACAGCAGGTTGGCTCAAAGGAGAACTGACCCATCCATCTTTTTATTCTTCAGCCTGTGTGGGCCTCCCATTGCAGTGGCCTCTTCTGTTGCAGAGCACCGGCTCTGGGCACATGAGCTCCAGAGTGCTGGCTCACAATTGGACACACTGGCTCAGCCGCTTTGAGGCCCGTGGAATCTTCCCGGGCCAGGGATCGAACCAGTGACCCTTGCACTGCAAGGTGGACTCTTTACACACTGAACCATCAGGGAAGCCCTAGACAGAGCATCTTAACAAGAAAATCCAAGAGCCACAGGGAACAGTGGACTGAGAGACCCTTCCAGAGACAGAAACAATATCCAGTCAAGGAATTCTCTCCAACCCCAGGTAGACAGCTTTCCATCTCTCCCCTGTCTGAGAGGGAGCGTAGACTGTGGTTACCTTTTCCTATTCTGCCATTGTACGTGGATTAGGATTGGGTTGGGAAGAGGTCTGGAAGTCAAGGGATTTCCCTCTTCTGGATAGGGAACTTTTGCCAGGAAAATTTTAGAAATGACTTATTAAAAGATGATTTAACTGTAAAATAATATTTAAAAAATCATCTTCTTTGGATAAACATGAGCAACTTTAAGACAAATATTTTTCCTTTCTCATGGCCCAGGGCTGACAAGAGTTTCCTGATACGAACACACGTTGACCTGGATTCGTGGATTCTGAGATGCTGCCAACTTAGGTCAGCATGCCTTACAGAGAAACAAACTCTCAGGGCTTCCCTGGTGGTCCAGTGGGTAAAGAGTCCTCCTTGCAGTGCAAGGGGCACTGGTTCGATCCCTGGCCTGGGAAGATCCCATGTGCCGTGGAGTGGCTGGACTGATATGTCCAACTGCCGAGCCAGCACTCTGGAGCGCATGTGCCCAGACCAGGTGCTCTGTGGCGAGAGAGGCCACTGCAATGGGAGGCCCACACAGGCCAAAGAACAAAGATAAATAAATGAAAGATCAATAGAAGTGGCCAAAAAAAAAAAAAAATAGGAAAACAGAAAATCAAACCAAATGAGGTATGATTACCCAGAAAAGCTTTAAATTATGAAAAAAAAAGAGAAAGAAACAAACTATCGATCTGACTGTGTCCCAGCCACAACTTCTTCTACACATTTTGATCCGGCTTCCTCTTCTTCTACCTCCTTTCCAGCTGCAGTTAAATTTCTCAAAACACACACACACCCCAGTCTCAATTCCTTGACAGTTCTCTAGACCAGAACGTTCCTTTCTTGCTGGAGATCAGCCTTACAGCAAACCTCAACTCTGCTGACATCCTAAATTTAGAGTTCATTTCATTCTTGCTAAAGAGTGGAGAGTTCCTCTTCACAAATGGAACCTATCTTTATTTCACAGGAAGTCCTCTCTGAGTCATGGGCAGAAGCACCAGGCTCTTCACAGGCTGCCTTCTGTGTGGAAGGGCTGGGAAAAAATGTCCAATCAGAACAGGTTTGGCCAATGGTCAGCAGAGCTTATTTCCACTCTAAGCTCTTTGCCATAGACATCTTTGCCACAAGCATTTTTCCTGCAAATATATATATATGTATATATATAGTTGTTGCTGCATACTAATTGACCGACTTACTGAAAAAGACCCTGATGCTGAGAAAGATTGAGGGTAGGAGGAGAAGGGGCAAAAGAGGATGAGATGGATGGATGGCTCATTGACTCCTTGGATGTGAGGTTGAGCAAACTCCGGGAGACAGGCTTCCTGTCCTTCACCATCTCCCAGAGCTTCATCAAACTGATGTCCATTGAGTCGGTGATGCCATCCAAGCATCTCGCCTCTGTCGCCTCCTTCTCCTGGACTCCAGCTCAGATGCTGCCAACTTAGGTCAGCATGCCTTACAGAGAAACAAACTCTCAGGGCTTCCCTGGTGGTCCAGTGGGTAAAGAGTCCTCCTTGCAGTGCAAGGGGCACTGGTTCGATCCCTGGCCTGGGAAGATCCCATGTGCCGTGGAGTGGCTGGACTGATATGTCCAACTGCCGAGCCAGCACTCTGGAGCGCATGTGCCCAGACCAGGTGCTCTGTGGCGAGAGAGGCCACTGCAATGGGAGGCCCACACAGGCCAAAGAACAAAGATAAATAAATGAAAGATCAATAGAAGTGGCCAAAAAAAAAAAAAATAGGAAAACAGAAAATCAAACCAAATGAGGTATGATTACCCAGAAAAGCTTTAAATTATGAAAAAAAAAGAGAAAGAAACAAACTATCGATCTGACTGTGTCCCAGCCACAACTTCTTCTACACATTTTGATCCGGCTTCCTCTTCTTCTACCTCCTTTCCAGCTGCAGTTAAATTTCTCAAAACACACACACACCCCAGTCTCAATTCCTTGACAGTTCTCTAGACCAGAACGTTCCTTTCTTGCTGGAGATCAGCCTTACAGCAAACCTCAACTCTGCTGACATCCTAAATTTAGAGTTCATTTCATTCTTGCTAAAGAGTGGAGAGTTCCTCTTCACAAATGGAACCTATCTTTATTTCACAGGAAGTCCTCTCTGAGTCATGGGCAGAAGCACCAGGCTCTTCACAGGCTGCCTTCTGTGTGGAAGGGCTGGGAAAAAATGTCCAATCAGAACAGGTTTGGCCAATGGTCAGCAGAGCTTATTTCCACTCTAAGCTCTTTGCCATAGACATCTTTGCCACAAGCATTTTTCCTGCAAATATATATATATGTATATATATAGTTGTTGCTGCATACTAATTGACCGACTTACTGAAAAAGACCCTGATGCTGAGAAAGATTGAGGGTAGGAGGAGAAGGGGCAAAAGAGGATGAGATGGATGGATGGCTCATTGACTCCTTGGATGTGAGGTTGAGCAAACTCCGGGAGACAGGCTTCCCTGTCCTTCACCATCTCCCAGAGCTTGCTCAAACTCATGTCCATTGAGTCGGTGATGCCATCCAAGCATCTCGTCCTCTGTCGCCTCCTTCTCCTCCTGCCCTCAATCTTTTCCAGCATCAGGATCTTTTCCAATGAGTCTTTGTATTATACTGTGATGGGCTTCATCCAATCAATTGAAGGGTTTAAGAGCAAAGCCTGAGGATTCCAGGCAAGAAGGCATTCTCCTCCAGGCTGAAATACACAAATTCTCCCTGAGCTTCCCATCTGTTGCCCTGTGGAATTTGAACTTGACCCTGTGGCATCAGCCTGAATTTCCAGCCTGCCATCTTGCCTACAGATTTTGGACTTCCCAGCAGCCACAAGTACGTGAGTCAATTCCTCAAAATAAATCTCGACCTCTGTTTCTGAAGCTGTAGCTAGGCACCCTGTTGGTCTGTTTCTCTGAGAGTCCTGACTCACACAATTTCTCCAGAAACCAGCTCCTGCAAGGGCTGAGGCTGGGAGTTGGGCAAGGATGGCATTGGAAAGGATTCTGTGGGTGGACTAGCACCCACGAACTTGGGCTGCATCCCCTTCCAAGGCTCAGCTGGAAGGGAGTGGGTCAGGGTCAAAGGATGATGACTTGTGAGCCAAATCCCCTGCAGACCACTGTATACAGCCCATAGTGTTAAGACGTGGTTTTGTACCTTTTGAGGGCTGTCAAAACAATCAGTCAAAAAGAATATATGACAGACTTTGTGGCCCACGATGCCTCAAATACTTACGATGGGGCCCTTTACAGAAACAGTGGCTTTCCTGGTGGCATAGACTGTAAAGAGTCTGCCTGCCATGCAGGAGACCTGGGTTCAATCCCTGGGTCAGGAAGATCCCCTGGAGGAGGGCACGGCCACCCCCTCCAGTATTCTTGCCTGGAGAATCCCATGGACAGAGGAACCTGGTGGGCTGTAGTCCATAGGGTCACAAAAGAGTCAGATGCAACTGAGCAACTAACACTTTACAAAAAAACAAGTTTGCATACCCTGCTATGGATTATTATCCATTAACGTCAAATACATTATTTTAAGATTTTTATTTATTGATTTTATTTTGGGGACTTCATTGCTGCATGTGTTTTTCTCTAGTTGCAGAGGACAGGGGTTACACTCTAATTGTCTTGCACAGGCTTCCCTTGGCTGCCATTGTGGTACATCTCTTGGTACAGAGCAAGGGCTCTAGGGCACTTGGGTTCCGTAGTTGAGGCTCCTGGACTTTAGAGCACAGGTTCAATAGTTGTGACCCAAGAGCCTGAGGATTCCAGGCAAGAAGGCATTCTCCTCCAGGCTGAAATACACAAATTCTCCCTGAGCTTCCCATCTGTTGCCCTGTGGAATTTGAACTTGACCCTGTGGCATCAGCCTGAATTTCCAGCCTGCCATCTTGCCTACAGATTTTGGACTTCCCAGCAGCCACAAGTACGTGAGTCAATTCCTCAAAATAAATCTCGACCTCTGTTTCTGAAGCTGTAGCTAGGCACCCTGTTGGTCTGTTTCTCTGAGAGTCCTGACTCACACAATTTCTCCAGAAACCAGCTCCTGCAAGGGCTGAGGCTGGGAGTTGGGCAAGGATGGCATTGGAAAGGATTCTGTGGGTGGACTAGCACCCACGAACTTGGGCTGCATCCCCTTCCAAGGCTCAGCTGGAAGGGAGTGGGTCAGGGTCAAAGGATGATGACTTGTGAGCCAAATCCCTGCAGACCACTGTATACAGCCCATGGTGGTAGGACGTGGTTTTGTCACTTTTGAGGGCTGGCAAAGCAATCAGTCAAAAAGAATATATGACAGACTTTGTGGCCCACGATGCCTCAAATACTTACGATGGGGCCCTTTACAGAAACAGTGGCTTTCCTGGTGGCATAGACTGTAAAGAGTCTGCCTGCCATGCAGGAGACCTGGGTTCAATCCCTGGGTCAGGAAGATCCCCTGGAGGAGGGCACGGCCACCCCCTCCAGTATTCTTGCCTGGAGAATCCCATGGACAGAGGAACCTGGTGGGCTGTAGTCCATAGGGTCACAAAAGAGTCAGATGCAACTGAGCAACTAACACTTTACAAAAAAACAAGTTTGCATACCCTGCTATGGATTATTATCCATTAACGTCAAATACATTATTTTAAGATTTTTATTTATTGATTTTATTTTGGGGACTTCATTGCTGCATGTGTTTTTCTCTAGTTGCAGAGGACAGGGGTTACACTCTAATTGTCTTGCACAGGCTTCCCTTGGCTGCCATTGTGGTACATCTCTTGGTACAGAGCAAGGGCTCTAGGGCACTTGGGTTCCGTAGTTGAGGCTCCTGGACTTTAGAGCACAGGTTCAATAGTTGTGACCCATGGGCTTTGTTGCTCCACAGCAGGTACACTCTTCCTGGACCAGGAATCAAACCCATATCTCCTGCATTGACAGGCAAATTCTTTACCACTGTGTCATGTGGGACCAGGAATCAAACCCATACCTCCTGCACTGGCAGGTAAATTTTTTTTACCACTGTGCCATGTGGGAAGCCCCAGTGTCCAATATACTTTTTTTTTTTTTTTTTTAAAGATTTATTTATTTATTTATTTTGGGCTGGGGTCGGATTGGGGAGGGAGGGGAGCGGGCGGGCCACTTCCATTGGTCTTTCATTTCTCTGTTTTCATCCATCTTTGTTCTTTGGCTCCTGCGGGTCTCCCATTGCGGTGGCGTTTGTTGTTGCAGAGTACCGGCTCTGGGCGCATGCCCTCCAGAGCTCCGGCTCGGTGATTGGACACATCAGTCCAGCCGCTCCGCAGCACGTGGGATCTTCCCAGGCCAGGGATCGAACCGGCGCCCCTTGCACTGCAAGGCGGTGTCCTTATCCACTGGACCACCAGGGGAAGCCCCTTTTTTTTTTTTAATATTTATTTATTTAGGCGGGGGTGGGGAGGGATGGGGTGGGCGGGCCACTTCCACTGGTCTTTCATTTGTCTAGTTTCATCCATCTTTGTTCTTTGGCCCGTGTGGGCCTCCCATCTCAGTGGCCTCTGTTGTCGCAGAGCACAGGCTCTGGGCGCATGCGCTCCAGAGCTCTGGCTCAGTAGTTGGACACATCGGTCCAGCCGCTCTGCAGCACGTGCAATCTTCCCAGGCCAGGGAGCAAACTGGCGCCCCTTGCACTGCAAGGCGGTGTCCTTACCCACTGGACCACCAGGGAAGCCCTCCAATATACTTTTGTTAGATGTTACAGTTTGACTGCAGTTGTTCTGTGGGGAATTGAGAGATGTATGGGGTCAGAGGAAAATTGGTGCCTTCTCTAGGAGTCAGAGAGATGAGAGCTGTGGTGATTACCATCAGAAAAGATGACCTAGAGCATGGTCATCTCACGAGGCACAGGTGTGCTCAAAAGGCCAGAGGGGAGGAAACTGAGAAATTCACCTGTATCATGAGAAGCAGTCTTTGGGGAACACACAGAAATGACAGAGGAATAATATGAGGGGATGTGAGTCCCAGTTTTGGTAAAATAGGGTCTAGGTAAATCTCACTTGGGAATGCTTAATGAAATTAATGGGCTTCATTGGGGGAAGGTCTGAACTTAACATTTTTAAAAAAGTTTTTATTGAATTTGTTACAATATAGTTTCTGCTTTATGTTCTGACTTTTTTGACCTCAGGGCGTGTGGGATCTTAGCTCCCTGACCAGGGATCAAACCCATGTCCTCTGTATTAGAAGGAGAAACCTTAGCCACTGGACCATCAGGGAAGTCCATGAACTTTGTGGTTGAGGATCAAAATTATTTGTGGTTGAAGATCAGAAGTATTCAACATGGAAACCAAGTTGGTAAAGTGACGTGGTTGATGAACGAGGACTCAAGAGCCAAATGGTCTGGCTGGGGCCATGTCACCCAGGCTCTGCAGAGTGTTGGGGTGTAGTTCTGCTCCAGGAGGAATGAAGATCTCTTTCTAATGATGGGATCCTCCTGTTCATCACAGAAATATATCTTAAATATTAAAATATAAAAAGACCCCACAGACAAGACTTCTTCTTCTGAAGTCTAAAATAAAGGGTCTTTTCCCCAACTTGAGCACAGAAACCTTTAGAGAGAATAATGCTTATTTATATTATATTTGTACTATTTATAAAATATTATTTATTAATTTAGGTATATGTTCATTTTTAAAGAATGCATGTTATGTATAGCAATTGATTGATTTGCACATATTGAGTTTTCCGTTCGCTGATGTCATGAAATGATTTGTCCAAATGTTTTCCTGACTCTTTGACACCCGTGGCTTTATTACCACTGGAAGCCTCCTCTTACACACACACACACACACACACTTTCTATAACAGAACATTTTAAACATGTATCATATCAAAAGAACGTATAGTGAAACCGCAAGTACCCATTACCAGCTTCAATAATTAACGATGCCTGGCCAATCTCATTTTCTTTAGGTCCACCCTGCTCATCTTTCCCATATCATCTTTTCCTCTTTTACAATTTGAGATAAGGACTTTTCTGGTGGTTGAGTGAGTGAGAATCCGCCTGCCAATTCCAGTGGACACAGGTTCGATTTCTGGTCTGGGAAGATTCTGCCTGCCATGGGGCAAATGGGCCCAAAGGGCCACAGCTCCTGAGCCTGCATGCCCCAGAGCCTGTGCTCTGAAACAAGAGAAGCCACTGCCATGAGACGCCTGAGCACCTCAGCTAGAGGTGAGCCTCTCACCACAACTAGAGGAAGCTCATGCAGCAGCAAAGACCCAACACAGCCATGTAATACATACATTTTAAAAATTGACCTAAAAGTCACATAAGATTAACCATTGTAAAGTGGATACAATTCAGAGTTGTTGAGTATATTCACAATGTCGTAACCACCTCCTCTGTCTTTTAGCCCCAATCTGCTCTCTGTCTGTCTGGGTTTAGACTCTCCACTGTGGTTGAAGATCAGAAGTATTCAACATGGAAACCAAGTTGGTAAAGTGACGTGGTTGATGAACGAGGACTCAAGAGCCAAATGGTCTGGCTGGGGCCATGTCACCCAGGCTCTGCAGAGTGTTGGGGTGTAGTTCTGCTCCAGGAGGAATGAAGATCTCTTTCTAATGATGGGATCCTCCTGTTCATCACAGAAATATATCTTAAATATTAAAATATAAAAAGACCCCACAGACAAGACTTCTTCTTCTGAAGTCTAAAATAAAGGGTCTTTTCCCCAACTTGAGCACAGAAACCTTTAGAGAGAATAATGCTTATTTATATTATATTTGTACTATTTATAAAATATTATTTATTAATTTAGGTATATGTTCATTTTTAAAGAATGCATGTTATGTATAGCAATTGATTGATTTGCACATATTGAGTTTTCCGTTCGCTGATGTCATGAAATGATTTGTCCAAATGTTTTCCTGACTCTTTGACACCCGTGGCTTTATTACCACTGGAAGCCTCCTCTTACACACACACACACACACACACTTTCTATAACAGAACATTTTAAACATGTATCATATCAAAAGAACGTATAGTGAAACCGCAAGTACCCATTACCAGCTTCAATAATTAACGATGCCTGGCCAATCTCATTTTCTTTAGGTCCACCCTGCTCATCTTTCCCATATCATCTTTTCCTCTTTTACAATTTGAGATAAGGACTTTTCTGGTGGTTGAGTGAGTGAGAATCCGCCTGCCAATTCCAGTGGACACAGGTTCGATTTCTGGTCTGGGAAGATTCTGCCTGCCATGGGGCAAATGGGCCCAAAGGGCCACAGCTCCTGAGCCTGCATGCCCCAGAGCCTGTGCTCTGAAACAAGAGAAGCCACTGCCATGAGACGCCTGAGCACCTCAGCTAGAGAGGTGAGCCCTCTCTCACCACAACTAGAGGAAGCTCGCATGCAGCAGCAAAGACCCAACACAGCCATACGTTAATACATACATATTTAAAAAATTGACCTAAAAGTCACATAAGATTAACCATTGTAAAGTGGATACAATTCAGAGTTGTTGAGTATATTCACAATGTCGTGTAACCACCTCCTCTGTCTAGTTTCAAAATGTTTCCATTAATCACTAATCTGCTCTCTGTCTGTCTGGGTTTACTGTTCTGGATATTTCATACAATCTGTGATCATGTGTGTCTGGTTTCTTCGTGTCTCTAATAAACAACGCCTTTTTTTTTTTTTGGATAATACGATCATAATGACATCCTTCCTTACATACAGTCATTATGACTGTTAAAACATCCTTCAAAATCAGCAATTTTTTAGAATCCTTTAAGAGCCGATCTGGGTTCGATTTTCCCAGTTACCTCAAACATATCTTTACATTGTTGACATGTTCCCATGATGCCTCTGAATAGGACCACCCAATACACTCACTTGCAATGCTTCTTAGGTCTCTCTCTCATCACATTTCATTTTCATGTAGTTGCATCCCTTATAGAAAACAATATACTAATGACACTAATGCTTTCCCCCTCTCACATTTCATACCACAGTTTTATTCTAGTGTGAATATATCTAAATATATCAAATATATTTTGAATCATTCAGGACAGTATTCACAGCACATGATATTTAGGATGTCTCAGGCTTTAGATAGAGCATTTTTGGAAATTGCATATGATGTCATCATCAGAAGTCTTATCACAAGCCAGAAGCAGCCATCTGTGACATCCACAAAATGTCCATATTGTTTATTTTTACAATATTTCTATCATAAGTTACTGTACTGCTTTTATCCCCCTTTGTGTTTAAAAGATAAGGACTTTTCTGGTGGTTGAGTGAGTGAGAATCCGCCTGCCAATTCCAGTGGACACAGGTTCGATTTCTGGTCTGGGAAGATTCTGCCTGCCATGGGGCAAATGGGCCCAAAGGGCCACAGCTCCTGAGCCTGCATGCCCCAGAGCCTGTGCTCTGAAACAAGAGAAGCCACTGCCATGAGACGCCTGAGCACCTCAGCTAGAGAGGTGAGCCCTCTCTCACCACAACTAGAGGAAGCTCGCATGCAGCAGCAAAGACCCAACACAGCCATACGTTAATACATACATATTTAAAAAATTGACCTAAAAGTCACATAAGATTAACCATTGTAAAGTGGATACAATTCAGAGTTGTTGAGTATATTCACAATGTCGTGTAACCACCTCCTCTGTCTAGTTTCAAAATGTTTCCATTAATCACTAATCTGCTCTCTGTCTGTCTGGGTTTACTGTTCTGGATATTTCATACAATCTGTGATCATGTGTGTCTGGTTTCTTCGTGTCTCTAATAAACAACGCCTTTTTTTTTTTTTGGATAATACGATCATAATGACATCCTTCCTTACATACAGTCATTATGACTGTTAAAACATCCTTCAAAATCAGCAATTTTTTAGAATCCTTTAAGAGCCGATCTGGGTTCGATTTTCCCAGTTACCTCAAACATATCTTTACATTGTTGACATGTTCCCATGATGCCTCTGAATAGGACCACCCAATACACTCACTTGCAATGCTTCTTAGGTCTCTCTCTCATCACATTTCATTTTCATGTAGTTGCATCCCTTATAGAAAACAATATACTAATGACACTAATGCTTTCCCCCTCTCACATTTCATACCACAGTTTTATTCTAGTGTGAATATATCTAAATATATCAAATATATTTTGAATCATTCAGGACAGTATTCACAGCACATGATATTTAGGATGTCTCAGGCTTTAGATAGAGCATTTTTGGAAATTGCATATGATGTCATCATCAGAAGTCTTATCACAAGCCAGAAGCAGCCATCTGTGACATCCACAAAATGTCCATATTGTTTATTTTTACAATATTTCTATCATAAGTTACTGTACTGCTTTTATCCCCCTTTGTGTTATGGAATGTTTTAAACACATGCAACAACAGAGAACAGTATAGTGAACTTCCGTTTACTCATCAGCCAACTCAATGGTCCTCAATTCCTGACATCATACTTCATACGTACCTTCTCATTTCACCCCTCCTCATGCTGTAATGTCTTGAGCAAATCCCAGACATCTTATCCTTTCAGAATGTAGGCAAAAAAATATAAGGACTCTCTTTAAAAACATAACTACAATACCATTATAACTAAAAATGATTCGTTCCTTAATGGTATCAAATGTCCAGTCCGTGTCAGATTTCTCCAGTTACACCATACTGTTTCTTTTTTTCTAAACTTGGTTTATTTGGATCAATATCTAAACAAAGTCCATACATTGCAGTGGTTGGTATGTCCTTGGAGGAGGGCAGGTAAAGATATTTTTACATTAATTTTTATTGGAGGATAGTTGATTCACAGTGTGTGTTAGTTTCTGCTATATAACAAAGCGAATCAGTTATACATACACATAGATCCACTCTCTCTTAGAGTCTATTCCCATGTAGGTCAAGTAGAGTTCCCTGTGCTATGCAGTGGGTTTGTCTTAGTTATCTATCTATATCTAGTCTGCATAGTCAATCCCTACTTCCCAGTTTATCCCTCCCCATCTTCCCCTGTGATAACCTGAAGCTTGTTTTCTGCATCTGTGACTCCATTTCTGTTTTGTAAATAGACTCATTTGTGCCAATTGTTTTTAATTCCACATATAAGCAAAATCATGTGACGTTTGTCTGTCTAAGACTTAGTGTGACAATCTCTGGGCCTGTCCATGTTGCTGCAAATAATTAATTATTCCTGAATCTCATCAAATGCCCAGTCTATGTGTCAGATTTCCCCAATTACCCCGTAATATGCATGTATCTATGTTTTTTACAGTAGGTTTATTTGAATCAGTACCTAAGCAAGGTCCCTACATCTCAATGGTGGTGTGTTTTTTAAGTTTCTTTTTTCCATCAACTACTGGTTTTCCTCCCTTCTTCTTTTTTTTTTTTTTTTTTTTTAAATTTTATTTATGTATGTTTTTTTTTTGGAGGGTGGGGTGGGGAGGGAGGGAGATGGGCGGGCCACTTCTATTGGTCTTTCATTTATCTATTTTCATCCGTCTTTGTTCTTTGGCTCCTGTGGGCCTCCCATCGTGGTGGCCACTGTTGTCGCAGAGCACTGGCTCTGGGTGCACGCGCGCTAGAGCTCTGGCTCGGTAATTGGACACATCGGTTCAGTCGCTCCACAGCACGTGGGATCTTCCCAGGCCAGGGATCAAACCGGCGCCCCTTGCACTGCAAGGCGGTGTCTTTACCCACTGGACCACCAGGGGAAGCCCTTTTTTTTTTTTTTAACCTTGGAATTTGTTGCTTGAAAAAATTGGGTTATTGATCCTGTAGAGTTCCCCCATGGCTGATGGACTCTCTAGGGTACTATTAATAGTCAGTGTACCCCTCTGTCCCCTCTAATTTCAGGAAACCTATGGTCAGTGGTTTAGTCTGATTCAGGTTCAAGTGTTTTGCAAAGACTGCTTTCCTGGAGGCACCGTGACCTTCCTTTAAGAAGAATGCTACATTCTCGTCTTTCTCTCTCTTTGCGATATTGGATGAAATGATCATTTCCTGGATCCATTATTTCACTAGGAGGTTGAAAAACGGAACATTACGATCCCATCGTTTCTTTCTCATTTATTAGATGAAATTCGTGGAGGGGAAGGTTCCCTTGGCAACTACTCAGTTGCCCTGGATACGGTTTGCACAGGAAAGCCGGGTTAATTAACTTGATTGATTTTTTTTTTTCACTTCAGTTTTCAGGATGAGTTGGTTCCTAAGCATCCCTTGAAGTGCCTCTGAGAGGTTGAATTATATCCCACTCTCCAAAGGATATGTTGAAGTTCTAACCCTCTGAACCTCAAAAGGGGAGGTTTTTTTTTCGGAAATAAAGTTGTTGCTAACCCTAGAACAAGTTCTTATTCCAATATGACTGGGGTCCATGTGGGAAGAGAAGATGGCCACGGAGTGAGGGAACAGAGTGACGTTTCTGCATCCCAAGGGATGCCAAGGAGGGCCAGCAAACACCAGAAGCTACAAGAGACAAGGAAGGAGTCTTCCCGACAGGTTTCAGATGGAGTGTAGCCCTGCCGACATCTTGATTTTGGACTACTGGCCACCAGAACAAGGAGACAAAACCTTTCTCTTGTTTTGAGCTACCCAGTTTCTGGTACTTTGTCATGGCAACTCTAAGAAACTAATAGAGTAACTGATGAAGCTTAATTTTAAAAATAATTTTGTATATTTCTTTTTGTGTGTGCTGAGTCTTCCTTGCTGTGTGGGCTTTTCTCTAGCTGCAGAGAGTGGAGGCTACTCTCTAGTTGTGGTGTGAGGGCCTCTCACTGTGGTGACTTCTCTTGTTGTGGAGCACCAGCTCTGGGGCTCAGGGCCTCCAGTAGTTGTGGCATGGGACTCAGTAGCTGTGGCTCCAGGGCTCTAGAGCACAGGCTCAGTGGTTGTGGTGCAAGGGCTCAGTTACTCCACGGCATGTGGGATCTTCCCGGATCAGGGATTGAACCCATGTTTCCTGGCAGGTGGATTCTTTACCACTGAGACACCTGGGAAGTCCTACTACACTTTATTAATCCATTCATCAGTTGATAAATATTTGGATTGTTTCCACTTTGGGATTATTAAAAAGAATGCTGCTCTAAACATTATGTACAAAGTTTTGTGTGAGCATTTGTCTTCATTTTTCTTGGCTATATGCCTTAGAGAAAAATTGCTAGGTTGTAGGCTTAACCTTTTAAGGGTCTGTCAGACTATTTTTCAAAACAGCTGGCCCATTTTGCATTCCTACCAGCACTGAATGAGGGTTCAAATGTTTCTACATCCTCAGAACACTTACTATTATTTGTCTTTTTGATTAGGACCGTGATAGTATGAAGTGCTATCTCATTGTGGTTTTGAATTGCATTTCTCTTATGACTAATGATGTTGAATATCTTTTCACATGCTTTTTGGTCATTTGGGTGTCTTATTTGGGAAAACGTCTGTTCAGATCCTTTGTCTATTTTTAATTGGGTTATTTGTCTTTTTATTGTTGAGTTATAAAATTTCTTTACACATTTGAGGTAGAGTTCCCGTCTCAGATATATGATTCAGAAATATTTTATTCTTTTCTGAGTCATTTTTTCACTTTTTTTTTAGAGTAGCTTTATTCATTCATTTGTTTTCTTTTTATTTTTTTTAAAAAAAATGACAGTCTTTTTAAAATTTGTATTTATTTATCTATTTTTGGCTATTCTGGGTTTTCACTGCTGCCGCAGGCTTTTTTCTAGTTGCAGGGAGTGGGGGCTACTCTCTAGTTGAGGCGAGCAGGCTTCTTGTTGTGGTAACTTCTCTTGTTGTGGAACTGGGGCTCTAGGGCACGCGGGCTTCAGTCATTGCAGCACATGGGCTCCATAGATACAGCTCAAGACTCTAGAGCACAGGCTCCGTAGCTGTGGTTCTTAGGCTCAGTTGCTCTGCAGCATGTGGGATCTTCTGGATCAGGGATCAAACCCATGTCTCCTGCATTGGCAGACACTCTTCACCACTGAATTACAAGGGAAGCCCCGTTTGTTTTCTTAATATATATATATCTTGATGAAGTAGAGTTGACTTATAATATTTCAGGTGCACAGCAAGGTTATTTGGTGATACCTGTATACATATATTATTTTCAGATCATTTTCCATTGTAGGTTACCATAAGTTATTGACTATCGTTCCCTGGTCTTTTCACTTTCTTGATAATGTTCTTCACAGCACAAAATTTTAAATGTTAATGAAGTTCAATCTGTCTGTGTTCTCTTTGGTTGTTTGTGCTCTAGTGTACTTCAGTTATATTTATTTCTTTTTAGCTGTGCTGGGCCTTCGTTGCTACATAGACCTTTCTAGAGTTGTGGCGAGCAGGGGTTACTCTCTAGTCGTGGTGTGTGGGCTTACTGCAGTGCCTTCTTATTGCTGCAGGGCACAGGCTTAAGGGTAAGCAGGCTGCCATAGTTGTGGCATGTGGGCTTGGTAGTTGCAGCTTCCAGGCTCTGAGCTCTAGGCTCAGTAGTTGAGACGCTCAGGCTTAGTTGTTGCGAGGCATGTGGAATCTTCCCAGGTCAGGGGTCGAATCTGTCTCCTCCACTGGTTCTTTACCACCGAGCCACCAGAGAAGCCCTGTGCTTTGGGGGTCATATCTAAAAATCCATCGCCACACCTAACATCTTGGAGATTTACTCCATGCTCCTTCCCTAGGCTGTATCGTTTTAGTGCTTACATTTAGGTCTCTGATTCATTTTGAGCTGGTTTTTGCATATGGTATGAAATAGGAGTTTGGTTTCTTTCTTTTGCATATGGATATCCAGTTGTCCCAGCATCTTCTGTTGAAAAGATGATTCTTTCCCATCCAACAGCCTTGGCAGTCTTGTAAAAAATCCATGGGTTGTAAACATGACAATTTATTTCTGGGCTGTCAATTCTATTCCATTGGTCTATCTATTGATCTTTATATCAACACCAAACTGTTTTGATTAGTTTGTAGTAATTCTGAAATCAGGAAGTGTTAGTCCTCTAACATTTTTTCTTCCTTTTTGGCTATTCTCGGCCCTACGAATTTTCATATGAATTTTAGAGTCAGCTTGTTAATTTCTGCAAAAAGGCCACCTGGTGTTTTGCTAGGGATTACACTGAATCTGTAAATCAACTTGAGGAAGCTTGTCATCTTAATGATAATAAATCTTCCAACCTGTGAACATGGAATTTTTTTTCCATTTGTTTAGGTCATTTTAAACTTATTTCAACAATGTTTTGTAAAACCTAAAAAATCCCCAGTATTTTGTAGCTTTCTGTATATGATTATTTCACTTTCTTGGTTAAATATATTTCTGATTATTGCATTCTTTTTTGATCCTGCTGTAAGTGGAATTGTTTATAATTTCATTTTCTGATTGTTCACTCCTAGCTTGTAGAAATACAAACTTAATTATTATTAATTTGGGGGGGGAGCTAAGTGGCCTGTGGGACTTTAGTTCCCCAACCAGGGCTTGAACCTGTGCCCTCAGTAGTAAAAATAGAGTCTTAACCACTGGACCACCATTGAAATTCCCAGAAATACAACTTTGAAAATATTGTTCTTGTATCCCGAACTTATTTACTAGCTCTAATTGTGTGGGCGTATCTACATTGCTTAGGGTTTTCTATATATAACGTCATGTAATCCACAGAGATCCTATTCTTTCTTCCTTTCCAATCTGAATGCCTTTTATTTCTTTTTCTTACCTAGTGGTCCTGGCTATAACCGCCAGTAAAATGTTTAACAGATGTGAGGAGATGACATCCTTGGTTGTTTTTGATCTTAGAGAGAAAGCATTCTTTCACTGTCAAATACGTTGTCAGCTGTGGGTTATTTGTAGATGCTCTTTACCTGGTTGAGGAACTATCTACCTCGGTTTTGAGTGGTTTTGCATGGAGGTGTTGAATTTTGTCAAATGCTTTTCCTGCATCTGTGAGATGATCATAAGGTTTTAACCCTTTATTCTATTAATATGGTGCTTTATATTGATCGATTTCTTTTCTGTTATATCAACCTTGCCTTCTTGGGAGAAATCCTGCTTAGTCGTAGTGTATAATAATTTTTTATGCTCTTAGATTCAGTTTGTTGGCATTTTTTTGTTGTTGTTCAGAATTTTTGTCTATATTTATAAGCAATCTTGGTATATAGCTTTCTTTCCTTGTGATATTTCTGTCTGATTTTGGTATCAGGCCAATACTGACCTCATAGAAGAAGTTGGAAAGTGTTTCCTCCTTTCCTATTTCTTGGAAGAATTGGTGTTGCTTCTTTAAATGTTTGGTGGAGTTCACAAGTGAGGCCATCTGGGGCTCAGCTTTTCCTTGCAGGTGATTCTTGATTTCTAAGTTACCCTCTTTACTTGTCTTAAATCTATTCAGAGTTTCAAATGATTAAAATGATTGGATAGATTGGGCATCACCCAATAGATTGGTCTGTCATTCATTTCTACTCCTGCTTTGCAATTTGCAAAGAGCGCAAGTAACTCTTTCTCATTTAAGCCTCCGACGGGTTCTGGGAGGTGGGACAAGCAAATACACACCGGAGGCATAAGATTTCCAATTATTCCAGCTGATCCCCTATAATTTGGGGAGCTAAGTCAGTAAAAATAGATTTCTTAACCACTGGACCACCATTGAAATTCCCAGAAATACAACTTTGAAAATATTGTTCTTGTATCCCGAACTTATTTACTAGCTCTAATTGTGTGGGCGTATCTACATTGCTTAGGGTTTTCTATATATAACGTCATGTAATCCACAGAGATCCTATTCTTTCTTCCTTTCCAATCTGAATGCCTTTTATTTCTTTTTCTTACCTAGTGGTCCTGGCTATAACCGCCAGTAAAATGTTTAACAGATGTGAGGAGATGACATCCTTGGTTGTTTTTGATCTTAGAGAGAAAGCATTCTTTCACTGTCAAATACGTTGTCAGCTGTGGGTTATTTGTAGATGCTCTTTACCTGGTTGAGGAACTATCTACCTCGGTTTTGAGTGGTTTTGCATGGAGGTGTTGAATTTTGTCAAATGCTTTTCCTGCATCTGTGAGATGATCATAAGGTTTTAACCCTTTATTCTATTAATATGGTGCTTTATATTGATCGATTTCTTTTCTGTTATATCAACCTTGCCTTCTTGGGAGAAATCCTGCTTAGTCGTAGTGTATAATAATTTTTTATGCTCTTAGATTCAGTTTGTTGGCATTTTTTTGTTGTTGTTCAGAATTTTTGTCTATATTTATAAGCAATCTTGGTATATAGCTTTCTTTCCTTGTGATATTTCTGTCTGATTTTGGTATCAGGCCAATACTGACCTCATAGAAGAAGTTGGAAAGTGTTTCCTCCTTTCCTATTTCTTGGAAGAATTGGTGTTGCTTCTTTAAATGTTTGGTGGAGTTCACAAGTGAGGCCATCTGGGGCTCAGCTTTTCCTTGCAGGTGATTCTTGATTTCTAAGTTACCCTCTTTACTTGTCTTAAATCTATTCAGAGTTTCAAATGATTAAAATGATTGGATAGATTGGGCATCACCCAATAGATTGGTCTGTCATTCATTTCTACTCCTGCTTTGCAATTTGCAAAGAGCGCAAGTAACTCTTTCTCATTTAAGCCTCCGACGGGTTCTGGGAGGTGGGACAAGCAAATACACACCGGAGGCATAAGATTTCCAATTATTCCAGCTGACCCCATGAGATCTGGGGTCAAGTGAGTAGAAGAGTGTGTCTGATTCCAGACCCGCATCTTCAATATCTTGAGCAGCCCAGTGAGGGAGCCCGGCGCCTGTGGCCTCAGGGTTTTCTGTCTTAGGGAAGAAATCCAGCTGTGCTGGACCTTCAGGAAGAACACCCTTCCACTTCTCCTTTTACCGAGGTCCTTGGCCATGAACTTTCATGGATCAGCAGAATCTAATCCTTCCTTGACTTCCAAGCAGGAGCTATTTCTACCAGAGATGGCCAGACAGGAAAACTGGGTGGTGAAGGCTTCCCATCTGCAAGCCTGGGGACACCTTGCTTCCTTAGGGCATGGCCTTCTTAGCTGTGGCTCGATTAGAAGGTCCTCTGTGCACATACTCAGAGGCCTTCCCTCCTCCTATAAGCATGTGCTTTCATGAGCCTCAGGTTAGTAAATATCTTCCAATCAACCTCTTAACACCACTGTTTCCCTCGCCTTGCATCTCCTAGAACTTAAGGACCTTGAGTCCCCTAAGTCCTCATCCTGGTCTCACCATGTGGTACAACAAAGCTAGCTTACCTGGACCTGGGACAGCATCTCTTCCCAACTCCACGCTCAGGTTGAAAACTTGCAATCAGGCACGTGAGGAGTATTTACATCATTTGTTATTATTGTTTAATCACTCAGTCGTGTCTGACTCTTTTGCGACTCTGTGGACTGTAGCCCCCCAGGCTCTTCTGTCTGTGGGATTCTCCAGGCAAGAATATTGGAGTGGGTTGTCACGTCCTCCTCCAGGGGATCTTCCCAACCCAGGGATCAAACCTGTGTCTCCTGCATTGGAAGGCAGATTCTTTACCTCTAGCACACTTGGGATGCCCATTTTACACTATTATCACTCACTTATGTGTAGAGGGAGAGAGTGCCTTTTATTGCCTTTCTATAGAGCAGGTTTTGATAGAAGAAGAGAACTGGGGAGCAAGGAAGTACTGCGATCTTAGAAGGGTCAGAGGAGGAAAAAGAGAGAAGGGGGCCCTCAAAGCTTCAGCTCTCTAAGGACTTGGCCACAGAAACCACTGAAGGAAGTTGCCTTATCTGCCTGCTTGCCAGGAAGCGTGGCCAGGGCAGGGGAGGGTCGGGGAAAACCCATCACTTCCTGCCCCCCGTGCCATCTGTTTTCATCTCATAAATTAGATCCTTGGATGAAAGTCAGGTCACATGAGGGAGGCAGATGAGGTCTTTGAAACTGGGCCTGGCCTCAATGAAGCCGTCAAGACTCCACCACTTGAACAAATATTTTGAATATTTCCTCAGCATCTTCTCCCTTTAATTTTTTTTTTTTTTTTGGCCCTACCACTTGACTTGTGGGATCTTAGTTCCCAGACCAGGGACTGAACCCAGGCTTGTGGGCAGCGGGAAGGCTGAGTCTTCTCCACTGGGCCACCAGGGAATTTCTCCTTCACATCTTAATTGAGATCAAATCCACATCACAGAAAGCTCACCATTCTAACCCTTTGAAGCATACACATGAGTGGTATACTCGCAATTTGCACACTTCTCACTACTATCGAATTCTAGAATATTTTTATCACCCCCAAAAGATACCCTCAATCTCCTTAATTTCTCCTCCTCTCAGGCCCCTGTTATCTGCTTTATTACTTTAAGTCCACTTTATCTGCTTTAAGTCTCTATGGATTTGTCTGTGCTGAATATTTCTTATAAATGGAATCATACAGGGTCTGGCCTGTTCTGCCTGTCATTTAACGTAATGAATATATCTGTACTTCATTCCTTTTTTTTTTTTTTTTAACTTCATTCCTTTTTATGGCTGAATAAAACCCCACTGTATTTGTACCCATCGTGGTGATGTTGAGTTGCTCTGTCTTGTGACTCTTTGCGACCCCATGGACGGCAGCACGCCAGGCTTCCCTGTCCTTCACCAGATTCCATGGTATGTTTGCTTATCCACTTATCAACGGATGGACATGAGGTTGTTTCCACTTTTTGGCTACTATGAATAATGCTGCTTTGAACATTCATGGGCAAGCTTCTATGTGAGTATTTGTTTTCAGTTTTGTAGGGTATATACTTTAGAGTGAAGTGACTAGGTCATATTGTAATTTTACGTCTAACTTTTGGAGGAACTGCCACACTTTTCCATCGTGATTGCACCATCTTACATTGCCATGAATAATGTGTGAGGGTTCCCATTTCCTTGGCAACCCTATTTTTTTTCCATAGCCGTCCTTGTGGGTGGGAAGTAAGAACTCTTTGTGATTTTAATCACATCACAAAACAACATCAGATGGTTTCCAAATATTTTCTCCCATTACGTGGGTTGGCTCTGCACTTTCTGGAGAGTGTGCTTTGAGACTCCTGGTGAGAGGTAGCACATGAACCTTGAACTAAGACAGAACTCAGTTCAAATGCCAGCTCTTCCCTTTCCTCACCTCTGAGCTTCCATTTCATTGTCTATAAACTGGGGAAAATGAACAGAAACGACGGGTTCACAGTCCTTGGCAATTTCATAGGCAAATGGGGCTCTGCTCCATCGTTCACCTTTCCTGCCTCCTCCACCCCAGCCTGATATCATAACCCTTGTTTGTGGTCTACTTTTGCACCGCTTAGGGTCACAGAGGCCCATTCTCCCATGCTGGGACACGCCGCTGTGTATGGAAGTCATTTCTTGTCTAAGCTCACAGCCCGCTTCTTCCGATCATTTCTTATTAGGAGGCGTCTTGGAGTTCCCTCGTCCCCTTGGCCGCTGGGCACTGGCCCAGCTTCCCTTTGAGTTCTGTGGTACATCACTGCTCACGGTGTAGCTCACCCGGGAGAGGCAACCAGGACGGCACCCTGGCTACTGCTCACAAGGGCAGGACCGCTGCAGCCCGCTCCCCGCAGGCCCAGCTCTGGTCCACCCCACCCCACGGCTCCTCCCCAGGGCCGGCTCCACTGGATGGAACATCGGAGAGGAAATGCCCTGAGCCAGGCTTCCCAGACTTCACATCTTGGATATCTGATCAGATATATTGTCTCTGTTTCTGTCATATTTATATACCATATGTTCTGTGATTTGCTTTATTCAGTTGTTTTTTTGTGTGTGTCCTTGGCAATTTCGCATTTTTTTTCTATCACTGTCGTGAGTTATGAGACCCCTCATCATAGAGGGACCCTAACAAGACATATTCAGATTAAAATGAAAAACACCTTGTGGCACCTGTGGTGGTGCGACCGCCACACCTGCGGAAGCACAGATCAGGCCAAGACCCCCTACGTCTCAGATGGACAATGCACAGCAGGGCAAGGGGCAGGCTCTGAGCTAGAGCTGAGGGGCTCTGGGTGCTTCACGGAGACCCTCCCCACGAACCTTTCTTTTTGGGCCCCTTGCAGCATGTGCGATCTTAGTTCCCCAACCAGGGATCGAACCTGGGCCCCCAGAAATGGAAGCTTGGCATCTTGACCAACGGACCTTCCCTAAGTCTTTGCCTACATCCGCTGTCTTGCCCTCCTGCCCTTCATTCTCTTTCTCTAGTTTTCCCTTTCTATTCTACTTTTCTGAAACCTCCTATGTCTCCCTCCTTTACTTTGAATAATTGCTCCAGCTGTTCAATTCCCTGCTTCCAGCAGGAACATCCAGGTCCCCACATTGGGAGCTGGGATAAACGGCTCTGTGGCGCGTCTAGTCACATACCTTTTGTAGATTTCTGTTTTACCCTTTGTAAGATGGGCTGGTAATCCCTGGTAGTTACCCCAGACAGAGCAGTGAGACTCAGGGTTGGATATTGTTTTGTCTTGAACTGGCATTTCTTTTTTTTATAAATTTATGCTGATTGGAGAATGGTTGCCTTACCATGTTGTGTTTGAGTGTTTTCTAAAAGTGTCTTGGGAAAGCCCATACATGGTGTTCCTCATAGGGGTGAGGCACCCCACCCCAAACCCTCCCACCC
Organism: Tragulus kanchil; assembly: GCA_022376925.1. Lineage (NCBI taxonomy): Eukaryota > Metazoa > Chordata > Mammalia > Artiodactyla > Tragulidae > Tragulus > Tragulus kanchil. The sequence continues at coordinate 150,233,140 of JAIOJX010000002.1, read as the reverse complement.
GATGACCTTCTGCCATCCCGGTCTGGTTGCAACATAGGGTCAACACGCGAAGGCTTCCCACCCTGCTCAGCCGGGTGCTCACTCTTCTCCTGCGTGCTGCCTCTGCCTCTTCCTTCATCAGCCCTGCCTCCCAGCACCCCTGAGTCACGAAACCCAGACAGACAACAGGCTGTACCCTTCCAGCAAAGACTAGAAGGAGCTTCCTAAAATGAACTTCTGAGAAGCTCCTGCACATGTAAAGGGCTCTCATTGAATGCTCCCATCCTCAGCCAGTGGAGCCTTGCCACTGCTGTCTGAGGAGTGGCAGAGGCAGTTGAGTTGCTCAATCATGTCCAACTCTTGGGATCCCATGGACTGTTGCCCGCCAGGGTCCTCTGTCCAGGGAATTTTCCAGGCAAGAATTCTGGAGTGACTTGCTGTTTCCTCCTTCTGGGGATCTTCCCAGCCCAGGGATCGAACCCTAGTCTCTATGTCTCCTGCACTACAGGCAGGTTCTTTACCAATTGAGCCACAAGGGAAGCCCTGATTGGGGAGGGGAAGGTGCAAAGCTAGTAAGGTGCTGAGTAGGGTGCTTGTCCCCATCAGAGAACCTATCATGTGGCTCCCTAGGGTACACATGGACCCCATTTGGGCTCGGCAGAGACCACATGGGAGTCCCTGACCTGAAGGAGAGTGACTCGGAGTTAATCTAATTCTGCGAACACCAGCCATGGGACAGGTGACCTGCATGGGACTTGGTGGGCGTCAAAATGGGACATTGACTTCAAGGGGTTGATGGTCAACTAGGAGACACAGACACACAACTGGTCATCGTCAGCCAGGTGACGTGGGCCACTGTGATGCCACACGGTGTGCTCTTTGGAGGCTAGAGGAGAGAGGCCGTGAAAGCCGGGTGTTTCCATGAGGGATGGAATGGAGAGGGTGGAGTGGATTTAGGAAAGGAAGCCGCAGCAACCAGTCTCTAAGCATGGAGTCCCAGGCTGGGAACCTGGAATGGGACGGTGGGGTAGCTGGGTTGATGGTCTTGATTTTTTTTGGAACCTTACCATGTTGTGTTTGAGTGTTTTCTAAAAGTGTCTTGGGAAAGCCCATACATGGTGTTCCTCATAGGGGTGAGGCACCCCACCCCAAACCCTCCCACCCGATGACCTTCTGCCATCCCGGTCTGGTTGCAACATAGGGTCAACACGCGAAGGCTTCCCACCCTGCTCAGCCGGGTGCTCACTCTTCTCCTGCGTGCTGCCTCTGCCTCTTCCTTCATCAGCCCTGCCTCCCAGCACCCCTGAGTCACGAAACCCAGACAGACAACAGGCTGTACCCTTCCAGCAAAGACTAGAAGGAGCTTCCTAAAATGAACTTCTGAGAAGCTCCTGCACATGTAAAGGGCTCTCATTGAATGCTCCCATCCTCAGCCAGTGGAGCCTTGCCACTGCTGTCTGAGGAGTGGCAGAGGCAGTTGAGTTGCTCAATCATGTCCAACTCTTGGGATCCCATGGACTGTTGCCCGCCAGGGTCCTCTGTCCAGGGAATTTTCCAGGCAAGAATTCTGGAGTGACTTGCTGTTTCCTCCTTCTGGGGATCTTCCCAGCCCAGGGATCGAACCCTAGTCTCTATGTCTCCTGCACTACAGGCAGGTTCTTTACCAATTGAGCCACAAGGGAAGCCCTGATTGGGGAGGGGAAGGTGCAAAGCTAGTAAGGTGCTGAGTAGGGTGCTTGTCCCCATCAGAGAACCTATCATGTGGCTCCCTAGGGTACACATGGACCCCATTTGGGCTCGGCAGAGACCACATGGGAGTCCCTGACCTGAAGGAGAGTGACTCGGAGTTAATCTAATTCTGCGAACACCAGCCATGGGACAGGTGACCTGCATGGGACTTGGTGGGCGTCAAAATGGGACATTGACTTCAAGGGGTTGATGGTCAACTAGGAGACACAGACACACAACTGGTCATCGTCAGCCAGGTGACGTGGGCCACTGTGATGCCACACGGGTGTGCTCTTTGGAGGCTAGAGGAGAGAGGCCGTGAAAGCCGGGTGTTTCCATGAGGGATGGAATGGAGAGGGTGGAGTGGATTTAGGAAAGGAAGCCGCAGCAACCAGTCTCTAAGCATGGAGTCCCAGGCTGGGAACCTGGAATGGGGACGGAGTGGGGTAGCTGGGTGTCGTTTCCATTCGGTCTGACACCTGAGCTGAGGATCATGGGTTACAAAGTCACAGCACAGCTCCCACTGCCTTTCACCCCGCAAACCTCTGCACAGCCCTCCTCACACCCTCCTCAAGCACATGGCCAGTCCTTCCTGTGTCCCCCCACGCCCCCGTGCACACCCCTCGTCTCATGCTTGGGTTCCCAAAGGAGACCCTGAGGTGCGGCTCTGTGGACCGGTGATTTATCAGTTACTGCTTTCAGGGGAACCCTGCAAGGGAGAGGGAAGCAGACCCTGAAGGGGAGGGGTCAACCCAGTCTTGCCTCGCAGACAGAAACAGACTTGACCCTACCAGGAACACAAGAATTGGTGTCCATCACACTGGACCTGGAGTCTGTACCTGCTCCAGCTGGCGCTGGTCAAGGGCTTCCCCAAGGATGTGCATTTCCAGACACTTCCCACTTTCCTAGAGCCTGCAGGCTAGGCGACTTCGGCAGCTGGGGGGTTGGAAAGCCAAGGTCACCAAGAGGCAGTGTTCCTGAACGTGGGAAAGGGGTCTGAGGGGCTAGAGACGGACAACACTTCGCTGTATGCCCCCTCCACCAGCACCTGCAATAGCTGACCCTGTCCACTTGATCTTGGATGTGCCTCCCCACCAGAAGCCTGGCACATGGCGCTTGCCTAATAAGAGGTGATAAATGAATCAATCAATCAAAGGAAGGAAGGAGAGGGGATGACGTTATTCATTTTCAGATGAAGAAACTGAGGCTCCGAGAGGTGACTGATGAACCCACGGTCTCCCAGGGAATGACCGGCATAACCAAGGTCCCTATCAGCCTTTTGACTATGCATCCAACCTGTTTGCTCTTCTCCCTGTCGGGGTCATCCCCCCGCCCCCGGCTCTTTCTTCTTGTGCTCGGGAGAATCCCTGACTCAGCTGGCAACAACTTCCCCTTTACAGATCTGAGGTTTCTAGGGCTTTGAAGGAGGTGTGGAGAGTGGGGAAGCTTCCCAAAGAGAGGCCACTATATAAGCTCACGTTTCCTCCTAACTGCCTGAAAAAGGCCAGAGGGTAGCTGGAGGGCCCCTATCCCAGCCTCTCTCCTCCTTCCCTGCAGCGCTGACCCCTGAGCTACACGTTCTGCTCTCCAGGACATGGCAGGCCCTGTGACCACGGCCACCAGCCTGCTGCTCTTGGCCCTGTGTGCCTCCTGCATCGCCCCCGCAGGTAAGACCTCTGACCCCATCCTGGGTCTCTCGTTCAGGACGGCTGTGCCAAGGAGAGCCAGGAGAGGGTGGAGGATGGAGCAACCTGGGTCTGTCTACAAGGGACTGGGGAGAAGGGAGCAGCCCAGTGGCTGGACTGGAGGTCTTAGCGCAGGGTATGTGTGTGCTGAGTCACTTCAGTCATGTCTGACTCTTGGCGGCCCCATGGACTGTAGCCTGTCAGGCTCCTCTGTCCACGGGATTCTCCAGGCAAGAATACTGCAGTGGGTTGCCACGTCCTCCTCCAGGGAGTCTTGCCAATCCAGGGATTGAAACCATGTCTCTGAGGCTCTTGCCCAGCAGGCAGATTTTTTTTTTTTACCACTAAGTCACTGGGGAAACCCTTAGCACAGAGTACGAGCTCCATGTTGAAGCCATCTAGGCCAGGCTGGTAAAGAGCATGGCTCTCCTCTCTTCTGTCTTCTAGGCTCCGTGATCCTCCCCTCCTCCTGCTGCATAACCTTCATTTCCAAGAAAATTGCTGAGAGCCGAGTGGTAAGCTACCAGCTCTCCAGTGGGAGCGTCTGCCCCAAGGCGGGAGTCATGTGAGTAGCCACTGCCCTTAAGGCCCCCGGCAGGAGTGGGAGGCAGGGTCACTGAGGGCCCTGCTCTGTGAGCCTGGGCAGATCACCCCACCTCTCTGGGCCTCCGCTTCCTCCCCGTGACACCAGGAGGCGTATTCAGAGTTGACCTTCATAGAGACTTTTGAGGCACCATTCCAGGCGTGTTTTTGTTGTTTAGTTGCTCAGTTGTGTCCGACTCTTTGTGACCCCATGGACTGTAGCCCACCAGGCTCCTCTGTCCATGGGATTCTCCAGGCAAGAATACTGGAGTGGGTTGCCATTTCCTTCTCCAGGGGATGAGTTTCTTATTACTGAGCCACCAGAAAAGCCTTCGCAGGCACGTAACATTCCCTTAATTAACCCTCTCAGCTGTTCTATCAGCTGCAGTTGATTATCCCCATTTGACAGGGGACAGTTAAGGCTCAGAAGGGTGACCCACTCAAGGTCACTTAGGACTCCAGATAACTTCAGAGCTGTGAGACAGCCAAATGTGAGTTCACTTTGTAAACAGAGTCAGCATGCCGCAGAAATACGATCTTTACTTAACCCAGAAGGCGGTATTTATAATGCATAACCATTCGCTTGTAGTGAACTATTTAAAGGTGTTATCACTTGTTTAAATTGTTTTCTACCCTAGCGGCTCACAGAACTCAGGAAATTATTCATATCAGTATGGAATTTAATTAAAACTTTGAATATTTTGTTTGCATCTTTGAAGGAAAAATATTTTTTATTATTTGTACTTTTCTCCACTGGCACCAGACCCAGCTCCACAGCCTGGCAGCCCTCATTCAGAACTGGCTTGGAGGAGGGCATCCCACTGCCTCCTCCCAGCTCTGGCATCCTTTATCGACCCCTCTTCTTTGCACAGGGGGGTTTTCAGTGCATCTTCTCCTCTTGTTCCCGCAGGTGGACACTGTGTCTCCCCTGGGGCCCAGTGTTCCCTAGGCAGGGCTGGGCTTCCCCCATCTAACAAAGGGGAGATTGAACATGGACATGAGGTTATTGAGACAAAGGGATGCAGACGCACGGAGACAAGACATTGTGTTCAGGACCTGCCAAGAGGCTGGGGCAGCAGCGTGCCCAAGGGGCGTCCACATGACCTCCTCCACGTGACCTCCACGTGACCACCCCTGCCGGGCCTCATATGTGTCTGTCATCTCCCCACAGCTTCACCACCCGGAAGGGCTACAGGTTCTGTGGCGACCCCATGTTGCCGTGGGTCCAGAAGTACATGAAGAACTTGGATGCCAAGCGGAAGAAAGCCTCCAGACGGACCAGGCTGATGAACTCCACGGTCCCCATCCAGAGACACCCTGCCAACACCACTTTCATCTAAGCCCCGCCCTGACCTCCAGTTCTGAGCTGGGGCCTGGGTCTGGCCTCTTGGCCGGCTGCCTGGGACCTGGGGAGCCCATAGTGGTAGGCAAAGGACTACTGTTCTTGTTTCTTAGCTTCCTTCTTGGGGCATGTGACTAGTTTAGCTTCATTCTCAGGGCTATGGCGCTCCCCCTGAGCTGGAGCCAGCCCTTCTACAACTCACGGGGTCCATGAGAGCCCAGATGCATGAGGCCTGACCTGCGGACAGACTCTGCTTATGCCTCAGCCTGCAGCCAGCTTCTACAGGTCCTCTGGTCTTGGAAGGGAGCCTGTGGGCTGTATGCCTATCTGTCTGTCTGTCTGGGGATGGGTGACCATCACGGTGGGAATGGTCCTGGACTGTCCCACTGGCAGGTGAATAAAACCCAACAAAAGCATAGGGCTCTTTGCCACAGGCACGGCCAGATCCTGTCCCTCCTTGCATACATCTCATGGGACATGGTTAATAGTGTTCAGGAACTCCCCACTGTTTGTAATGGGATGCACCTGGAGTACCTGGATGAGGGGCCAGCCTGGGAGCTGAATTCCTCAATTCATTTTTTGAAGGAAAAATATTTTTATTATTTGTATTTTCTCCACTGGCACCAGCCTATGGCAGCCCTCATTCAGAACTGGCTTGGAGGAGGGCATCCCACTGCCTCCTCCCAGCTCTGGCATCCTTTATCGACCCCTCTTCTTTGCACAGGGGGGTTTTCAGTGCATCTTCTCCTCTTGTTCCCGCAGGTGGACACTGTGTCTCCCCTGGGGCCCAGTGTTCCCTAGGCAGGGCTGGGCTTCCCCCATCTAACAAAGGGGAGATTGAACATGGACATGAGGTTATTGAGACAAAGGGATGCAGACGCACGGAGACAAGACATTGTGTTCAGGACCTGCCAAGAGGCTGGGGCAGCAGCGTGCCCAAGGGGCGTCCACATGACCTCCTCCACGTGACCTCCACGTGACCACCCCTGCCGGGCCTCATATGTGTCTGTCATCTCCCCACAGCTTCACCACCCGGAAGGGCTACAGGTTCTGTGGCGACCCCATGTTGCCGTGGGTCCAGAAGTACATGAAGAACTTGGATGCCAAGCGGAAGAAAGCCTCCAGACGGACCAGGCTGATGAACTCCACGGTCCCCATCCAGAGACACCCTGCCAACACCACTTTCATCTAAGCCCCGCCCTGACCTCCAGTTCTGAGCTGGGGCCTGGGTCTGGCCTCTTGGCCGGCTGCCTGGGACCTGGGGAGCCCATAGTGGTAGGCAAAGGACTACTGTTCTTGTTTCTTAGCTTCCTTCTTGGGGCATGTGACTAGTTTAGCTTCATTCTCAGGGCTATGGCGCTCCCCCTGAGCTGGAGCCAGCCCTTCTACAACTCACGGGGTCCATGAGAGCCCAGATGCATGAGGCCTGACCTGCGGACAGACTCTGCTTATGCCTCAGCCTGCAGCCAGCTTCTACAGGTCCTCTGGTCTTGGAAGGGAGCCTGTGGGCTGTATGCCTATCTGTCTGTCTGTCTGGGGATGGGTGACCATCACGGTGGGAATGGTCCTGGACTGTCCCACTGGCAGGTGAATAAAAACCCAACAAAAGCATAGGGCTCTTTGCCACAGGCACGGCCAGATCCTGTCCCTCCTTGCATACATCTCATGGGACATGGTTAATAGTGTTCAGGAACTCCCCACTGTTTGTAATGGGATGCACCTGGAGTACCTGGATGAGGGGCCAGCCTGGGGAGCTGAATTCCTCTGTGAAGATAGGGGATTGAGGAGATGTGTTGGTTTGTGACATATTTCGGCTTCCATGTTGCTTTGGGGGCAAAGAGCCACTCTGCCTTGAAGGTTGGTCTTTCAAGGAAGATGGGGTGGAAGTTGAAGCGGGAGAGGATCCCAGCTTTTTTGTTGTTTTCTACACGGTGTGACCTGTATGTCAAATGTGGACAGACACACTCGCTGTTCTCAAATGACAATCCAAGTAAAACATGAGTGCTCCTTCAAAGCTGGTCCTATCTTTCCTGTTCTTGTCTCCCGTGGGCCCAGGGTTGGGGTGTGAACAGTGGAGTCCACGCCCCAGAGATCACCCGGGGCTGCCCCTCCGAGGCTGGGAGGGAACAAAGGCAGCCCAAGCTCAGGACATCCCAGGAGGGGTCTTGGCTTGACCCTGGGAGTCCTGTTATGAACTCTGAAAAACATACAGACACAGCTGGATTCAATTACATTTCTAAACAATTTCAACAGAACACACTATTGCACAATGAGCTGTTTAGGCATCAAAAGATTATTAAATTATAAAAGTTGGTCTCTGGTGTCAAAGAATTAGGGAGAAAAATAACACATCCACACTCACAGATCAAAAGCAGTGTGGCTTTCCTACCCATCTGGGTAAGCTGCAGGAGCTTGAAATATGTCACTTGATCTCTCTGAGCCTCACTTTCCTGCATCAGTAAAATGCGTACATGAAAATCTTTCAGTTTTGTCTGGGTTTTCCCCAGAAGCAGTCCCCCAAACAAAGACTGGGGTTAAAATATTATATTTGGGAGATACAGGTCACACGCACAGGAAATAACCCCAGGAGGATGCGGAGGTCACACAAGAGACAGAAAGCAGCCAATAAGAGTGTGTTATCAAACAGAGGGGAATTAGCTCCAGTCACTGGGAAGTGATGTGAGGCCAACCCCTCAGAATTACACCTCCCTCTATCCGCCATTGCCAGCTGGGAAGAGCCTCCTGCCGGTGGAGGGTCAGACAACTTTCCACAGTTCAGAACAAGCCTCCAGGTACAGAAAGTCTGAAAAACACTCAAAAGACCTGGCAGTGAACTCAAAGTTTGTTTCTTTTGTTGTTGTTGTTCAGTTGCTAAGTTGTGTCTGACTCTTCATGACCCCATGAACCGTAGCACGCCAGGCTCCCTTGTCCTTCACCATCTCCCAGAGTTTGCTCAAACTCATGTCCATTGAGTCAGCGATGCCATCCAAGCATTTCATCCTCTGTTGGCCACTTCTCTTGCCCTCCATCTTTCCCAGCATCAGGATCTTTTCCAATGAGTTGGCTCTTTGCGTCAGATAACTAAAACTTTAGCTTCTGCGTGAGCCCTTCCAATGAATATTCAAGATTGATTTCCTTGAGGATTGACTGGTACCCTTTCTTTTAACTCCATTCAAAGCAGAATCAAGGGTATTGGTAAACAATGCAGAAAAGAGGGCACATTCTGATGGCAGGGAGGGAGGGGTCCTGCAGTTATCCTCAGCACAGAGCTGATGTCTGAGTGGTGATTGAGCTTTCACTCTGGAAAGAAGATTGATTTTCTAAGGATGGAAAATGCTCTCTGTTGGCATCTTCAGGGAGGAGAGACTGGACCACAAACAGATATGGATCAGACCAGAGGCGACAACAGATCTCTGACGCATAGTTTCTGTCGCAATCCACCCAGAATTATCATGAGACATGTCAGTGACTTCCAGCTTCTTAATGGTCCCCCTTTTCCAACTCCAAACCAAACAGAGAGAGCCAGATATACTCCCGGGAAACTTTCCTGGAGGGCCAGTGATCAAGAACACATCTGCCAATGCAGGAGGCACAAGAGACACGGGTTCAATCCCTAGGTTGGGAAGATCCCCTGAAGTAGGAAATGGCAACCCACTCCAATATTCTTGCCTAACGAATCCCATAGACAGAGGAGCCTGGCCGGCTACAGTCCATAGAGCTGGACACAACTGAGCAACTGAGTAGCAGTGGTTAAGATTTCGCCTTCAATGCAGGTGGTGCCAGTTTGATCCCTGGTCAGGGGAGCTAACGCCTCATGGCCCAAAAACAAACCATAAAAAACGATTATTGCAGCAAATTCAATAAAGACTTTTTCCCCCACATCAAAAATATCTTTAAGAAGGCAAACAAATATACTCCCAAATCAATTACAGAAGATGTCTGCTTCTTGTTATCCCACCTCCGGCTTACCTAGGCCAACAGCCTCCAGTGAAGACATCCCCATACCTTCTTCCTGGTCCTCTGAAGCTCACCTTCTGCCCGGTGGCCAGTGAATCTCTGCCACGTGCAAGTGATGCATCTGACTCCCTGCCAGAGCAAGTGCTGAATGAACTATCGCTGCTGATGTTCACTTCCGTACCCATGAATATTCAAGATTGATCTTCCTTGAGCCCTCCATCTTTCCCAGCATCAGGATCTTTTCCAATGAGTTGGCTTTTGCGTCAGATAACTAAAACTTTAGCTTCTCGTGAGCCCTTCCAATGAATATTCAAGATTGATTTCCTTGAGGATTGACTGGTACCCTTTCTTTTAACTCCATTCAAAGCAGAATCAAGGGTATTGGTAAACAATGCAGAAAAGAGGGCACATTCTGATGGCAGGGAGGGAGGGGTCCTGCAGTTATCCTCAGCACAGAGCTGATGTCTGAGTGGTGATTGAGCTTTCACTCTGGAAAGAAGATTGATTTTCTAAGGATGGAAAATGCTCTCTGTTGGCATCTTCAGGGAGGAGAGACTGGACCACAAACAGATATGGATCAGACCAGAGGCGACAACAGATCTCTGACGCATAGTTTCTGTCGCAATCCACCCAGAATTATCATGAGACATGTCAGTGACTTCCAGCTTCTTAATGGTCCCCCTTTTCCAACTCCAAACCAAACAGAGAGAGCCAGATATACTCCCGGGAAACTTTCCTGGAGGGCCAGTGATCAAGAACACATCTGCCAATGCAGGAGGCACAAGAGACACGGGTTCAATCCCTAGGTTGGGAAGATCCCCTGAAGTAGGAAATGGCAACCCACTCCAATATTCTTGCCTAACGAATCCCATAGACAGAGGAGCCTGGCCGGCTACAGTCCATAGAGCTGGACACAACTGAGCAACTGAGTAGCAGTGGTTAAGATTTCGCCTTCAATGCAGGTGGTGCCAGTTTGATCCCTGGTCAGGGGAGCTAACGCCTCATGGCCCAAAAACAAACCATAAAAAACGATTATTGCAGCAAATTCAATAAAGACTTTTTCCCCCACATCAAAAATATCTTTAAGAAGGCAAACAAATATACTCCCAAATCAATTACAGAAGATGTCTGCTTCTTGTTATCCCACCTCCGGCTTACCTAGGCCAACAGCCTCCAGTGAAGACATCCCCATACCTTCTTCCTGGTCCTCTCTGAAGCTCACCTTCTGCCCGGTGGCCAGTGAATCTCTGCCACGTGCAAGTGATGCATCTGACTCCCCTGCCAGAGCAAGTGCTGAATGAACTATCGCTGCTGGTTCTCACCTGGTGGTTCTCCTTTATTTCATCAGCAAAGCTGTAAAACCTGGTACAGATGCAGCCAGGGTCACGAGAGGATGGAAGCAGGTGACGGTGAGGAGGGGAGAACCCCTGAGAGCGTGGGGAAGCTGCGACTCTGACCCACTACTGACAGGTGTGTCTCGTGGGCCACCCTCTTTGGAGGAAGGCCCGGAAGCATATGTTAAAATGGTAAACACATACCATTGCCCCCAGCAATTCCACCTCCGGGAATGCACCCTACACACTGGCACAGAGGTGCAGGTACAAGGATGCAGGCAGCCTTATCTGTGGTGATAGAAAACTGGCAACAATCGAACTGCTCATTCATTGGGGACTCAGCCAAGATATATATATATTGAAGATTTAAAAAAAAATTTTTGGTGTCTTTCATTGATTTTTTATTTATTTATTTTCATCCATCTTCATTCTTTGGCCTGCATGGGTCTCCCATCGCAGTGGCCTCTCTCCTTGCAGCGCACCCAGCTCTGGGCGCATGCGCTCCAGAGCGCTGACTCATAATTGGACACACCAGTCCAGCCACTCTGCAGCACGTGGGATCTTCCCGTCCCAGGAATTGAACCGGTGCCCCTTTCACTGCAAGGCGGACTCTTCACCCACTGGACCACCAGGGGAGCCCCCCAAGATATATTTTTAAGGCAAAAAAGAAAAGAAAAGGCACATAAGGGCATGTACTGCATGATCCTGTTTGCGCAACTAAAGATACGTGTATGCTTCGCCGTTTGATGGACACAGACTCGCAGAGGTGGTTGCCTTTGGCAAGTCAGACTGGGAGTCAGGAAGACGAAAGATATTAGTACATTTTTGTGAGTACTTTTCTGGGATGTTTAAACTTCTTGCTATGTGCACATATCCCTTTTATGATGAAAACTAGTGTAAAAAGCCGTCGGTGTGCTGCCTGTGCCCATTTTCCTCAGGCTTCAGCGTGCTCCTGACTTCTTCCAACACCCAGGAGGACCTGTGACTCTGCCGGTGCCAGTGCTGGAATTTGGGAACTCTGCCACGTGCAAGTGATGCATCTGACTCCCCTGCCAGAGCAAGTGCTGAATGAACTATCGCTGCTGGTTCTCACCTGGTGGTTCTCCTTTATTTCATCAGCAAAGCTGTAAAACCTGGTACAGATGCAGCCAGGGTCACGAGAGGATGGAAGCAGGTGACGGTGAGGAGGGGAGAACCCCTGAGAGCGTGGGGAAGCTGCGACTCTGACCCACTACTGACAGGTGTGTCTCGTGGGCCACCCTCTTTGGAGGAAGGCCCGGAAGCATATGTTAAAATGGTAAACACATACCATTGCCCCCAGCAATTCCACCTCCGGGAATGCACCCTACACACTGGCACAGAGGTGCAGGTACAAGGATGCAGGCAGCCTTATCTGTGGTGATAGAAAACTGGCAACAATCGAACTGCTCATTCATTGGGGACTCAGCCAAGATATATATATATTGAAGATTTAAAAAAAAATTTTTGGTGTCTTTCATTGATTTTTTATTTATTTATTTTCATCCATCTTCATTCTTTGGCCTGCATGGGTCTCCCATCGCAGTGGCCTCTCTCCTTGCAGCGCACCCAGCTCTGGGCGCATGCGCTCCAGAGCGCTGACTCATAATTGGACACACCAGTCCAGCCACTCTGCAGCACGTGGGATCTTCCCGTCCCAGGAATTGAACCGGTGCCCCTTTCACTGCAAGGCGGACTCTTCACCCACTGGACCACCAGGGGAGCCCCCCAAGATATATTTTTAAGGCAAAAAAGAAAAGAAAAGGCACATAAGGGCATGTACTGCATGATCCTGTTTGCGCAACTAAAGATACGTGTATGCTTCGCCGTTTGATGGACACAGACTCGCAGAGGTGGTTGCCTTTGGCAAGTCAGACTGGGAGTCAGGAAGACGAAAGATATTAGTACATTTTTGTGAGTACTTTTCTGGGATGTTTAAACTTCTTGCTATGTGCACATATCCCTTTTATGATGAAAACTAGTGTAAAAAGCCGTCGGTGTGCTGCCTGTGCCCATTTTCCTCAGGCTTCAGCGTGCTCCTGACTTCTTCCAACACCCAGGAGGACCTGTGACTCTGTGCCTAGGGGCTTCAACCCTGGCTGGAAATACGCAGGCACCAACAGACCCCAGGAAGGCCTCAGCCAACAGCTAATGAAAGTGAATCTCCTGGAGAAGACAATGGCAACCCACTCCAGTATTCCTGCCCGAAGAATCTCATGGACAGAGGAGCCATCTGTGGGGTCATAAAGAGTCAGACACAACTGAGCGACTGAGCACACACCAATGTAGCCGTGGTAAGAAAAACATGGTCTTCTGTTAACAAAAATAGTACAAATAAAATTAATAAAAAAGTGGATAGGGCTTCCCTGGCGGTCCAGTGGGTAAAGTCTGCCTTGCAGTGCAAGGGGCACCAGTTTGATTCCTGGCCAGGGAGGATCACATGTGCCGAGGAACGGCTGGGCCGGTGTGCCCGATGACAAGCCAGCGCTGTGGAGTGCATGCGCCCAGAGCCAGTGCTCTGCAACGAGGGAGGCCACTGCAGTGGGAGGCCCACCCGTGCCAAAGAATAAAAGATGGATGAAAATAAATACAGAAATAAGAGAGGCATGATAGGGGAGAAAAAAAAAAAAAACCACCTGTCATACAACTCACTGAAACTGAGCTAATGAGCTCTGTTATAACCCACAGCTGGTGGATCAAAGAGCATAATCATGACCCAAGGGTAGGAGAGGAAGTGAGCCCAGGTGAGCCCTTGAACCTGAGGGGTGGGAGTGGAGATGAAGGAGACACACAGAACAGCAGTTCTCAGCCCCCTGGGGCTTTAGAATCAGAATCTGACTTTGTCTAAATGTAGTGAGCAGGGCCTTCTCTCTAGCAGCTGAATGCAGGCTTCTCATTGCAGTGGCTTCTCTTGTTGCAGAGCACAGACTGCCGGGCACGCAGGAGATCAAACCCTTGTCTCCTGTGGCTTCTGCATTTGCGAGTTGATTCTTTACCACGGAGCTGCCTCAGAAGCCCAGATTACCTAGGGTAGTACGATCATTTTTACGGTATTAATTCTTCCAGTCCACCTCAGAAAGCCTGGTATTGCTCAAAGCCCTTGAACTTTTCAGAGCTTCATCCCTCCCTTCTGCTCCCGCCTCCCTGGGTTTCTTCCTCTCTCCCACCAACCAGCCTTCCTACTGGGCTCCGCCCACCCATTGAGAGGACCACTGAGAGGACTTTGGAAGTCCTTCCACAGCTGTGCCCCGGTGATCGGTTCCCTCAGAGAAGGAGCTTCTCCCTTCTTCCCCATTCCCATTTCCTTCTTGAAAACAGACCTGGAGGGATTACTGGCAACAGGCTTGTTTGGGAGAGGAAGATGTTCTGCTGTCAGAACTTCTGGGATCTTACTGCAGATCGAGATCTTAACCCTCGCAGAGCTATTTGTTCTGAAGAATCCCATGACAAAGGGGCCCCAAAACTGCCTTGCAGTGCAAGCACCAGTTTGATTCCTGGCCAGGGAGGATCACATGTGCCGAGGAACGGCTGGGCCGGTGTGCCCGATGACAAGCCAGCGCTGTGGAGTGCATGCGCCCAGAGCCAGTGCTCTGCAACGAGGGAGGCCACTGCAGTGGGAGGCCCACCCGTGCCAAAGAATAAAAGATGGATGAAAATAAATACAGAAATAAGAGAGGCATGATAGGGGAGAAAAAAAAAAAAAACCACCTGTCATACAACTCACTGAAACTGAGCTAATGAGCTCTGTTATAACCCACAGCTGGTGGATCAAAGAGCATAATCATGACCCAAGGGTAGGAGAGGAAGTGAGCCCAGGTGAGCCCTTGAACCTGAGGGGTGGGAGTGGAGATGAAGGAGACACACAGAACAGCAGTTCTCAGCCCCCTGGGGCTTTAGAATCAGAATCTGACTTTGTCTAAATGTAGTGAGCAGGGCCTTCTCTCTAGCAGCTGAATGCAGGCTTCTCATTGCAGTGGCTTCTCTTGTTGCAGAGCACAGACTGCCGGGCACGCAGGAGATCAAACCCTTGTCTCCTGTGGCTTCTGCATTTGCGAGTTGATTCTTTACCACGGAGCTGCCTCAGAAGCCCAGATTACCTAGGGTAGTACGATCATTTTTACGGTATTAATTCTTCCAGTCCACCTCAGAAAGCCTGGTATTGCTCAAAGCCCTTGAACTTTTCAGAGCTTCATCCCCTCCCTTCTGCTCCCGCCTCCCTGGGTTTTCTTCCTCTCTCCCACCAACCAGCCTTCCTACTGGGCTCCGCCCACCCATTGAGAGGACCACTGAGAGGACTTTGGAAGTCCTTCCACAGCTGTGCCCCGGTGATCGGTTCCCTCAGAGAAGGAGCTTCTCCCTTCTTCCCCATTCCCATTTCCTTCTTGAAAACAGACCTGGAGGGATTACTGGCAACAGGCTTGTTTGGGAGAGGAAGATGTTCTGCTGTCAGAACTTCTGGGATCTTACTGCAGATCGAGATCTTAACCCTCGCAGAGCTATTTGTTCTGAAGAATCCCATGACCTTGTCTCTCCAAGGCCTTCTTAAAAGGTTGTTGTTGGTCATTCTCCAAGTTCCGTCTGACTCTTTGTGACCCCATGGGTTTGAGCATGCTTCCCTGACCTTCACTGTCTCCTGGAGTTTGCTGAAACTCATGACCATCACATCGGGGATGCCCCAGCCATCTCATGCTCTATTGCCCCCTTAATTATCTGGAATTCCCTGGTGGTCCAGTGGTGATAACTCTCTGCCTCCACTGCAAGGGCTCAGATTCAATCCTTGGTCGGGAAATTAAGATCCCACGAGTTTCAAGGCCAAAGAAAGTACTTGGTGAACTTCCCAGAGTTACACACTTTCCAATTTCCAGAAAATCCCTTCAGAAAATACATAGCTTTCGGTCTCCTAAAGCTGTGTGCCAAGGTCTTTCAACGTACATTCTGCCCGAGAAATGGGCACGCCTCCGGGGGAACAGGACGATGAGAGGACAGCTCAGCCATCTCCCCGCCTCCACTCCTGAGTGGTCCCATCTCCACTCTCTCTGTTCCTTCGGCGCCAAGGGGAACAACCACTTTCAGATAAGTTTTCTTTGGCCTCTACAAATTTCTTGATTCTAGGGGAAAACAATTATCTCGTGACTGGCTTTCTCTGGAAATCTCATCATCTTTCTCCAGTTCAGTTGCTCAGTCACACCCAACTCTTTGCAACCCCATGACTACAGCACGCCAGGCTTCCCCATCCTTCGCCATCTCCGCGCTCTCTAATCTCAGGATAATGATAAGCCATGTGGAACATGCACTTCCTGTCCGGATGCTGTGGGCATGGCCCCTGGTGATATCACCCAGGGACCCATTTCTGAGTTACCTGCAGAAACTTCTCTCAGCTCTCAGAATTAGGAAGAATTGCATGAATCCCAGACAACCAGTGGCTTGTTTCTTTGTTGTTTGTATTGTAAATTTTGGTGCTGATTGCATTTCCCTTTCTACAGTATTGTATGTACCTGCTTAGTTGTGTCTTTGCAACCCCATGGCCTGTAGCCTGTCAAGCTCTTCTGTCCATGGGATTATTCAAGCAAGGTTACTGGAGTGGGTAGCCATTTCCTTCTCCAGGGGAATCTCCCTGAGCCAGGGATCGAACCTGTGTCTCTTGTGGTCTCCTGCACTGGCAGGCGATTTCTTTACCACTGTGCCACCTGGGAAGCCTCTTCTGTATTATTAGCTCATTGCAAGCTTGACAGCCCTCACAGCCAAACCGTGCCACGCCTTCTCTGTGAGCCCTTATTACCTCTGTGCTTTGATGTTCTCACCTAATTGTGGAGCCACTCGGCTCCAGGACAGAGCCTGAAGCAAGTCAACCTGGACCCTAAGGCACTCAGAGGCAGGATAAGTCACAGGCGTGAGACAGGCCTGGCTTTGAACCTCCCTCTGCACTTGCTTTCCAGTTTCCCTGGTGGCATGTTGGTAAAGAATCCTCCTGCCGATGCAGGAGACACGGGTTCAATCCCTGGGTTGGGAATATCCCCTGGAAAAGCAAGCGGCAATCCACTCTGATATTCTTGCCTGGGAAATCCTGTGGACGGAGGAGCCTGGAGTTCGCAGAGTCACAAAGAGAGGGGTACAATTTGGCAACTAAAGCACAACAACCACAAGGACACAGCCTACTTTCTGGGGGAGCTGCTCTGCTCTGGCGAAACCTGCCTAACACACAGTAACCCCTTCTGGCCTCTTCCCTCCCTGATGGAGGCCCCCCAGCGACAGCAAGTGTCCAACTCGCGTCCTTTCCCTCAGCCTTGGTCAGGTCAGGGCTGCATCTTGGTCCACCACGATCCTCCAAACCCTTGGACAGCACCTGGGCACCTGATAAGAACTGAACAAATGTTTGTGAAATCGGTGGCTTCCAGACTCTGTGCTGAGGCTTGTGAAGACAAACAAGGAGGCTTCTAACTGGTCTTCCACGTCCCTCCTTGTCCCTCTCTAGTGTATTCTCCTTACAACATCCGGGGTTGGGAGGGGCGCGTCTTTATAAAGCCTTGCTCTAGACTGCTGCTTTAAACTCTTTAATGTCTCCCCATTGCCTTTAGGATAAAGAAGAAAATCTAGGAATTCCCTGGCCGTCATCGGTGAGGACTCTGCGTTCTTACTATTGAGGGCCAGGGTTCAATCCCCGATCTGTAGTCAGGGAACTAAGACCCTGCCAAAAGGAGAAGAAGAAATGTTTGACCCATGCTCTGTCTAGGAGGCCACAGAACAGAGGCAGAGGAAATTCACTATAAGGCCTGTTGCCGGCAGGCTCCCTTCCAAGCCCTGAACCTCATTTGGTAGCTATGTGTCTTTTTTTTATGTATATATAAAGAGGGTCACCAAATGGTATAAGACTTAGCTTGCACCCAGCCCAGATCCACCCCTGAGCCTGGAGGTGAATGGCATGCTGTTTGGAGCCAGACTGCATCATGGCGCCCGCTTACAGGTAGGCCACAGTTTAAACTCCCGCCTGTACAAAGAGAGCCCTGGTGGCATGTTGGTAAAGAATCCTCCTGCCGATGCAGGAGACACGGGTTCAATCCCTGGGTTGGGAATATCCCCTGGAAAAGCAAGCGGCAATCCACTCTGATATTCTTGCCTGGGAAATCCTGTGGACGGAGGAGCCTGGAGTTCGCAGAGTCACAAAGAGAGGGGTACAATTTGGCAACTAAAGCACAACAACCACAAGGACACAGCCTACTTTCTGGGGGAGCTGCTCTGCTCTGGCGAAACCTGCCTAACACACAGTAACCCCTTCTGGCCTCTTCCCTCCCTGATGGAGGCCCCCCAGCGACAGCAAGTGTCCAACTCGCGTCCTTTCCCTCAGCCTTGGTCAGGTCAGGGCTGCATCTTGGTCCACCACGATCCTCCAAACCCTTGGACAGCACCTGGGCACCTGATAAGAACTGAACAAATGTTTGTGAAATCGGTGGCTTCCAGACTCTGTGCTGAGGCTTGTGAAGACAAACAAGGAGGCTTCTAACTGGTCTTCCACGTCCCTCCTTGTCCCTCTCTAGTGTATTCTCCTTACAACATCCGGGGTTGGGAGGGAGGCGCGTCTTTATAAAGCCTTGCTCTAGACTGCTGCTTTAAACTCTTTAATGTCTCCCCATTGCCTTTAGGATAAAGAAGAAAATCTAGGAATTCCCTGGCCGTCATCGGTGAGGACTCTGCGTTCTTACTATTGAGGGCCAGGGTTCAATCCCCGATCTGTAGTCAGGGAACTAAGACCCTGCCAAAAAAAGAAGAAGAAATGTTTGACCCATGCTCTGTCTAGGAGGCCACAGAACAGAGGCAGAGGAAATTCACTATAAGGCCTGTTGCCGGCAGGCTCCCTTCCAAGCCCTGAACCTCATTTGGTAGCTATGTGTCTTTTTTTTATGTATATATAAAGAGGGTCACCAAATGGTATAAGACTTAGCTTGCACCCAGCCCAGATCCACCCCTGAGCCTGGAGGTGAATGGCATGCTGTTTGGAGCCAGACTGCATCATGGCGTCCCCGCTTACAGGTAGGCCACAGTTTAAACTCCCGCCTGTACAAAGAGAGCCCACAGTCAGAGAATGGGCACGTAGGGCTGTGTTAGGAGCTCACTGGGTGAAACACTGCCATCCACAGCAAGTATTCACTGCTGATAAACAGGGTCTGGCATGATTTTGTTCAGGAAGTGGAGAGACCCAGGTCCCTGGCATGGCAATAGCCAGGCGGGGAGGGAGTGGGATGAGTGGAACCCAGGGGGCGCCGGAGGACCAGGAAGCTTGAAGATGAAGTCAATGAAGTCAATCCCAAGTGCCGATAGGGCAGAGGGGGTTAGAGAAAGATACATTGCAGGGACAGTGTGCATGTGTGAGTGTGTGTGTGTGTGCAGGCTGTCCTCAAGACTAAGTGCAAAGGTCACTTAACTTTAAAGGAAGACTTTTCTGACTCCCTGTCCTGGTTCATATTTCCTTACTCTACACTCTTAAAGCTCCCTATGCTTCCCCATCCAGGTAGAATTAATAATCCATTGCAAGATGTCCCTGGTGGTCCAGTGGTTAAGAATCTACCTTGTAATACAAGGGATACAGGTTCAATCCCTCATCCAGGGAGGTTCCACATGTGGTGGGGCAATGAAGCCCATGAGCCACAACTACTGAAGTCTGCTCACCCTACAGCCCAATGTCCTGCAGGAGAGAAGCCACCAAACTGAGAAGCCCAAGCACCACAACTAGAGAGTAGCCCATGCACCGCAGTGAAGACCCAGCACAGCTCAAAATAAATTAATTTAAAAATAACCTATGGGGTAATTGCTTTCTATTCAGTGTCCAGTCCCTCCACTAGAATATACACTCCCAGAATAGCAAGGACCACATGTTGTGTGTTGATTAAAAAGATGCATGACTTGAGAGATGCAAGTACGTCTTATAAGGGGCAAAATGAAGATTTCAGGCCAGGAGACAGCACCTCAGATAGCTCTGAGAGACTGCTCCAAAGAGGCATTGGATGAAGGTCATTGTATAAGATTTTAGTGAAGGGGAAGTTCAATGCCATCAAGCGTTACTTTACAAAAGATTTTCTGCTAGTCACGAGGAGCAGATGTCGCCATGAAGGGATTTAGTGATGTTCTAGGTATGAAGAGATGCAAGAACTGGGATTGTGAAATCAGTTCCTGAAAATACCTAGCCATTAAAAGACCTGTTCCACCAGTTTTGAAAACTACCCTGATGCTTGGGAAAGACTGAAGGCAGGACGACAGAGGATGAGACGGTTGGATGGCATCACTGACTCAATGGATATGAGTTTGAGCAACGTCCAGAAGATGGTGAAACACAGGGAAACCTGGAATACTGTTATCCACGGGGTCACAAAGAGTCAGACACGACTGAGCAATTGAACAACAACCAGTTTCCCTGAGGATCAGAGTGCCTCACTCTCCCCTGTGAATTCCTCTCAGTGAGTGTTGAAGGTCGGCAACTGCTGCAACACAGAGTTCCAAATTCTGAAAAGGCAGATGGCAAACACTCTTGTTGCTGTTGTTTAGCCACTGGAAAATGCTCTTGGCTAGGGCTGCTGGGTCATTGACACTTGTTTGCCTCTGGATCTCAGCATCTAGCACAGTGCAAAGAGCATGAAAAAAAAAAAAAAAAGTTGAATGAATGAGTCAGTGAAGAAATGAAAGAATATGCTGTCCAGGAAGGAAGCTCTGATGAGTGTGAAAAGGATGGTGATGCTATCTATGATCCAGCGTCAATCTGCAGGGGGCAAGACCCATGCACAGCCCCCAATGTCCTGCAGGAGAGAAGCCACCAAACTGAGAAGCCCAAGCACCACAACTAGAGAGTAGCCCATGCACCGCAGTGAAGACCCAGCACAGCTCAAAATAAATTAATTTAAAAATAACCTATGGGGTAATTGCTTTCTATTCAGTGTCCAGTCCCTCCACTAGAATATACACTCCCAGAATAGCAAGGACCACATGTTGTGTGTTGATTAAAAAGATGCATGACTTGAGAGATGCAAGTACGTCTTATAAGGGGCAAAATGAAGATTTCAGGCCAGGAGACAGCACCTCAGATAGCTCTGAGAGACTGCTCCAAAGAGGCATTGGATGAAGGTCATTGTATAAGATTTTAGTGAAGGGGAAGTTCAATGCCATCAAGCGTTACTTTACAAAAGATTTTCTGCTAGTCACGAGGAGCAGATGTCGCCATGAAGGGATTTAGTGATGTTCTAGGTATGAAGAGATGCAAGAACTGGGATTGTGAAATCAGTTCCTGAAAATACCTAGCCATTAAAAGACCTGTTCCACCAGTTTTGAAAACTACCCTGATGCTTGGGAAAGACTGAAGGCAGGACGACAGAGGATGAGACGGTTGGATGGCATCACTGACTCAATGGATATGAGTTTGAGCAACGTCCAGAAGATGGTGAAACACAGGGAAACCTGGAATACTGTTATCCACGGGGTCACAAAGAGTCAGACACGACTGAGCAATTGAACAACAACCAGTTTCCCTGAGGATCAGAGTGCCTCACTCTCCCCTGTGAATTCCTCTCAGTGAGTGTTGAAGGTCGGCAACTGCTGCAACACAGAGTTCCAAATTCTGAAAAGGCAGATGGCAAACACTCTTGTTGCTGTTGTTTAGCCACTGGAAAATGCTCTTGGCTAGGGCTGCTGGGTCATTGACACTTGTTTGCCTCTGGATCTCAGCATCTAGCACAGTGCAAAGAGCATGAAAAAAAAAAAAAAAAGTTGAATGAATGAGTCAGTGAAGAAATGAAAGAATATGCTGTCCAGGAAGGGAAGCAGAGATAAGCTGATGAGTGTGAAAAAGGATGGTGATGCTATCTATGATCCAGCACTGCATGAAGCTCTCTGAGAACCAGGGGAGGGCTACCCAGTCCAGCTTGGAAGGGAGGATGGAGGAAAGTCTCTGTAAGCTGGTGACCACAAAAGGGGAAAGTGGATCAACTGGACTACATTGAAATTGGGGGTTTATCTTCATTCAGTTCAGTTCATTCGCTTAGTCACGTCCAACTCTTCCACAGATTCCCTGGCCTTCACTACCTCCCGGAGCTTGCTCAGACTCATGTCCACTGAGTCAGTGGTGCCATCCAGCCATCTTGTCCTCTGTTGTCCCCTTCTCCTTCTGCCTTCTATTTTTCCCAGCATCAGGGTCTCTTTGCATCAGGTGGTCGAAGTATTGGAGCTTCAGCTTCAGTATCAGTCCTTCCAATGAACATTCAGGGTTGACTTCCTTTAGGATTGACTGGTTTGATCTCCTTGCAGTCCAAGGGACTCTCAAGTCTTCTCCAGCATCACAGTTTGAAGCCATCAATTCCTCGGCATTCAACCTTCTTTATCTTTGTTAGAAGACACCAATAAGACAATGAAAAAGCAACCTGCAAGCCCACCAAAGATTTCTGCAATACCTCTAGATTGTTGAATTGCACCCCCACCCCAAATTCACCATCCACACAGAAGCTCAGAATGTGGCCTTATCTGGAAATGGGGGTTTTGCAGATATGACTATTTAAGCTAGGAAGAGGGCTGAACTCAGACCCCAGGGTGCCCCAGATCCAGGGATTATGGCAGCAGAGGCAAACCCTGGAGGGCAAGCAGGAACCTGGATGTTGAAGTTGAGCCATGACCTTTTTTAAAAAATGTATTCATTTGTTTATTTTTTGGCCACTGCTATTGGTCTTCCATTTATTTATTTTTCATCCATCTTTGTTCTTTGGCCTGTGTGGGCCTCCCATCACAGCAGCCCCTCTCACTGCAGAGCACCGGCTCTGAGCGCATGCATTCCAGAGCTCCGGCTCGGTAGTTAGACACATCGGTCCAGCCGCTCCGTGGCACATGGGATCTTCCCAGGCCAGGGATCGAACTGGCGCACCTTGCACTGCAAGGCGGTGTCCTTACCCACTGGACCACCAGGGAAGCCCGAGCCATGACCTTTAATATGGACTCTGGCAGGTTGGGGAGAGGCGGGGCTTGGAAGAAGGAGGCAGACACGATGCGAACCAGATGTGGCCTGATGGGGAGAAGAGATTTGTGGACACAGTGGAGGGAGGAGAGAGAGGGGAGAATTGAGAGAGTAGCATACGGAATAACAGACAACTGGTCAGGAGTTCCTGCGTAACAGGGGGAGCTCAGCTCCGCACTCGGTAACTACCTGGAGGTGGGATGGGCTTGGGAATGGGAGAGAGTTTCCCTCGTATGTGTATTTATGACTTATTCACATGGTTCTATGGCAGAAACCAACACAGCATTGTAAAGCAATTATCCTGCAATCAAAGATTTAAAAACAAAAGAAACAAACAAGCAAAAAAAGATGTGGGCTGATGTGACAGCCAGCCAGCACTTTTCCTTGAAATGAGAAACATTCTCAGCCCCAGAGGAGGAGGAGAAAGGAAGGGAAATGAGAAGGTCATGCCTCCGATAAAACAGTAACTGCAGACTGGTGGGTTTTATTCACCATTTCCTTTCCCTTCACTAACTTATAAATAAACAGATTGAAATATAATACATGAGCCCTAAGGGTACAGCTCAATGAATTTGCACAAGGTTAAAGGGTCCACTAGCACCCAGATCAAGGAATAGAGCGTACCAGTCCCCAGACCCCAGCTAAGATCTTCCTTCCTTCCAGTCATTAGACCCAAGAGGTCACCCTATTCTGACTTCCATCATTATGGGTTAGTTTGGCTTATTTGGTACTTTATATACAGGGAACCCTACAATATTTCTCTTTCATATCTGGCTTCTTTCCTTCACAGTGGTCCTGAAACACTTTTCCCTATGGGGTGGTTTAGTTGCTCAGTCGTATCTGACTCTTTCTGACTCCATAAACGGTAGCCCATCAGGCTCCTCTGTCCATGAGGTTCCTCAGGCAAGAATACTGGAGTGGGTTGTCTTTTCCTTCTCCAGGGGATCTTGGATCTACACATTTTTGATGGATATACACCTAGGAGTAGAATCTGTGTTTGTTCCATTTTAGCAAATGCTGCCGAGAGTTTTCCATTCCCACTGGTGGTATATGAGTTTCTAGGGAGCCATATTCTCATATCATGGGGTATATGCATCTTTTTCATGTTAGTCATTCTGATAGGCATATGATTAATAGCCCATTCTAGTTTAACTTTGCATTTCTCCAATGACTCATTTAATCAAACCTCTTTTCCTTCGTCATTGTGGTTTCCTCTATTATAAAGAGTTAGGGTCACTTTTTTCTTTGTATTTTCTGTCTTTTCCTTATTGATTTATAACATTCCTTAGAAATTCCGAGGAACAATTTACTGGGCTAAATTCATTCTATCTCTTTAACAGATACACACAGCATGTGTTTCGTAGGGCTTCCGGAACAAATGACCACAAGTTGGGTAGCTGAAAACAACAGAAACTTACTTTCTTATGATTCTGGAGTCTAGAAGTTCAAAGTCAAGGTGTCACGAGGGTCATACTCCTGAAGTTTTTAGGGAAGAATCCATCTTTGTTTCTTCTTTTGGAAGATTCCAGGTGTTCTGGTCTTGTAACTGCATCAATCCAATCTCTGCCTTTGTCCTCACATGGCCTTCTTCCCTGTGTGTGACTCTTTGCCTCTTCATATGGTCTTCTTATCGGGACACCAGTCATAGGATTTAGAGCTGAAAGGGGAAAAGACTGTCCGTTTCTTGTTTGCTCAGTGAAGCCCTGTATGCACTGTACTTCACTTCTGATGAGAGGTGGGAGGGTTTTCCTCACACCCAGCAATTCTCAGACACAAGTTGAGTATCCTGCAATTTAACTCAATTCTGACACTGTCTACCTGGAGATGGTGTCAGACCCCACAGGCTAAGGGCTGAGTCCACAAAACTGCACCCACTTCAGATGCCCATCACAAGCCTAGGCTGCCATCGTGTAACTGGGCAGGACCCTATGAGGTCTTCCCAAGACAAAGCACTTCCACCCCTTCCTCTGGCTACCTCTTTTTTTAGGATTATTACTTATTTTTGGCTGCTCTGGGTCTTCGCTGCTGCATGGCTTTTCTATATTTTCAGTGAGCGGGGGCTACTCTCTAGTTGCGATGGCCTCTCTTGTTGCAAAGCACGGGCTCTAGAGCTTGCAGGCTTCAGTAGTTGCAGCATGTGGACTTAGTAGTTGTGGTTCCTGGACTCTAGAGCCCAGGCTCAGTAGTTGTGACTTATGTGCCCCACGACGTGCAATCTTCCAGGAACAGGGGTCAAACCCATGTCCCCTGCATTGGCAGGCAGATTCTTAACCGCTGGACCACCAGGGAAGTCTTTTGGGGGGATTTTTATAGAGGCTTTATTGTGTAGGCATAATTCACTCAATCATTGGCCACTGGGGATTAGTTCAACCTTCCAGCTAATTGTGATGTTCTAGAAGGTTTTGAAACCCTCTAAACTGGATGAAATGCCCCTAAGTGCCCTCAAACAGGCCTGGCACATCACCTGTCAGGGGCTATGCAGCTCCGGGATGCTAGAAGATCACATCCCTGGAACATCCGCCTTGACCATCCATTGTGTGGTCAGGCTGCCCCATGCTCCCCTCCTGAGACTATCCAGACCTCACCAGGAGATAAGCAATGCTTAGGAAACCAAGAAAGCGTTGGCCAAGAACCAGACATCTATCTGGAACAACCCCTGTTACATAAAAGTATTGAGGTCAATTCTCTAGAATTCTCATTTCATTTCCTCTATTTTGGCTTTGAAAACAGTTAAGTGTTGACTCAGACCACTCCACTGGCTGAGAGACTCTTGAAGTGTGCTGGCTCCTCCCCTCCTGTCACAACTCCTGGCTTGCCAACCTCCTTTTCACAGACAGATATCAGGTTGCTTCCTGCTGTGGGGTCAAAAGAATTGCTTTTGCGCTCCACCATAAAATTCTCTGGAATTGTCTTCAGGGGTGACTCAGCCCCATAAAAGAGGGTCTTGCCAAACAGAGGAATTAGAAAGAAGACTGTGAAGGACCCAGCTTGCAGCACCATGAAGAACTTCCCTATGGCTTCCCCTCTATTGCTGGTTCTTATCCTGAGTGCCCATCTCGGAGCTTCCACACGTACGGAGCTGCCCCATTCTCCTCCCAGGCTGAGCAGGGATGGAAGCAAAGGGCTCTCCGCAAGACCCTTTCTCCGTTTTTCCTTTTTTTTTTTTTAGGTGGCAGTGATATGGCCAAGTTCTGCTGTTTCCAATACAGCCAAAAAGTCCTCCCCTGGAAGTGGGTGCGTAGCTATGAATTCACCAGGAACAGCTGCCCTCACCAGGCTGTGATGTGAGTAGTTCTCCTTTGGGTTTTTAGGGTCCCTTACCAGTCCTGTAGGTAGAGGGGTGCTGGGAAGACTCCCCAGGGCCAGGATGATCCTCAGGCTGGCAACCTGGTCACTTGGTCATCACCACATGTTAGTCTTTCAGTCGTGTCCGACTCTTTGCACCCCCATGAACTGTAAGCCGCCAGGCTTCTCTGTCCAAGGGATTCTCCAGGCAAGAATCCTGGAGTAGGTTGCAATTCCTTTCTCCAGGATGTCTTCCTGACCCAGGGATGGAACCCAGGTCTCCTGCATTACAGGCAGATTCTTTACTGCCTGAGCTACCAGGGAAGCTGGGTTATCACCTTAGCTGGGGCATCAACAAGCATGATCCCGAACTTAGTTGGTTTCCTATCTTGCAGACCATGATCCAGGCCTCGGCAAAGCCCTGTGCTAAGTTCTGGGTATAAAAGAATAAACAATCCTTACAGATTCAGGTGCACTTGTGGTGAAGAACCTGCCTGCCAATGCAGGAGACATAAGAGACGGGGGTTTGATCCCTGGGTGGGAAAGATCCCCTGGAGGAGGGCATAGTATTCTTGCCTGGAGAATCCCATGGACAGAGGAGACTGGTAGGCTAGTGTTACAGGGTCACAAAGAGTTGGACAAGACAGAAGTGACTTAGTATGCATGGGTAGACCTTACGGTGCATAAGAAAGGGAGGCATTAGAAGACATTTGCACAAAATAGATAACCCTGCCA
Organism: Tragulus kanchil; assembly: GCA_022376925.1. Lineage (NCBI taxonomy): Eukaryota > Metazoa > Chordata > Mammalia > Artiodactyla > Tragulidae > Tragulus > Tragulus kanchil. The sequence goes on along the minus strand of JAIOJX010000002.1, from coordinate 150,206,515 downwards.
TGTGGGTCACAGGAAGCTTGCCCCATAATCTTATGCAGGTGAATTTAAAGAAAGAAAAACTGTGAAGGACCCAGCTTGCAGCACCATGAAGAACTTCCCTATGGCTTCCCCTCTATTGCTGGTTCTTATCCTGAGTGCCCATCTCGGAGCTTCCACACGTACGGAGCTGCCCCATTCTCCTCCCAGGCTGAGCAGGGATGGAAGCAAAGGGCTCTCCGCAAGACCCTTTCTCCTTTTCCTTTTTCCTTTTTAGGTGGCAGTGATGTGGCCAAGTTCTGCTGTTTCCAATACAGCCAAAAAGTCCTCCCCTGGAAGTGGGTGCGTAGCTATGAATTCACCAGGAACAGCTGCCCTCACCAGGCTGTGATGTGAGTAGTTCTCCTTTGGGTTTTTAGGGTCCCTTACCAGTCCTGTAGGTAGAGGGGTGCTGGGAAGACTCCCCAGGGCCAGGATGATCCTCAGGCTGGCAACCTGGTCACTTGGTCATCACCACATGTTAGTCTTTCAGTCGTGTCCGACTCTTTGCACCCCCATGAACTGTAAGCCGCCAGGCTTCTCTGTCCAAGGGATTCTCCAGGCAAGAATCCTGGAGTAGGTTGCAATTCCTTTCTCCAGGATGTCTTCCTGACCCAGGGATGGAACCCAGGTCTCCTGCATTACAGGCAGATTCTTTACTGCCTGAGCTACCAGGGAAGCTGGGTTATCACCTTAGCTGGGGCATCAACAAGCATGATCCCGAACTTAGTTGGTTTCCTATCTTGCAGACCATGATCCAGGCCTCGGCAAAGCCCTGTGCTAAGTTCTGGGTATAAAAGAATAAACAATCCTTACAGATTCAGGTGCACTTGTGGTGAAGAACCTGCCTGCCAATGCAGGAGACATAAGAGACGGGGGTTTGATCCCTGGGTGGGAAAGATCCCCTGGAGGAGGGCATAGTATTCTTGCCTGGAGAATCCCATGGACAGAGGAGACTGGTAGGCTAGTGTTACAGGGTCACAAAGAGTTGGACAAGACAGAAGTGACTTAGTATGCATGGGTAGACCTTACGGTGCATAAGAAAGGGAGGCATTAGAAGACATTTGCACAAAATAGATAACCCTGCCTGTGATGGGTGCTGGAAAAGGCTGCAGGAGAAAGAGCAGGAGGAAGCAGTCCTTGGAAGGGAGGTAAAACTTTGTCACTACTCTCTTAGGGGCTCTGGGCAGGACTGAGAATTAAATGGACCTAAGACAGGTTAACAGGGGAAAAGCACACCAATTCTTAGGTGTACACGGATCCCCCTCGAGAAGATGAAGCCCCAAAGAAATGGCAAAACCTGCATGTTTTATACAAAGCCTACATGCTTTTGAAGGGAGCTGTGGGAAAGTAATTAAAATCTATAAGGGTGAAGCAAGCTCAAAACTGATAAGAGTTATCTTAGTAAGGTCAGTTGGTACAGAGTTTTGCTGACCTTGATGATCTCTGGCATTAAGAATATTTCTTTCCTTCTGGTACGAGGAAGACATTTTTCCCATGCGAGCTTTATCTTGTCCTTTCAGAAAGAAAAGGAGAGGTCAGAATGCCCTTCTTGCACATGCTGAGGTTTAGTTTTCTTGTTTTTTCTGGGGGGGGCAGGGGGCGGGGGGGGGACAGTGTGTGTGATTAGTGTCTTTATCGCAAAGTAATCCTTTGGTCAAAGTGGCATATTTGGGGGCACCCTTCATCATAGTCAGAGGAGGTCCTGACTTTGTGTTGGAGGGTCTCCTGGAGGAAGTGACATTTGCACTGAGACCCCGCCCCAAGGCTGAGTGGGAGTGGCTCAGGGAAAGAGGGCGGGCAGGAGATGGTGGATGGAGCAAGGATGAATCTGTTTTGGACAGGAAGGACGGACAGGTGAACAGGAGGTTGGTCAGGTCCAGCACATCAGGGCAGATGTCCCACCCCTGGAAGAGTCCCTGGAAGGACTCAATAAGGTTTATATATGCAAGCATTTAGGGCTGAGCCTCTGCACAGAACATGTTCAGCTAGTGGAAGTGGTACTAAGTTGCCTCGGTTGTGCCTGACTCTTTGTGAGCTCCATGAATTGTAGCCTGCCAGGCTCCTCTGTCCATGGGATTCTCCAGCAAGAACACTGGCGCAGGTAATGGCAGCGATTTTTAAGTGGACATACACAAGCAGGGGCTATCATGGCTCTCAAGGACCTGGATCGAGAGAAAGCGCAGAAAGGCAGACTGTGAGCTCCAAGGACAAACCTGAATCATGTCATTTTGAGACAGTTGAGGGCAGGCCAGAGGACTCCGGTGCCCTAGGTATGGAGGGGGAGGCTCCAGGGTTCAGGATGCTCTGGGGCTCCTCCTTTGTGTCTTGGCTGGCTTTCTGCAGTCTTAGAGATGTTCACACTTAACCAACAACTGGCAAAGAGCCCCAGGCTGCGCTCAAAGCAGTGGCTCTGTCACGTAAAAGATGTGTGACCTTAGACAAGCCATGTGTGAAAGGCAGGGTGGGGTGGCTTAGATCAGTCATCTGTTGCTGCATAACCGATCACCCACAGCTTAGTGGCTTAATCCAGCAATGAGTATCTTCTTACCTCTCCTGGTTTCCGTGGGTCTGGAAATCCAGAAGGGCTCAGCTGCAGAGTTCTGGCTTGGCATCTCTTCTGTGGTTGTAGACAGATGGTGGTTTTCCTGGTGGCTCAGTGGAAAAAAATCCACCTGCGATGCAGGAGACACAGGTTTGATCCCTGGGTCAGGAAGACCCCCCCTTGAGAAGGGAATGGCTATCTGCTCCAGTATTCTTGCCAGGAAAATCCCATGGACAGAGGACAGGGGCAGGCTACAGTCCATGGGGTCAGAAAAGAGCTGGCTACCACGGAGAGACTGAACCGCAGATGGATGGTGCTGGAGCTGGATCAGCTCGGGGGCTGGAGGCAGCTCTCTCCCGTCTCTCTCCATGTGGCCTCTCCGTGGGGCTGGGCTGAGCTTTCCCACAGTATGGTGGCCTGGGGTGGTAGGACCCCTTACAAGGGAGTCCAAAGCTCCTGTATAAGCGCTCAGGATCCAGGCAGAAGTTCTGCAACCTTCTGCTACCAAGTCCCATGGCATCACTTGTGCTATCCCTATTGTCTAACCAGTCTCTAAGACTGGCCTAAGTTCAAGGGGAGGAGACATAGACCCCCATCTCTCAAGGCGGGCAACGTCCAGTGGATGTTCGAATATCCACAAACCCTTTTCTCTCTCTCTTATTTTCCTATCCTTTGGGCTCTTCTCCCCTGCACGTGCCAGGGTCAGCCTGAGAACCCCATGAAGTACACAGCATTCCGGGTTGGAGCACACTTGACATAGGCTCTTGTCACTTGCATCACTTCTGAGTGCTTTCAGGGGGCAAAAGCTGGAAGCCATTCAGGGACACGAATCCCAATGCCCAGTCTTTTTTTCTTTTTTAATATTTTTTTATTTGTCTGTGTCGGATCTTAGTTGCAGCATGTAGGTCCCTTTTTTTTTTTTTTTTCCATTGCAGCATGTGGGATCTAATTCTCGACCAGGAATCAAACCCAAGTCTCCTGCATTGGGAGCGTGGCGTCTTAGCCACGGGACCACCAGGGAAGTCCCACAACTCTCAGTCTTAATGAGCTCACAGTGCAGTTAGGATCAAAGACATCTTACCTACAGGAACAGCCATGGCAAACAAGCCATGATAATGTGATTAAAAATTAAATGGCACAGTGCATAGGAAGTTTCTTTGTGAGGGGATGCAAATATTCTAAAATTGATCTTGACAATGGTTGTATCATCTATGGATATAGTAAAACCACTGAATTCTAATCCTACACAATAAGTGAGCAAATGATATGGTGTGTGACAACAATAAAGTCGTTAGGTCAAAACAGAAGAATTTAGAGGCATGGTGCCGGCTACCTGCTTCAGCCCAGAGCTGTTGGGACATGTTTCCTGGCAAAGGTGGACCAGGAACTGTGCTTTCAATGGAAAAACAAGGGAGTGGAGAGGAAGCGGGTCAGGGTCCAGAAGAGGGAGCAGGGGGATTTCCCTTGGGGTCCAGAGGTTAAGAATTCACCTGTCTGACTAATCTGGGAACATATATATCTGTAAACAACAAACTCTGTAAAAGTTAAAAGTAAAGTAAGAGTTAGAAAAACCACACACACATCTATACTAATCAAAATAGGAAAAAAAAAAGAACTTGCCTGCTAATACAGGGGACACGGGTTCCATCCCTGATCAGGAAACTAAGAGCCTATGCCCCAGGAGCCTGAGCCAGAGCCCCAAATGCTACAGCTGGAGAGGGGCCCACGTGCTGCAACAAAGACCAACCCAACATAGCCAGAAAGAAAGAGGAGAGCAGCGACAGGGCTGCAGCAAAGCGAGCGAGATCAGTTGGGAGGGCTTCCCCTCTTTCTCTCCCTTTCCACAAGGTCAAAGTTCTTAGTGCTGACTCTCAGCATCTCTTTTTCACTAGATTTACCACCAAAAGAGGCCTGAAAGTCTGTGCCAAAGCGGAGGAAGCATGGGTGCAGAAATATATTTCCTTACTGTAAACCCAGCAGCAACTCTGACCGCTGGTCCTTTTTTTTTTTCCATTGCAGCATGTGGGATCTAATTCTCGACCAGGAATCAAACCCAAGTCTCCTGCATTGGGAGCGTGGCGTCTTAGCCACGGGACCACCAGGGAAGTCCCACAACTCTCAGTCTTAATGAGCTCACAGTGCAGTTAGGATCAAAGACATCTTACCTACAGGAACAGCCATGGCAAACAAGCCATGATAATGTGATTAAAAATTAAATGGCACAGTGCATAGGAAGTTTCTTTGTGAGGGATGCAAATATTCTAAAATTGATCTTGACAATGGTTGTATCATCTATGGATATAGTAAAACCACTGAATTCTAATCCTACACAATAAGTGAGCAAATGATATGGTGTGTGACAACAATAAAGTCGTTAGGTCAAAACAGAAGAATTTAGAGGCATGGTGCCGGCTACCTGCTTCAGCCCAGAGCTGTTGGGACATGTTTCCTGGCAAAGGTGGACCAGGAACTGTGCTTTCAATGGAAAAACAAGGGAGTGGAGAGGAAGCGGGTCAGGGTCCAGAAGAGGGAGCAGGGGGATTTCCCTTGGGGTCCAGAGGTTAAGAATTCACCTGTCTGACTAATCTGGGAACATATATATCTGTAAACAACAAACTCTGTAAAAGTTAAAAGTAAAGTAAGAGTTAGAAAAACCACACACACATCTATACTAATCAAAATAGGAAAAAAAAAAGAACTTGCCTGCTAATACAGGGGACACGGGTTCCATCCCTGATCAGGAAACTAAGAGCCTATGCCCCAGGAGCCTGAGCCAGAGCCCCAAATGCTACAGCTGGAGAGGGGCCCACGTGCTGCAACAAAGACCAACCCAACATAGCCAGAAAGAAAGAGGAGAGAGCAGCGACAGGGCTGCAGCAAAGCGAGCGAGATCAGTTGGGAGGGGGGCTTCCCCCTCTTTCTCTCCCTTTCCAGAAGGTCAAAGTTCTTAGTGCTGACTCTCAGCATCTCTTTTTCACTAGATTTACCACCAAAAGAGGCCTGAAAGTCTGTGCCAAAGCGGAGGAAGCATGGGTGCAGAAATATATTTCCTTACTGTAAACCCAGCAGCAACTCTGACCGCTGAATTGCCTGTCCAAGTCGCCTGGAGCTGCCTATTCGCTTGGCTCTGCTACTGTTGGTGGAGCCTGAAGAATTTCTCCAACAGAAGGCTCTTTAGGTCTGGTGGAGGCGAGGAGAGGAGAGTGTTCAACAGTCTTTCTTTTTTTTTTAAGTACAGACTTGATTTGCTCAATAATAAACATTCGTATTCAATTAAAATTGAAAAGCTGAGTTGTCTTCAACGAAAATAAAGGAGTCAATATTTGCAAGCTGACTGCCTGGCAAGTTCCCAGTTCCTAAAAGGACCCTGGTATTGAATTCTGTCTCCTGTCTTTGTTTGTGGAGAAAAAAAGCAGGGACAATGTTTGTATAGTTTGGCAAAGTGCCCATGAGATGTTTTAACGTTATATACAGAAATAGTGAAAGTCATTCCGTCGGGTCGAACTCTTTGTGACCCAAGGACAAGTCATGGAATTCTCCAGGCAATAATACTGGAGAAGGTAGCTGTCTCCTTCTCTGGGGAATCTTTCCAACCCAAGGACTGAATCCAGGCCTTCCCCATTGCAGGTGGATTTTTTACCAGCTGACCTATCAGGGCAGCCCATATACTGAGATAAGTTTATGTTGTATGGAAAATTAAACTCTATACAATACCTTGTGGCCTATTGTTGTGAGAGAAATGAAATACCTCCATATTGGGCAGGGTTTTCGTAAGGTATTAATTAATAAGCTTCCTGTTGACTCAGCAGTAAAGAATCTGCCTGCCAATGACATGTGGGTTCAATCCCTTGGGATCCCTGGGGGAAGTAAGAGTTAGAAAACCACACACACATCTATGCTAATCAAAATAGGAAAAAAAAAAGAACTTGCCTGCTAATACAGGGGACACGGGTTCCATCCCTGATCAGGAAACTAGGGCCTATGCCCCAGGAGCCTGAGCCAGAGCCCCAAATGCTACAGCTGGAGAGGGGCCCACGTGCTGCAACAAAGACCAACCCAACATAGCCAGAAAGAAAGAGGAGAGAGCAGCGACAGGGCTGCAGCAAAGCGAGCGAGATCAGTTGGGAGGGGGGCTTCCCCCTCTTTCTCTCCCTTTCCAGAAGGTCAAAGTTCTTAGTGCTGACTCTCAGCATCTCTTTTTCACTAGATTTACCACCAAAAGAGGCCTGAAAGTCTGTGCCAAAGCGGAGGAAGCATGGGTGCAGAAATATATTTCCTTACTGTAAACCCAGCAGCAACTCTGACCGCTGAATTGCCTGTCCAAGTCGCCTGGAGCTGCCTATTCGCTTGGCTCTGCTACTGTTGGTGGAGCCTGAAGAATTTCTCCAACAGAAGGCTCTTTAGGTCTGGTGGAGGCGAGGAGAGGAGAGTGTTCAACAGTCTTTCTTTTTTTTTTAAGTACAGACTTGATTTGCTCAATAATAAACATTCGTATTCAATTAAAATTGAAAAGCTGAGTTGTCTTCAACGAAAATAAAGGAGTCAATATTTGCAAGCTGACTGCCTGGCAAGTTCCCAGTTCCTAAAAGGACCCTGGTATTGAATTCTGTCTCCTGTCTTTGTTTGTGGAGAAAAAAAGCAGGGACAATGTTTGTATAGTTTGGCAAAGTGCCCATGAGATGTTTTAACGTTATATACAGAAATAGTGAAAGTCATTCCGTCGGGTCGAACTCTTTGTGACCCAAGGACAAGTCATGGAATTCTCCAGGCAATAATACTGGAGAAGGTAGCTGTCTCCTTCTCTGGGGAATCTTTCCAACCCAAGGACTGAATCCAGGCCTTCCCCATTGCAGGTGGATTTTTTACCAGCTGACCTATCAGGGCAGCCCATATACTGAGATAAGTTTATGTTGTATGGAAAATTAAACTCTATACAATACCTTGTGGCCTATTGTTGTGAGAGAAATGAAATACCTCCATATTGGGCAGGGTTTTCTCGTAAGGTATTAATTAATAAGCTTCCCTGTTGACTCAGCAGTAAAGAATCTGCCTGCCAATACAGAACATGTGGGTTCAATCCCTGGGTTGGGAAGATCCCCTGGAGAAGGAAATGGCAGTCCACTCTAGTATTCCTGCCTGGAGAATCCCATAGACAGAAGAACCTGGCAGGTGGCAGCCCACGGGGCCATGAAAGAGTCAAAAACGATGGAGTGACTAATGTTCTCATTTTGATAGGGACAGCATAAAACAGGTAGGTCGTTGTAGAGTCCTAGAAGGGGACGGTAGGTAGAAAGGTGAAACCTGAGAAAGACTGGGAGGCCAGTGAGTTGACAAGAACTCAGGAGAGCTGCTCCTTGTTCATTGAAGGTTTGACTGGGTATAAACAGCTGATGAAGGAGGAACTGGTGAAGAAGGAACTAATGATGTATGCCTTGCATCTGTGTCTACTTGAGGGGGGCAGTCTTCCACCATCCTATGTATATGGCTGCCCACTCAATTGAGAGAGAATAGAGCACAGCTTTCCTGCCTTCCTGCCTGCACTGCTTACAAGTACCCTATCCTAATAAATCCTTTTCTTGTCTATCACTCTGCTTCTTGCTGAATTCTTTCTGTGTTGAGGCAGGAAGAACCTGAACCTCGGTGGGTCCAGACGTTGGGTGAGTGCTGGATTAAGTCCCGGCCACATGGGTTCAAGTCCCAGACAGGTTTTTGGCTGGGATTGAGTCCTGACTATGTGGGTTCGAGTCCCAAACCGGGTTTTGGCTAGGTTCAAGCCCCAGTCACGTGGGTTCAAGTCCCAACCAGGGTTTTGGCTAGAATTCAAGCTCCAGCCACGTGGGCTAAAGTCCCAAGCAGGATTCGATCAGGTCTGGGCCCTGGCTTTAGGTCTCAAATCAAGGTAAAACCCTTTTCAATTTCATATAGCAAATAGAATGTAAAAAATAATTACAGAGGCTTTCCTGGTGGTCCAGTGGGTAGAGAGTCCGCCTTGCAGTGCAAGGGGCACCAGTTCGATCCCTGGCCCGGGAAGATCCCACCTGCCAAGGAACAACTGGGCCAGTGTGTTGAATTATGAGCCAGTGCTCTGGAGCACATGTGCCCAGAGCTGGTGCTCTACAACGAGAGAGACCACTGTGATGGGAGGCCCACACAGGTCGAAGAATAAAGATGGATGAAAACTAAAAAAACGATGACTTAGAGGCAAAAAAAAAAAAAATTAAAAAAAAAGATAATTACAGATTTATCAGAAGAAGTAAAAATAATACAGAGGAATCAGGTGTCCTCTTTAATCCAGGTTTTCCCAATGGTCGTTCTTTTCAGTCACATCTCCCCTCCCTCACCATCCATAACCCCCAGCAACTGCTAGTCTGTTCCCCTTCATAACTTTATCATTTCGAGGATGTTATACAAACAGAATCATATCACACATGACTTTCGAAGGCTGATTTTTTTAACTTCACACAATGGCCTTGAAATACATCCAAAGTCATTGTGGGCTTCAATAGTTTATTCTTCTTTACTGATGACTAACTGGTATTCCATGGAACCATGCACTGGAGTTAATTTAACCATTACCCTCTTGTTGGTTTGCAGTTTGGGGTTATTACAAAGTTCATAACAACAATCACGTACGCATAGGTTTTTATGTGGACATAGGTTTTTCTGAGATAAATGCCCAGGCATGCAATTCATTGCTGAGTCAAAATAAATGTATGTTTAGCTTTTTAAGGGAACTGCTAGGAGACTTCTCTTTGATGGGCTCGTGGTTAAGAATCTGTGCTTCCGCTGCATGGGGCACAGGTATGATCCCTGGTTCACTTGTTTAGGAACTAAGATCCTGCCGGCTTCTCAGCTCAGGGAGAGAAAGGAAAGACACTGCCGCGCTATTTTCCAGAGTGACTGCGTCTTTTGATCTTCCTACCAAGAGTAAGGATCCAGTCCAGTTTTCTGTGCATCTGGGCTAGCATTTGGCATTATCTCTTATTTTTAATTTTAGCTATTCTAAAATTAGATCCTAATACGTGTATTGTGGTGGTGTTCAGTCACTAAGTCGTGTTCGACTTATTGTGACCCCGTGGTCTGCAGCCCACCAAGGCTTCTCTGTCCATGAGATTTTCCAGGCAGCAATACTGTAGCAGATTGCCGTTTCCTACTTAAGGGGATATCCTCTAGGCCCAGGGATCAAACCTGTGTCGCTTACATCTCCTCCGCTGGCAGGCTGATTCTTTACCACTCCACCTCCTGGGAAGCCCAGGGATATCTTCCTGTGGTCTTCATTTTCGTTTCCTTTGTGGTTATCACTATGTCATATCTTTTCATGTGCTGATTTTTCCACCCACGCATCCTTTTTGGTGAACTATCTCTTGTGTTTTTTTCTTCCCTAACTAGAGTGCTTGTTTTCACTGTTATCAGATAAGTTCCAGATATGAGTCCTTTGTCAGATATGTGGTTTGCAAATATTTTTTCTCACTCTATAAACTTGCATTTTCATCTTCTTAACAGGTTCTTTCCCAGAGTGAAAGATTTAATTCTGATGAAGTTGAGATTAATTCACACATCATAACATTCACCCTTACGAAGTGTACAGTTCAGTGATGTTTCTGTACTTTCACAAGGTGCTGCAACCATGCATCCATGCTAACTTGATTCAGTTGTGCCCAACTCTTTGAGACCCTATGGACGGTAGCCAGCCAAGTTCCTCTGTCCATAGGATTTTCCAAGCAAAACTACTGGTCTGGGCTGCCATGCCCTCCTCCAGAGGATCTTCCCAACCCAGGGATCGAGCCCTCATCTCTTACGTCTCCTTAATTAGCACTTTACCACGGGGAAGCAATCATCATTTCTAATTCCAGAATTTTTTCATCCTTCCTACAGAAACCTCATACCTGTTAGTATTCACTCTCTAACAGCCCCACCAACTCCTTCTCTCAATTGTTTTCGATCTGAGGGTTTTTTTAAAAGTTTTTTATTATTATTTATTTACTTGCTCTCTTAATTCCGTGAAAAACCCTTTTGATCTTCCTACCAAGAGTAAGGATCCAGTCCAGTTTTCTGTGCATCTGGGCTAGCATTTGGCATTATCTCTTATTTTTAATTTTAGCTATTCTAAAATTAGATCCTAATACGTGTATTGTGGTGGTGTTCAGTCACTAAGTCGTGTTCGACTTATTGTGACCCCGTGGTCTGCAGCCCACCAAGGCTTCTCTGTCCATGAGATTTTCCAGGCAGCAATACTGTAGCAGATTGCCGTTTCCTACTTAAGGGGATATCCTCTAGGCCCAGGGATCAAACCTGTGTCGCTTACATCTCCTCCGCTGGCAGGCTGATTCTTTACCACTCCACCTCCTGGGAAGCCCAGGGATATCTTCCTGTGGTCTTCATTTTCGTTTCCTTTGTGGTTATCACTATGTCATATCTTTTCATGTGCTGATTTTTCCACCCACGCATCCTTTTTGGTGAACTATCTCTTGTGTTTTTTTCTTCCCTAACTAGAGTGCTTGTTTTCACTGTTATCAGATAAGTTCCAGATATGAGTCCTTTGTCAGATATGTGGTTTGCAAATATTTTTTCTCACTCTATAAACTTGCATTTTCATCTTCTTAACAGGTTCTTTCCCAGAGTGAAAGATTTAATTCTGATGAAGTTGAGATTAATTCACACATCATAACATTCACCCTTACGAAGTGTACAGTTCAGTGATGTTTCTGTACTTTCACAAGGTGCTGCAACCATGCATCCATGCTAACTTGATTCAGTTGTGCCCAACTCTTTGAGACCCTATGGACGGTAGCCAGCCAAGTTCCTCTGTCCATAGGATTTTCCAAGCAAAACTACTGGTCTGGGCTGCCATGCCCTCCTCCAGAGGATCTTCCCAACCCAGGGATCGAGCCCTCATCTCTTACGTCTCCTTAATTAGCACTTTACCACGGGGAAGCAATCATCATTTCTAATTCCAGAATTTTTTCATCCTTCCTACAGAAACCTCATACCTGTTAGTATTCACTCTCTAACAGCCCCACCAACTCCTTCTCTCAATTGTTTTCGATCTGAGGGTTTTTTTAAAAGTTTTTTATTATTATTTATTTATTTGGCTGTGCTGGGTCCTAGGTGTGGCTTGTGGGATCTAGTTCCCTGACCAGGGATCGAACCCGGGCCCCCTGCATTGAAAACACAAAGTCTTAACCACTGGACCACCAGGGAAGTCCCCAATCTGAGTTTTGCTTTATGGCTCAGAATATGGCCCCTTGCTTTATGTTTCTCAGGCACTTGAAAGGAAGGTGTAGTCTGCTATTGGTAGGTAGAGTCTTCTATAAACATCAATTAGGTCCTATTGGTTGATGATGGTGTTGATTTCTGTATCTTTTTAAATTATTATTATTTATTTTCACCCATCTTTATTCTTTGGCCTGTGTGGGCCTCCCACTGCAGTGGCCTCTCTGGTTGCAGAGCACCGGCTCTGGGCACATGCGCTCCAGAGCACTGGCTCCTAATTGGACACACTGTCCCAGTGGTTCCACGGCACATGTGATCTTCCCAGGCCAGGGATTGAACTCGTGCCCCTTGCACTGTAAGGCAGACTCTCTACCCACTAGACCACCAGGGAAGCCCCATCCTTTTACTTTTAACCTACCAATATTATTATATTTGAATTGAGTTTCCTATAGACAGACAGCATATATTTTGGTCATTAAAAAAAATCTATCCCAGGGCTTCCCCTGGTGGTCCAATGTGTAAGGACACCACCTTGCAGTGCAAGGGGCGCCAGTTTGATCCCTGGCCTGGGAAGATCACATGTGCTGTGGAACCACTGGACCGATGTGTCCAATCACCGAGCCGGAACTCTGGAGCACAATAGAGAAATGAAAGACCAATAGAAGTGGCCCGCATGCTCCCCTCCCTCCCCAACCTGACCCCTGCCCAAAATAAATAAATAAATAAATCTTAAAAAAAAAAAATCTATCCCAGGGAGTTCCCAGCAAGTGGTTGGGACTGGGTGTGTCCACTGCCATGACCTGGGTTCAATCTCTGGTCTGAGAGCTAAGATCTTGAAAGCCACGTGGTGCAGCACAAAAAAAAAAAAAAAATTCTGCCAATCTTTGCCCTTTTAACTGGTACATTTAATCCATTTCCTGTAAGGAGTGATAACTAATTACTGCTGGGTGGGGAGAACAGTCTTGGCTCCCAGCCTTCAACGAATGGCTAGAGGAAGTTCTTTCAACAGAAAAGAAATGGTAAAAGAAGGAATCTTGGAACTGTCAACTACAAATTGGCATTTACCAGTTACATTGCCAATACCTGGACAACAAGGACATTTGCCCTCTGCCTCTGCAGAGACCAGACCCTGTGCTGTTGAGAGCTGCTGACCTTCAATACCCCTTGAAGGAGATCACGGTGAGGCTGAGACCTGCTGTTGAGAGCTGCTGACCTTCAATACCCCCTGATGGAGATCAGGGTGGGGTAGAGGCACTCTGTGCTCCAGGAAATCTGGTGGGACAGGTCTTTAGACAGGTGGATGCTTTAGGAACAGCTTTTATTATCTCAATCTTTGCATTTCCTCATATTTAGAAAAGCACTAAATCTCTTCACGGTGACATCAGATCCTCGTGACTGGGGACCTTTGTAAAATGACTGTTTAATGATATTAAACTCCCTTCTCACCAAAATCCTTAAATATTGGCCCTCCTCCTGCTGCCTCTTTGGAGCAGTCCCGCTATCTGGGGTGCTGTCTCCCGGGCTGCAGTCCTAATTATACCCCAAATAAAACTTAACCCACAACTCTCAAGTTGTTTCTTTTTTCAGTCGACAGAACTATGCGACCAATAGTAGATACAAAAATGCAGCATTTCACTAGGCTGAGTTTGATCTTTGAAGCGAGAGCAGCCTGTGTTCATTTTCGGGTCACTATATAGCAACATGTGGACTTCCCAGGTGGCGCTAGGGGTAAAGAACCTGCCTGCCAATGCAGGAGACGTAAGAGACATGGGTTCCATCCCTAGGTGGGGAGATCCCCTGGAGGAGGGCATGGCAACTCACTCCGGTACTCTTGCCTGGAGAATCCCAAGGACAGAGGAGCCTGGTGGGCTACAGTCCATAGCGTCACACAGAGTCGGACACGACTGAAGGGACTAACCAGCAGCAGCAGCAGCAAGTGTAGACTGCTTAGGAGATGCCCACACCACAAGAGGGAATGTCAAAAGGATGGCAGTTTGCAAGACACTGTCTGCAGGTCATGTTCAAGGTCTAATGGGAGAATAGACACACCAACAAATAATCCCGGTGCAGTGTGTACAGTACAATGAGATAAGAATTGTCAAAATAATTAACATTTTTATTATGACTTGGCATTAAGGAAGCACTTACTGCTCCAAGTCCAACCTTCATAACTTAGAGGGTCAGGTCTTCCATGACATTATAGGGTGATTTCCCTAGAAGCAGGCCTTGAGATTAAAAAAAAAAAAAATCTGAGTGTAGGACTTCCCTGGTGATCCAGGGGTTAGGAGACTGCCTGGCAACGCAAGGGACGTGGGTTCGATCCCAGGGAGATTCCATGTGCCCACGTGCCTCCCTCCAGAGCCCATGCATTGCCACAAGAGAAGCCCTGCCATGAAAAGCCCTCGCACCACAATTAGAGAAAGCCTGAGTGCAGTAGTGTAGCCAAAAGTTTTTTAAAAAATAGTGTATGTAATAGATTTTATAAGTGATCAGAGGAGACATTAACCACTGGTCTGTCGGAGAAGTTCCTACAATTGTAATATATTTATTGTTGCTCTTTGTTTTCTATCCAAAAAACTGCTTTAATGATATTAAACTCTTTTAAAACCCCCGGCCAGCAGTCCGCTATCCGGGGTGCTGCCTCCTGGGCTGCAGCCCTAATTATGCCTCAAGTAAAACTTAACTGGCAACTCTCAAGTTGTTTCTTTTTTCAGTCGACAGAACTATGCGACCAATAGTAGATACAAAAATGCAGCATTTCACTAGGCTGAGTTTGATCTTTGAAGCGAGAGCAGCCTGTGTTCATTTTCGGGTCACTATATAGCAACATGTGGACTTCCCAGGTGGCGCTAGGGGTAAAGAACCTGCCTGCCAATGCAGGAGACGTAAGAGACATGGGTTCCATCCCTAGGTGGGGAGATCCCCTGGAGGAGGGCATGGCAACTCACTCCGGTACTCTTGCCTGGAGAATCCCAAGGACAGAGGAGCCTGGTGGGCTACAGTCCATAGCGTCACACAGAGTCGGACACGACTGAAGGGACTAACCAGCAGCAGCAGCAGCAAGTGTAGACTGCTTAGGAGATGCCCACACCACAAGAGGGAATGTCAAAAGGATGGCAGTTTGCAAGACACTGTCTGCAGGTCATGTTCAAGGTCTAATGGGAGAATAGACACACCAACAAATAATCCCGGTGCAGTGTGTACAGTACAATGAGATAAGAATTGTCAAAATAATTAACATTTTTATTATGACTTGGCATTAAGGAAGCACTTACTGCTCCAAGTCCAACCTTCATAACTTAGAGGGTCAGGTCTTCCATGACATTATAGGGTGATTTCCCTAGAAGCAGGCCTTGAGATTAAAAAAAAAAAAAATCTGAGTGTAGGACTTCCCTGGTGATCCAGGGGTTAGGAGACTGCCTGGCAACGCAAGGGACGTGGGTTCGATCCCAGGGAGATTCCATGTGCCCACGTGCCTCCCTCCAGAGCCCATGCATTGCCACAAGAGAAGCCCCTGCCATGAAAAGCCCTCGCACCACAATTAGAGAAAGCCTGAGTGCAGTAGTGTAGCCAAAAGTTTTTTAAAAAATAGTGTATGTAATAGATTTTATAAGTGATCAGAGGAGACATTAACCACTGGTCTGTCGGAGAAGTTCCTACAATTGTAATATATTTATTGTTGCTCTTTGTTTTCTACCAGACTGTAGGCTCCTGGAGGTCAGGACTTAAGTAAAAGTATCTTCGCAGAAATGAAGGACTCTGCAAATCCCTGTGAACCACGCCAAGAATGTTCCCAGACATTCTTTGCCCCGGCTCCAGTTAAGAGTGGTATATATACACACAAGCCTACAGGATTAAGGTACTGTTAATGGGACTAGCAGAAAGACAGACTTTTGTGGAATTCCCTGGCAGTCCAGTGGTTAATTAGGTCTCCGTGCTTTCGCGATTGAGGGCTTGCCTTCAGTCCCGGGTCGGGGAACAAGACTTTTGCCTGTAGTTCCAAACATCTACCAGCAGATGGCAACAGTCACCGTCGTTCAAAGACTCGGTTACCTCTCTCTGGACGAGGGTACAATTTGCAAGGAGTTCATTCTCTAGGTCTCACTCAGGCACTGGAGGAGGGAGGCAGAGATGAGAAACGAGAAAAGGAAGACTTTCTGCAGGTACTCGCCTCTGCCTGCCAAGATCCAGTGTAAACAACCGCCCTCTTCAGTCCTGACTGCAGTGAATCAGTCCTACCCTCTGCCATGTCCTGACCTCTGCAAACAGCAGTGGAAAGAACACGGGCTCTGAGGTTAGACAGAAGGGATCGGAATTCCCACCTCTGCCACTTGTTAGCTGAGTGACTTTGGGCAAGTCTCCTAAACTCTTTGAACCTCCTTCCTCATCTCTAACGTATATTATTGAGAGATCGTTTTCAGTAAAGGCAAAATCATGACTTAGTACTGGTATAAAAACGAACGCACAGTAATGATGTTATGTTACTTATAATGAGGGAACCAGGACGATGTTAGGACTGGCTCAGAAGAGAATCTGAGAAAGAGACGCCTTTATCGATCAAGAATTTTGAAGTGAACTACATCTGTTTTTTAGGAAATCGTGTCTGACACTTGTATGGAGGACAGACTGGGAGCACCATCAAAAGCAGGAATCACTCATGTTTACAGCAGTATCATTTACAACAACCAAAAGGCAGAAATGACCCAGACACCCAGCAAGCAACAACTGGATGCCCCAATGTGAAAAACATATGTACAATACAAGATGATTCAACCTTAAGAAGAACACATGCTGATACATGCTACGACACTGGTGAGCCTGAAAGAAGTCAGACACAAAATGATGAATATTGTACAAGTCCACTTAAATCAGGTACTAGAAGAGGCAAATTCATAGAAACAGAAGGTAGTATCGAGGGTCCTGGGGACTGGGAGGGAAGGGTGGTGAGTTACTGTTTAACGGATTTAGAGTTTCTGTTTGACTTGATGGAAAAAAGTTCTGGAAATGGGTAGTGGTGGTGGTTGTGTTAACACCACTGAACTGTCCACTCGAAGACGGTTAAAAATGATATACTTTATGTTCTCATATTTTAACTGCAATGAAAAATAGCTCTTTTTAAACTGTGAAGAGACTGGTGTACAGTCAAGGTGAGAAATGCCGAGGGTCTCAGCATGCAGGACGAGAAATGGGGAGAGAGAAACTCCTGAGTCACCCAGGGCTCAAATCCAGAGGCTTCCGTCCCCACCTGGTTCCTCTCCTGGGCTCACGTGCTTTGATTCTATTCTAAAATTGCCTGCGTCTGTTATGCTGCCCTTATGAATTATCAAATACATCTTTGATAGAGCGTCTGGCCTAATGTCTGGCACATAGTAAATTCTTAATACCAGTGTACTGGACAAAGAAAAGAAGGAATAAAGAAGAAGAAGAAAAAAACCCATAACTCCACAGCTGCGATTCTCAGGGGACAGAGTAGCATCTTAGAATCACAGGGAAGCTTCTAAGTATATTATTGAGAGATCGTTTTCAGTAAAGGCAAAATCATGACTTAGTACTGGTATAAAACGACGCACAGTAATGATGTTATGTTACTTATAATGAGGGAACCAGGACGATGTTAGGACTGGCTCAGAAGAGAATCTGAGAAAGAGACGCCTTTATCGATCAAGAATTTTGAAGTGAACTACATCTGTTTTTTAGGAAATCGTGTCTGACACTTGTATGGAGGACAGACTGGGAGCACCATCAAAAGCAGGAATCACTCATGTTTACAGCAGTATCATTTACAACAACCAAAAGGCAGAAATGACCCAGACACCCAGCAAGCAACAACTGGATGCCCCAATGTGAAAAACATATGTACAATACAAGATGATTCAACCTTAAGAAGAACACATGCTGATACATGCTACGACACTGGTGAGCCTGAAAGAAGTCAGACACAAAATGATGAATATTGTACAAGTCCACTTAAATCAGGTACTAGAAGAGGCAAATTCATAGAAACAGAAGGTAGTATCGAGGGTCCTGGGGACTGGGAGGGAAGGGTGGTGAGTTACTGTTTAACGGATTTAGAGTTTCTGTTTGACTTGATGGAAAAAAGTTCTGGAAATGGGTAGTGGTGGTGGTTGTGTTAACACCACTGAACTGTCCACTCAAGACGGTTAAAAATGATATACTTTATGTTCTCATATTTTAACTGCAATGAAAAATAGCTCTTTTTAAACTGTGAAGAGACTGGTGTACAGTCAAGGTGAGAAATGCCGAGGGTCTCAGCATGCAGGACGAGAAATGGGGAGAGAGAAACTCCTGAGTCACCCAGGGCTCAAATCCAGAGGCTTCCGTCCCCACCTGGTTCCTCTCCTGGGCTCACGTGCTTTGATTCTATTCTAAAATTGCCTGCGTCTGTTATGCTGCCCTTATGAATTATCAAATACATCTTTGATAGAGCGTCTGGCCTAATGTCTGGCACATAGTAAATTCTTAATACCAGTGTACTGGACAAAGAAAAGAAGGAATAAAGAAGAAGAAGAAAAAAACCCATAACTCCACAGCTGCGATTCTCAGGGGACAGAGTAGCATCTTAGAATCACAGGGAAGCTTCTACTAAATCAACTGGTTCTTGCCCTTCAGTGAATCCTGCCCAAGGGTCACACCCAAATTCCATCCCTTAGTCAGGTGGGATGGAGGCTGAGGGATAAGGGACCCAGGTGAGGGAGACTCCTGGCAAATGAGAAACCCAGACACAGAGATGGATGGGGGGCTTGGTAGACACTGAGACCCCGAAACAGAGAAAAGAGAAACTGTGGATGGAGAGATCGGAGCCGAGGATTGGCCAGGATGGGCTTGGATCGTTAGAAGCCAATCAGGGTTTCTTTCCTCCGCCTCCCTGCCGGTCCTAAATGACCTTGCCTCCTCCATTATTAACCCGGCGTTTCAGCTGAAGCTGTGACTCTGCGGGTCCATTAAGGCTCTCCTGGGGCTGTCTGGCTTCCACCGAGTGCATTATAGAGCAGAGAGGGCACAGTCGCGCACCCACCCGCCTGCCCCTCCCCGCAACCCTCAACCCACTACAAATGCAAGCTGCTTGATGAAGGGCGTCTCTGCACCGAGCAGGTTCCTGGACCCTCCCACATGAGAGGCACTTTTCTCCTTAGGGGACGTTGGGCACGTGATCGATCAGAGCATTGCGGGTGAGGGGGTTGCGGAGGCTGAGTGCGCTGGGGCAGGGTTGGACTCCTGCTGCCTGGGCTCTGAGCCCAAGGCCTCCACTTATCACTTTGGGAATCTGAGATAAGTTCCTGAACCTAAACTGGCCATTAACCCCGGTTTCCTTTCCGAGAAAGTGGAGATTATCGTGATACCAAGCTCCAGGGGTCGCCCTGAGGTCTATTTTTTTTTTTTTTCGCCCTGAGGTCTAAATGAAGTCACAGCATGAAACGCGGAGAGCCTAGGGTCAGCTCTGTAGTCCCTGGTTACCTACGGCCTGGCCGCAGTGGTTTCTTCTGTTGTCTTCACTATTGTTCCAATGAGAAAGTCGGACAAAATGATCTTACGGTCCTCACAGAGGCTAATATTCTACTTATTCGTGAAGCAAAGGTTTATTGAGCTCGTAGCATATGCGAATGATGAAAGGGAAAGTCGCTCAGTCCTGTCGACTCTTTGTGACCCCACGGACTGCAGCCTCCCAGGCTCCTCTGTCTGTGGAATTCTCCAGACAAGAAGACTGGAGAGGGAGCTGTTCCCTTCTCCAGGGGATTTTTCCAACCCAGTTCTCCCACATTGCAGGCAGATTCTTTGCCATGTGAATCACCAGGGAAGCCCAAGAATTCTTCTAAATAGAAGTCCAGCCCCCCCAAAGGAAAATCTCTGCCTTCACACTTGCCTGAGTGGGGGATGGAAACTATATGACTGGGAATAATCTTAATTACTATGTAAACTGTAAACTTAATTAATATGTAAATAATCTTAATTAATATGTACATTAACAGGTAAGAACTTTGGGAACTTTGGCAGTCCAGTGGTTAGGGGGCTTCCCAGCTGGCATTAGTAGTGTCACTAAAAAAAAGATGAACAGCTTGAGAGTTGAGGGTTAAGGTTTATTGGGGGCATAATGAGGACTGCAGCCCGGGGGGGCAGGACCCTAGACAGCTCTGAGAGACCGCTCCAAAGAGGCAGTGGGAGGAAGATCAATATTTAAGGATTTTGGTGAGGGCGAGTGCAATATCATTAAACGGTTATTTTGCAAAGGGTTTTCGGTTAGTCACAAGGATCTGATGTCACCATGAAGAGTGTCAACTGCAAATTGGCATTTACCAATTACATTGCCAATGGCTAGACAACAAGGACATTTGCCCTCTGCCTCTGCAGAGACCGGACCCCGTGCTGTTGAGAGCTGCTGACCTTCAATACCCCTGAAGGAGATCAGGGTGAGGGTAGAGGCACTCTGTGCTCTAAGGTGGGGCAGGTCTTTAAATAGGAGGATGCCTTTTAGGAAGGACCTTTATTATTATCTCAATCCTTGCATTTCCTCACATCTGGAAAAGCACTAAACTCCTTCATGATGAAATTAGATCCTAATGATTAACTGAAAACCCTTTGTAATATGACTCTTTAATGATATGGAACTCCCCCCTCACCAAAATCCTTATATATCGATCCTCTTCCCGCTGCCTCTTTGGAGCAGTCTCTCAGAGATATCGGGGGTGCTGCCTCCCTGGCTGCAGTCCTCATTATGCCCCAAATAAACCTTAACCCCCAACTCTCAAGTTGTTCATCTTTTTAGTTGACATAAGATTTAGTGGTCTTCTAAATATGAGGAGATGCAAGGACTGAGATCATAAAATCTGTTCCTAAAAGCATCCACCTATCTAAAGACCTGCTCCACCAGATTCCCTGGAGCACAGAGTGTCTACTCCACCCTGAACTACCTCCAGGGGTGTTGAAGGTCAGCAGCTGTCACAGCACGGAGGTCAGTTTCCATAGAGGCAGATGGCAGATACCCTTGATCAGTCATTGGCAGTGTAATTGGCAAATACTAGGTTGTAGTTGACAGTAGTAAAGAACTGGTCTGCCAGTGCAGGAGACATAAGAGACATGGGTTCGATCCCTGGGTCGGGAAGATCCCCTGGAGAAGAGGATGGTCCCCCACTCCAGTATTCTTGTCTGGAAAAAGTTTATGAACAGAGGAGCCTCATGAGCTGTAGTCCACAGGGTCACAAAACATCGGACACAACTGAAGCAGCTTAGCACGCATGCATGCCAGTGGTTAGGACTCCGAGTTTTCACTGCAGAGGGTCCAAGTTTGATCCCTCGTCCAAAAACAAAATCCCATAAGCCCTGTGCTGTGGCTAAAAAAAAAAAAGAGGTAAGAGCTCTGAAAGAAATAAAAAATGGGGCTTCCCTAGTAGCTCATTGGTGAAGGGTTCGCCTGCCAATGCAGGAGACACGGGTTCAATCCTTGATCCGGGAAGATCCCATATGCTGCGGGGCTACTAAGCCAGTGAGCCACAACTATGGAACTTACGCTCTAGAGCCTCGGAGCCACAACTATGGAGCCCGTGTGCCCTAGAGCCTGAGTTCCACCACAAGAGAAGTCACCGCAACAAGAAGCCTGTTCACCTCACCTAGAGAGGAGCCCCCACTCCCTGCAACTAGAGAAGAGCCTGCGGCGGCAGGGAAAACCCATACTAGCCAAAAATAAATAAACAAATAAAAATTTAGAAAAATAAAATAAAAGGTAGTTTGTTATACTCACATATCCCAAGAATAGGGGAGTACCACCCACACAGGACCACACCGGGATCAGTCAGAGGGCAGAGGGAGAAAGGAAAATGGGGAGAGCCTTGGTAATGATATGGAACTCCCCTCACCAAAATCCTTATATATCGATCCTCTTCCGCTGCCTCTTTGGAGCAGTCTCTCAGAGATATCGGGGGTGCTGCCTCCCTGGCTGCAGTCCTCATTATGCCCCAAATAAACCTTAACCCCCAACTCTCAAGTTGTTCATCTTTTTAGTTGACATAAGATTTAGTGGTCTTCTAAATATGAGGAGATGCAAGGACTGAGATCATAAAATCTGTTCCTAAAAGCATCCACCTATCTAAAGACCTGCTCCACCAGATTCCCTGGAGCACAGAGTGTCTACTCCACCCTGAACTACCTCCAGGGGTGTTGAAGGTCAGCAGCTGTCACAGCACGGAGGTCAGTTTCCATAGAGGCAGATGGCAGATACCCTTGATCAGTCATTGGCAGTGTAATTGGCAAATACTAGGTTGTAGTTGACAGTAGTAAAGAACTGGTCTGCCAGTGCAGGAGACATAAGAGACATGGGTTCGATCCCTGGGTCGGGAAGATCCCCTGGAGAAGAGGATGGTCCCCCACTCCAGTATTCTTGTCTGGAAAAAGTTTATGAACAGAGGAGCCTCATGAGCTGTAGTCCACAGGGTCACAAAACATCGGACACAACTGAAGCAGCTTAGCACGCATGCATGCCAGTGGTTAGGACTCCGAGTTTTCACTGCAGAGGGTCCAAGTTTGATCCCTCGTCCAAAAACAAAATCCCATAAGCCCTGTGCTGTGGCTAAAAAAAAAAAAGAGGTAAGAGCTCTGAAAGAAATAAAAAATGGGGCTTCCCTAGTAGCTCATTGGTGAAGGGTTCGCCTGCCAATGCAGGAGACACGGGTTCAATCCTTGATCCGGGAAGATCCCATATGCTGCGGAGCTACTAAGCCAGTGAGCCACAACTATGGAACTTACGCTCTAGAGCCTCGGAGCCACAACTATGGAGCCCGTGTGCCCTAGAGCCTGAGTTCCACCACAAGAGAAGTCACCGCAACAAGAAGCCTGTTCACCTCACCTAGAGAGGAGCCCCCACTCCCTGCAACTAGAGAAGAGCCTGCGGCGGCAGGGAAAACCCATACTAGCCAAAAATAAATAAACAAATAAAAATTTAGAAAAATAAAATAAAAGGTAGTTTGTTATACTCACATATCCCAAGAATAGGGGAGTACCACCCCACACAGGACCACACCGGGATCAGTCAGAGGGCAGAGGGAGAAAGGAAAATGGTGAGAGCCTTTGTTGTTGTTTCAGTGGTAAGACAGGATCTGCAGGGGTAGGATGGGCTCCTTTGGATAATTCCAGTAGGCTCTGGAGTGGAGGGCCATCCTAGTTGTCTGGTGCCTGGGCTGGGGGTGATTGGGGCAGGTGGGTGGCCACCTGAAATGAGAGCTTCATAATGGAGGGGTTAAGGTGTGAACTCTGGGGTATCTGCTTATGAAAGACACACTCCCAGGGAAGCTGCCATCTCTAAGAGTTCCCTGACCTGCGAGGGGTAGTTCCAACCCAACATCTCCTTCCTTGATGCCCGAAACCCCTTTAAGAGAGGACAGAACCTCCTACCTCACAGCCATCATGAAGGTCAGGAAACGAAGGGAGGGGAGTGGAGGGAAAGAGGAGAAACGAAAAGGAAGAGAGATGAGGAGGCTGATTCTTTTGGTTTATTCTCTCTGATTTTTTTTTTTCAACTCTAAACACCACAGCTTTGATAAAAATTTAAAACATTTAAAGGAAAACACAAGAAAAAGAATGATAATTCCAGCATTATTTCCTTGGATCTAAGAGTTTACTGTGGCAGAAATCAGTTAAGTCATTATTTTACAGATGAGGAAGTTGAGGGTCAAAGAGGTTAAGTGGTGAGTACATAGTTAGTAAGTGGGTCTGGGACTTGGCCCCGGGTCAGCCGATCCCAGAACCTGTACTTCCCCAGCTGCACAGGCTCACTGCCCAAGCAAGAAATGAGCAGCCACCTGGTGCATGGACGTTGGGAAGGTTCCAGACCCATCATCTCCTTCCTTGTCTGCTAAGGATGCTTGAAACTCCTTTAGGAGAGGACAGAACCTCCCACCCCCCAGCCCTCATGAAAGCAAGGAGCTCTTCCTTACTGCTCACTGGCCACTTTCATTGTGACTCCACTTTCATGTGTCAAGAATCCGGGTTCTGGGCTTCCCTGGTGGTCCAGTGGGTAAGGACACCGCCTAGCAGTGCAAGGGACACCGGTTTGATCCCTAGTCCGGGAAGATCCCATGTGCTGTGGAGCGGCTGGACCGGTGTGTCCAATTGCGAGCCAGCTCTCTGGAGCACATGTGCCCAGAGCTGGTGCTCTGCAATGAGAGAGGCCACTGCAATGGGAGGCCCACACAGGCCAACGAATAAAGATGGATGAAAATAAATAAATAAATAAACAATAGAAGAGGCCAAATTTTTAAAAATTAATAATAATAATTTAAAAGAATAAAAAGAATCTGGGTTCCCTAAGTAGAAGCAGCAGACACCTGTTATACCTGGGTCCTTTTCTCTTCCCAACAGCACCCCTACCCCTATAGGGACAGCCTCAGAGAGAGCGTAAACCCAAATGCCTACCCATTAAGACAGAAAACTGTCAAAGGGACCCTTTCAACATCCTTCCTCTAACTGTCCTGCTCAACCTGGCCTGACTTCAGATCCTCTCTCCCAAGATTTGGAATCTTGACCATGCCTCCCATAGAAACCCTATCCCAATCTTGCCCCTCTCTGGACACAACTTAAATGCTTTCCATCTGTCTTTTTCATGCCTTGGACCCCACCCGGTGCTCTCATGGCAACCCGCATCTCTGCATCCCTGTAATCCCTACTCATCTTTCCATTTTTCTTCTCTTCTCCTCCCCTTTTCTCCACCCTTGCTTTTCCTGACACATGATTTGGATGAGTGTTGTAGAGTCATAGGGTCTTCCCAGGTGGTTCTAGTGGTAAAGAACCCGTCTGCCAATGCAGGAGACATAAGAGACGCAGGTTCAATCCCTACGTCAGGATGATCCCAGAACCTGTACTTCCCAGCTGCACAGGCTATGCCAAGGAAATGAGCAGCCACCTGGTGCATGGACGTTGGGAAGGTTCCAGACCATCATCTCCTTCCTTGTCTGCTAAGGATGCTTGAAACTCCTTTAGGAGAGGACAGAACCTCCCCCCCCCCAGCCCCCCTGAAAGCAAGGAGCCCCTCCTTAATGGCCCCTGGCCACTCTCATTGTGACTCCCCCTTCATGTGTCAAGAATCCGGGTTCTGGGCTTCCCTGGTGGTCCAGTGGGTAAGGACACCGCCTAGCAGTGCAAGGGACACCGGTTTGATCCCTAGTCCGGGAAGATCCCATGTGCTGTGGAGCGGCTGGACCGGTGTGTCCAATTGCGAGCCAGCTCTCTGGAGCACATGTGCCCAGAGCTGGTGCTCTGCAATGAGAGAGGCCACTGCAATGGGAGGCCCACACAGGCCAACGAATAAAGATGGATGAAAATAAATAAATAAATAAACAATAGAAGAGGCCAAATTTTTAAAAATTAATAATAATAATTTAAAAGAATAAAAAGAATCTGGGTTCCCTAAGTAGAAGCAGCAGACACCTGTTATACCTGGGTCCTTTTCTCTTCCCAACAGCACCCCTACCCCTATAGGGACAGCCTCAGAGAGAGCGTAAACCCAAATGCCTACCCATTAAGACAGAAAACTGTCAAAGGGACCCTTTCAACATCCTTCCTCTAACTGTCCTGCTCAACCTGGCCTGACTTCAGATCCTCTCTCCCAAGATTTGGAATCTTGACCATGCCTCCCATAGAAACCCTATCCCAATCTTGCCCCTCTCTGGACACAACTTAAATGCTTTCCATCTGTCTTTTTCATGCCTTGGACCCCACCCGGTGCTCTCATGGCAACCCGCATCTCTGCATCCCTGTAATCCCTACTCATCTTTCCATTTTTCTTCTCTTCTCCTCCCCTTTTCTCCACCCTTGCTTTTCCTGACACATGATTTGGATGAGTGTTGTAGAGTCATAGGGTCTTCCCAGGTGGTTCTAGTGGTAAAGAACCCGTCTGCCAATGCAGGAGACATAAGAGACGCAGGTTCAATCCCTACGTCAGGATGATCCCCTGGAGAAGGGCATGGCAGCCTACTCCAGTATTCTTGCTTGGAGAATCCCATGGACAGAGGAGCCCAGAGGGCTACAGTCCACAGGGTCGCAAAGTGCTGGACACGACTGAGGCGACTTAGCACACATACATGTATGTAAGCCATAGTGACAACTTCTCCTGGTCATGTTTAACTCACTTCTCAACTCACTGCAGTTTAGCATCTGTGTAGTAAAGCGTTGACCTTGTCTAAGTTAGAGAGGGCTGGCTCTGCCTGCTGCTCCTGGGTGGTGATCTCAAAGCCCTTTGAGCTTCCTGCCTGATAAGTGCATCTCTGTTTCCCTGGGGCCCCCAGGTCTTCCAGTGTTCTCCTGCCTCGGCTCTGACGGCCCTGAGGTCTGCTGGCCTGCCTTTTACTTCCCAGTCCTCATTTTCCTTGACCATTTCTTGTGGATACTTGCTCAGGTGGGAACTAAGGACCGTGAGGCTTAAGCTCAGACCCAGATCCCTGTTGTTGCAAATCCCTAACTTGGTTCCCTACACTGTCCCCTTGCTCCTTAGTCATCCTGACCGGTGGGAATAATTTAAAACGAAGTAAATGGGGAGGGAGATGGGAGGGCTGTTCAAGAAGGAAGGGACATGCCTATACCTATGGCTGATTCATGCTGACGTTTGGTAGAAACCAAGGCAATACTGTAGAGTAATTATCCTTCAATCAGCTTGCTCTGCAGACGCTTGGCCCTGGTCCATTGCTGGGGTCAATCTAACGCTCTCTCCCCACCCCTGGCTTGAAGGCTACTTGTTTGACTTTAGCTTGAGTTCCCATTTTGGCTTAGTTCCTGTCTCCCTGGCTCCTGACTTGACACAGCCCCTGGTTCCACTTTCAGGTTTTGTCATAGGCTCCTGAGTCAACCAGGTGAGGTGTCCGCCTCCAGCTTACCTGGCCTGGTCAGGCTCAGGGCATGCTGGTAGGTCTCTGCTGCCCTCTTCCTGGTCACTGCCTTTCTCTCCAATCTACCCTGACTCCTCTACAACTCACACACACACACACAATTCACATTTTGAGTCCTAGGGTGAACGTTTCAGATCTAGTACAGCCTTAGACAACAAAGCGTAAGTCATTCCTACGTAACTAAGAGGAGCTTTCTGTCTGGGAGAGTCTATCACGTACTATCTAGTAATAAGCTAAGAATCTGTCTTAACCTACATAAAAAGCACTCCCTGGGACGTGTTTTGGTGTTTCTATATGTATCAGCTATTATATTTATACTTTCTTAATTTTATTTTCTAAATTGAAAGATCCATAAGAGTGTTAGGGTTTTCTCAGGTCAAAAAAAGCCAGACAATAAAGAATACTTTCTATATGATTCCATTTATATATAAGATTCTAGAAATGCAACTAAATGCGACTAATCTATGGTGGCAGCAAGCAGATCAGTAATTGTCTAGGTATAGGTGTTTGGGAGGAGGAAAGATTAAATTGGGCTTCCTGGCGGCTCAGTCGTAAAGAACCTGCCCGTGACTACAAGTAACCTGGGTTCAATCTATGGATCGGGAAGATCCCCTGGGGAAATGGCAGCCCACTCCAGTATTCTTGCCTGGAAAAATTCCATGGACAGAGGAGCCTGGCCGGCTACACTCCCTGGGGTCACAAAAAGTTGGACTGAGCACGGGTGCAAGACTAGATTACCAAGGAACATGAGGAAGCCTTTGGGGGTGATGAACATGTTCTTGAGATAGTGATGTGTTCATGAGTCTATGTTTGCATGTCAAAACTCACCAAATTGTGTACTTTAAATATATGAAGTTTAATGCTTATTAATTATATCTAATGTTGTTGTTCAGTTGCTCAGTCGTGTCCAACTCTTTGCGACCTCATGAATTGCAGCCTGCCAGGCTTCCCTGTCCTTCACTCTCTCTCGGAGTTGGCTCAGATATATCTTACTAAGCTATGAAAATATGTACACTTGGGCTACAGGATTCCACGGGGATAGTGGGGGCAGCTTATATATTATGAGATATTAAATTAGATCCAAACTAGGTGTGGGGTGGGCAGATTTCATCAGTTACGAGAGGCAGGTGATAAGAGAGGTATGCATAGGGAAAGGGGGCCCTGGTAGGTCTCGGGGCTGCCCTCTTCCTGGTCACTGCCTTTCTCTCCAATCTACCCTGACTCCTCTACAACTCACACACACACACAATTCACATTTTGAGTCCTAGGGTGAACGTTTCAGATCTAGTACAGCCTTAGACAACAAAGCGTAAGTCATTCCTACGTAACTAAGAGGAGCTTTCTGTCTGGGAGAGTCTATCACGTACTATCTAGTAATAAGCTAAGAATCTGTCTTAACCTACATAAAAAGCACTCCCTGGGACGTGTTTTGGTGTTTCTATATGTATCAGCTATTATATTTATACTTTCTTAATTTTATTTTCTAAATTGAAAGATCCATAAGAGTGTTAGGGTTTTCTCAGGTCAAAAAAAGCCAGACAATAAAGAATACTTTCTATATGATTCCATTTATATATAAGATTCTAGAAATGCAACTAAATGCGACTAATCTATGGTGGCAGCAAGCAGATCAGTAATTGTCTAGGTATAGGTGTTTGGGAGGAGGAAAGATTAAATTGGGCTTCCCTGGCGGCTCAGTCGTAAAGAACCTGCCCGTGACTACAAGTAACCTGGGTTCAATCTATGGATCGGGAAGATCCCCTGGGGAAATGGCAGCCCACTCCAGTATTCTTGCCTGGAAAAATTCCATGGACAGAGGAGCCTGGCCGGCTACACTCCCTGGGGTCACAAAAAGTTGGACTGAGCACGGGTGCAAGACTAGATTACCAAGGAACATGAGGAAGCCTTTGGGGGTGATGAACATGTTCTTGAGATAGTGATGTGTTCATGAGTCTATGTTTGCATGTCAAAACTCACCAAATTGTGTACTTTAAATATATGAAGTTTAATGCTTATTAATTATATCTAATGTTGTTGTTCAGTTGCTCAGTCGTGTCCAACTCTTTGCGACCTCATGAATTGCAGCCTGCCAGGCTTCCCTGTCCTTCACTCTCTCTCGGAGTTGGCTCAGATATATCTTACTAAGCTATGAAAATATGTACACTTGGGCTCCAGGATTCCACGGGAATAGTGTGGTCAGCTTATATATTATGAGATATTAAATTAGATCCAAACTAGGTGTGGGGTGGGCAGATTTCATCAGTTACGGAGAGGCAGGTGATAAGAGAGGTATGAAAAAAAAAAAAAAAAAAAGACAGGTATGATGCCCCAGTGGGTCTCCCAGAGATAGATTCTGTGTCTGGAAACCTGCTGTCCCCAGAACATATAAAACAAGTGATCCCAACATTGCTGGGAGAGATGGTAGGAGCTGAAGGCAGCAGGCAGAGTCCTGTAATTTCCATGCTGGGGGAGGGTTTCTCTTACCCCGTGGCAAAGGGTTTCGCTGCTGTGGGCAAGTGGGAAATCTTATTTTTAACTCATTCTGAGTCTTGCAGAGGAAGGCAGCTCGCTAGAGCCTTTCTCCACAGGGTTCCTGCAAACCACAAATTCCCTACATTCCTACTTGGTTTATTCTAATAAAGTAGGCTGATCCCTTAATCCCTGTTTAAAGGGCCCCTGTTTATCGAAGCCATAAATTCTGGGCAAAGACTCATAAATCACTCTTTAGCTGAGTCTAGAGCAGGAGGTGGGTACAGGACAGACTGGACAGAAGGAGGTAACACCAGTAGGAAACCTGTCTCTTTTCCTGGTAGGTACACTCCGGTGAGCCCCCGTGTCCCATGCTGGGAACCTCGAGATCTGGCCTTCACGCCTCTCCACTCTGTTCTGAGCCTGAAGGAGGGTGCAGGTAGTACCTGATCCATCACTCTAGGCCTCTTGCTTCTAGCTGGGTTTGACCAGTAGGGGGCGCTAGTACTGTGTGAGAGGACGGGAGGGAGGGATGGAGGTTAGAGTTTTCCGGTGACTGGTTTTCTACCTTAGGCCACAGTTCTTGTCAGGTACCTCGTCTCCCATGACTACAGCAAAGCCTGGAAAACTAGGTGATAGCTAACCTCATCCCAGAGAAAGCCAAAGGGAGCCGCTCCCAAGGCGTCCCCTACGAACAGTCTAAGAGAAGGTAAAGTCAGTGGACTGGCTTTGCAAGTGCAGCTTGTGTGCAGTTCCCCTCGATCAGGGTGGTGGGTTTGTCCCTCAGTCGTGTCCAACTCTTGGCGACCCCATCGACTGTAGCCCGCCAGGCTCCTCTGTCCATGAGATTCTCCAGGTGAGGATACTGGAATGGGTTGCCATTCCCTTCTCCAGGGGATCTTCCCAACCCAGGGACTGAACCTGCATCTCCTGCATTGCAGGCGGATTCCTTACCACTGAGCCACCAGGGAAGTCCTGTCCATCATATGCCACCTTTAAGTCCTTTTTCTATAGACAATCTCGGGCTCCTCTGCTAGTCCGGTAGCTAAGAGTCTGTGCTCCCAGTGCAGGGGGTCCTGGTTGGATGCCTGGTCAGGGAACTAGATCCCATATGCTGCCAGTGAGACCTGGTACAGCTAAATAAATGAACATTTTTTAAAAAGAAAGGAAAAAATTCTAATTCTGGCCCTGACACTGCCTCCTCCCTTCCCCCTATTCCCTTTGTCCAAACCTATTCACAGAGCCTCCCACAGGACTGAACTCTCTCGGCTCCTCCCCAGTGGAGGCCCTCGCGGTCTCTCACCTACTGCCGAGTCTTCCCATTGGTTCCCTCCCCTCCCCGTCGCCCCCATAATCCCGTCCACGCAATGCCAGCTGGCAAAGCGGGCAGAGGCTCCCCAGTGCCTACAAAGGCCCACCCCCTCTTCTACTTCTCTAATGAATGTGTGAATTTTTCTCAAAAGCTCTTTAAAAAAAAAAAAGTAACGCCTTTCTTTGAGTTGCAAAAGCATTTATTTTTAAAACACCCGAATTGACGTTTGAACGAAGAACTTCTAACTTTCTCCAGCATCTCGGCTAAGGATCGCACTTCCCCCGCCCGTTGGTACCTTGGCTGACGATTGAACAGGACGGGAGGGGTGTCCCAGAGCCGCGGATAAAAATAGTGTGCACAGAGGTTTCCAGGAGATGGTGAGGGACAGGGAAGCCTGCCGTACTGCAGCCCATGGGGTCGCAAAGAGTTGGACACGACTTGGCGAATGAACAGCAACAACAAGGGTTCCTACCAACGAATACAGTCTAGCCAAGATGCAGATGGCGAGAGGTTTGGAAAGGTGTCCAGAAGTTTCCACTAACCCAGCCCAGCGCTCCCTGGTTTGCGAACATTACGGAAGGGTGGGCAGGGACTGGCTTTGCAAGTGCAGCTTGTGTGCAGTTCCTCGATCAGGGTGGTGGGTTTGTCCCTCAGTCGTGTCCAACTCTTGGCGACCCCATCGACTGTAGCCCGCCAGGCTCCTCTGTCCATGAGATTCTCCAGGTGAGGATACTGGAATGGGTTGCCATTCCCTTCTCCAGGGGATCTTCCCAACCCAGGGACTGAACCTGCATCTCCTGCATTGCAGGCGGATTCCTTACCACTGAGCCACCAGGGAAGTCCTGTCCATCATATGCCACCTTTAAGTCCTTTTTCTATAGACAATCTCGGGCTCCTCTGCTAGTCCGGTAGCTAAGAGTCTGTGCTCCCAGTGCAGGGGGTCCTGGTTGGATGCCTGGTCAGGGAACTAGATCCCATATGCTGCCAGTGAGACCTGGTACAGCTAAATAAATGAACATTTTTTAAAAAGAAAGGAAAAAAATTCTAATTCTGGCCCCGACACTGCCTCCTCCCTTCCCCCTATTCCCTTTGTCCAAACCTATTCACAGAGCCTCCCACAGGACTGAACTCTCTCGGCTCCTCCCCAGTGGAGGCCCTCGCGGTCTCTCACCTACTGCCGAGTCTTCCCATTGGTTCCCTCCCCTCCCCGTCGCCCCCATAATCCCGTCCACGCAATGCCAGCTGGCAAAGCGGGCAGAGGCTCCCCAGTGCCTACAAAGGCCCACCCCCTCTTCTACTTCTCTAATGAATGTGTGAATTTTTCTCAAAAGCTCTTTAAAAAAAAAAAAGTAACGCCTTTCTTTGAGTTGCAAAAGCATTTATTTTTAAAACACCCGAATTGACGTTTGAACGAAGAACTTCTAACTTTCTCCAGCATCTCGGCTAAGGATCGCACTTCCCCCGCCCGTTGGTACCTTGGCTGACGATTGAACAGGACGGGAGGGGTGTCCCAGAGCCGCGGATAAAAATAGTGTGCACAGAGGTTTCCAGGAGATGGTGAGGGACAGGGAAGCCTGCCGTACTGCAGCCCATGGGGTCGCAAAGAGTTGGACACGACTTGGCGAATGAACAGCAACAACAAGGGTTCCTACCAACGAATACAGTCTAGCCAAGATGCAGATGGCGAGAGGTTTGGAAAGGTGTCCAGAAGTTTCCACTAACCCAGCCCAGCGCTCCCTGGTTTGCGAACATTACAGAAGGAGGGATGGGCAGGGATTCGGGGCAGGGGCAGGAGGAAGCCGAGGGAGCTGGGTGGGAGCCGCCACCCACGGCGGCCAGGTCTGAGACCCGCTGACCCCAACCTACGGAAAGCCAGGTCTTAAGGGCAGCGCATCCTGGGGCTCCGGCCGCCAAGCCGGTCCATCGCGCGCTCTCTCGTCTCTGGCCCGAAAAGAGTCAACAGGCCAGTCCCAAGAGGGCCCGGGTTTCCTGCGGGAGGCTCGACTCCCCGCCAGCGTGACCCCCGCCCACTAAGCCAGGACCTTGCAGCGCCGCCGGCACTGGGAGAGTGCGGCTCGCGGGGACCGCGCGGGTGCGGGCGGGGCGGGGCGGGGAGGACAGCGCGGGGGGCGCCGGGGAGGGGGCGGGCCAGGGCAGCCCCACCCCAAGCCCCGCCCCAGGCCCGCCCCCGCCAGGGGTCCTCTGACGGACAGGTCTCTGGGCCGGTCGCGGCGCGGCTGACGGTCCAGAGAGCCCTGAGAGGCACGGCCAGTCTGGAGAGGGCGGGGGCGGACGGGGAAGCCTCTGGTGGGGGCGGGGCCTCGGGAGAGTAGCAGCGCTCTCAGCCAATGGGAGGCGGGAGCCTTCCCGTTAGCGCCGGATCCCAGTGGATAGGGCGGGGCGGGCGGCGCTGTGGGGATCCCGGGGCGGCCGCGGGCCCCTGACTCGGCTCCGCGCGGCGACATGGACCGGATGGCCAGTTCCATGAAGCAGGTCCCCAACCCCCTGCCAAAAGTGCTGAGCCGGCGTGGGGTCGGCGCGGGGATGGAGGCGGCGGAGCGGGAGAGCTTCGAGCGGACTCAGGTGAGGACCGGGGGACCCCGGGTCGCGCGCGGTGGAGGCGTCCCGCAGTGTCCCGAAGAGGACTTGAAGGGAGTAGGGATCTTGCAGGCCCAGGGACGGACGGGGCACAAGGAGGGCATCTGGGGCGATGCTCCGGAGGAGCCGGGGAGGTCGGGGACCCCGGGGACGTCCCGGCTGGCCCGGGGGAGAGGGCAGGGCGGCTCCGAGGAGCTGGCACGACCCGCGCGGCGCGACCGACCGGAGCCGGTCCTGGCGGGGCGGGGCAGGGGTCACCGGGGCCGCGAGAGGGGAAGGGACCCGAAAAGGGGCGCGATGGCAGGGGTGCCCCTGGGCTGGGGACGTTCCCTGGGGGGGGCTACTGGGCCATGTGGCGGCGGAGAGTGGGGCGCCGGGTCGGGGATGGGGAGCGGGGGCGTCCCGTCCCCTCCTCTGGATCGCTTCAGGGCTCCGCGGACATTGCCCCCACCCCTAGACCCCCTTGCTCGCGCGTCTAGCGTGGCTCCCACCACCCCCAGCTGTCGGCCTCGGACGACTGTAGGGGTCTCTGGGGGAGAGGGGGTGGAGGAAAGCCGCGTCTGCAAGTTCCTGCGGGGCTGGAGGAGGGGGCCCGCCGGGGGGCAGGAACTGAGCCTCTGGGACCCGTGGCCGGATGCTGGTCAAGTTGAGTTGTCTTGGGGTGCCCAGAATCCTGAACTGGGATTTTGGTTTCACCCCCCGCCCCCCCCCGCCCCACCCCAAATATGCCTGACAGCTAATAGGCAGACTGCCCTATTTGTCCAGCCCCAGCAGGGCTAGGGGCCAAAATTCCTCGCTGTCATCAACAAAAAGCCACAATCCATTTTTACCTCAGAGTTTGAATGCCTGGTGTATTGATTGGACCGAATAAAGCTGACATGTTTATGGTGTTTCTCGGCTGGTTTGTATGCAAAATCCATTTCAAAGGGCACGGCCACTTCTCTTCTTCCCGCTGCCAAAGTTGTATTGGGCAGGTCTGTTCCTCACTCTTGCTCTCAGAGTGGACCCTTTGAAGATCCAGTGGGCCCTCCACTGCCCAAGGCGGGTTCTCCTGCTGTGTTCCACTTCCCACTTCCCCTCCGCAAACACAGTACCCTGTGAGGGAAGGGTGTTAGATAAAGATTGGGAGGCCCTGTAGGGAGTCTTGCAAAGGGAGCTTTCCATCCCAGGACTTCCTCTTCTTCTTTCCAGGCATCTCTGGCCCTTCCCAGGTGTGTCTGGGTGATGGGAAGCAGGAATGTCCTTCCTGAGGTCATCATCCTTCCCATGTGGTATGGAAGAGATGGCCCTTCAGGCTTCCTGGAGGTCACGGGGACGGGGCGAGGGACGTCCCGCTGGCCCGGGGAGAGGGCAGGGCGGCTCCGAGGAGCTGGCACGACCCGCGCGGCGCGACCGACCGGAGCCGGTCCTGGCGGGGCGGGCAGGGGTCACCGGGGCCGCGAGAGGAAGGGACCCGAGGGCGCGATGGCAGGGTGCCCCTGGGCTGGGACGTTCCTGGGGGCTACTGGGCCATGTGGCGGCGGAGAGTGGGGCGCCGGGTCGGGGATGGGGAGCGGGGGCGTCCCGTCCCCTCCTCTGGATCGCTTCAGGGCTCCGCGGACATTGCCCCCACCCCTAGACCCCCTTGCTCGCGCGTCTAGCGTGGCTCCCACCACCCCCAGCTGTCGGCCTCGGACGACTGTAGGGGTCTCTGGGGGAGAGGGGGTGGAGGAAAGCCGCGTCTGCAAGTTCCTGCGGGGCTGGAGGAGGGGCCCGCCGGGGCAGGAACTGAGCCTCTGGGACCCGTGGCCGGATGCTGGTCAAGTTGAGTTGTCTTGGGGTGCCCAGAATCCTGAACTGGGATTTTGGTTTCACCCCCCGCCCCCCCCCGCCCCACCCCAAATATGCCTGACAGCTAATAGGCAGACTGCCCTATTTGTCCAGCCCCAGCAGGGCTAGGGGCCAAAATTCCTCGCTGTCATCAACAAAAAGCCACAATCCATTTTTACCTCAGAGTTTGAATGCCTGGTGTATTGATTGGACCGAATAAAGCTGACATGTTTATGGTGTTTCTCGGCTGGTTTGTATGCAAAATCCATTTCAAAGGGCACGGCCACTTCTCTTCTTCCCGCTGCCAAAGTTGTATTGGGCAGGTCTGTTCCTCACTCTTGCTCTCAGAGTGGACCCTTTGAAGATCCAGTGGGCCCTCCACTGCCCAAGGCGGGTTCTCCTGCTGTGTTCCACTTCCCACTTCCCCTCCGCAAACACAGTACCCTGTGAGGGAAGGGTGTTAGATAAAGATTGTGAGGTCCTATAGGGAATCTTGCAAAGAAGGGAGCTTTCCATCCCAGGGGACTTCCTCTTCTTCTTTTTCCAGGCATCTCTGGCCCTTCCCAGGTGTGTCTGGGTGATGGGAAGCAGGGAATGTCCCTTCCTGAGGTCATCATCCTTCCCCATGTGGTATGGAAGAGATGGCCCTTCACTTCTCTCTCCCAGGGTCCTGTTAGGTTTAAGGCTTATTCTCCGATTTTGTGGATTGGACCCCGGAAAAGAAGGAAGATACTTGTCTGCAGTAGGCATTATGGCCTTCTCTAGTTGCCTGGGTACACGAGGTGGCTTGCTCCAGGAAGCACTATGAATCTTTCTTTTAATGGAAAAGGAAAATAAAGGGTAATTCATTCCTTCTAAAGTCTCATGTAAAAACTGGAGCAATAGAGAAATACACATAAGAGTTTGACCCATTATAGTAATGGAAATTAGGTTTGTGAACGTTTCTCTGTCTGTTCAGGGACAGCCCAACAAGCAGAGTCTAGGTGAGTGTTAGGCAGTAGTTTACTTTCTGTGGGACACTGGTAATTGGTCAGATTTGACCTAGTGACGTGCGCATCCCGTGTGTGTGTGTCGAAGGGAGGTAGAATGAATCAGGAAAAGAGAGTTTCTCTGTTGTCAAAGCTCTTGGAGTAGGAGAGTGAAGAAAAGGAAAGAGGATAGTCCTAAAACCTCACCTTAGTCATCCTGCAAACATATGTATTATTTAATGACTACCAGTCCAATGTGTGTGTGCATGTTAGTCGCTCAGTGATGTCTGACTCTGCGACCCCATGGACTGTAGCCCACCAGGCTCCTCTGTTACGGGACCCTCTAGGCAGGAATCCTGGAGTGGGTTGCCATTCCCTTCTCCAGAGAATCTTCCCGACCCAGGGATCGAACCTGGGTCTCCCACATTGCAGGTGCATTCTTTTCCATCTGAGCCATATAGACATGAGTTCAAAAAAAATTTAATGAGTCAAGAGACAATGAGAATCATGAAGGTAGAATGATGATTGTAACGTGTGTTTGGCACTGTTCTGAGTGCTTAATTATATCACCTTCTTTAATCTCAGTAAAGTCCTATGAGGTGGTATCAACAGGGACCTATGAGGTGAGTATCACCCACGTTTTACTTGGAGGAAATTGAGGCACAGAGAAGTTAAGTAACTTGCCCAAAGTCACGCAGCATGATGTGATCCCAACCTTTAACTACAGCCTTGTATGGCCTCTAAGCACCGGGCAGCACACTGGCATGGGAGCTAGAAGAGGCTGCAGTTTGATAGCTGCGCCCGCGGAGGGGCTGTGTGACCCCCAGGCAAGTTGTCTAACCTTTCTTAGCCTTGGTTTCTTTATTGTAAAATAAAGCTACTACTTAACTTTATAGGGTGTAGGATTCAATTAAGTAATATACATGAAGGCATTTTGTAAACTGGGGAGCACTGTGACTGTGATGAGTGTTATAATCTGAGGGGGAGAGGGAATCTGAGGAAAAGCCCCAGTGCTGGAGCGGGCTGTGATGAACTCTTCAGTCGAGGGACAGAAGTGTCACTAGTCAATTCAGTAATCACCAGGAAAGTGTGCTTAAAGTACCGGCTGTGGGGGTGAGAAGGGGGTGGGAACCCTCCAAGGTCTGAACCCTCTCCTTCAACCTGAGGGGCACTTGTCAGGTGGAGAGGAGAGGAGGGACATTCCAGAAGTGGGGAATGGTCTGGAGGCTTAGATGGCCACAGGAGCAGAATTGGCTCCTTCCACCTCCAGACGCCTTGCACCTGTCCGTCTGTCCTGTCCCCATTCCCCTGTGGCCCTCACACACTGTGAGCTGCCTGAGGGCCGGACTGTGTCTTCTCTAGCCCCTGTGGTCTCGGGTACAAAATGACTGGTTGGCCTCTGCTGGGAAGCCTAGCCTGGATGGGGAACTCAGCTCTGGGCCACAGGGCGCATCTGTAATTACTTGGTGCTCTTTCTCTTTTTTTTTTCCGCGGGGAGGGAGGAGGTGATTTGGGAGGGAAGGGGACAGGCGGGCCACTTCTATTAGTCTTTCATTCATCCATTTTCATGCATCTTTGTTCTTTTGGCCCATGTGGGCCTCCCATCGCGGTGGCCTCTGTTGTCGCAGAGCACTGGCTCTGGGCGCATGCGCTCCAGGGCTCCGGCTCAGTAATTGGACACATCAGTCCAGCCGCTCTGCGGCACCTGGGATCTTCCCGGGCCAGGGATCGAACTGGCACCCCTTGCACTGCAAGGCGGTGTCCCTACTCACTGGACCACCAGGGAAGCCCTTGGTGTTCTTTCTTAATGGCCCCCAGTTCTCTCCTGGTCCCTCCTTGTCCCTGAGCTCTCACCCGGAGCCCTACCCCAGGCCCCTCAGCAGACTGGTGTTTCTGCCTCTTGCCAGTCAGACTTGGCGCTCTGGCTGCTCGTGCTCTGAGACCAGCGTTGTTTCCCCTCCTGGACTCTCCTGGGATCATCCTCACACTTCATGTGACCGCTGTCCCTGCCAGGGTCGGGACACCTGCCCTGCCCACCTCAGCCCCCAGCTCCAACTGGCCCCCTGGTGTGTCCCACACCCATCCCGTCGCCAGCAACCTTCAGGCGCTAGGGATGTAAAATGTAGTTCTGGCCCTCAAAAAAAGCTACAGCAATAATGATACATCGCTTGGAGCACTTTATAGTTTATATAGCAGGTTCTAGCTTCATTGGGGCTGCACTGTGGTTGGGCATTGTCACCCTCATTTTACAGATGGGAGCTTGGTACCTTGCCCAGGGCTGCCGGTTGGTTAGAATTCAAACCCAGGACTCTGGGTGCCAGGTCTCAGGCCCTGTCCACCACTCTGTCCTCATGTCGGTCAAGGGGGTGATTCTGAAATGAGTCAGGAAGGCTGCCACTCACAAACAAAATATCCTGTTTGTATTTACTTAGCTGGAAAATGGTTTTCTCTGTGGTTTGCTTGTTTTCTTCAACGTCCACTTAGTGAGTACATACTGTGGCGGGGACGTAGAGATGAGTAAGAGAAGGAGGCTGGCCCCAGAGGAGCTCCTGAGTCAGTGGGAAGGCAGACTGGCCAACAACGGGCATGCTCTGCAAGCGAGCTGGGGGACCCTGGTGCCGGCATTACTGGAACCAGTAGTGAGGCAGGACCTGCTGCATCAGGGCCTGCATTTCAAGCAGAAATGGAAGTTTGAGCAGATGTGCTCTCTGGAAGCTGAATGCTGGGGTCAGAGGAGAGGACAGGGCTCTGGAAACACAGAGGAAGGGACAAACCCTTAGTCACAATCTCTTGGATGGAACCCACAGCAGAGTAAAGGATGCTAACCAATCATTCGCTGGGAAAAGCCAGGAGACAGAAACAAATGTTTATGAAGGACTTGCTGGGTCCTCGGAGCATGCTAGGTGATTTATAGCCATTTCCCTATTTCATAGCTCTGGTTCAGAGAGGTCAAGTGACTTTTCCAAGGTCACACAGCAAATAAACAGACAAGCCAAGGCTTCAAAATCAGATGACAAGTCTTCGTCATGTTTAAGTCAGGGAGTATTTCTGACATCTTAAACTTGATCTTCAACAGATGCTTAGCTTTTGATTCACCAGCTGAAAAACTTTAGAATTGGGCTGGAGAGATCAGTGGTTCTCAGCCCTGGCTACACAGAAATGGCTTCTAACATAAAAGGTGCTGTACCCTGCCCTCCTCTTGCTCCCTTAGTCAGTATTGAAAACTGGAAAGAATGCTGAGAACTTTCTTTGGTCCCATGGTTTTGTCCTCTTCTGGTTTCCTCCCGCTGATACTAATGAGAAAAGCCAGCACTGCTCACACTTACTCTGTGCAAGTGTAAAGGCCTTGCATAGACCTCCCCTTTTGATTCTTACAACAAACTTACCAATTAAAAAGTGTTGGAGGCTTGCCTTGTGGTTCAGATGGTAAAGAGTTCACCAGCAATGCAGGAAACCTGGGTTCCATCCCTGGGTCGGGAAGATCCCCTGGAGGAAGGCGTGGCAACCCTTTCAGTATTCTTGCCTGGGGAATCCTATGGACAGAGAAGCCTGGTGGGCTACAGTCCATGGGGTTGCATGGAGCTGGACATGACTGAGTGACTAACTCACACATGAAGTGTTAGTTGTAAGAATACTGCAGTGGGTAGCCATTCTCTTCTCCGGGGCATCTTCCCAGTCCGGGCATCAAACCTGGGATTCCTGCATTGCAGGCAGATTCTTTACCATCTGAACCACCAGGACCCCACCCTGTTTCACAGACGAGGCAGTCGAGGCTGAGGGGTTAATAGCCAGCTTAGGGCTCTGAAGTGAGAAAGTGACAGGGCTGGAACTCAAACCCAGGACAACCAGTCCCGGAGCCCGGCTTCTCCCAGCTGCCAGCCCTGTGGCGCTGCCTGACCCCCTCTAACTCTCGCCGCCCTTCCCCCGACACTTGGGGTCCCCAGGGCTCTGTCCTCACCCT
The DNA here is from genome assembly GCA_022376925.1 of Tragulus kanchil. Classification (NCBI taxonomy): domain Eukaryota; kingdom Metazoa; phylum Chordata; class Mammalia; order Artiodactyla; family Tragulidae; genus Tragulus; species Tragulus kanchil. Next base: position 150,166,740 of record JAIOJX010000002.1, on the reverse strand, counting down.
GCTTCTCACTTACCTCCTGTCCACTTCCTCTGCCCTCACTTCCATCTGATGGTTTCTCTTCTCACCCCATGACACTGACTTCCTGGTCTGTGTGACCACTTCCCACAGGACATCTGCCCCCGATCAACCACTTGTGCCTCAAACTCTACTTGGGCTTCCCCAGCCTGTGAACACCGGAGCCCCATCCTCCCTGGTCCCATCATCTCCGAGTATCAGCTCCGTGCCCTCGCTGCCTCTTGCCTGAACTTGATGATTTGTCACCCTGAAAAACCCTTCCCTGGCTACACAGAAATGGCTTCTAACATAAAAGGTGCTGTACCCTGCCCTCCTCTTGCTCCCTTAGTCAGTATTGAAAACTGGAAAGAATGCTGAGAACTTTCTTTGGTCCCATGGTTTTGTCCTCTTCTGGTTTCCTCCCGCTGATACTAATGAGAAAAGCCAGCACTGCTCACACTTACTCTGTGCAAGTGTAAAGGCCTTGCATAGACCTCCCCTTTTGATTCTTACAACAAACTTACCAATTAAAAAGTGTTGGAGGCTTGCCTTGTGGTTCAGATGGTAAAGAGTTCACCAGCAATGCAGGAAACCTGGGTTCCATCCCTGGGTCGGGAAGATCCCCTGGAGGAAGGCGTGGCAACCCTTTCAGTATTCTTGCCTGGGGAATCCTATGGACAGAGAAGCCTGGTGGGCTACAGTCCATGGGGTTGCATGGAGCTGGACATGACTGAGTGACTAACTCACACATGAAGTGTTAGTTGTAAGAATACTGCAGTGGGTAGCCATTCTCTTCTCCGGGGCATCTTCCCAGTCCGGGCATCAAACCTGGGATTCCTGCATTGCAGGCAGATTCTTTACCATCTGAACCACCAGGACCCCACCCTGTTTCACAGACGAGGCAGTCGAGGCTGAGGGGTTAATAGCCAGCTTAGGGCTCTGAAGTGAGAAAGTGACAGGGCTGGAACTCAAACCCAGGACAACCAGTCCCGGAGCCCGGCTTCTCCCAGCTGCCAGCCCTGTGGCGCTGCCTGACCCCCTCTAACTCTCGCCGCCCTTCCCCCGACACTTGGGGTCCCCAGGGCTCTGTCCTCACCCTGCTTCTCACTTACCTCCTGTCCACTTCCTCTGCCCTCACTTCCATCTGATGGTTTCTCTTCTCACCCCATGACACTGACTTCCTGGTCTGTGTGACCACTTCCCACAGGACATCTGCCCCCGATCAACCACTTGTGCCTCAAACTCTACTTGGGCTTCCCCAGCCTGTGAACACCGGAGCCCCATCCTCCCTGGTCCCATCATCTCCGAGTATCAGCTCCGTGCCCTCGCTGCCTCTTGCCTGAACAGCCACACTCCATTCGTAACGTTTCTCTCGCTCGTCCTTCCATCCTTTGCTTCTTGCTGCCCCTGCCTTATTTCCTCTGGCCTGCGTCTTTGTAATCCCATCTTCCCTGCCCCCCAAAGAGCCTGATGACAGATGGATTGTCCCTAATGCTCAGCACTGCCCAAATAGCTCTCTTTTTCCAAAAACCTGTGCTGGCTGCCCAGAGACCCCACAGGATGTGGCATCCTCAGGGTCCCTAATCCCTGTCCTCTGCAGGCCTTAATTTCCACAGCATCCCTTCACCAAGCAGCTCCTGTGAATCCGGTTCAGGGGGGCAGGGGCCCTTAGCTACTGTATGTCTCTTCCATTCATCTGTGTCCACATCCTGGCTTCCCTTTCAGACTGAATGCTCTTTAAAATATATGTATTTGACTGTACCAGGTCTTAGTTTTGGCATGCAGGATCTTTGACCTTCATTGTGGCAGGTATGATTTTTAGTTGCGGCACGTGGGATCTCAGTTCCCCGACCAGGGATAGAACCCAGGCCCCAGCGTTGGGTGTGCAGAATCTTAGCTGCTGGATCAGCAGGGAAGTCCTAAGACTGGAAGCTCTCGAGGGCAGGGTCTGAGTCTCAGCAGGCCCTTGCATGAGGCAGGCACTGGGGCCAGGTGGAGGAGCTACGGCAGCCTGGGACCACGGGCAGTCCTCCGCTCGCAGAGCGCCTTTCCTTTACACGTTTTGGAGATTGCCTTTCTATGTCCTTCAGTTTCCTTAATGATCATAGCTCACTAGGTGCCTTCCCTGTGCACCAAGCCTGGGCACTCAGGGTACCATGGAAGGACATTGCCCAGCTCCCGAAAACTAGGTTGGAGAATTCACGGGAAAGAGCCTGCCAGGGCTGAAAACAGAATTGGTCTCAAGGTTACTTCCATCTGATGGTTTCTCTTCTCACCCCATGACACTGACTTCCTGGTCTGTGTGACCACTTCCCACAGGACATCTGCCCCCGATCAACCACTTGTGCCTCAAACTCTACTTGGGCTTCCCCAGCCTGTGAACACCGGAGCCCCATCCTCCCTGGTCCCATCATCTCCGAGTATCAGCTCCGTGCCCTCGCTGCCTCTTGCCTGAACAGCCACACTCCATTCGTAACGTTTCTCTCGCTCGTCCTTCCATCCTTTGCTTCTTGCTGCCCCTGCCTTATTTCCTCTGGCCTGCGTCTTTGTAATCCCATCTTCCCTGCCCCCCAAAGAGCCTGATGACAGATGGATTGTCCCTAATGCTCAGCACTGCCCAAATAGCTCTCTTTTTCCAAAAACCTGTGCTGGCTGCCCAGAGACCCCACAGGATGTGGCATCCTCAGGGTCCCTAATCCCTGTCCTCTGCAGGCCTTAATTTCCACAGCATCCCTTCACCAAGCAGCTCCTGTGAATCCGGTTCAGGGGGGCAGGGGCCCTTAGCTACTGTATGTCTCTTCCATTCATCTGTGTCCACATCCTGGCTTCCCTTTCAGACTGAATGCTCTTTAAAATATATGTATTTGACTGTACCAGGTCTTAGTTTTGGCATGCAGGATCTTTGACCTTCATTGTGGCAGGTATGATTTTTAGTTGCGGCACGTGGGATCTCAGTTCCCCGACCAGGGATAGAACCCAGGCCCCCCGCGTTGGGTGTGCAGAATCTTAGCTGCTGGATCAGCAGGGAAGTCCTAAGACTGGAAGCTCTCGAGGGCAGGGTCTGAGTCTCAGCAGGCCCTTGCATGAGGCAGGCACTGGGGCCAGGTGGAGGAGCTACGGCAGCCTGGGACCACGGGCAGTCCTCCGCTCGCAGAGCGCCTTTCCTTTACACGTTTTGGAGATTGCCTTTCTATGTCCTTCAGTTTCCTTAATGATCATAGCTCACTAGGTGCCTTCCCTGTGCACCAAGCCTGGGCACTCAGGGTACCATGGAAGGACATTGCCCAGCTCCCGAAAACTAGGTTGGAGAATTCACGTAGGAAAGAGCCTGCCAGGGCTGAAAACAGAATTCGGGTCTCAAGGTTGCTGATTTGAATTTCCATCAAGTTCAGAACACTTGACAAACATTCCCAAACCAGGGTCTTGGACTTCCTGGGATGTCGTTCTGCTTCAGGTCAGATCTTTCTGAGCTAGAAAAGGTTACCAGGAAGGGAGAGAAACGGGCCTGGTTTCCTGGGCGCCAGGACATGGCCGAGGGCAGTGGCCCGTGTGCGGGTGCTGGAGTTGGCGGCAGGTGTGAGCATGTCAGGATGAGTGCAGGAACAGGAAGTCTGGCTCTGCTTCTGCAAAACGCGGAGGCTGGAAAAGATTTCTGAGTGTCCTGCCACCTCTCGAATATTTCAGCTTTTAAAATTCCTGTGAGCAGCCTTTCACATTAAAATCAGAACACATATTTCTTCTGAGCTCTCAGCTGCTCTCTTGAAAAGGATTCCCCCTGTCTGTGGAATGAGGCTCAGGTACCAGTGACGTGCGCCTTGTGAAAGGACAGTGCTGCTCCTTAGGAAGAGTCGGGGCGTGTCTGTGTGGTCCAGGAGAGCAGATCCCTGGCCCCACTTGGGCACTGGAAGGGTTCCTTGCTAGCGAGGCACCGATGAGGCTCTTTGTAGGCTCCCCATCTGCTGGCCCACTGATTCCACCACCTCGGTACAAAGTGTGCGGGAGACTGGGCGGGGTGCAGGGCGTGGCCTGGTGTGGCGGTGCCACAGGCCAGCGGCCAGGGTGTCTCCCGCACTCAGAAGGACTGAGGGCCTGGAGAGATGCCCACCTAGGAAAGGGAACTTGTCAGCCCCACCTCTTGACAGGGCGGTGACTGCTTCCTGTTTTCCTGCCTGGGCAGGCAGGGAGGAACCCTTTTCCCAGCTGTGGGCAGTGCAGTCTGTTGCTGCGGGGAGAGGGCTGGGGACCGAAGGTGTCCGCTGGCGCAGTCCCTGGGGGAGAGAGCACGGATCTTCTTGGATCCGAAAGGCTTCTGCTGCCCCCTTTGCTGATAGTGCTGAGAGACGGCCCAGGAAGCAGGGTGGGCGGCTCAGGAAGCCAGTGTGGCCAGTCGCTTCTGATTTAACTACCACTCTGTGGCATTTTCAAAGGACATTTTCACATAACCTCTTTTCAGCCGTGGAATAACCAGGCAGTAGGTAATTTTGGTCAGTTCTCAAGTGTGGGCACTGAAGCCCAAAGAGCTTCTGTGACTTGCCCAGGAGCAGCCAGGAAGCGGCCAACGAGCTGAGCTTGGAACCTGGTGGGTCTGAGCTCAGATCGTACGCTTTCTTTTCCAAACCCCTAAAGCCGAAGCCTGGCGTGGGCTAGGCTTCTCGACCAGGGATCCAACCCAACCCCCCTGGATTGAAAGTCAAAGTCTTAACAACCACTGGCCCACCAGGGTTAAGCCCCTGCATGACTCTTACAAGCACAGTGTTGAAGACAGGAAAAGGCAGACCCCAAAGGACACCGCTAAAGGCTTCCATTGGTATTAAGTTCAAAAATCAGGCAAAGCAAAACTAGGATTTAGGGGTGCTTGCTTAGATGATAAACCTGTAAAGAAAAAAGGGAGTGACGGTTCTAAAGGCCCAGATACAGGTCGTCCCTGAGAGCAAGAGAGCCTGAGGAGGAGACTGAGAACAGGGGCACTTCGAGGCCCTGCCATCCGTCTGTGTATTGGCCTGGATGGTGGTTTATGATAATTCATGAAGCTGTAATTCTTAGCTTCATGCAGTTCTCTCTATTTATATACTTCAGAATATAAAAGATAATTAAAAGCCTCCTCCCCAGGAGTAGGAGACTGTCTTGTGGAGGCTAAGTAAGAACCTGCCATTTAGATATCCACCCACCCTTTGAGGTCTCTCTCAAACACAGCCTCCCCCGTGAACGTGCCTCTGATGCTGCCCTAGAGCTGGGAAGTGTCTGATTTATGAATCATGCGTCTTACAGGCTGCACACGCCGAGCGCTGCTGTCACACGTAGTGGGGAGGGTGACACCTGTCATTAGGCACTTGGCCCGGTGCCCTTGGCTCCCGTTCTCGTGCGTCTCCTGTCTCCCGTCCTCAGCGGCAGACGGGCCCCCGTTCCTCACTCATCTTTGGATGAGTTGCCCCAGTGTCTAGCAAAGGGCTTTACACCAGCCCAAACTCAGAATGTCTATTAAATACGAAGCATATTAGACAGAGGAAAGTTATCAAAGGAGAGACTGAGAGAAGAAAGCATATCTCCAGGCTCAAAGGAGTGCATTTGAACAAACCAAAGACCTGGGTGGTAGACTTCTAGAATGCAGAACCTCAGGCTTGGCTCCGGCTCCAAAGATTTAGATCAAGCCAGACTTGATGAGCCACTGGGAGCTTGGGAAATGCCACCTGGGAACATGGCAGAAACACTGACCATCTAACAGTGGTTCTTTTTTGTTTGTTTGTTTTAATTTTGTCCTCTTTTATTGGTCTTTCATTTATTTTCATCCATCTTTGTTCTTTGGCCTGTGTGGGCCTCCCATTGCAGTGGCCTCGCTCGTTGAAGAGCACCGGCTCTGGGCGCATGCACTCCAGAGCGCAGTCTCATAATTGGACACACCGTTCCAGCCGCTCTGCAACACGTGGGATCTTCCCAGGCTAGGAATCGAACCGGTTCCCCTTGCACTGCAAGGCGTTGTCCTTACCCACCGGGCCACAAGGGAAGCCCCTAACAGTGGTTCTTTAAGGTCTCTGGCTGCGTGGTCCCTGGGGCCAGCCCCCGGCGACAGTTCTTAGGCTCGACAGTTGCTGTGTGTGTCAGTGTGTCTCACTAGGCTGTCGTGTGTCCCCTCTCCTGTCTGGCCTGGATGCAAATGCCGTATCTGTTTGGTGTTCCTTGACTCTGGCTTCACTGATTCTGTATTCTTCCTTCTCATTTCCCACCGCCCTCTAGCTCGTCACGGAGTGCCGCCATTCTCGTCTCCTTCACTATTCTTCACTTCACCCAGCTTCTCTACCACCACCTCTGCCTGGGTTCAGGCCTTCCTCTCCAACCTGAGCTGTTTGCTGCACGGCCCACCTGGCCTTCCTGTCCTCCACTCTCGACCCTCCCCAGATCTACCCTCTCCTTAGCCACCAGAGTGTGTTTTTAAGAGGTCCAAGTGTTTATCATTTGTCACTCCAGGTTTTAAAAACCTTTGTTTGTTATGCGTTACTCTAAGCTGAAATCCAAGTTCATTAGCATGTCACACAGCCAGGTTTTGCCAGCCTTAATGTCCAGCTACTGCCCTCCCACACTCCTGCAGCCCCACCGAGCCCCGGGTCCTTTTCGGGACAGGTTTCAAAGGGGGTTAAAGGGACTGAGAGAAGAAAGCATATCTCCAGGCTCAAAGGAGTGCATTTGAACAAACCAAAGACCTGGGTGGTAGACTTCTAGAATGCAGAACCTCAGGCTTGGCTCCGGCTCCAAAGATTTAGATCAAGCCAGACTTGATGAGCCACTGGGAGCTTGGGAAATGCCACCTGGGAACATGGCAGAAACACTGACCATCTAACAGTGGTTCTTTTTTGTTTGTTTGTTTTAATTTTGTCCTCTTTTATTGGTCTTTCATTTATTTTCATCCATCTTTGTTCTTTGGCCTGTGTGGGCCTCCCATTGCAGTGGCCTCGCTCGTTGAAGAGCACCGGCTCTGGGCGCATGCACTCCAGAGCGCAGTCTCATAATTGGACACACCGTTCCAGCCGCTCTGCAACACGTGGGATCTTCCCAGGCTAGGAATCGAACCGGTTCCCCTTGCACTGCAAGGCGTTGTCCTTACCCACCGGGCCACAAGGGAAGCCCCTAACAGTGGTTCTTTAAGGTCTCTGGCTGCGTGGTCCCTGGGGCCAGCCCCCGGCGACAGTTCTTAGGCTCGACAGTTGCTGTGTGTGTCAGTGTGTCTCACTAGGCTGTCGTGTGTCCCCTCTCCTGTCTGGCCTGGATGCAAATGCCGTATCTGTTTGGTGTTCCTTGACTCTGGCTTCACTGATTCTGTATTCTTCCTTCTCATTTCCCACCGCCCTCTAGCTCGTCACGGAGTGCCGCCATTCTCGTCTCCTTCACTATTCTTCACTTCACCCAGCTTCTCTACCACCACCTCTGCCTGGGTTCAGGCCTTCCTCTCCAACCTGAGCTGTTTGCTGCACGGCCCACCTGGCCTTCCTGTCCTCCACTCTCGACCCTCCCCAGATCTACCCTCTCCTTAGCCACCAGAGTGTGTTTTTAAGAGGTCCAAGTGTTTATCATTTGTCACTCCAGGTTTTAAAAACCTTTGTTTGTTATGCGTTACTCTAAGCTGAAATCCAAGTTCATTAGCATGTCACACAGCCAGGTTTTGCCAGCCTTAATGTCCAGCTACTGCCCCTCCCACACACTCCCTGCAGCCCCACCGAGCTCCTAGCACGACTGTGGCTGCTTCACTTCTGGAGTTTTCCAGGTGGCAGCCTTCTCTTCTGCCTGGAATGCCCTCTCCCACTTTATCCACCTGCCACACTCTTTCTATCTGGTAAGTCCCACTGGCATGACCACTCCTCTGGGAAGTCTCCCCCTACCTTCCCCAAGCAGATTTATTGAATGGTATTCCTATCTGTGGGACTTTACAGATGATGCTAGTGGTCAAGAACCTGCCTGCCAATTCAGGAGACATAAGAGACGTAGGTCAGGAAGATCCTCTGAAGGAAGGTATGGCAACTAAGTCCAATATTCTTGCCTAGAGAATCTCTTGGACAGAGGAGCTCTGCAGTCTACAGTGCATTGCATCGCAAAGAGTCAGAAACAACTGAAGCAACTTAGTACACACACGTTTCTGTCTATTCTGTGTTAACGTGTTTATCTGGGTGTCTGTCCGATGCTGAACTGTGAGCTCTCCTATGGCTGAACCCGGTCTGTAGACCTGTGCACCCAAAGTACAGGATTCAGCATTCAGTAGGACCTAGGAGATGTTTGTTGAATGAGCTAATGATGCACCTTAAAGACCTGACTGTGTTTGATCGTTGCTGCAACAGAAGGGGGAATGGGCCAGCTCCCTCCCAGGGCATGTGCTCACTGCCAAAGTGAATGCATTTGATCTGTGTCACATTGACCTGAAATGAAAGTTTTGGCAACACTGGTAGAATGAAGTGGGATGTATCGGGCTTCCCTGGTAGCTCAGTGGTCAAGAGTTCGCCAGCCAATGCAGGAGACACGGGTTCGATCCCTGATCCAGGAAGATCCCACATACTGCAGAGCAACTGAGCCTAAGAGCCACAACTATGGAGCCTGTGCTCTAGAGTCTCGAGCTGCATCTATGGAGCCCATGTGCTGCAACTACTGAAGCCCGCGTACCCTAGAGCCCCAGTTCCACAACAAGAGAAGTTACCACAACAAGAAGTCTGGTCACCTCACCTAGAGAGTAGCCCCCACTCCCTGCAACTAGAGAAGAGCCTGTGAAGAGCAGTGAAAACCCAGAATAGCCAGTAAATAAATAAATTAATTAATTAATTAATTAAAAAATAAAAGAAAAAAATGGGATGTATCAGGTAGAAAGTGCTCCTAGCATCAACATCATCATATCTTCTGTTACATGGAGAAAGGGACTCTTGCAGATGTAATTAGGACCTCAAGATAAGGAGAGAAGGGACCTCCCTAAAGGTCTGGTGGTCAAGACTCCATACTTCTAATGCAGGGAGGTGTGGGTTTGATTCCTAGTCAGGGAACTGAGATCTCACATGCTTCGTAGCATGGCAGGAAAAAAAAAGAAATGGAGAGGAGCCTGGAGTGTCCAGGTGGGCCAGTCCGATCACATGCCCTTAAAAGCAGAGACCCTTCTCTTACTGCCAAGTGGAAGAGAGACATGGCAGGAGGGAGAGCCAGAGGAATTCCAGTTGGGAGAAGGATTCAGCATGTCATTTCTGGCTCTGAAACAGAAGGGCCCACGTGCAGGGACCCAAGAGAAATCTCCAAGAGCTCAGAGTGGCCCCTATCAGACACAGCAAGGACATGGGGACCTCAAGTTTTGAACAGCAAGGAATTGGATCCTACCAACTACTGGAATAAACTCTGAAGCGAAATTTCCCCAACGCTCCCAGTAAGGAATGTAGCCTACTGCTACCTTGATTTTAGCCCAGTGAGATCTTACTGGCCTCTGACCTCCAGAACTGTGAGATGATAGATGGGTGTGGATTTTAGCTGCTCAATTTATGAAAAACTAATCCAGGATGGTATTAATAATAGGTAACTCATGTCCTAAAGCAAAAACCCCAGTGGAGCCCAAGACAGGCCACCCTTTTAAACCCACAGGGAGACTTTATATCATCTCTGCTTTCTGTGGCCATAGAGAAAACATTGGATTTCCACACTTGGCGCTTATTCACAGACATTTCTCCTGGAAAAAACAATTTAGCAGCCTGTTCAAAACATTTTTTCCTGATGGGCCATGGAGTTCTCTGGTGCAGTTCCAAGTGTGAGGATCATAGGTACAAGCCGCTGCTGCTGCTTAGTCACTTAGTTGTGCCTGACTCTGTGCAACCATATGGACTGTAGCCTGTCAGGTTCCCCGTCTATGGACTTCTCCAGACAAAAATACTGGAGTGGGTCGCTGTGCCCTCCTCTGGGGGAATCCTCCCGACCCAGGGATTGAATCCAGGTCTCTTGCCTTGCAGGCAGATTCTTTACTGTCTGAGTCATCAGGGAAGTCCCAGGTAAAAGTTACTTAACCTTAAAAAAAAAATTTTTGTTTTTGGTTTTTGATCAAGCAAGTGCTGTGCTATTTAAAAAAAGGAAAAAAAAGTCCCAGAGTTACTATAAAATCCTGACAGTGTCTCTGCTTGAGGGAACTGACTGAAAGGCAGGAAGCCCAGGCGGGAATAAATGAAGGGCTTTCCTCAGAGTGGGCCTGCTCCGTCCTGGGACTTAATGCAGTTCACTGGTGGTCTGGAATATTCCTGAAATGCTGGGCTTAGTTCCCGATGGTTCCGCAGGTAAAGAATCCACCTACAATGCAGGAGACACAGGAGACATGGGTTCGATCCCTGGGTCAGGAAGATTCCCTGGAGGAGGAAGTGGGAAACCGCTCCAGTATTCTTGCCTGGAGAATCCCATGGGCAGAGCAGCCTGGTAGGCTGCGGTTCATAGGGCCACAGAGAGTCCAGCACAACTGAGCACAGAGCCCATTGTACCAAAGTTAATTTCTTCATTTTGATGATTTTTCCTAAGGTTATATAAGATGTTAGTTAATACAAGGGGAAGTCAGGCAAAGATGTACGGGAACTCAGTACTATTTTTGCAATTCTTCTGAAAGTCTAAAATTGTCTCAAACTAAAATGTTCGGAAAAAAAGAAAGAATGACATGTTGCTTGGCAAATGTTAGTCAGGGTTGAGTAAATGTACATTCCACCGCTCCCTTGGGTCATCGTGGGGACCCCAGAGACCCTACAGGCAGAGGGACGGGAGGCAGGAAAGTGTGGAGAGTCTGGACAGCATCACAGGAGGGACCGGGGTAAGGGGTGCCTCCTCCAAAGAGGAACTGCTCTGAGCATCCCAGGTCTGGAGGGAGGAACAGCGGAGGACCTCTGTGGTCTGGCAGACACGCTGCTGTCAGATTCCACCTGCTGCAGTCAGACCAGCTTAGTGCCAGCTCCAGTCTGGTTGCTTATCTTAGGGGGAGGAGCTTGGGAGAGCGGCTCTTGTGGACTATGGGATAATGGCCTGACATCTGGTCTCAGTGAGGGGGTTGAACAAGACGGCCCAGAGCAGTAGCCAGGGCGGGTGGTGGCTCCCTCTCCCATCAAGCCTTCTTGATTGTACCCCACAGAAGTGCCCATCACCCTCCAGGTCCCCCACAGCAGTCACGTTGTGTGCCTCCAAGGACCCTTGCTAGGGACGCCTTCCAAGTCCCATGGTTTGTCTGTCTTGTTTTCCCCATGACCTACTGTTTTTGTAAACCATGTGTTGTTGTTGTTCAGTCGCTCAGTCGTGTCTCTTTGTGACCCCGTGGGCTGCAGCACACCAGGCATCTCTGTCTCTCACTGTCTCCCGGAGTTGGCCCTCTTCATGTCCGCTGAATCTGTGATGCCATCTAATCGTCTCATCCTCTGTTGCCCACTACCCCCTTTTCTTTTCTTTGCCACTTCTGTTGGTCTTTCAATTATCTATTTTCATCCATCTTTGTTCTTTGGCCCGTGTGGGCCTCCCATCGCAGTGGCCTCTGTCTTTGCAGAGCACCAGCTCTGGGTGCATGCGCTCCAGAGCTCTGGCTCGGTAGGTGGACACATCAGTCCAGCTGCTCTGTGGCACGTGGGATCTTCCCAGGCCAGGGATCGAACCGGCACCCCTTGCACTGCAAGGCGGTGTCCTTACCCACTGGACCACCAGTGAAGCCCTCCCCTTATCCCCGTTTACCTTCAGTCTTTCCCAGCATCAGGGTGAAAAACCTTAGGGTTTGCCTATAGGGAAATGCATGAATCAGTGGATGAGCAAGTGAATGAATGAGGTGAGTAAAGGAATGAGTGAATGAGCCAGTGAATGAGTGAGTGAGTGAATGAGTAAAACAGGTCTCCCACCTGCCCCTCTGAAAGACGGTATTTACCATATATGGTTATTGGCCCAAATACTTGCTTGGTAACAGGCTGTTCTCTGGGGTAACTTTGGGAGTGTTCAGACCCAGGACCCTTTGATTATGCTTTTTCTCCCTCTCTCTTGGGTGCCAGTCAGCTCTCCAGAAAAAGCAGTCAACTCCTGTCTTATGCTGTTTTAGCATCTCCAGCTTTGAACCTGTTTGTCAGCACTTTGGAATTCTCCAAGCCTCTCTCCTTGTTGCTGAGAACTTCTTGCCACAGGAAATCAGGCTCATTTTAAGGGCCTAACAGTCACTAAATATAGCCTCCTGGCATAGATATTTAAAGAGCTGGGTTGATGATGTTATGTCTGAACAAAGAAGAAGGAGAAGAAAATAACTTTTTTCCCCCGATAGCAGATGAAGTTATACCAGATTCTCTGTGGGTCCAGGGAGCAGAGTACCCATGTGGTGTCAATGTCTTTGTTAAGGAATCACCAGCTTAGGGACTGGGGTTTAGGTTTCTGCTGCCAGCCACTCATTTCTTGATAATTCCTTCTTGTCTCTCTTAAAAATACCTCCTGCCCTAGAGAGTTACCTTGAACGAGTGGGACCTCCCTGCCAAGCCCAGGGGCAGGGAACAGGGCAGTGCACTGGGAGGTGTAAGAGATGATCTGTCTACCACTCCCAGGACCACTGGGGGCCTAGTGGGGAGCCCACCCAAGTGCTGGTCAACGGGCAGCAGGTGACAGAAGTGGAGGGAGTGGGATGGGGCCCTGGGATCTTTACTTGGTGAAAAGCAGAGTCCCGGGAATGGTTCTTGCCTTCGAGGAAGGTCTGGACTTGATGCTGGTCTGGTCCCTATGGTGTGGGAGTGAGGCTTCCGCGGGGCTAACAGCATCCCACCTATTCTTTCCTCTGGCTTCCACCTTGGTCTTATTGGGTGCTCAGTCTTTCCCAGCATCAGGGTGAAAAACCTTAGGGTTTGCCTATAGGGAAATGCATGAATCAGTGGATGAGCAAGTGAATGAATGAGGTGAGTAAAGGAATGAGTGAATGAGCCAGTGAATGAGTGAGTGAGTGAATGAGTAAAACAGGTCTCCCACCTGCCCCTCTGAAAGACGGTATTTACCATATATGGTTATTGGCCCAAATACTTGCTTGGTAACAGGCTGTTCTCTGGGGTAACTTTGGGAGTGTTCAGACCCAGGACCCTTTGATTATGCTTTTTCTCCCTCTCTCTTGGGTGCCAGTCAGCTCTCCAGAAAAAGCAGTCAACTCCTGTCTTATGCTGTTTTAGCATCTCCAGCTTTGAACCTGTTTGTCAGCACTTTGGAATTCTCCAAGCCTCTCTCCTTGTTGCTGAGAACTTCTTGCCACAGGAAATCAGGCTCATTTTAAGGGCCTAACAGTCACTAAATATAGCCTCCTGGCATAGATATTTAAAGAGCTGGGTTGATGATGTTATGTCTGAACAAAGAAGAAGGAGAAGAAAATAACTTTTTTCCCCCGATAGCAGATGAAGTTATACCAGATTCTCTGTGGGTCCAGGGAGCAGAGTACCCATGTGGTGTCAATGTCTTTGTTAAGGAATCACCAGCTTAGGGACTGGGGTTTAGGTTTCTGCTGCCAGCCACTCATTTCTTGATAATTCCTTCTTGTCTCTCTTAAAAATACCTCCTGCCCTAGAGAGTTACCTTGAACGAGTGGGACCTCCCTGCCAAGCCCAGGGGCAGGGAACAGGGCAGTGCACTGGGAGGTGTAAGAGATGATCTGTCTACCACTCCCAGGACCACTGGGGGCCTAGTGGGGAGCCCACCCAAGTGCTGGTCAACGGGCAGCAGGTGACAGAAGTGGAGGGAGTGGGATGGGGCCCTGGGATCTTTACTTGGTGAAAAGCAGAGTCCCGGGAATGGTTCTTGCCTTCGAGGAAGGTCTGGACTTGATGCTGGTCTGGTCCCTATGGTGTGGGAGTGAGGCTTCCGCGGGGCTAACAGCATCCCACCTATTCTTTCCTCTGGCTTCCACCTTGGTCTTATTGGGTGCTCAGGATAATGTCAAGAGAACTTTGGGGATGATGCTGTGTTTGTTTGTTTTTTTCAACCGTTCCTTCTAGAATATATAAACAGGACTATTCTGGGAAGTTCTGAACTTACGTCTCTTTCTGTAAGAAGCGTTGTGCCATGAACTCTCATAGACTTTATATGTGTGAAGATGCCTGCGTTTCACCATCCTTTTCCCCCTGCCCTGTTATAACTGAGGTTTGATTGGTATGTACCTCTTTGGTGGTCAGTACACAAACATCAATGCATAGACAATTAAAAAGTCTTCTCTGGGGCTTCCCTGGTGGTCCAGTGGGTAAGGACACCGCCTTGCAGTGCAAGGGGCACCGGTTCGATCCCTGGCCTGGGAAGATCCCACGTGCCGTGGAGCGGCTGGACCGATCAATGTGTCCAATGACCGAGCCGGAGCTCTGGAGCGCATGCGCCCAGAGCCGGTGCTCTGCGACAACAGAGGCCGCTGCGATGGGAGGTCCACACGGGCCAAAGAACAAAGATGGATGAAAATAGACAAATGAAAGACCAATAGAAATGGCCCGCCCACCCCTCCCTCCCCACCCAACCCCAACCAAAATAAATAAATAAATAAATCTTTAAAAAAAAAAAAAAGTCTACTCTGTGTAGCTACCAAACTGCCAAAGAATTACTCAACCTCTGTTCCAGTTTAAAATTTAGAAACAATTTATCCTCAAATAGAGGACACCAGAGCTCAGAAGCTTCAAATATTGCTAACTCTTTAGTCTTTTGTGAGGAAATGTCCTGATAACACAGGATGTAATGCCTTAATACATTCTACCCACGGAACATTAACAGGTTGGGGCAAATCCTGACCTTCCCTTGCAGGACATTGCCACAGAGAGCGTGCTATTCTGATTAAGGAGACAAAAGACCATAGAGAAGACACAGAGGTGATCATAGTACAGAAAAACACAAATATGAAAAATGGGCCATTTAAATGACTGTCTTTTGGGCTGTGTGTATTTCACAGTAGGGTGAAATTTACAAAAGCACTTTGTTGGACCTGGGTGAAAAGCAGAGTCCCGGAATGGTTCTTGCCTTCGAGGAAGGTCTGGACTTGATGCTCTCCGGGGGATACATGTCAATCCCACCTATTCTTTCCTCTGGCTTCCACCTTGGTCTTATTGGGTGCTCAGGATAATGTCAAGAGAACTTTGGGGATGATGCTGTGTTTGTTTGTTTTTTTCAACCGTTCCTTCTAGAATATATAAACAGGACTATTCTGGGAAGTTCTGAACTTACGTCTCTTTCTGTAAGAAGCGTTGTGCCATGAACTCTCATAGACTTTATATGTGTGAAGATGCCTGCGTTTCACCATCCTTTTCCCCCTGCCCTGTTATAACTGAGGTTTGATTGGTATGTACCTCTTTGGTGGTCAGTACACAAACATCAATGCATAGACAATTAAAAAGTCTTCTCTGGGGCTTCCCTGGTGGTCCAGTGGGTAAGGACACCGCCTTGCAGTGCAAGGGGCACCGGTTCGATCCCTGGCCTGGGAAGATCCCACGTGCCGTGGAGCGGCTGGACCGATCAATGTGTCCAATGACCGAGCCGGAGCTCTGGAGCGCATGCGCCCAGAGCCGGTGCTCTGCGACAACAGAGGCCGCTGCGATGGGAGGTCCACACGGGCCAAAGAACAAAGATGGATGAAAATAGACAAATGAAAGACCAATAGAAATGGCCCGCCCACCCCCTCCCTCCCCACCCAACCCCAACCAAAATAAATAAATAAATAAATCTTTAAAAAAAAAAAAAAGTCTACTCTGTGTAGCTACCAAACTGCCAAAGAATTACTCAACCTCTGTTCCAGTTTAAAATTTAGAAACAATTTATCCTCAAATAGAGGACACCAGAGCTCAGAAGCTTCAAATATTGCTAACTCTTTAGTCTTTTGTGAGGAAATGTCCTGATAACACAGGATGTAATGCCTTAATACATTCTACCCACGGAACATTAACAGGTTGGGGCAAATCCTGACCTTCCCTTGCAGGACATTGCCACAGAGAGCGTGCTATTCTGATTAAGGAGACAAAAAGACCATAGAGAAGACACAGAGGTGATCATAGTACAGAAAAACACAAATATGAAAAATGGGCCATTTAAATGACTGTCTTTTGGGCTGTGTGTATTTCAGGGGATTTTTCTAATGCCCTTCACAGTCTGTGGAATGTTAAGTTTACATCTAACAAACCGCTCAACATTCCAGTAACTTCTGATCTTGTTGAAATTAACCAGCACACACTTTTACCTCTTGAAAAGGCAACGGCGCTTTTGTATTTAAAGATGTATCAGGACTTCCTTGGTGGTCCAGTGGCTAAGACTCTGTGCTCTCAACGCAGGGGCCCAGGTTCGGTTCTTGGTGAGGAAACTAGATCCCAAATGCAACAACTAAGAGTTCACATATCCCAACTGAAAAGATCCAGCTGCAACGAAGATCAAAACTCATGTGTGCTACAGCTAAGACTCAGTACAGCCAAGTAAATAAATATGAAAGAAAGATGTATTCAGACATGGGATATGGTGGGATTCCAGGCTTCTTGAAAATATATTTCTAGAACTTGAAAAAATTTGCATTTCCACAAGGAGCTGATGAAGCTGCTCCTTGGAGTTACAGGAGAAAGGTTCGTACGAAGCACCACTATGACTGGTCTAAGACTGCTTTGTTCCCCGCTGCTTTAAGGGCCTGAACTATCTTCATTTTTAGATTCTGGCTCTGCTGTTAAGTCTCCCTTAGTCTCTGCTTGATGGTCCTCCTCTCCTCTGCCTATTTTCTTTCGCTTCCTTTTCCCCTTCTGTTGAGACTTTTTTAGACTTTTTTAGCCAGAAGATTTATCCTTTTGTATGGCTTTTTTTTTTCCCAAGATTCCTTTTTTTCCCCCTGAAGGCCAGATTAGGTGACTATTTGCTAGTAGTTTGGATGTTTCTCCTTGGTGCCCATTCTGGCTCTAACAATTTATCCTCAAATAGAGAACCTCAGAAGCTTCAAATATTGCTAACTCTTTAGTCTTTTGTGAGGAAATGTCCTGATAACACAGGATGTAATGCCTTAATACATTCTACCCACGGAACATTAACAGGTTGGGGCAAATCCTGACCTTCCCTTGCAGGACATTGCCACAGAGAGCGTGCTGTTCTGATTAAGGAGACGAAAAGACCATAGAGAAGACACAGAGGTGATCATAGTACAGAAAAACACAAATATGAAAAATGGGCCATTTAAATGACTGTCTTTTGGGCTGTGTGTATTTCAGGGGATTTTTCTAATGCCCTTCACAGTCTGTGGAATGTTAAGTTTACATCTAACAAACCGCTCAACATTCCAGTAACTTCTGATCTTGTTGAAATTAACCAGCACACACTTTTACCTCTTGAAAAGGCAACGGCGCTTTTGTATTTAAAGATGTATCAGGACTTCCTTGGTGGTCCAGTGGCTAAGACTCTGTGCTCTCAACGCAGGGGCCCAGGTTCGGTTCTTGGTGAGGAAACTAGATCCCAAATGCAACAACTAAGAGTTCACATATCCCAACTGAAAAGATCCAGCTGCAACGAAGATCAAAACTCATGTGTGCTACAGCTAAGACTCAGTACAGCCAAGTAAATAAATATGAAAGAAAGATGTATTCAGACATGGGATATGGTGGGATTCCAGGCTTCTTGAAAATATATTTCTAGAACTTGAAAAAATTTGCATTTCCACAAGGAGCTGATGAAGCTGCTCCTTGGAGTTACAGGAGAAAGGTTCGTACGAAGCACCACTATGACTGGTCTAAGACTGCTTTGTTCCCCGCTGCTTTAAGGGCCTGAACTATCTTCATTTTTAGATTCTGGCTCTGCTGTTAAGTCTCCCTTAGTCTCTGCTTGATGGTCCTCCTCTCCTCTGCCTATTTTCTTTCGCTTCCTTTTCCCCTTCTGTTGAGACTTTTTTAGACTTTTTTAGCCAGAAGATTTATCCTTTTGTATGGCTTTTTTTTTTTCCCAAGATTCCTTTTTTTCCCCCTGAAGGCCAGATTAGGTGACTATTTGCTAGTAGTTTGGATGTTTCTCCTTGGTGCCCATTTGGCAGAATTGGCTTTTGTTCTTGGTATCTTGGCTGGGGTGCAGTGCCAGGCACCTGTGGGTACTGTAGTGAGAACGTTCCCAAAGCCAGCAGCCTGATATTCCTCCTCTTGCTACCTGAGCTGCTCAGGTACAGGATGCACATGGAATAAAGCTGGAACAGGATTAGGTCGGTTCTTTGTTTTCAGCTCTCTGAAGCCACTCTTCTATTGTCCTCAGACAATTAATCTAATTGTTGATCCCTTGTGGCTAATCTCCCTTTTCTTTCTGACAGTTTTCAAGATTCTTTCTTTTTTCTTTTCTTTTAATGTGGTATACTCTGTACACTGGTGTTTTAGTTTATTGTGCTTAGGATTTGTAGCTTTTACTCTAATTCTGGAAATCTTAGCTCTTGTCTCTTGGATTTTTTGCCCCCTTTTTCTTTATTCTCCCTTTGGCAACTCTTATTAAATGCATTGTGAAATTTCCGATTGAGCTTGCCATTTTAGTTTATCTCTCTTTTATATTTCCTGTCTGTTCTTCAGTGTTTTCTCTCTAGGTGGTTTCCTCAAATTCATCTTCCCATTCACTAATTCTCTCTTTAGTTGTGTTTAAACATACCCTGATTTCTAGAATTTCTGTTTAGTTTTTGTTCTTTAAGGTTTTTAATATTTATTTATTTTTAATTGATTGGTGATTGCTTTGCAATCTTGGTTTGATTTCTGTCACACATTAATGTGATTTAACCATAGGTATACACATGTCTCCTCCCTCTTGACTCCCCCTCCTAGCTCCCGCCCCTTTCCACCCCTCTATGTGCTTACGGAGCCCAGCCTGAGTTCCCTGAGGTGTACAGCACATTCCATCAGCCATCTGTTTACATGTGTTAGTGTCCACGCTCCCATGCTACTGTCTCTAGTCATCTCACCCTCTCCCGCCTCTCCCCCACCCTTGTCTGTAGTATTTTGTTCATTTTGAATCTTACTTTCTTGGGACTTCCCCGGTGATCCAGTGGTTAAGACTGTGTGCTCCAAATGTGGGGGCCCGGGCTCGATCCCTGGTCAGAGAAGTAAATCCTGCATGTCACAACTAAAGATCCTGCCTACCGAAATGAAGATCTCACATGAAGCAGCGAAGGTCCTTCATAACGCAACTAAGACGTGACACAGCCAGATAAATAAATAAATATTAAGAAAAAAATAAACTCACTTGCTCTGTTTCTATAGTGTCTTGTTTTTGCTTTGTGGCTTCTATTCCTTTGTTTATCTTGTTGAATGTTTTAAGCATTCTTATCTTCCATTCCCTTTTCAGGGAATACTTCCTTATAGTTTCTGAAGTATTTCACTCTACTGAATCTGCTCTTTGCATACATAGCATTTGATTTTCTCTGTTTGTCATTTTTGTCTGTGAGATCATCTTTGAAGTGAAAGTTGCTCATTCATGTCCGACTCTTTGTGACCCATGGATGAGCCTTGGAATTCTCCAGGCAAGAATACTGGAGTGGGTAGCCAACTGTTCCCTTCTCCTGGGGATCTTCCAAACCCAGGGATCAAGTCCAGGTCTCCTACATTGCAGGTGGACACCTTCTTCCGAAATGCATTGTGAAATTTCCGATTGAGCTTGCCATTTTAGTTTATCTCTCTTTTATATTTCCTGTCTGTTCTTCAGTGTTTTCTCTCTAGGTGGTTTCCTCAAATTCATCTTCCCATTCACTAATTCTCTCTTTAGTTGTGTTTAAACATACCCTGATTTCTAGAATTTCTGTTTAGTTTTTGTTCTTTAAGGTTTTTAATATTTATTTATTTTTAATTGATTGGTGATTGCTTTGCAATCTTGGTTTGATTTCTGTCACACATTAATGTGATTTAACCATAGGTATACACATGTCTCCTCCCTCTTGACTCCCCCTCCTAGCTCCCGCCCCTTTCCACCCCTCTATGTGCTTACGGAGCCCAGCCTGAGTTCCCTGAGGTGTACAGCACATTCCATCAGCCATCTGTTTACATGTGTTAGTGTCCACGCTCCCATGCTACTGTCTCTAGTCATCTCACCCTCTCCCGCCTCTCCCCACCCTTGTCTGTAGTATTTTGTTCATTTTGAATCTTACTTTCTTGGGACTTCCCCGGTGATCCAGTGGTTAAGACTGTGTGCTCCAAATGTGGGGGCCCGGGCTCGATCCCTGGTCAGAGAAGTAAATCCTGCATGTCACAACTAAAGATCCTGCCTACCGAAATGAAGATCTCACATGAAGCAGCGAAGGTCCTTCATAACGCAACTAAGACGTGACACAGCCAGATAAATAAATAAATATTAAGAAAAAAATAAACTCACTTGCTCTGTTTCTATAGTGTCTTGTTTTTGCTTTGTGGCTTCTATTCCTTTGTTTATCTTGTTGAATGTTTTAAGCATTCTTATCTTCCATTCCCTTTTCAGGGAATACTTCCTTATAGTTTCTGAAGTATTTCACTCTACTGAATCTGCTCTTTGCATACATAGCATTTGATTTTCTCTGTTTGTCATTTTTGTCTGTGAGATCATCTTTGAAGTGAAAGTTGCTCATTCATGTCCGACTCTTTGTGACCCATGGATGAGCCTTGGAATTCTCCAGGCAAGAATACTGGAGTGGGTAGCCAACTGTTCCCTTCTCCTGGGGATCTTCCAAACCCAGGGATCAAGTCCAGGTCTCCTACATTGCAGGTGGATTCTTTACCTTCTGAGGCACCAGAGACCATCTTTGGTGGCGATTATATTCTGTGGGGTCCTGCATGTGCCTTGTATTATGGAGGGATCTTTAGGGACAGTTTTGTTTTTTTGTTTTTTGGGGGGAACAGTGTTTTGGTGGAATCTACTGGGCCCTATGGGCTTGTTGGTTTCAGGTCAAGCTTTCCTTCATTTTCCAAGGCAGGGCTTCCATACTGTGTGAGTAGAAGGGGCCCTCGGCACATTCCTGCAGCCCAGACCAGAGACTCTGGCTTCTCTCTAGTCGCCACCAAAAGTTTGGGGCTGCAGCTTTGGGCAGGAGTTCAGTTCCAGATCCATGATGCACACATAGTCACTGGCCTCAGCTTTGGCTCCTTATAGCTTGTTTGATTTGTTTGTCCATAACCTGTATCTTTGAATCTCATTTGCCCCTGTAGCTTTCTGATACCTACAGACACTTTCATCTCTGTGTTATTGATATTTTTTAAAGTGATTTTTTTCTAGTATATCTACATATTGTGTGGGAGAGGTCTTATCTATGATAGATAGCTCAGTCTACTCTCTTTACCTGAGTCTTAGTTTCCTATTATTCATTTTCTGCAGTGTAGCCAGAGAATGAAAATGAAAACAAAAAATATAGGGAATTCCCTGGCAGTCCAGTGGTTAAGACTTCACCTTCCAACGCAGGGGGTGTAGGTGTGATTCCTGGTCAAGGAGAAAAGATCCCACATGCCTCACAGCAAAAAAAAAAAAAAAAAACTGATGAAACAGAAACAATATTATAACAAATTCAATAAAAACCTTAAAAGTAGTCCTCATAAAAAATAATAATAAAACTAAAAAACCCCATAAAACTGATTATTTTACTGGCCTTCTTAAGACTCAATGGCTTCCCAATTGCTTAGAAAAAACCACCTTTATTAATTGAACAGTAAGTCCTTTCTCCGCCGTTTCTGACATGCGCTCCAGCCTCAGCTCTGCTCACCATCTGTCTGCCTTTACTCCCATCCTAGAAACTCTGCTTCTGCTCTTTGCTTTCTGTTCCCTTCTCCTGGGGATCTTCCAAACCCAGGGATCAAGTCCAGGTCTCCTACATTGCAGGTGGATTCTTTACCTTCTGAGGCACCAGAGACCATCTTTGGTGGCGATTATATTCTGTGGGGTCCTGCATGTGCCTTGTATTATGGAGGGATCTTTAGGGACAGTTTTGTTTTTTTGTTTTTTGGGGGGAACAGTGTTTTGGTGGAATCTACTGGGCCCTATGGGCTTGTTGGTTTCAGGTCAAGCTTTCCTTCATTTTCCAAGGCAGGGCTTCCATACTGTGTGAGTAGAAGGGGCCCTCGGCACATTCCTGCAGCCCAGACCAGAGACTCTGGCTTCTCTCTAGTCGCCACCAAAAGTTTGGGGCTGCAGCTTTGGGCAGGAGTTCAGTTCCAGATCCATGATGCACACATAGTCACTGGCCTCAGCTTTGGCTCCTTATAGCTTGTTTGATTTGTTTGTCCATAACCTGTATCTTTGAATCTCATTTGCCCCTGTAGCTTTCTGATACCTACAGACACTTTCATCTCTGTGTTATTGATATTTTTTAAAGTGATTTTTTTCTAGTATATCTACATATTGTGTGGGAGAGGTCTTATCTATGATAGATAGCTCAGTCTACTCTCTTTACCTGAGTCTTAGTTTCCTATTATTCATTTTCTGCAGTGTAGCCAGAGAATGAAAATGAAAACAAAAAATATAGGGAATTCCCTGGCAGTCCAGTGGTTAAGACTTCACCTTCCAACGCAGGGGGTGTAGGTGTGATTCCTGGTCAAGGAGAAAAGATCCCACATGCCTCACAGCAAAAAAAAAAAAAAAAAAACTGATGAAACAGAAACAATATTATAACAAATTCAATAAAAACCTTAAAAGTAGTCCTCATAAAAAATAATAATAAAACTAAAAAACCCCATAAAACTGATTATTTTACTGGCCTTCTTAAGACTCAATGGCTTCCCAATTGCTTAGAAAAAACCACCTTTATTAATTGAACAGTAAGTCCTTTCTCCGCCGTTTCTGACATGCGCTCCAGCCTCAGCTCTGCTCACCATCTGTCTGCCTTTACTCCCATCCTAGAAACTCTGCTTCTGCTCTTTGCTTTCTGTTCAGTCGCTATCTCCTTAGAGGAGCTTCCTCTGGCTCCCCCAGGAAGTTCTGCCCACTTGCTGTCTTATCAGCTCATTGGATCGCCTTCAGAACACTCATCACTGGGTAGAGTCACCTTGTTTGTTCCCAGGTTTCATCTTTCATCTCCCTCCCACCACCACTTGCCATAGCAGGGGCTCCATGAGTGTCGGGGGAGGGGGTCTGTGTCACACCCCCAGTCTCCACCACAGCAGTGAACCCCAGGCTTCTCCTTTGTAGATCAGATCATCAGCCCCCTGCCGCCTTTCTTCAGATTTCCTACCTGGAGTCTCCCAGAAAAGAACGCTGTAGGTAGAATCAAAGATCCGTGTCCCAGGGACTTCCCAGGTGGTCCAGTGGTGAAGATTCTGCATGGCCCCTGCAGGGGCATGGGTTGGATTCCTGGTCGGGAAGGTAAGATCCTGCAAGCCATGTGGTGTGACTGAAAAAGACCAGCATCCCCGTTTGGGCTGCAAAGCACACTTCCCAGGTGATCTTAGGCGAGTTACTTCACTGTTCCCAGCCTCCATTTTCTCATCTCTAAAGTGAGGAACAAGGAAGAGGTTTCGTGAGAATAAAATGTGGACATTCACATGGCCCTGGGAGGGGCAATGGCCACTTTTCTCATTTAGGGGTAAGAAGTGCTCACGTCTCAGTGAAGGGCTACGCGGGTGCTTCAGGGTCACGAAGCCCTGTGAGCCTTTTCTCACGCCCTTCTTATTGGTGTTCCTCCTACATCTTTTTTTAAATCTCTGCTGTGGCTGTATTTGTGGGTGGCTGTATAGATGGTAAGCATGGTGTCAGTCAGCCAATAAATACGTTTTTGAGGGTTTGCTCTACATGATGGGTGTAAAAACCAGATCTGCCCTTATAGAGGCTCTGCCTGGTCCCTGGAAGGACAAGGGCCCTGTCCTCCTGTTTGGCTTGTTCATCAGCGTTTTGGCTGCGTGGTTTAGTTGGAATGCCTGCCAAGGAGATGAGCTGCCTGGCAGCCTTCATCACTCCGCAGATAAGGTTTCCCAAGCGCTTGCAGTGCCAGGCACCAAGAGTTAGGCATGAATCAGACTTGATTGCTGAGTTCAAGTTGCTCCTAGACCCCGGGGAAGAACGACGGGTGGGCTGAACGGTCACAGCGGGTCACCGCGATCCACAGAGGATGCTAGAAAGGAGGCGGGGGAGAAGAGCCCAAAGAGGCAGGACTCACTGTCTCACGGGGGTTATTAAAGAGCCCGGAGCCGCACTGAGCCTTGCCGCGATTCTAAATGTGGTTCTCAACCTGTCAGCCGAAGCCAAGAGTAGGAAGCCCGGTGCAAACTGGAGGAGCCGGGCGCCCGTGGAGGCAGGTGGACCTGCAGGAAGGCTTTGAAAAAGCAGCGTGGGGGGCGTGGGAGTGGGTCACTGAGGGGAAGTGGGAGGAGGAAAGCATGGATCAACAGGGAGTAGGCCGCAGACTGGCGGCCCAAGGGCTGGATTCTTTTGCGGGCTTATTTTATTTGGCCCGTATAGTGGGGTTTTTTGTTTGTTTGTTTTTTAAAAATGGAACTCCATGTCTTTACACGGAGAACACACTCCTTTACCATCATCCTCACCGTTCCTCATTTTCATTCCCTGGCCTGTCTGAGCACATTTATGGACCGAGTCTAGACCCCTGCCCTGCCCTGGTCACTGAAAACTCAGAAGAATCAATGGAAAAGAGTCTCAGAATTGCTAAGCAAGTTGTTGGGAATGAGACTATAAAAATCAATCGTATAGTGTCCTGTATATCAGCAACTAGCTTGAAACTATACCATAACAGATCCTATAGCTGGTCTGAAGGCCCCAATGGTGTTCCTCCTACATCTTTTTTTAAATCTCTGCTGTGGCTGTATTTGTGGGTGGCTGTATAGATGGTAAGCATGGTGTCAGTCAGCCAATAAATACGTTTTTGAGGGTTTGCTCTACATGATGGGTGTAAAAACCAGATCTGCCCTTATAGAGGCTCTGCCTGGTCCCTGGAAGGACAAGGGCCCTGTCCTCCTGTTTGGCTTGTTCATCAGCGTTTTGGCTGCGTGGTTTAGTTGGAATGCCTGCCAAGGAGATGAGCTGCCTGGCAGCCTTCATCACTCCGCAGATAAGGTTTCCCAAGCGCTTGCAGTGCCAGGCACCAAGAGTTAGGCATGAATCAGACTTGATTGCTGAGTTCAAGTTGCTCCTAGACCCCGGGGAAGAACGACGGGTGGGCTGAACGGTCACAGCGGGTCACCGCGATCCACAGAGGATGCTAGAAAGGAGGCGGGGGAGAAGAGCCCAAAGAGGCAGGACTCACTGTCTCACGGGGGTTATTAAAGAGCCCGGAGCCGCACTGAGCCTTGCCGCGATTCTAAATGTGGTTCTCAACCTGTCAGCCGAAGCCAAGAGTAGGAAGCCCGGTGCAAACTGGAGGAGCCGGGCGCCCGTGGAGGCAGGTGGACCTGCAGGAAGGCTTTGAAAAAGCAGCGTGGGGGGCGTGGGAGTGGGTCACTGAGGGGAAGTGGGAGGAGGAAAGCATGGATCAACAGGGAGTAGGCCGCAGACTGGCGGCCCAAGGGCTGGATTCTTTTGCGGGCTTATTTTATTTGGCCCGTATAGTGGGGTTTTTTGTTTGTTTGTTTTTTAAAAATGGAACTCCATGTCTTTACACGGAGAACACACTCCTTTACCATCATCCTCACCGTTCCTCATTTTCATTCCCTGGCCTGTCTGAGCACATTTATGGACCGAGTCTAGACCCCTGCCCTGCCCTGGTCACTGAAAACTCAGAAGAATCAATGGAAAAGAGTCTCAGAATTGCTAAGCAAGTTGTTGGGAATGAGACTATAAAAATCAATCGTATAGTGTCCTGTATATCAGCAACTAGCTTGAAACTATACCATAAAAACAGATCCTATTCAGTACAGCAGCAAGACCAAATGCCTTTGTAAGTATCCGTGAGGGACTTCTGTGCTCCCGGTGTGGGGGGCCTGGCCCCATCCCTGGTCAGGGAACTAGATCTCACATGCCTCAACCAAGGATCCTGAATGCTGCAACTAAGACCCGACACAGCCAAAAAAAAATGTTTTTTAAACAATCTTTCCTGTTCACTTAACCAGTCATCCTAGCCATCTTTATATGTCAGCAAATAAAAGCCTCTTTCATTCTTTGGTACAGTAGCAATACAAATATTGATTCGAGATAAGACAATGGGCTCCAGAATAAAAGTGTTTGGATTTGAATCGGGTTCTGTCTCTGTGACCTATGACCTCATTGTCTCCCTATGCTGCACTTTTTTTCCCCCATGTATAAGTGGAAATGATAGCTCCCGGTTCATATTGATGCAAAAATTTAGTGAGATGATGCTTATAAAAGGACTTAGAATAATGCCTGACATCTAGTGAGCCCCCAAATATTAGCTGCTTTTCTTATTCTTCTTATAATGATGACTACAATCCATTCAGGGTAAGGTAAAGGAATAAGAAGTGACTTGGGGGGTGGTATTTGGGATAGAGAGAGCTTGATGAAAATTATGAGACTTGATCGAGAGATACAAAGCAGATGCGTTGATGGAGAGATGTCCTTTTTTTTTTTTTTGGCCACTTCTATTTGTCTTTCATTTATCTGTTTTCATCCATCTTTGTTCTTTGGCCTGTGTGGGCCTCCCATCACAGTGGCCTCTGTCGCTGCAGAGCACCAGCTCTGGGCACATGCGCTCCAGAGCTCCGGCTCGGTAGTTGGACACATCAGTCCAGCTGCTCCACAGCACGTGGGATCTTCCCAGGCCAGGGATCGAACCGGCACCCCTTGCACTGCAAGGCGGTGTCCCTACCCACTGGACCACCAAGGAAGCCCGAGAGATGTTCTTTGTTTCCAGATGGAAGCTATGGAATTTGTAAAGATGTCACCGCTTCCTAGTGTAATTTATGCTTCTCCTATTTGTAACCAGAGGGCTTCCCCAGTGGCTCAGTGGGTAAAGAATCCACCTGTAATGTGGGAGACACAGGAGATGTGGGTTCGAACCATGGGTCAGGAAGATCCTCAGGAGGAGGAAATGGCAACCCACTCCAGTATTCTTGCTGGAAAAATCCCATGTCCAGAGGAGCCTGGGTGGCTTCAGTTCAAAGGGTAACAAGGAGTCAGACAACGACTGAGCGACTAAGCATGTATTTGTAACCAAAACCCAATTCATTTTGGACCTAAATTTTTCTAAACTTTATCAGGAAGTATAAACAGGAGAAACATTCAAACTTTGAAAAAGATTGCCATGAGGAGAAACTTTTCCTATGAAATAGCAAAACATTGTAATGGTTGAATGGTGACTTATTTAAGAATAAGTAAATTGGGACTTCCCTGGTGGTCTTGTGACTGAGACTCCACGCTCTCAAGGCATGGGGCCCGGGTTTGGTCCCTGGTCAGAGAACTGGATACCATATGCCACAACTAAGACCTAACCAAATAAATAAATATATCTTTAAGAAAAGAAGTAGATCAGTAGAATAGTATAAATAGCCCAGAAGCACATATAAATTAATTACATGTCAAAGGTGACCAATTGTGCAAAGAAAAAAGGTAAGGTAAAGGAATAAGAAGTGACTTGGGGGGTGGTATTTGGGATAGAGAGAGCTTGATGAAAATTATGAGACTTGATCGAGAGATACAAAGCAGATGCGTTGATGGAGAGATGTCCTTTTTTTTTTTTTTGGCCACTTCTATTTGTCTTTCATTTATCTGTTTTCATCCATCTTTGTTCTTTGGCCTGTGTGGGCCTCCCATCACAGTGGCCTCTGTCGCTGCAGAGCACCAGCTCTGGGCACATGCGCTCCAGAGCTCCGGCTCGGTAGTTGGACACATCAGTCCAGCCGCTCCACAGCACGTGGGATCTTCCCAGGCCAGGGATCGAACCGGCACCCCTTGCACTGCAAGGCGGTGTCCCTACCCACTGGACCACCAAGGAAGCCCGAGAGATGTTCTTTGTTTCCAGATGGAAGCTATGGAATTTGTAAAGATGTCACCGCTTCCTAGTGTAATTTATGCTTCTCCTATTTGTAACCAGAGGGCTTCCCCAGTGGCTCAGTGGGTAAAGAATCCACCTGTAATGTGGGAGACACAGGAGATGTGGGTTCGAACCATGGGTCAGGAAGATCCTCAGGAGGAGGAAATGGCAACCCACTCCAGTATTCTTGCTGGAAAAATCCCATGTCCAGAGGAGCCTGGGTGGCTTCAGTTCAAAGGGTAACAAGGAGTCAGACAACGACTGAGCGACTAAGCATGTATTTGTAACCAAAACCCAATTCATTTTGGACCTAAATTTTTCTAAACTTTATCAGGAAGTATAAACAGGAGAAACATTCAAACTTTGAAAAAGATTGCCATGAGGAGAAACTTTTCCTATGAAATAGCAAAACATTGTAATGGTTGAATGGTGACTTATTTAAGAATAAGTAAATTGGGACTTCCCTGGTGGTCTTGTGACTGAGACTCCACGCTCTCAAGGCATGGGGCCCGGGTTTGGTCCCTGGTCAGAGAACTGGATACCATATGCCACAACTAAGACCTAACCAAATAAATAAATATATCTTTAAGAAAAAGAAGTAGATCAGTAGAATAGTATAAATAGCCCAGAAGCACATATAAATTAATTACATGTCAAAGGTGACTTCACACGTCAATAGGAATGTAAAGATTATTTGATAAATTAGGTGGGGTTTGCTTGGTTAGCTGTTTGGGAGAAGAGAATGTTTTCAGCTCTCACCTCAAGCTGCATGTCTGTATAAATTCCAAACAGATAAAATGGTTAAGTTTGAGAGGGGGAGAAAAAAGGAAAACCTTCAGAAAAAACTTGGAAAAGGTTGAAGAAAGTTTAGCATAGAGGACCTTTAAGTTTTAAAACTGTCAAAAATATCACAGTGAGGGGAATACCTGATGGTCCAGTGGCTAGGAATCCATGCTCTCAATGAAGGGGGCCTGGGTTCGATCCCTGGCCAGGGAACTAGATCCCACATGCTGCAACTAAGACCTAGCACAGTCAAATAAATAAATTAATTAAAAAATATATATCACAGTGAGGATGAGAGGGGAGTCTGGGGGGGAATGGATACATGTATGTGTATGGCTGAGTCCCTTCCCTGTTCACCTGAAATTATCACAACATTGTTAATTGGCTATGCTCCCATACAAAATAAAAAGTGAAAAAAAATCACAGTCAAAAATAACATCAGTTTATGAGATCACAAAAAATGAAAGGTTCTGTATTAGTTTTCCAGGCTGTAATAAAGTGCCATATACTAGGTGGCTTAAAACTACAGGAATTTATTTTCCTGCCGTTCTGGAGGCTAGAAGCCCCCAAACAAGCTGTGGGCGAGGCCATGCTCCGTCTGAAACCTATAGGAAGAAATCCTTCCTTACCTCCTGTGAGGAGTTTCTGGTGTTTACTGTCTCTCCGTGTTATTCTGTGGTTCGTAGGTGCATCACTCCAGCCTCTGTCACACGGGGCTCTCCTTGTGAGTCTCTGTGTCTCTCCTGTCTTGTAAGGACACCAGTCATCTTGGGTCAAGGATGCCCCCTTAACTAACGTGAACTCATCTTAAGTAAGCACACGTGCCACAACCCTATTTCCATACACGGTCCCATTCTGAGATACTGGGCTTTAGACCTCAATACAGCCCTTTGAAGGGCTGTCATTTAAGCCGTCACTGGCTTCGTGTGTCAGAACACATCAAGGAACTTCAGCTAAAGTAGCAGATTGGCTGCACACCTTCATCTCTCAAGACATAGTACAGTAACAGTAGAAACACAAATGATAAAGGCCCACCAGGACAAAGGATGAGAAGGGAATCATTACCCGATGAGATACTTCACACAATTTAGAAAGAATTGAAGGGATGATAACAGGAGTACAGATGAGTTCTGCTGCGTGCTGCGTGCTGATGCAGTTGGGAGCATCGTGGTGGGGGTTGAGGGAGGTAGGACTGAGCTCAGATGTCCGCCTATAGGAACTGACACTCCCCCACAACACCGTATCCTGCTGGCAGGCATTTATCCTGCCTCTGTGGACCAGGCGGGAGAAACAGACCCTCACATAGAGAGGGAGGTCCTCACACAGAAACACCGTGCTGGGAATTTCCTGGTGTCCCGTGGTTAGGACTCTGCGCTTCCACTGCAGGGTGCAGAGGTTCAGTTCCTGGTCGGGGAACAAAGATCTTGCAAGCCCACTGCACAGCTGAAAACAAAAACAAAACACCCCAGAAAACCTCCACGTGGCAGAGGGTGTGGAGAACAAGGGATTATCCTGGAACGGTCGCTCCATCAGATGCATCAGGTGTATCCATCTCCCAGGCAGGTGACCAAAAAATGCTTCTCTGGAAAAATTAAAGTCTTTAGAGCAAAAGTTTCCATAATCTGATCCCTGGGAGGCCCAGAGATGGCCTGGCTCCCTGTCCACATGCCCTAAACCGAAATTTGCCAGTTAATATATTCCACCCCCTGGCACTTCCACATGGAACTTTCAGTTAATTTTTTAGAGCCTCACAGCTAATAAAATAACTAATTAAGGATTGAAAGTAAAAGTGTTAGTTGCTCAGTCATGTCCAGCTCTTTGCAACCCCATGGACTGTAACCCATCAGGCTTTGTCCATGGGATTTTCCAGGCAAGAATACTGGAGAGGGTTGCCATTTTCTCCTCCAGGGGATCTTCCTGATCCAGGGTTGAATTCCTGTCTCCTGCATTGCAGGCAAATTCTTTATTGTCTGAGCCACCAGGAAGTCTGACAACACCATACAGCCCTTTAAAGGGGAACTTCCAGCTAAAGAAAGCAGATTGGCTGCACACCTTCATCTCTCAAGACATAGTACAGTAACAGTAGAAACACAAATGATAAAGGCCCACCAGGACAAAGGATGAGAAGGGAATCATTACCCGATGAGATACTTCACACAATTTAGAAAGAATTGAAGGGATGATAACAGGAGTACAGATGAGTTCTGCTGCGTGCTGCGTGCTGATGCAGTTGGGAGCATCGTGGTGGGGGTTGAGGGAGGTAGGACTGAGCTCAGATGTCCGCCTATAGGAACTGACACTCCCCCACAACACCGTATCCTGCTGGCAGGCATTTATCCTGCCTCTGTGGACCAGGCGGGAGAAACAGACCCTCACATAGAGAGGGAGGTCCTCACACAGAAACACCGTGCTGGGAATTTCCTGGTGTCCCGTGGTTAGGACTCTGCGCTTCCACTGCAGGGTGCAGAGGTTCAGTTCCTGGTCGGGGAACAAAGATCTTGCAAGCCCACTGCACAGCTGAAAACAAAAACAAAACACCCCAGAAAACCTCCACGTGGCAGAGGGTGTGGAGAACAAGGGATTATCCTGGAACGGTCGCTCCATCAGATGCATCAGGTGTATCCATCTCCCAGGCAGGTGACCAAAAAATGCTTCTCTGGAAAAATTAAAGTCTTTAGAGCAAAAGTTTCCATAATCTGATCCCTGGGAGGCCCAGAGATGGCCTGGCTCCCTGTCCACATGCCCTAAACCGAAATTTGCCAGTTAATATATTCCACCCCCTGGCACTTCCACATGGAACTTTCAGTTAATTTTTTAGAGCCTCACAGCTAATAAAATAACTAATTAAGGATTGAAAGTAAAAGTGTTAGTTGCTCAGTCATGTCCAGCTCTTTGCAACCCCATGGACTGTAACCCATCAGGCTCCTCTGTCCATGGGATGCTCCAGGCAAGAATATTGTAGTGGGTTGCCATTCCCTTCTCCAGGAGATCTTTCCAACCCAGGGATTGAATTCAGGTCTCCTGCATTGCAGGCAAATTCTTTATTGTCTGAGCCACCAGGGAAGTCTACAGATAAGGAAAGCCAAGCCCCTGCACAAACAAAAGAATTTAACAGTTAGGAAAAAGCAACTTACAAAAAAACAAGGACAAAGCCAGCCCAGGAGAAAACTGCAGGAACTTCCAAGTAGTGTTCTCAGAGAGTTCAAGAGGGCCATGAACTCAAAATTTCATTAGAAGGTAGAAGAGATAAAGTGGAAAAAAATCTTTCACAAAGTAACAGAAAAGGAAACAAGAGTTGGAAAGTACAGAGAACAGATGAGAGTTACGGAGAATCAATCCAGAAGGTTCAATATAAACATATTTAGGACTTCCCAGGTTGTCCAGGGGGTGACTTCCTATGCAGAGGCCCCGGGTTCAATCTCTGGTTGAGGAATTAGATCTCACATGCCGCAGCTAAAGATCCTGTGTGCTGCAACTAAGAACCAGCACAGACATATAAATAAATACATATTGAGGGGAAAAACTGGAATTGCCTGGGTGGTCCAGGGGTTAAGAATCTGCCTGCCAATTCGGGCAGTATGGGTTCAATCCCTTATCTGGGAAGATTACACATGTGTGGAGCAGCTAAGCTCAAGTGCTCTAGAGCCCACTGAGTGCTACAACTAAGACCCAATGCAGTCAAATAAATAAATATTTAAAATATAATTACTAAATAAGAAATAGCAGCCTAAGGATATTAATTGGACATCTTGAATTCATTAGAAGGGAAAGGAGATCAAAAGTCTATGGAAAGTGGAGTTGGGAGGGTGGAACAGAGGACAGCTCACTGATGATTAGACATTGTCCTTACCGCTTGATTTTGGTGGTGGTGGTGTAAAATTCACACACCACAAAATGCACCATTAACCATTTTGAAGCATAGAATTCAGTGGCATTAAATGCAAATGTGCAACCTCTACCCTTGACTAGTTCTGAGACATCTTCATTCCTCCCTGCAAAGGAAACCACATACCCATGAAGCAGCCCCTCCCCAGTGGTCCAGTGGTTAAGACTCTGCACTCCCAGTGCAGAAGGCCCGAGTTCAATCCCAGGTCAGGGAACTAGGCCTCACATGCATCAAGATAAGATCCTACGTTCCCCAACTAAGAGCAGGCGCAGCCAAATGAATTTAAAAAAAAAACAACACAAAAAACCCCCCAGCCCATTCCTACCCCTTTGTCTCCTTCCCCTCAGCCCCCAGCTCCTGGCAACCACTAATCTTCTTTCTTTAGCTACTTATTTCTATCTCTACCTATTTTGGAAGTTTGATTTCAGTGGAATCCCACACTATGTGACCTTTTGTGTTGGCTTCTTTCATTGAGCATGATGTTTTTGAGATTCATCCTTGTTGTAACATGCCTCAGTATTTCATGCCTTTTTATGGCTGAATAACATTCTGTGGTGAGAATAATACTAGCTCTGTTTATTTATCCCTTTAGGAACTGAAGGACATTTGGGTTATTTCCACTTTGGAGCTGTTGTGAATAGTGATACTATGAACAATCGTTGGTTAAGTTATTTGTTTGGATACCTTCAGATTATTTGTTGAATGCGTAAAGATCCTGTGTGCTGCAACTAAGAACCAGCACAGACATATAAATAAATACATATTGAGGGGAAAAACTGGAATTGCCTGGGTGGTCCAGGGGTTAAGAATCTGCCTGCCAATTCGGGCAGTATGGGTTCAATCCCTTATCTGGGAAGATTACACATGTGTGGAGCAGCTAAGCTCAAGTGCTCTAGAGCCCACTGAGTGCTACAACTAAGACCCAATGCAGTCAAATAAATAAATATTTAAAATATAATTACTAAATAAGAAATAGCAGCCTAAGGATATTAATTGGACATCTTGAATTCATTAGAAGGAAAGGAGATCAAAAGTCTATGGAAAGTGGAGTTGGGAGGGTGGAACAGAGGACAGCTCACTGATGATTAGACATTGTCCTTACCGCTTGATTTTGGTGGTGGTGGTGTAAAATTCACACACCACAAAATGCACCATTAACCATTTTGAAGCATAGAATTCAGTGGCATTAAATGCAAATGTGCAACCTCTACCCTTGACTAGTTCTGAGACATCTTCATTCCTCCCTGCAAAGGAAACCACATACCCATGAAGCAGCCCCTCCCCAGTGGTCCAGTGGTTAAGACTCTGCACTCCCAGTGCAGAAGGCCCGAGTTCAATCCCAGGTCAGGGAACTAGGCCTCACATGCATCAAGATAAGATCCTACGTTCCCCAACTAAGAGCCGGCGCAGCCAAATGAATTTAAAAAAAAAACAACACAAAAAACCCCCCAGCCCATTCCTACCCCTTTGTCTCCTTCCCCTCAGCCCCCAGCTCCTGGCAACCACTAATCTTCTTTCTTTAGCTACTTATTTCTATCTCTACCTATTTTGGAAGTTTGATTTCAGTGGAATCCCACACTATGTGACCTTTTGTGTTGGCTTCTTTCATTGAGCATGATGTTTTTGAGATTCATCCTTGTTGTAACATGCCTCAGTATTTCATGCCTTTTTATGGCTGAATAACATTCTGTGGTGAGAATAATACTAGCTCTGTTTATTTATCCCTTTAGGAACTGAAGGACATTTGGGTTATTTCCACTTTGGAGCTGTTGTGAATAGTGATACTATGAACAATCGTTGGTTAAGTTATTTGTTTGGATACCTTCAGATTATTTGTTGAATGCGATTCTTTGGGTACATACCTAGGAGTGTAATTGCTGGGTCATGTGGTAGTTCTATATTTAAATTTTTGAGGAATTTTCAAACTCTTCCACTGAAATTACACGATTTTACATTTGCCACCAGCAGTGTAAGAGGGTTCCAGTTTCTCCACATCCTTGCCAACACCTGTTATTTTCTGTTTGTTTGGGTTTTTTTTTCAGTTGCCATTCTAGTGGGCATGAAGTAGTATCTCATGACTTTGATTTGCATTTCCCTAATGACTAAGGATGTTGAGTATCCTTTCAAGTGCTTTTTAGCCACTTGTATATTTTCTTTAAATGTTCACTTGTGTCCTGTATTTTTATTTTATTTATTTATTTTTAAAAGATTTATTTATTTATTTATTTAGGGCAGGGGTCAGGTTGGGGAGGGAGGGGAGTGGGCGGGCCACTGCTATTGGTCTTTCATTTCTCTATTTTCATTGTTCTTTGGCTCCTGTGGTTCTGTGGCGTCTGTTGTTGCAGCGCGCCGGCTCTGGGCGCATGCGCTCCACAGCTCCAGCTCGTTGATTGGACACATCAGTCCAGCCGCTCCGCGGCACGTGGCATCTTCCCAGGCCAGGGATCGAACCGGCGCCCCTTGCACTGCAAGGTGGTGTCCTTACCCACTGGACCACCAGGGGAAGCCCTGTCCTGTATTTTTAAACTGCTTTGTGTTTCTTTCTGTTGCTGAGTTTTAAGTGTGCTTTGTATATTCCAGGTTTGTTGTGGTGGTCTTAGTCACTAAATTGTGTCTGATTCTTTTGCGGTGCCGTGGACTGTATCCCTCCAAGGTTCCTCTGTCCATGGCATTCTCCAGGCAAAAACACCGGAGGGGATTGCCATTTCCTTCTCCAGGGGATCTTCCCAACCTAGGGATCGAACCTGTGTATCTTGCTTTGGCAGGCAGGTTCTCTACCACTGAGCCACCTGGGAAGCCCCTCTGTGGATTCTGGATGGTAGATTCTGATCAGGTACACGATTTGCAAATATTTTCCTCCCATTCTGTTGGTTGTCTTTTCACTTTCTTGATAGTGTTACCACCTGATTTTTAAAGCTATATGCATGTGTGATTTTGATGATCTTTATTAAAAAACTTAGATTCGTAAAAGAATAAAATCATAGGCACTATTTTATTTTAAACTTTTTTTTTTTTTTGCCTCTAAGTCATCATTTATTTTCATCCATCTTTATTCTTTGGCCTGTGTGGGCCTCCCATTGCAGTGACCTCTCTCGTTACAGAGCACTGGCTCTGGGTGCACGTGCTCCAGAGCGCTGGCTCATAATTGGACACACTGGTCCAGCCACTCCACAGCATGTGGGATCTTCCTGGGCCAGGGATTGAACCAGTGCCTCCTGCACTGCGAGGCGGACTCTTTGCCCACTAGACCACCAGGGAAGCCCCATAGGTACTATTTTTAAAGATAATATGTTTTAAAATGATACAGTATTTTTTTCTTTTTTCCATTTTTTATTAGTAGGCAAAATAATAATTAAAAAAACAACACAGCAACAAAAACCTTAAAGTTGGGACTGCAGTAAGTCACACTACTGCTGGAGTTGAGAGTATACATCTTAGTATATAAAAGGCTTATACAGACCTCTAAGAAAGGCACAGACTTCAGTAGGTAATTGGTCATGAATAGATGACTTGAAGAAAAAAAGTCAAAAACAAAAGAAAAATTACAAAGTAAAAGATACAAATTAATTGAATAAGGCATGGATACATTTTTTTTTTCTAGTGACAAAATTGAATCATGGCAGGATATACAAAAGGGATACTCTTCTGGTAAAGAAAGTACAAACTGATGTGCCTCTTTGGTAAGCAATTTGGCACAGTGGGTCAAAAATCTTAAAAATATCTTTACTCTTTTTAACTCAGTAATTCAACCTCTGTGAATCTACCGTAAGAAAATAACTTGAAATATAAAACCCTCTTCCATGCAGAGATGCTTATCATAGTGTTGGTTTATTAGTGCAGAATTGTAAGATCTTCCCTTATGATCCAGTGGTTAAGAATCCACCTTCCAGTGCACGGGACTTGGGCTTGATCCCTAGTCGAGGAACTAAGATCCCACATGCCACAGGGCCTCTAAGCCTGTGCACCACAATGAAGACCCAGAGCAGTCAATAAATAAATGAAGCTTTTTTAAAAATAAAAATAGGGCTTCCCTGGTGTCTCAGTGGTAAGAAATCTGTTTGCCAATGAAAGAGACCCAGGTTCAATCTCCGATCAGGGAAGATCCCACATGGCGTGGAACAAGTGAGCCCACGTACCACCACTACTGAGCATGTGCTCTGGAGCCCAGGAGCCACAACTACGTAGCCCATGTGCTGTACCTACTGAAGCCCACACAACCTAGGGCTAGTGGTGAGAAGCCCACGCACCGCAACTAGAAAGTAACCCCCACTTGCTACAACTATGGAAAAGCCCAGACAGCAATGAAGACCCAGTGCAACCGAAAATAAATAAAATTCTAAAAAAATAAAAATAACGGGGCTTCCGTGGTGGTCCAGTGGAGAGAGTCTGCCTTGCAGTGCAAGGGGCATCGGTTCGATCCCTGGCCCGGGAAGATGCTACATGCCGCAGAATGGCTGGACCTGTGTGTCCAATTGCGAACCAGCGCTTTGGAGCACTTGTACCTGGAGCCAGTGCTCTGCAACGAGAGAGGCCACTGCAATGGGAGGCCTACACATGCCAAAGAATAAAGATGGATGAAAATAAATAAATAAAAAACCAATAATAGAGGCAAAAAGTTAAACAAATAAATAAAAAATAAAAATAATGAAAAATGGTAAACAATCTAAACATTCAACAGATGGTAAATGAGTAGTTTCTGGTACATCCAGTGCTTGGAAATGCCTGCCACAGGCTTTTCTGCTCAGAAGCTCAGTCGTGTGTAACTCTTTGCGACCCCCTGGACTGTAACCTCCCAGGCTCCTCTGTTCATGGGTCAAAAATCTTAAAAATATCTTTACTCTTTTTAACTCAGTAATTCAACCTCTGTGAATCTACCGTAAGAAAATAACTTGAAATATAAAACCCTCTTCCATGCAGAGATGCTTATCATAGTGTTGGTTTATTAGTGCAGAATTGTAAGATCTTCCCTTATGATCCAGTGGTTAAGAATCCACCTTCCAGTGCACGGGACTTGGGCTTGATCCCTAGTCGAGGAACTAAGATCCCACATGCCACAGGGCCTCTAAGCCTGTGCACCACAATGAAGACCCAGAGCAGTCAATAAATAAATGAAGCTTTTTTAAAAATAAAAATAGGGCTTCCCTGGTGTCTCAGTGGTAAGAAATCTGTTTGCCAATGAAAGAGACCCAGGTTCAATCTCCGATCAGGGAAGATCCCACATGGCGTGGAACAAGTGAGCCCACGTACCACCACTACTGAGCATGTGCTCTGGAGCCCAGGAGCCACAACTACGTAGCCCATGTGCTGTACCTACTGAAGCCCACACAACCTAGGGCTAGTGGTGAGAAGCCCACGCACCGCAACTAGAAAGTAACCCCCACTTGCTACAACTATGGAAAAGCCCAGACAGCAATGAAGACCCAGTGCAACCGAAAATAAATAAAATTCTAAAAAAATAAAAATAACGGGGCTTCCGTGGTGGTCCAGTGGAGAGAGTCTGCCTTGCAGTGCAAGGGGCATCGGTTCGATCCCTGGCCCGGGAAGATGCTACATGCCGCAGAATGGCTGGACCTGTGTGTCCAATTGCGAACCAGCGCTTTGGAGCACTTGTACCTGGAGCCAGTGCTCTGCAACGAGAGAGGCCACTGCAATGGGAGGCCTACACATGCCAAAGAATAAAGATGGATGAAAATAAATAAATAAAAAACCAATAATAGAGGCAAAAAGTTAAACAAATAAATAAAAAATAAAAATAATGAAAAATGGTAAACAATCTAAACATTCAACAGATGGTAAATGAGTAGTTTCTGGTACATCCAGTGCTTGGAAATGCCTGCCACAGGCTTTTCTGCTCAGAAGCTCAGTCGTGTGTAACTCTTTGCGACCCCCTGGACTGTAACCTCCCAGGCTCCTCTGTTCATGGGATTCTCCAGGCAAGAATCCTGGAGTGTGTTGCCATTTCCTTCTCCAGTCTACCACATAAAGTAAATAGTTGTTGAATTAACCAAAACATCCATAGGGTGTTTATAATATTATGCAATCTTATAAAATTGTATTTATATTACTTTAAATAATGTGGAATTCTTCGAGAGGAAAAAAATAACATTTAAAAGCTCATTTAGGGCCTTCCAGTGGTTAGGAATCTGTCTTGCAACACAGGGGACGTGGGTTCCATCCCTGGTGGGGAATTAAGATCCCACAGGCTTTGGAGCAACTAAGCGGGCACATCCCAACTAGAGCGTCCGTGCAGCTCAACAAAATATCCCACATGGTGGCTTCCCTGGTGGTCCAGTGGGTAAAGAGTCCGCCTTGCAGTGCAAGGGGCACCAACTTGACCCCTGGCCCAGGAAGAGGGTCAGGCTGAGGAACCGCTGGGCTGGTGTGTCCAATTACGAGCCTGTGCTCTGGAGCACATGCGCCCAGAGCCGGTGCAGCAAGAGAGGCCACTGCTATGGGAAGCCCACACAGGCCAAAGAATTAAGATGGATGAAAATAAATAAAATGAAGGACCAATAAAAGAGGCCAAAATTAAAAAAAAAAAAAAATCCCACATGGGCCAACGAAGATCCTGCATGCCCCAACTAAGACCTGATGAAGCTAAATGAACAAATAAAAAAGCTATTTTGAAGTTTTGTCTAACCACCTCTTTTTTTTTTAAAAAAAAAAAAGGGGGAATTCCCTGGTGGTCCAGTAGCTGGGACTCTGTGCTCCCAATGCAGGGGGCCCGGGTTCAATCCTGGTCAGGGAACTAGAGCCCACATGCTATAACTGAGACCCAATGCAGCCAAATAAATATAAATAAAATATATATTTTAAAAAATTTTAAAAACCTTTTATTTTGTATTGGAGTTTAGCGCATTAACAATGCTGTGATAGTTTCTGGTACATCCAGTGCTTGGAAATGCCTGCCACAGGCTTTTCTGCTCAGAAGCTCAGTCGTGTGTAACTCTTTGCGACCCCCTGGACTGTAACCTCCCAGGCTCCTCTGTTCATGGGATTCTCCAGGCAAGAATCCTGGAGTGTGTTGCCATTTCCTTCTCCAGTCTACCACATAAAGTAAATAGTTGTTGAATTAACCAAAACATCCATAGGGTGTTTATAATATTATGCAATCTTATAAAATTGTATTTATATTACTTTAAATAATGTGGAATTCTTCGAGAGGAAAAAAATAACATTTAAAAGCTCATTTAGGGCCTTCCAGTGGTTAGGAATCTGTCTTGCAACACAGGGGACGTGGGTTCCATCCCTGGTGGGGAATTAAGATCCCACAGGCTTTGGAGCAACTAAGCGGGCACATCCCAACTAGAGCGTCCGTGCAGCTCAACAAAATATCCCACATGGTGGCTTCCCTGGTGGTCCAGTGGGTAAAGAGTCCGCCTTGCAGTGCAAGGGGCACCAACTTGACCCCTGGCCCAGGAAGAGGGTCAGGCTGAGGAACCGCTGGGCTGGTGTGTCCAATTACGAGCCTGTGCTCTGGAGCACATGCGCCCAGAGCCGGTGCAGCAAGAGAGGCCACTGCTATGGGAAGCCCACACAGGCCAAAGAATTAAGATGGATGAAAATAAATAAAATGAAGGACCAATAAAAGAGGCCAAAATTAAAAAAAAAAAAAAATCCCACATGGGCCAACGAAGATCCTGCATGCCCCAACTAAGACCTGATGAAGCTAAATGAACAAATAAAAAAGCTATTTTGAAGTTTTGTCTAACCACCTCTTTTTTTTTTAAAAAAAAAAAAGGGGGAATTCCCTGGTGGTCCAGTAGCTGGGACTCTGTGCTCCCAATGCAGGGGGCCCGGGTTCAATCCCTGGTCAGGGAACTAGAGCCCACATGCTATAACTGAGACCCAATGCAGCCAAATAAATATAAATAAAATATATATTTTAAAAAAAATTTTAAAAACCTTTTTATTTTGTATTGGAGTTTAGCGCATTAACAATGCTGTGATAGTTTCAGGTGAACAACAAAGGGACTCAGCCAGACATGGACACATCTGACTGTCTCTTTTTTAAAAGATTTTCATTTATTGGTAAAAATAAAGATAAAAACATAACATAGGGAAAAGAAGGAAATAAAAAGGTTACCTTTGGGTGGTGGACTATCAAATAATCAAAAAGGCACTGTTGCGCAGTCATGGGACCTGTCTCAGCTAGGACATTTTCCCCAGGATTTCCTCACCTTGTGGGGAAGAGGATTAGAAACGGAGACTGCAGCTTGGGCTGGGTTCTTGCTGACCCTGTGTGATGGTTTAAGTAAAGGTTTCTGCCTCCCTTAGGGCTAGAGCATCTGACTCTGAGAATGCTGAGAAATGCAAAATGCATGAGATTTGTTCCGAAGTTCTTACCAGCACCTGTTTTACACCAGGGACCAAGGACACGAAGTTAAAGGAATCTCTCATGCCAGGGAGTTCACAGTCAAAATCAAATACAAACCATTAGGGCTCTGGCTGTCTTCTGTTCATGCACCTGTCACAACCCGTGCAGCTGACATCCCTCTACCTACACCTGTTCCTAGGATACCTGGGTGTTTATCTTGGGAACAGTCTTCACCCCTATTTATTCTTGTGGTTTGTGGCCTGGGCTCCTCCTGAAAATACAGTCTCTGACTGTACTCCCACCCGACCCAGCACCAGGGCACAAGCACATTTGTGTTTCTAGTATCCCTTCGTATAAATAAAATGAAGGACCAATAAAAGAGGACAAATGAAAAAAAAAAAAATCCCACATGGGCCAACGAAGATCCTGCATGCCCCAACTAAGACCTGATGAAGCTAAATGAACAAATAAAAAAGCTATTTTGAAGTTTTGTCTAACCACCTCTTTTTTTTTAAAAAAAAAAAAAGGGGGAATTCCCTGGTGGTCCAGTAGCTGGGACTCTGTGCTCCCAATGCAGGGGGCCCGGGTTCAATCCCTGGTCAGGGAACTAGAGCCCACATGCTATAACTGAGACCCAATGCAGCCAAATAAATATAAATAAAATATATATTTTAAAAAAAATTTTAAAAACCTTTTTATTTTGTATTGGAGTTTAGCGCATTAACAATGCTGTGATAGTTTCAGGTGAACAACAAAGGGACTCAGCCAGACATGGACACATCTGACTGTCTCTTTTTTAAAAGATTTTCATTTATTGGTAAAAATAAAGATAAAAACATAACATAGGGAAAAGAAGGAAATAAAAAGGTTACCTTTGGGTGGTGGACTATCAAATAATCAAAAAGGCACTGTTGCGCAGTCATGGGACCTGTCTCAGCTAGGACATTTTCCCCAGGATTTCCTCACCTTGTGGGGAAGAGGATTAGAAACGGAGACTGCAGCTTGGGCTGGGTTCTTGCTGACCCTGTGTGATGGTTTAAGTAAAGGTTTCTGCCTCCCTTAGGGCTAGAGCATCTGACTCTGAGAATGCTGAGAAATGCAAAATGCATGAGATTTGTTCCGAAGTTCTTACCAGCACCTGTTTTACACCAGGGACCAAGGACACGAAGTTAAAGGAATCTCTCATGCCAGGGAGTTCACAGTCAAAATCAAATACAAACCATTAGGGCTCTGGCTGTCTTCTGTTCATGCACCTGTCACAACCCGTGCAGCTGACATCCCTCTACCTACACCTGTTCCTAGGATACCTGGGTGTTTATCTTGGGAACAGTCTTCACCCCTATTTATTCTTGTGGTTTGTGGCCTGGGCTCCTCCTGAAAATACAGTCTCTGACTGTACTCCCACCCGACCCAGCACCAGGGCACAAGCACATTTGTGTTTCTAGTATCCCTTCGTATACATATGAAAGTGAAGTGGAAATTTTATTCAGTAGGTCATGTCCAACTCTGCGACCTACCAGGATCCTCTATCCATGGAATTTTCCAGGCAAAAATACTGGAGTGGGTAGCTATTCCCTTCTCCAAGGGATCTTCCCAACCCGGGGGATCAAACCTGGGTCTCCTTTTTTGCAGACGGATTCTTTACTGTCTGAGCCACTAGGGAAGTGCTCATATATGTATACATAAATTTATATTAGGTTGGTAAAAAACTCATTCGGATTTTTCCATACCATCTTACAGAAAAACCCAGATGAACTTTTTGGCCAGTGCATGCATGCATGCCTCTATCCCCGGGAGAAGGAAATGGCAACCTACTCCAGTATTCCTGCCTGGGAAATTCCATGGACCAATCCTAGAGGAGCTTGGCGGGCTATGGTTCATGGGGTCATAAAGAGTCAGACATAACTGAAGTGACTTAGCACACACACACACACGTGTATAAATAATTTTCTCCAATGAGCAGGCATTGCCTTTATATGAAATTTAAAAAGAGTCTGATTTGGACTTCCCTTTAGGATTTCATCCTCTGTGTTTGCTCTGTGGCCTTGCTGTCTGTGTCGGCTGCAGGCTGTCCAGAAGGCTCTGCAGAGGGAGGAGGGGTCCCGGACCTAGCCACAGAGGGGAACTGAGCCAGAGGAGCTCACAGGGGATGCTGCGGGCTGTGAAGAGAGCCTCTGGTCAGCAGGTCAGCTGCAAGCACAGTCCTTTGTCACTCAAGTCAAGGACACCCAGGTGCCCTGGGGCCACAGTCTGTCACTGGCAGCTGGGGTGATTTCAACAATTTGAGGGTTGCTCTTAGAAGCCAGAGCTGGGAGGGTTGTGATGGGCCCCCTCCTGCCTGCGGATGCAGTGCAGCTGTCCCTGGGAGAGGACCAGAGGCCACGAGGGAGGGAGGGAGGGTGGGCAGCAGCTGCTGGTGGTGGGCACAGGGCCAGGCCTGCGAGAACCAGGCGGGCGGAGCCTAACAGGTGGAGCTTTGTGTCCCGAGTGCCCTCATCCGGAGGGGTGGCTCAG
Organism: Tragulus kanchil; assembly: GCA_022376925.1. Taxonomy (NCBI): domain Eukaryota; kingdom Metazoa; phylum Chordata; class Mammalia; order Artiodactyla; family Tragulidae; genus Tragulus; species Tragulus kanchil. The sequence goes on along the minus strand of JAIOJX010000002.1, from coordinate 150,123,435 downwards.
CCTGTCTCCCCTCAGTCCATCTCCCTCTCATCCGGCCCACACTTGGCCACCTCCCAGTCATTCACCCCTTGAGGGTCTCTGCCAAGAGCCCCCTCTTGCAAACCCAGCAAGGTGGGCACCCCTTTGAAGCCTGGACTCCATATTCCCTGGGTCCTCTCAGCCTTGACCACTCATTGCAAGGCTTTTGTTGTTGAGTTGCCAGCTTGTGTCCTACTCTTTGCGACCCCATGGACTGCAGCACGCCAGTCTTCCCTGTCCTTTACCATCTCCCAGAACTTGCTCAAACTCATATCCATTGAGTCAGTGATGCCATCCAACCATCTCATCCTCTGTCTCCTCCTTCTCCTTGCCTACCTTGGCCAGTGAGGTTTTTTCCCTCTATCCCCGGGAGAAGGAAATGGCAACCTACTCCAGTATTCCTGCCTGGGAAATTCCATGGACCAATCCTAGAGGAGCTTGGCGGGCTATGGTTCATGGGGTCATAAAGAGTCAGACATAACTGAAGTGACTTAGCACACACACACACACGTGTATAAATAATTTTCTCCAATGAGCAGGCATTGCCTTTATATGAAATTTAAAAAGAGTCTGATTTGGACTTCCCTTTAGGATTTCATCCTCTGTGTTTGCTCTGTGGCCTTGCTGTCTGTGTCGGCTGCAGGCTGTCCAGAAGGCTCTGCAGAGGGAGGAGGGGTCCCGGACCTAGCCACAGAGGGGAACTGAGCCAGAGGAGCTCACAGGGGATGCTGCGGGCTGTGAAGAGAGCCTCTGGTCAGCAGGTCAGCTGCAAGCACAGTCCTTTGTCACTCAAGTCAAGGACACCCAGGTGCCCTGGGGCCACAGTCTGTCACTGGCAGCTGGGGTGATTTCAACAATTTGAGGGTTGCTCTTAGAAGCCAGAGCTGGGAGGGTTGTGATGGGCCCCCTCCTGCCTGCGGATGCAGTGCAGCTGTCCCTGGGAGAGGACCAGAGGCCACGAGGGAGGGAGGGAGGGTGGGCAGCAGCTGCTGGTGGTGGGCACAGGGCCAGGCCTGCGAGAACCAGGCGGGCGGAGCCTAACAGGTGGAGCTTTGTGTCCCGAGTGCCCTCATCCGGAGGGGTGGCTCAGCCTGTCTCCCCTCAGTCCATCTCCCTCTCATCCGGCCCACACTTGGCCACCTCCCAGTCATTCACCCCTTGAGGGTCTCTGCCAAGAGCCCCCTCTTGCAAACCCAGCAAGGTGGGCACCCCTTTGAAGCCTGGACTCCATATTCCCTGGGTCCTCTCAGCCTTGACCACTCATTGCAAGGCTTTTGTTGTTGAGTTGCCAGCTTGTGTCCTACTCTTTGCGACCCCATGGACTGCAGCACGCCAGTCTTCCCTGTCCTTTACCATCTCCCAGAACTTGCTCAAACTCATATCCATTGAGTCAGTGATGCCATCCAACCATCTCATCCTCTGTCTCCTCCTTCTCCTTCTGCCTTCTATTTTTCCCAGTATTAGGGTCTTTTCCAGTGAGTCGGATTTTTGCATCAGGTGGCCAAAGCATTGGAACATCAGCTTCAGTATCAGTCCTTCCAATGAACATTGAGGGTTGATTTCCTTTAGGATTGACTGGTTTGACCTCCTTGCTGTCCAAGGGACTCTCAAGCATCTTCTCCAGTGCCACAGTTCAAGAGCATCAATTCCTCAGTGCTCAGCCTTTTTAGAACCCTCTTCTTTTTGGAGTCTGCTTCTGTGGGAACCAAAACTAAGGTGCTTCAGTAAACAGTGCTGAAGCAACTGGTTTTCCATAGAGAAAAATAAAGCAGTAAGGACGTGGCAGGGGCAGGGTATGCAGATGCCCCTGATCGGAGCTTCCACGAGCTGCACTCACACAGGTTTAGAGCTTCAAGATCCCTCTCTGCTCCATGCCTGGAAATTCCCAGTCCCAGGGGGTATTTCCAGGCTGGTTTTCCTCCTGCCTCTCTTGCCTCCCTGAGGCACGTCCACACACGTGCCTGCACACACATCCCCACTTGTGCACAGGTCCACGCCCTGCTGTGCCGAGCATTTTTGCCACGAGCACTGAGTGAAATACCTCCTGAGAGGCTACCTCTCTTCAGACTGTACACAGCTCCCCAAACCATCTTCCTCACTCTGCTCAGATCACTCCCTGCCCAGGAACCTCACAGGAACAGACTTTGGGGGTCCAAAGGGACCTTTCGGCTCATTTGGTCAAACAACCCCATCTGACGCATGTGTGGGTGCTCTCCGCCGTGCCCTTGCAGGCCCCTCCCAGTCCTTCCTGAGTCTCAGGTGGTGACATTGAGGGTCTCTGCCAAGAGCCCCTCTTGCAAACCCAGCAAGGTGGGCACCCCTTTGAAGCCTGGACTCCATATTCCCTGGGTCCTCTCAGCCTTGACCACTCATTGCAAGGCTTTTGTTGTTGAGTTGCCAGCTTGTGTCCTACTCTTTGCGACCCCATGGACTGCAGCACGCCAGTCTTCCCTGTCCTTTACCATCTCCCAGAACTTGCTCAAACTCATATCCATTGAGTCAGTGATGCCATCCAACCATCTCATCCTCTGTCTCCTCCTTCTCCTTCTGCCTTCTATTTTTCCCAGTATTAGGGTCTTTTCCAGTGAGTCGGATTTTTGCATCAGGTGGCCAAAGCATTGGAACATCAGCTTCAGTATCAGTCCTTCCAATGAACATTGAGGGTTGATTTCCTTTAGGATTGACTGGTTTGACCTCCTTGCTGTCCAAGGGACTCTCAAGCATCTTCTCCAGTGCCACAGTTCAAGAGCATCAATTCCTCAGTGCTCAGCCTTTTTAGAACCCTCTTCTTTTTGGAGTCTGCTTCTGTGGGAACCAAAACTAAGGTGCTTCAGTAAACAGTGCTGAAGCAACTGGTTTTCCATAGAGAAAAATAAAGCAGTAAGGACGTGGCAGGGGCAGGGTATGCAGATGCCCCTGATCGGAGCTTCCACGAGCTGCACTCACACAGGTTTAGAGCTTCAAGATCCCTCTCTGCTCCATGCCTGGAAATTCCCAGTCCCAGGGGGTATTTCCAGGCTGGTTTTCCTCCTGCCTCTCTTGCCTCCCTGAGGCACGTCCACACACGTGCCTGCACACACATCCCCACTTGTGCACAGGTCCACGCCCTGCTGTGCCGAGCATTTTTGCCACGAGCACTGAGTGAAATACCTCCTGAGAGGCTACCTCTCTTCAGACTGTACACAGCTCCCCAAACCATCTTCCTCACTCTGCTCAGATCACTCCCTGCCCAGGAACCTCACAGGAACAGACTTTGGGGGTCCAAAGGGACCTTTCGGCTCATTTGGTCAAACAACCCCATCTGACGCATGTGTGGGTGCTCTCCGCCGTGCCCCTTGCAGGCCCCTCCCAGTCCTTCCTGAGTCTCAGGTGGACGATGAAGACTGATGTTTGGCTCTTGGAGTCCATTGGAATCCTCCAGCCTGGCTCCTAAAGTCCTTGAATGGCATGCCTCATGCCGTGTACCTTGGCCTTGCCTGACCGGCAGAGCAGGAATGGATTAGTGGCAAATCCCTCTAGGGCAGCACAGCGCAAGAAGGAGGTGGGTGCAGGGTCGGAATAGTGTGCTTCTGTTGATGAGTTTCATCGCAGGTGTGTTCTGGAATGTTCCAGCATATGTCTGTATGTATCTGTCAATGTCTCCTTAAGCATTCTCAGGTCAGAGGCTTGAAGAAATAGCTAAAATTCTTGTCTCCTGGAAAATAGGTATATTCATTTCCTCTGGGCTACAGAATTTTTTTGTTTCTTTGTATTGGGTTTTGTGTATGTGCATGTGTGTATGTTTTGTGTATGTGTGTGTATACATATATGTATATATATTTAATGAGGATATTGATAAGATGGTTTTAATAGGCATTTAATTTTTCAAAGGCTCAAAAATATATACAAAAATCATGAAAAACTGAAATATAGTAAAATGGGCTTGCCAGGAGGCTCAGTGGTGAAGAATCCACCTGCCAAAGGAGAAGCCTCCTGAGACGTGGGTTCAATCCCTGGGTTTGAAAGATCCCCTGGAGGAGGAAATGGCAACCCACCCCAGTATTCTTACCTGGGAGATTCCATGGACAGAGGAGCCTAGGGACCCACCCTTTAGCCCAAGATCGGAAGGAAGAGTGGAATTAGCTAGAAGAGAAGGTCAAGACCATTCCAGGATGCAAAAGCCAAGGCGTGGAGAAGCTGCTGCTCATTCCAGGAATGGTGTGGCATGTCTGCAGGGTAGACGAGGAGGGGCTAAGGGGCTTAAGGTAGGGATGAAGTGATAGGACAGGTGCACAGGACCTTGAGGTTGTGTTGAGAGTGTTGGAGCTTATCCTCCCTGATGACTCAGACGGTAAAGAATCCGCTTGCGATGTGGAACACCTGGGTTCAGTCCTGGGATGGGTAGATCCCCTGGAGGAGGGCATGGCAACCCACTCTGTATCCTTACCTGGAGAATCCCATGGACAGAAGATCCTGGCAGACTACAGTCCACGGGGTCTCAAAGAGTTGGACACGACTGAGCAGCTAGCACAAGACAAGGACACTGAAAAGTTTTCAAAGGCCAAAGAATGTCATGATTGCCCTGCACTTTTTAAAGATCTTTTGGCATATAGTTGTGTCCCCATACATTTTTGATCCTAAAGTCCTTGAATGGCATGCCTCATGCCGTGTACCTTGGCCTTGCCTGACCGGCAGAGCAGGAATGGTGGGTTGGCAGGGGGTCGGGAATAGTGTGCTTCTGTTGATGAGTTTCATCGCAGGTGTGTTCTGGAATGTTCCAGCATATGTCTGTATGTATCTGTCAATGTCTCCTTAAGCATTCTCAGGTCAGAGGCTTGAAGAAATAGCTAAAATTCTTGTCTCCTGGAAAATAGGTATATTCATTTCCTCTGGGCTACAGAATTTTTTTGTTTCTTTGTATTGGGTTTTGTGTATGTGCATGTGTGTATGTTTTGTGTATGTGTGTGTATACATATATGTATATATATTTAATGAGGATATTGATAAGATGGTTTTAATAGGCATTTAATTTTTCAAAGGCTCAAAAATATATACAAAAATCATGAAAAACTGAAATATAGTAAAATGGGCTTGCCAGGAGGCTCAGTGGTGAAGAATCCACCTGCCAAAGGAGAAGCCTCCTGAGACGTGGGTTCAATCCCTGGGTTTGAAAGATCCCCTGGAGGAGGAAATGGCAACCCACCCCAGTATTCTTACCTGGGAGATTCCATGGACAGAGGAGCCTAGGGACCCACCCTTTAGCCCAAGATCGGAAGGAAGAGTGGAATTAGCTAGAAGAGAAGGTCAAGACCATTCCAGGATGCAAAAGCCAAGGCGTGGAGAAGCTGCTGCTCATTCCAGGAATGGTGTGGCATGTCTGCAGGGTAGACGAGGAGGGGCTAAGGGGCTTAAGGTAGGGATGAAGTGATAGGACAGGTGCACAGGACCTTGAGGTTGTGTTGAGAGTGTTGGAGCTTATCCTCCCTGATGACTCAGACGGTAAAGAATCCGCTTGCGATGTGGAACACCTGGGTTCAGTCCTGGGATGGGTAGATCCCCTGGAGGAGGGCATGGCAACCCACTCTGTATCCTTACCTGGAGAATCCCATGGACAGAAGATCCTGGCAGACTACAGTCCACGGGGTCTCAAAGAGTTGGACACGACTGAGCAGCTAGCACAAGACAAGGACACTGAAAAGTTTTCAAAGGCCAAAGAATGTCATGATTGCCCCTGCACTTTTTAAAGATCTTTTTGGCATATAGTTGTGTCCCCATACATTTTTTGAGTGAAGTGGTAGGACAGGATGAGAGGGAGGCTTCTCTGTGAAGAATGAGGGGAATTCCCTGGTGGTCCAATGGCTAAGACTCCATGCTACCAGTGCAGGGGTACCAGGTTCAATCCACAGTCAGGGAACTAGATCCCACATGCCAACTAAAGGGGTACCAACTGCCACAACTAAGACCTGGTACAGCCAAATAAATAAACAAATACACTTCTGTTTTTTTTTAAAAAAAGAATGGAATGGGGGCATTAATAAAGTGTGTAAGGTAGTATGACTAATAATATTAAACTAACATGGCTTAACTGATTGACAGAATTTTTTCCATCTACAGCATCTCACTTGATCTCTACAACAGTCACATGAAGCAAGTTTTTTTTTTTTTTTTTTCAATTTATTTTACTTAAGGAAAGGGAGGCTTAGAGAGTTAACACTTTTCTAAGTAGCGTAAAACCCAGGTCTTCTACATCTCACATTCTTTTTTTTTTCCAATTCTTTTTATTTATTTAATTAATTAATTTATTTGACTGCACCAGGTGTTGGGATCTAGTTCCCTGACCAGGGATGGAACCCAAGCCCCCTGCATTGGGAGCATGGATTCTTAGCCACTGGACCACAGGGATGTCCCAATCTCAAGTTCTCTCCACGATTCCCCCATAGGTCAAGCAGGACACTTCATCTTTTGTTTATTCCAATTCTCAGGGCATATTGTCAGGGTATCCTTTTCCAGAAAGTCTTTTTTTTTTCTTTTTTCAGAAAGCCTGTTTTTGTAAAATATTATATATATTTGATGTTTGCCTATTCTAGCAATTATTTTTTAATAACTTCTTTCTGTTAATAATACTAATGCTAATTGTAGAAAATTTAGACAAACATTTTTAAATCCCACTCAAATAACTGCTATTAATGTTTTAGTCTGTTTCTTTCCACTACCAGCCTATAAATACACTGCCTATAAATATGTGTATATATACATATATACACACACACACATACGTATATATACACATTTGTTGTTGTGTAGTTGCTAAGTCATGTCTGACTGCATTTCTTTGGACTGTAGCCCTCCAGGCTCCTCTGTTCGTGGAATTTTCCAGGCAAGAATACAGGAGCGGGTTGCGTGCCCTCCTCCAGGGGATTTTCCCCACCCAGGGATCCGTCCCGTGTCTCTTGGGTCTCCTGCATCAGAAGGCGGGTTCTTTACCACTAGCAGCACTTGGGAAGCCCTATATATATATATATATGTATAAATAGTTGTTTTTTGTTTTTTACAAAACTGAGCTGATACTGTAAGCTGTTCCATATGATACTTTGAGAAATAACACGGCCTTACAGGGAGGGTTAATTAGACCCTGAAGCCAGAATGTAACAGCCCTGTGAGCTGTGCACCCCTGTCTATGCGACTCTGCCTCGTTGTACCTTAGAACAATATAAGCTCATTACAAACCTTAGTGCTGAATACGGCCAATCCTGTGCACACTCCTCTGATCCCAGGTGATCTCTGTTCTTGGGGTCAGGGCTCTGAAGCCTGTCCTCTCCCCCTCCCCTTGGCTAGCAGGGTCCTGGCTGTCATTTCACTTGCTCATACCCTCCAGTCTGTTGCCCCATGACCTCCGTAACATCCTCTCCAACCAGTTGACCCCCAGAGGCAGGCAGGCCTCTTACAGTCTCTGGACGATCTCCCCGAGACAGTCTGAGGCTGTGAGCATACCAACGGGCAGCACCCGCTTCCCAATACCTGTACAGCTACATGCTTCACAAGTTCTCCACGATTCCCCCATAGGTCAAGCAGGACACTTCATCTTTTGTTTATTCCAATTCTCAGGGCATATTGTCAGGGTATCCTTTTCCAGAAAGTCTTTTTTTTTTCTTTTTTCAGAAAGCCTGTTTTTGTAAAATATTATATATATTTGATGTTTGCCTATTCTAGCAATTATTTTTTAATAACTTCTTTCTGTTAATAATACTAATGCTAATTGTAGAAAATTTAGACAAACATTTTTAAATCCCACTCAAATAACTGCTATTAATGTTTTAGTCTGTTTCTTTCCACTACCAGCCTATAAATACACTGCCTATAAATATGTGTATATATACATATATACACACACACACATACGTATATATACACATTTGTTGTTGTGTAGTTGCTAAGTCATGTCTGACTGCATTTCTTTGGACTGTAGCCCTCCAGGCTCCTCTGTTCGTGGAATTTTCCAGGCAAGAATACAGGAGCGGGTTGCGTGCCCTCCTCCAGGGGATTTTCCCCACCCAGGGATCCGTCCCGTGTCTCTTGGGTCTCCTGCATCAGAAGGCGGGTTCTTTACCACTAGCAGCACTTGGGAAGCCCTATATATATATATATATGTATAAATAGTTGTTTTTTGTTTTTTACAAAACTGAGCTGATACTGTAAGCTGTTCCATATGATACTTTGAGAAATAACACGGCCTTACAGGGAGGGTTAATTAGACCCTGAAGCCAGAATGTAACAGCCCTGTGAGCTGTGCACCCCTGTCTATGCGACTCTGCCTCGTTGTACCTTAGAACAATATAAGCTCATTACAAACCTTAGTGCTGAATACGGCCAATCCTGTGCACACTCCTCTGATCCCAGGTGATCTCTGTTCTTGGGGTCAGGGCTCTGAAGCCTGTCCTCTCCCCCTCCCCTTGGCTAGCAGGGTCCTGGCTGTCATTTCACTTGCTCATACCCTCCAGTCTGTTGCCCCATGACCTCCGTAACATCCTCTCCAACCAGTTGACCCCCAGAGGCAGGCAGGCCTCTTACAGTCTCTGGACGATCTCCCCGAGACAGTCTGAGGCTGTGAGCATACCAACGGGCAGCACCCGCTTCCCAATACCTGTACAGCTACATGCTTCACAAGCTTGGGTTCGACAAAGAAACTGTGTATGATGAGTTGCAGCAGTGTATTCGCAACTCTCCTCAGGTCCAATTTGACTGGTTTCTAAAGTCCAGAACTGCCATGGAGCTCCAGAGGAGGTGTAGCACTTTAATTACCTTGATTGAAAGAGAAAATATGGAAAGGAAATATAAGGAAATATAAGAAAGGAGAAGGCAGAGAAAAAGAATAGAGGACCAAAACCTTCAACACAGAAACGTAAAGTGGATGGAGCACCTGATGGCCGAGGAAGAAACAAGAAACTGAAACTATGAGTACATATTTTTTTCATAATCACTAACTTTAAACCAGTAGTTTAATTTACGGGTCTTCATAAGATGTACTGTACAGTGCTCAATTGTTATGTTATTCAATGACATCAGGTTCATCTGTTTACCAAGCTAAAAGCATAGTATATAATTTCACCTTTTTAAATGCAACAGCTGTGCTGAAATTTTTTTTATCATTAACACTTGAAGTAATAAAATAGGCTTCATTTATTAAAAAAATAAATGCTGTTAGTACATACCAACAGCATTCACTTAACACTGTACATCTTGGATGTTGTTTATATCAACACATAGGGCCCCATCATGCTCTCACTTTGTTTATTTTGTTTGTTTTCAACTGCCATATAAGGAGAAGGGTCTTTTAAAAAAATATTTATTTGTTTATTTTTGGCTGAGTCGGGTCTTGCTGCTTGAGGGCTTTCTCTAGTTGCAGAGAGTGGGGCTACTCCACAGCTGCTGTGCGCAAGGGCTTCTCGTTGGGATGGCTTCTCTGTTACGGAACACAGGCTCTAGGGCCCAGGCTCAATAGTTGTGGCACACAGGTCTAGTTGCCCCAAGGCATGTGGGGCCTTCCCAGACCAGGGATCAAACCTATGTTCGCTGCATTTATGTTCGCTGCATTGTATGGTGGATTCTCAGCCACTGGACCACCAGTGAAGCCTGGGGAGGGGGAGGGTTGTTTTTTTTTTTTTTAATTCTTTTTTTGGCCACTTCTGTTGGTCTTTCATTTATTTATCTTGTTCTTTGGCTCCTGTGGGCCTCCCATCGCAGTGGCCTCTGTTGCCGCAGAGCACTGGCTCTGGGCGCATGCGCTCCAGAGCTCCGGCTCGGTCATTGGACACATCAGTCCAGCCGCTCCGTGGCACATGGGATCTTCCCAGGCCAGGGATCGAACCTGCGCCCCCTGCACTGCAAGGCAGTGTCCTTACCCACTGGACCACCAGGGAAGCCCAGGGGGAGGGTTTTGAAAGCATATCATGACACCAAGAAGCTATAAAGACGTTGATCAATTTGGCTACATAAAAATTAATAGCTTCAATACAGGAAAAGATACCTTGAGCAAAGTCAAATCAAACACAGCATCCTCCATGTTCAGCTGGGCCTCTTAACATTGCTCTGTGACTCGCTTTCTCGGTTTGTATTTTACACAGAAAACCGAAGTCATTGGGTGCAAATGTTCTTTTCTTCCGCCACTGGACCTCTAAATGTATTTGAACTCAAACCATCCATTCCACTTCATACCTGTTCAAATGGCAGGAGTCTCCACTCCTTTCTGAAGCTGACACTGCCTCTGTGCTGGGTTCCTGTCCCAGCTTGCTCTAGCGGGCCCTTAGCTGTCTTAATTGCTCAAGTCCCCCTGCCTGTCCATTACCGCTGCCGGCTGGGTTTCACCTCCTCGATGTGTCCTGTTTCGGTCCTCTCCTCTCTTTCCCCCTTCGCTGCTTAGGCGCTGGCCTCATCATTTCATGTCTAGACCATTGCAGCAGCGTCCTCACTGGTTTCTCTCAACCTGGCCATCCTTTTTTTTGTTTTGTTTTGGCCGACATCGTTGTTTTTCCCCTGACCATGCCTCCCGGCTTACGGGATCCTAGTTCCATGACCAGAAATTGAACCCAGGTCCTCGGGAGTAAAAGTGCCGAGTCCCAACCATCAGACTTCTATTTGCCAGGCCATCCTTGATATTGTCCTCCCCACAGGTGCCGGGGGAGCCTCTCAAACTTGGACCTGCTCACATGTTCTACCATCAGGCAGTCTTATCTGCTATAGCTTGGGATTCAGAGCAGTGTGGAAGGCATGCCCTCCGTGGTGAGGGAGTACCTATAATTTGGAAAAAGTCTCCCATCCCATTCAAATCCCAGCCTTGATCTCTTGTCATTGCAAAGCCCTCTCCTCCATGACCCCTAACTGCCCACCTCCCCAGACTCACTGCCCTTGAACCTTTTGCCTCAGTGACAACAACGTGCCACACACCTCCCACCCTTCCCAAGAACACACTTACTGCCCTCCTTCACTGCAGCTGCTTCTGCTAGGCTTCCAGAACTCCATTCAGCCATGACTGGCCCTGAGCCCTGGCCTGACACTCTGCTCCGGGAAGTCCTAGCATCCTGCACGTTCCTAAGTGGTTTGTTGAGCAGCCTGGTGGTCTGGGCGCTGGGCGCCTCTTAGGAGGCTGGTTGGGAGCCCCTATGACTGCTTGAGCCTCAGCTTTGACTCCCACCCATCAATTCTGGGGCAATGGGAACCACCCCACTTCCTTCCTTTGGAGCATCTGTCCCGATATTGAAGCTGTATTAAAATGGTGTCTTTGTGTTGGTCCCCACACTGCACTTTCAGCCTCTCAAGAGCGGGGACAGTGTTTTGTGTTTTCACACTCCCTGGCAGGGACCCAGTGCTACAGCTGAACCGAAAAGGGACTTGGCAAACCACAGATGGGGTTTAATGTTTTCTTTGTCATTGTACCGGAACAGTCGGTCATAAAGGCAATTGGTGAAATGTCCTTAGGATAAGTGTAGATTCCTATAGTTTCATCCGAAAGTTGCACACCTGTGAATTTCAGGTGGGCTGCCGTGGTCTTGCAGCAATCAGTATGGTGAGCGGTGGGGATTTCCACCGAGGAGGCAACCAGTGGTGGCGAGGCTGCAGGACGCCGCTGCGAGATTGGCCTGCCCACCTGGCACCCTGAGACATTGCTCTGTCATTGTCCCCACTCTCTCTTGTGTCCTCAGTAATTTTCCCTCCCATCCGTCCTCTCAACCTGTAGACATACCCATGTGCCCCCCAGCCTTTCTTTATGTCTCCATTTTTTTTATAAAATTAAAAAAAATTTTTTTGGCCTCTTTTTTTCTTTTGGTTATTTATTTATTTATTTATTTATTTTCATCCATCTTTATTCTTCGGACTGTGTGGGCCTCCCATTGCAGTGGCCTCTCTCGTTGTAGAGCACCGGCTCTGGGCGCATGTGCTCCAGAGCGCTGGCTCCTAATTGGACACACTGGTCCAGCCATTCCTCGGCATGTGGGATCTTCCCGGGCCAGGGATGAAACTGGTGCCTCTGCAAGGCGAACTTACCCACTGGGCCCAAGGCGAACCTTTTGCCTCAGTGACAACAACGTGCACACCTCCCACCCTTCCCAAGAACACACTTACTGCCCTCCTTCACTGCAGCTGCTTCTGCTAGGCTTCCAGAACTCCATTCAGCCATGACTGGCCCTGAGCCCTGGCCTGACACTCTGCTCCGGGAAGTCCTAGCATCCTGCACGTTCCTAAGTGGTTTGTTGAGCAGCCTGGTGGTCTGGGCGCTGGGCGCCTCTTAGGAGGCTGGTTGGGAGCCCCTATGACTGCTTGAGCCTCAGCTTTGACTCCCACCCATCAATTCTGGGGCAATGGGAACCACCCCACTTCCTTCCTTTGGAGCATCTGTCCCGATATTGAAGCTGTATTAAAATGGTGTCTTTGTGTTGGTCCCCACACTGCACTTTCAGCCTCTCAAGAGCGGGGACAGTGTTTTGTGTTTTCACACTCCCTGGCAGGGACCCAGTGCTACAGCTGAACCGAAAAGGGACTTGGCAAACCACAGATGGGGTTTAATGTTTTCTTTGTCATTGTACCGGAACAGTCGGTCATAAAGGCAATTGGTGAAATGTCCTTAGGATAAGTGTAGATTCCTATAGTTTCATCCGAAAGTTGCACACCTGTGAATTTCAGGTGGGCTGCCGTGGTCTTGCAGCAATCAGTATGGTGAGGGGTGGGATTTCCACCGAGGAGGCAACCAGTGGTGGCGAGGCTGCAGGACGCCGCTGCGAGATTGGCCTGCCCACCTGGCACCCTGAGACATTGCTCTGTCATTGTCCCCACTCTCTCTTGTGTCCTCAGTAATTTTCCCTCCCATCCGTCCTCTCAACCTGTAGACATACCCATGTGCCCCCCAGCCTTTCTTTATGTCTCCATTTTTTTTATAAAATTAAAAAAAATTTTTTTGGCCTCTTTTTTTCTTTTGGTTATTTATTTATTTATTTATTTATTTTCATCCATCTTTATTCTTCGGACTGTGTGGGCCTCCCATTGCAGTGGCCTCTCTCGTTGTAGAGCACCGGCTCTGGGCGCATGTGCTCCAGAGCGCTGGCTCCTAATTGGACACACTGGTCCAGCCATTCCTCGGCATGTGGGATCTTCCCGGGCCAGGGATGAAACTGGTGCCCCTTGCACTGCAAGGCGAACTCTTTACCCACTGGGCCACCAGGGAAGCCCTATGTCTCTATTTTTAAATATTTGTTTATTCATTTGGCTGCACCGGGTTTTAGTTGCAACAGGTAGGATCTAGTTCCCTGACCAGGGATTGAACCAGGGGACCCTGCACTGGGAACGCAGAGTCTTAGCCACTGGACCACCAGGGAGGTCCCTCCTCTTTGGCACTGTGCCTCTACCTCAGGGTGGGCCCCCTTTTCCTTTCCTTTCACACCATCTCCCCCTCCTCATGATCTGCCTCCCTTATGCTCCCCACCTTCGATTCCAGAACACCGTGTACTCTTGATTCTTCCTTCCCACTCAGAGCTAACTTAGTCTTACTGGAAAAATGGGGACCCTCCAATGCCGCCTGCTTCCCCATTTCTGATTTTTCCCTCCATGACGTCATTGGATACGCCCCGCCCTACCCCAGCTGCGCTTCACCACGCCCTGTCTCCCTTGAGTCTGTCTCCTCCTTGCTCCGTCATCCGTCTCTCTCTGTTACAGTTCCTGTCTGCCCACAAGCAAGTGCGGACCTTCCCCATCTTTACATACCCTACCGCCTTCTCGGGACTCTTCCGTTTCCTTAAGAAGGGATTCTCCCTGGGATTCTCTGCTGTTCGCCACTAGCCTTTTTTTTTTTTTTAAGATTTATTTATTTATTTATTTTTGGGCAGGGGTCGGGTTGGGGAGAGAGGGGAGCGGGCGGGCCACTTCTATTGGTCTTCCATTTCTCTATTTTCATCCGTCTTTGTTCTTTGGCCCGCGTGGGCCTCCCATCGCGGTGGCGTCTGTTGTTGCAGAGCGCCGGCTCTGGGCACATGTGCTCCAGAGCTCCGGCTCTGTGATTGGACACATCGGTCCAGCCGCTCCGCGGCACGTGGGATCTTCCCAGGCCAGGGATCGAACCGGCGGCCCTTGCACTGCAAGGCGGTGTCCTTATCCACGGGACCACCAGGGGAAGCCCGCCACTAGCCTTTTCCAAAGAGAAGGCCACCTCCCTGCCTGCCTCTTTCCCCTCTCCCCAGATGTCCAGCATCTCACAGTCTGACACAGGTCTGAGTTTCTCTGCTGTGGCTGCTCCCCAAATGGCATCAGAGACGTAGCACACCCAAATAAATAAGCAGAAATATTAAAATAATAATAAACAAGGAGCTGGAGAGAGATGCTGAGAAGACTTTGAGGATGGGGGAGTTCTTTGAGTTGGTCTGGTGGTCCTGCTGGGGTTTTGTTAGCTTTTTTTCTTTCTGGTAATTGCACGAGCAAATCCATAAGGAAAGAGTTAGGAGGAGACCAACAGGCCAAGTGCTGGTTTTGCTCTTTTCTGGACATGCCCCGAACATTCCTGGCCTTCATGGTCTCTCTCTACCTGCTGTGTCCTTCCCAGCTCTTGACCTCTGTCACATTCTGGTTAATGCTTCTCTTACCAATCAAATGTGGTGCTGTCCTGTTTACCCTGTGCTGTAGCTTAGACTCTCCACGATTTCACTTAGGCTGTCCGGGGACAGCCTGAAACATTTAACAGAGATCTTTGCCTACGGGGGAAGGAGGGTACTTAGTGTCCTCAGGAACATCAGCTAATGGGAAGAGGATGCATTTTAATGTAAACAGACCCAGATTCTGATGCTCATCCTGGCCTTGATCCTTGCCCGTGGCGTGATCTCAGGCACATTGCTTGCCTCTCTTTTTTTCTTTTTTCTGGTTCTTTTATTTTTTTGAACTTTTATTTTACTTTTAACTTTTACAGAGTTTTGTTGTTCATTGCTTGCCTTTCTAATGACAGTAATCTCAAAGATGAAATGTGCACACAGATGCTCAAAAACATGTGGGTCCCCTCTCCCTCCTGAGAGGGAAGGAGCTGGGAAAGAAAGGGAGTGGGGTGGGCACCAGCGTGGGGGAGACTAGGACACCCAGTGAGACCAAAGCCAAGCATTTGTGTGGCTTCAGGACTCTAGGGGTGGCGGAAAGCCATTTGCAAGACGACTTTCACCTGCCATGACCCAGCATCCTTCACGAATGGTGGACAGTTTCAGCCCTGGGACTGGCTGGAAGTAGGAGGAGACAAGATGACCTGAAGCAGCGTCCGAGGACATTGTTGACAGCCCTGGATGAGTCCCCACCTGTCCAGCATCTCACAGTCTGACACAGGTCTGAGTTTCTCTGCTGTGGCTGATCCCCAAATGGCATCAGAGACGTAGCACACCCAAATAAATAAGCAGAAATATTAAAATAATAATAAACAAGGAGCTGGAGAGAGATGCTGAGAAGACTTTGAGGATGGGGGAGTTCTTTGAGTTGGTCTGGTGGTCCTGCTGGGGTTTTGTTAGCTTTTTTTCTTTCTGGTAATTGCACGAGCAAATCCATAAGGAAAGAGTTAGGAGGAGACCAACAGGCCAAGTGCTGGTTTTGCTCTTTTCTGGACATGCCCCGAACATTCCTGGCCTTCATGGTCTCTCTCTACCTGCTGTGTCCTTCCCAGCTCTTGACCTCTGTCACATTCTGGTTAATGCTTCTCTTACCAATCAAATGTGGTGCTGTCCTGTTTACCCTGTGCTGTAGCTTAGACTCTCCACGATTTCACTTAGGCTGTCCGGGGACAGCCTGAAACATTTAACAGAGATCTTTGCCTACGGGGGAAGGAGGGTACTTAGTGTCCTCAGGAACATCAGCTAATGGGAAGAGGATGCATTTTAATGTAAACAGACCCAGATTCTGATGCTCATCCTGGCCTTGATCCTTGCCCGTGGCGTGATCTCAGGCACATTGCTTGCCTCTCTTTTTTTCTTTTTTCTGGTTCTTTTATTTTTTTGAACTTTTATTTTACTTTTAACTTTTACAGAGTTTTGTTGTTCATTGCTTGCCTTTCTAATGACAGTAATCTCAAAGATGAAATGTGCACACAGATGCTCAAAAACATGTGGGTCCCCTCTCCCTCCTGAGAGGGAAGGAGCTGGGAAAGAAAGGGAGTGGGGTGGGCACCAGCGTGGGGGAGACTAGGACACCCAGTGAGACCAAAGCCAAGCATTTGTGTGGCTTCAGGACTCTAGGGGTGGCGGAAAGCCATTTGCAAGACGACTTTCACCTGCCATGACCCAGCATCCTTCACGAATGGTGGACAGTTTCAGCCCTGGGACTGGCTGGAAGTAGGAGGAGACAAGATGACCTGAAGCAGCGTCCGAGGACATTGTTGAGAGCCCTGGATGAGTCCCCACCTGTCCGTGACGAGCCAGGGGTCGGAATTTTCCTGCATTTTCCCTGGCCCTTTTGGCCTTCACACTGGCCTGTCTTAGTTTGCGCTCCTGCTGTTTTTATGTTGTTTTCCCTGCCGTCCTTCATCCCTTGACCCCTATACTCCATGTGTGAATACCAGTACCCAGCCCAGCCGCCCCCTTCCTGACTTTCCCTCCATCAGAGTTCACCTGCTGCGGTTGGACATTCCAAAGTCTTATCACAAGTCTGTCAGCTCTTCAAATATTAACAACATCACACCCTGTCAGCATGGAGCTGGGCAGATGTGTATTCTACCTGCGAAATCCTTTGAAAATGAGGAAGAAGCTGGTAAGCCAGCAAGCAGATCTATCTGGCGTGATCCAAAGGGCTTTCTCTTCTCTCTCTCTCTCTTTTTGTTTCTTTTTTATGAGATTTTTTTTTCCTGTTAGCAATTTTAGGTCAGCCTCATTCTTTTAACCTGCCACATAGTATTCCTTAGACTTAAAGTACTCTAAGTTTGTTTGAATTCCAAACTCTTGTGTGAAGGTTTAAGTTGCTTTTGTTTTTTCCCTAGGAGCAATGCTTAAGGGATTGCCCTTGAACAGGACTCATGGGAGCATTTCTCTAGATCCCAGGGGTTAGAGCAACGGTCCCCAACCTTTTTGGCACCAGGGACTGAAGATAATTTCTCCACAGACCAGGGTGGGAGAGTTGGTTTCTGGATGATTCCACTGTGTTACAGTTACATGCACTTGATTTCTATTATTATTACATCAGCTCCACCTCAGGTCATCAGGCAATTAGATCCCGGAGGTTGGGGACCCCAGGTTAGGAGATATGTATATATATGTGTGTGTGTTTGAAGTTTTATGAGATCCTGCCAGATTGCCCAGACCAAAGACTGTCCCACCACAGAAACAGTGTTTCTTTTGGTGTCATCAATTCATGTCTTGCAAAAAGAAGTTCTTCTCATTGCTAAATGTGTAAACAAAGTTTCCTTTATTTTCTTCTAAGTTGGTACTTCTAAGTAAGTTCTAAAACCTTCTGTTCTTTACATTTGATTTCACACTCCTGGAGTAGGGGGCTTCTTTCCCCTGTGTTGGTGCCACCTAAAGGGTCCACTTTGTTTTTATACTTGCTGTTCTGTTTCACCGACCCACATGTTTTCTCTTGGACTACTGCAGTCATGTTTGAAGTGTGTTTGTCCTTGATTTAAAAAAAAAATTGTGATTATATATATATATGTGTGTGTGTGTGTATAAAACATAAAAATTTCCACTTTGATCAGTTTTAAGTAAACAGTTAGGGACTTCCCAGCGGTCCAGTGGTTAAGACTTCACCTTCCAGTGCAGGGGTGCAGGTTCCATCCCTGATCTGGACACTAGGATGTTACATGCCTCAAAGCCAAAAACCCAAACACTGTAACAGATTCAATAAAGACCTCAAAAAATGGTCCACATCAAAAAAGGAATTCTTAAAAGTATACAGTTTAGTGGCATTAATCACCTTCCTTCTCTTGTATAACAGTCATTACCATTTCCACAATTTTTCATCATTCCAAATAGAAACTCGGTACCTATTACCCGTAGCTCTCCTATCCCCTCTAACCCTGTGCCCTGTAACATCTGCTCTACTTTCTGTGTCTGTAAATTTCCATATTCTAGATCACACAGACAGAAGAGGGATCATGCAGCAATTGTCCTTTTGTGTCTGGCTGATTTTACTTAGAGTAAGTTTGCAAGACTCATCCAGTCATCCCTCATCATTTTTTCCAAAGTGAAGGTTTAAGTTGCTTTTTTTTTCCCTAGGAGCAATGCTTAAGGGATTGCCCTTGAACAGGACTCATGGGAGCATTTCTCTAGATCCCAGGGGTTAGAGCAACGGTCCCCAACCTTTTTGGCACCAGGGACTGAAGATAATTTCTCCACAGACCAGGGTGGGAGAGTTGGTTTCTGGATGATTCCACTGTGTTACAGTTACATGCACTTGATTTCTATTATTATTACATCAGCTCCACCTCAGGTCATCAGGCAATTAGATCCCGGAGGTTGGGGACCCCAGGTTAGGAGATATGTATATATATGTGTGTGTGTTTGAAGTTTTATGAGATCCTGCCAGATTGCCCAGACCAAAGACTGTCCCACCACAGAAACAGTGTTTCTTTTTGGTGTCATCAATTCATGTCTTGCAAAAAGAAGTTCTTCTCATTGCTAAATGTGTAAACAAAGTTTCCTTTATTTTCTTCTAAGTTGGTACTTCTAAGTAAGTTCTAAAACCTTCTGTTCTTTACATTTGATTTCACACTCCTGGAGTAGGGGGCTTCTTTCCCCTGTGTTGGTGCCACCTAAAGGGTCCACTTTGTTTTTATACTTGCTGTTCTGTTTCACCGACCCACATGTTTTCTCTTGGACTACTGCAGTCATGTTTGAAGTGTGTTTGTCCTTGATTTAAAAAAAAAATTGTGATTATATATATATATGTGTGTGTGTTTTATAAAACATAAAAATTTCCACTTTGATCAGTTTTAAGTAAACAGTTAGGGACTTCCCAGCGGTCCAGTGGTTAAGACTTCACCTTCCAGTGCAGGGGTGCAGGTTCCATCCCTGATCTGGACACTAGGATGTTACATGCCTCAAAGCCAAAAACCCAAACACTGTAACAGATTCAATAAAGACCTCAAAAAATGGTCCACATCAAAAAAGGAATTCTTAAAAGTATACAGTTTAGTGGCATTAATCACCTTCCTTCTCTTGTATAACAGTCATTACCATTTCCACAATTTTTCATCATTCCAAATAGAAACTCGGTACCTATTACCCCGTAGCTCTCCTATCCCCTCTAACCCTGTGCCCTGTAACATCTGCTCTACTTTCTGTGTCTGTAAATTTCCATATTCTAGATCACACAGACAGAAGAGGGATCATGCAGCAATTGTCCTTTTGTGTCTGGCTGATTTTACTTAGAGTAAGTTTGCAAGACTCATCCACGTCATCCCTCATATCAGAGCTTCCGTTCTTTTCATAGCTGAAGAATATTCCGCTGGAGGAATATGCTCCATCCTCCATGTCTGTTCATCTCTTGATGAACCACCTGGGTTGTTTCCACATTTTGGATGTTGTGAATAATGGTGCTCTGAGCACTTGGCATACGCCTATCTGTTTGAGTCCCTGTTTTTAATGTTCTCGGGTACATGCCAAGGAGGGGCATGACCGTATCCTATGGTAATTCTATATTTAACATGTCTCCTTGGTGGTCACAGAGGAGAGGTGACTTCCTTCATTGCTCGTAGAAAGACCAGTCTCAGAGGCCTGTTCTTACTCCTTTTTTCACACCTGCCCACATTCTCCCCCGCCCCTGAGGTCAAGCCCTGAACTTGCACATGGTGAAGAAAGTGAAAGTCGATCAGTTGTGTCTGACTCTTTGCAACTCTGTAGGCTGTAGCCCGCCAGGCTCCTCTGTCCATGGGAAGTCTCCAGGGGGTCTTCCCGACCCAGGGATCAAGCCCATGTCTCCTAAGTCTGCTGCATTGGCAGGCAGATTCTTTACCACTGCGCCACATGGGAAGCCAGATACCTAGAAAAATTGCCTAGCACTCTGAGCCTTCCTCTCTAGGCTGCTGTGGGTGTTCAGAACGCTTTTGAGTATTTCTAGATTGTCTCCCGGATGGTAGAACCCAGTGAAGACAAATACATAATATGCTTCTTTTTTAAAAGAAAGAAAGTTAAGGGCCTTGCCCTAGGACACAAAGCTGTGGAAGACAGCCAGAGTCTTTGGTCTTCCTAGGACACTCGTTGAACCAGATCCTAGGAGTCGGGCAAAGGGAGGAGCAGGAAGGTTGATGGGGCAAGAGACTCTATGTAGTAAAGCCTGTTACACTCATGAGGGCATGTTCTATGATTTACTAATAAACTATGCAATAAAGGAACTTTTTTGGAACTTGGAAAATTTTATGGGCACTAATAGTTTCCCAAGTACCTTCCCATATGTTCTTTCTCACTTGATCCTTATAACAACCTCTTTTAAGAGCAATTTAAAAAATAATTTTATTTATTCAGTAGTTGTGGTGCACAGGCTTAGTTGCCTCTTGGCATGTGAAATCTTCTCAGACCAGAGATCGAACCCATGTCCCCTGTATTGGCAGTCAGATTCTTAACCACTGGATCACGAGGAAAGTTCTAGAGAGTTCTCCCTTTAATCTATATTAGCTAGTATTCTTTTATCCACGAGGAATCTGAGGCACAGAGAGGTTGAATGACTTGCCCAAGGCCTCATAACACCAGGGTTGCTACCCATTGTTGTATCTGATTTTTCCCAGTAACCTCCCCCAGGCCATATGGCAATGAAAGCTGGAAGTTGGACTCGAACCTGGGAATTTGGATTTGAAAAGCCTCTATTCATCCACACTACCGACTCAGCCTTTAGAATCCTGAGATATTTTTGCTGTGAGAGGGTCTTGGAAGACCCTCTCGTTGTCCCTCCTCTTCCCGCAGGCCCTGTGCTCACAGCTGCCCCCTGCCCCATCTACCCGTGAGAGCAGCTACCTTCCGCTAAATGGCTTTTGTACCAAGACCGTGTCCTGGCTCTTAAAATGGAATGTGTGGGATGAACAAGTACCTAAAAATAACTCGGGATCAATTTTGGGCGGGGGGAGAGGGCTGTTTTCCTTGCTCTCCTCTCCCTCTCTCCCTCTGCCCCCAAGGCCCACAGACCGCTGCTGGCTGACAGCTGGGCCAGACTGGCTTCCTGTAAGGCTGTAATAACATGGAATTACCCAGCAGCCGCCCTCTCCAGCACGGAAATGCCAGGGCTTGGTCACTACAGACGTCTCTGAGTTGATACCTTCTTGCCTCCGTCCACGCTCCTGGAACAGGTCTTTGCTAATCAGATAAGAGATTCCTGGACTTGTCTTCCCTGGGGAGGAGCAGTGGAAAAACCCCTCCAAGTGAGAGGTGGGCAGTGTCTTGGCTGGGCCGTTTGAGGGAGCCCCACATTCCTGCCTCCAGGAAGGAGGCAGGCAGGCAGAGGCAGAGTAGTCTGGGCCCCTGTGTTGAGATTTCCAGGCCGTCTGCTGACTCAGGGACGTGGCGGAGGGGCTACCGTCTGTCTCTGTGTTTCTAACAGACCCCTGACTCCTGCCAGTCACCCACAGGCCACCAGGAGAGGCTTAAGAAATCCAGCAGATCTTTGCTGCCCAGAACCCACCCGCTAATAGTGGCATCCTGAGAGTGGGAACGTTTCTTCCTCATTGGGGTCTGTCTTGCAAAATGGATTGGTTTTGGGGGTGTGCCAAGCTTTTTCGTATAGCTCAGACATGCTTGGGTTCTCTTTCCCCTGTGACATTAAATATGTAGAGAGGGACATCAGTGTTTAGTAATGGTAAGAGTTGGGTGGGTGGAATAATGTAAAGGGCCACGAGGAATCTGAGGCACAGAGAGGTTGAATGACTTGCCCAAGGCCAAAAATGGCAATGAAAGCTGGAAGTTGGACTCGAACCTGGGAATTTGGATTTGAAAAGCCTCTATTCATCCACACTACCGACTCAGCCTTTAGAATCCTGAGATATTTTTGCTGTGAGAGGGTCTTGGAAGACCCTCTCGTTGTCCCTCCTCTTCCCGCAGGCCCTGTGCTCACAGCTGCCCCCTGCCCCATCTACCCGTGAGAGCAGCTACCTTCCGCTAAATGGCTTTTGTACCAAGACCGTGTCCTGGCTCTTAAAATGGAATGTGTGGGATGAACAAGTACCTAAAAATAACTCGGGATCAATTTTGGGCGGGGGGAGAGGGCTGTTTTCCTTGCTCTCCTCTCCCTCTCTCCCTCTGCCCCCAAGGCCCACAGACCGCTGCTGGCTGACAGCTGGGCCAGACTGGCTTCCTGTAAGGCTGTAATAACATGGAATTACCCAGCAGCCGCCCTCTCCAGCACGGAAATGCCAGGGCTTGGTCACTACAGACGTCTCTGAGTTGATACCTTCTTGCCTCCGTCCACGCTCCTGGAACAGGTCTTTGCTAATCAGATAAGAGATTCCTGGACTTGTCTTCCCTGGGGAGGAGCAGTGGAAAACCCCCTCCAAGTGAGAGGTGGGCAGTGTCTTGGCTGGGCCGTTTGAGGGAGCCCCACATTCCTGCCTCCAGGAAGGAGGCAGGCAGGCAGAGGCAGAGTAGTCTGGGCCCCTGTGTTGAGATTTCCAGGCCGTCTGCTGACTCAGGGACGTGGCGGAGGGGCTACCGTCTGTCTCTGTGTTTCTAACAGACCCCTGACTCCTGCCAGTCACCCACAGGCCACCAGGAGAGGCTTAAGAAATCCAGCAGATCTTTGCTGCCCAGAACCCACCCGCTAATAGTGGCATCCTGAGAGTGGGAACGTTTCTTCCTCATTGGGGTCTGTCTTGCAAAATGGATTGGTTTTGGGGGTGTGCCAAGCTTTTTCGTATAGCTCAGACATGCTTGGGTTCTCTTTCCCCTGTGACATTAAATATGTAGAGAGGGACATCAGTGTTTAGTAATGGTAAGAGTTGGGTGGGTGGAATGGCAATGTAAAAAGGGAAAAGAAATCTGCCAGCAAATGGGGACTTCCCTGGTGGTCCAGCAGTTAAGACTCCATGCTCCCTAGTCAGGGGGCCTGGGTTCAATCCCTGGTCAGGGAACTAGAGCCCTGCATGCCACAACTAAGACCCAGCCAAAAAAACCCCACAAAACTCTACTAGAGACAGAAGGTTCAGAGGTCCCAACTTACTCTGAGTCTTTGGCCAAGGGATGGAAAATTCCAGAATTCCCAGTGTGGGAGAAGCGCTAAGGGGAAGTGCCACACCTCCTCCTGTGCCCCTCCTTCAGCCAGGACTGGGGTGGGGCTTCCTGAGCCGCAGCTGTGTGGTCTGGGGTTGAGTTGTTCCCAGTCGTGGGTGCATATCACCAATCCTGAAGAACTTTAAAATGCTGATGCCCAGTGAAGCAACGGAAAGACAGACATGGACAGGGGACATATGGACATTGTGGGGAAGGAACAGGGGGTAAGAGGTGTAAGGGAAGTAGCATGAAGGCCTGTACTATCATATGTGAAGAAAATCTGAGAACATACATATCTGTAAACAACAAAACTCTGTAAAAGTTAAAAGTAAAATAAAGGTTTTAAAAAAAAAAAAAGAAAAAGAAAATAGCTATAGTCATTGCTCTGTGAGAAAGGGGTGCTGTTTGATGGTCTGGAGGGGTGGAATGGGGGGATATACATATGACTAACCTGGGAACATACATATCTGTAAACAACAAAACTCTGTAAAAGTTAAAAGTAAAATCAAAGTTTTTAAAAAATAATAAAATAAATAAAAAATAAAATGCTGATGCCCAGGCTCTGTCCCTGGGGTTTTTATAGCAGCATCCCTGGGGTGGGGTCCAGGATTCCCAGGTGACTGCAGCGTACAGCGAGGGTAGAGAGCCCCTGCCGGCAATAACAACCTCTGTTTCCCTCCACCCTCTGTCTTGCTTCTCAGTTTCTGATTTCTCAGATTCAGAGGCAGGCGTTACTATGCCTGGCATCCTGTCCTACGTACCAGGGGCTTGGTAGAGAACGGCGAGGGCTGCCGTGCCCCTGAGGATGCTGGGAATGGCGATGATGTGAGCCTCGCTCCAAGGACTAGAAGTATTTGAAAAGAGCTTTTTCTTTATGAGTTCATACCAGGACTTCCCTGATGGCCCAGTGGATGAGAATCTGCCTGCCAATGCAGGGGACATGGGTTCGATCCCTGGTTCAGGAAGATCCCACATGCCTTGGAGCAACTAAGCCCATGTGCCACAACTACTGAGCCCAAGGGTTCTAGGCCCTGGAGCCAAGACAAGAGAAGCAACACAAGGACAGAGTAGCCTCTGCTTGCCAAACCTAGATAAAGCCCATGCACAGCAACAAAGACCCAGCTCAGCCAAAAATAAATAAAAAAAAAAATTTAAAAAATAAATGAATGAAATAAAATATAATGAAGAAAAGCAGGATTTCCCTGCTGGCCCTGCGGCTAAGACTCTGTCTCCCAGGGCCAGTGCTCCCAGTGCAGGCGACCTTTGTTCGCTCCCCACTCAGGGAACTGGATCCCATATGCCTCGATTAAAGATTCCACATGGTGACGAACAGAAAGCCTGGCATGCCGCAGTCCATGGAGATGCAGAGTCAGACATGACTGAGTGATTGGACTGACACAGGCCACAACTAAGACCCAATGTAACCAAATATATAAATTAATTAATTAAAATAAAATAAAATGAAGAAAAGCAACCCTATAAATTAAAATGCATACTAACAATAACACAGTTCAAGCTTCCTGCCAACCCCAGTGAGAGTAGGCTTTCCCGTGGGCAGGACGGTGCCAGGTTCCCAGGATGCTGCCCCGCGTGATTCAGTGTGACCCTGGAGTAGAGGCCAAGCCGGGACTCTGAAATATACAGCCTGCGTTCCTCGCTGGGTCCCCTGCCAGCTAGCTGTGGGGCCCTGGTAAAGGCACTTAACCTCTCTGTGCCTCCCTCCTTATCAGTAAAATAAGGATAATAATAGTAACACTTAGTATAGGGGATTGTTGTAGGGACTCAAAGAAATAAGTAAAAATTTAACACTTGTAAGACCTTGTATTTCGATTTCTGAGGGACCAGGGGCTTGGTAGAGAACGGCGAGGGCTGCCGTGCCCCTGAGGATGCTGGGAATGGCGATGATGTGAGCCTCGCTCCAAGGACTAGAAGTATTTGAAAAGAGCTTTTTCTTTATGAGTTCATACCAGGACTTCCCTGATGGCCCAGTGGATGAGAATCTGCCTGCCAATGCAGGGGACATGGGTTCGATCCCTGGTTCAGGAAGATCCCACATGCCTTGGAGCAACTAAGCCCATGTGCCACAACTACTGAGCCCAAGGGTTCTAGGCCCTGGAGCCAAGACAAGAGAAGCAACACAAGGACAGAGTAGCCTCTGCTTGCCAAACCTAGATAAAGCCCATGCACAGCAACAAAGACCCAGCTCAGCCAAAAATAAATAAAAAAAAAAATTTAAAAAATAAATGAATGAAATAAAATATAATGAAGAAAAGCAGGTTTTCCCCTGCTGGCCCTGCGGCTAAGACTCTGTCTCCCAGGGCCAGTGCTCCCAGTGCAGGCGACCTTTGTTCGCTCCCCACTCAGGGAACTGGATCCCATATGCCTCGATTAAAGATTCCACATGGTGACGAACAGAAAGCCTGGCATGCCGCAGTCCATGGAGATGCAGAGTCAGACATGACTGAGTGATTGGACTGACACAGGCCACAACTAAGACCCAATGTAACCAAATATATAAATTAATTAATTAAAATAAAATAAAATGAAGAAAAGCAACCCTATAAATTAAAATGCATACTAACAATAACACAGTTCAAGCTTCCTGCCAACCCCAGTGAGAGTAGGCTTTCCCGTGGGCAGGACGGTGCCAGGTTCCCAGGATGCTGCCCCGCGTGATTCAGTGTGACCCTGGAGTAGAGGCCGCAAGTCGGGACTCTGAAATATACAGCCTGCGTTCCTCGCTGGGTCCCCTGCCAGCTAGCTGTGGGGCCCTGGTAAAGGCACTTAACCTCTCTGTGCCTCCCTCCTTATCAGTAAAATAAGGATAATAATAGTAACACTTAGTATAGGGGATTGTTGTAGGGACTCAAAGAAATAAAGCTTGTAAAGTACTTCTCACAGCACCCGGCACCTGGTAAGAACTCAGTAGACCTTATCAGTTGCTATTATTACTCACAGCATGACACAGTGCCCCCGCCACACACACTCAAAACACCCACCTTCCCTCTTGCCTCATGATGCCCTGCCTGCCAGGTATCCTCAGATACATTCTAGGTCTGGAAACTCTTCTGTACCTTGAGGGTTTTTTCAACTTTTTAGAAGTATTTATTTATTTATTGGGCTGCACCAGGTCTTAGCTGTGGCTTGTGGGATCTAGTTCCTGACCAGGTATTGCTCCCCCTGCATTGGGGGCTCAGAGCCTGAGCCACTGGACTGCCAGCGAAGGCCCTCTTTTTTCCAGTTTTTTTTTTTTTCCTCAGGGTTTTTCATAGGGCTTGATCCCCGACTGGGGAACCAAGATTCTGCAGCCAGTGCAGCATGGCCAGTAATAGTAATAATATCGTTCTATCTGCCTTATGTGAGTTGAATGAGATCATGGCCAATCATTTGATAAAATTCGTAACCTTTACAAGCTCTACAGCCTTCTGTATATGCTTGTGAGTGGAAGCAGGTAGCATAGTAACACATATTACACTCGGCTGTTTTGTAGGGAGTGTCGTTTCGTTTAAACCTCGTTCCTGGGAATTAATGGAATCCCGGCCTAGAAGGCCCAGCCCCGAGCCTCTGGACTGCCAGCGCCTCTCTGGACTGCCAGCGTAGGATTTGCAGGGCTAGGTGAAGAACCACAGTTCTTCAGTAGGTGTCAGAACCACAGTTCTTTCTGCAGCAAAAAAATTTGCATACTAACAATAACACAGTTCAAGCTTCCTGCCAACCCCAGTGAGAGTAGGCTTTCCCGTGGGCAGGACGGTGCCAGGTTCCCAGGATGCTGCCCCGCGTGATTCAGTGTGACCCTGGAGTAGAGGCCGCAAGTCGGGACTCTGAAATATACAGCCTGCGTTCCTCGCTGGGTCCCCTGCCAGCTAGCTGTGGGGCCCTGGTAAAGGCACTTAACCTCTCTGTGCCTCCCTCCTTATCAGTAAAATAAGGATAATAATAGTAACACTTAGTATAGGGGATTGTTGTAGGGACTCAAAGAAATAAAGCTTGTAAAGTACTTCTCACAGCACCCGGCACCTGGTAAGAACTCAGTAGACCTTATCAGTTGCTATTATTACTCACAGCATGACACAGTGCCCCCGCCACACACACTCAAAACACCCACCTTCCCTCTTGCCTCATGATGCCCTGCCTGCCAGGTATCCTCAGATACATTCTAGGTCTGGAAACTCTTCTGTACCTTGAGGGTTTTTCAACTTTTTAGAAGTATTTATTTATTTATTGGGCTGCACCAGGTCTTAGCTGTGGCTTGTGGGATCTAGTTCCTGACCAGGTATTGCTCCCCCTGCATTGGGGGCTCAGAGCCTGAGCCACTGGACTGCCAGCGAAGGCCCTCTTTTTTCCAGTTTTTTTTTTTTTCCTCAGGGTTTTTCATAGGGCTTGATCCCCGACTGGGGAACCAAGATTCTGCAGCCAGTGCAGCATGGCCAGTAATAGTAATAATATCGTTCTATCTGCCTTATGTGAGTTGAATGAGATCATGGCCAATCATTTGATAAAATTCGTAACCTTTACAAGCTCTACAGCCTTCTGTATATGCTTGTGAGTGGAAGCAGGTAGCATAGTAACACATATTACACTCGGCTGTTTTGTAGGGAGTGTCGTTTCGTTTAAACCTCGTTCCTGGGAATTAATGGAATCCCGGCCTAGAAGGCCCAGCCCCGAGCCTCTGGACTGCCAGCGCCTCTCTGGACTGCCAGCGTAGGATTTGCAGGGCTAGGTGCAGAACCACAGTTCTTCAGTAGGTGTCACCCTCTGCCAGGACACATTCTCTGCACCTTCCGTCCTGGCTTCCTGCAGCCATTCAGTGCTGCTTTGTTGTTTGTCATTAAGTCGTGTCCAACTCTTTGCAACCCCACAGACTGCAGCACTCCAGGCTCCTCTGTCCTCCACCGTCTCCTGGAGATTGTTCAAATTCATGTCCATTGAGTTGATGGCTATCTAGCCATCTCATCCTCGGTCGCTCCCTTCTCCTTTTGCCCTCCGTCTTTCCCGGCATCAGGGTCTTTTCCAGAGAGTCGTCTCTTTTGCTTCAAAGTATTGGAGTTTTCGCTTCAGCATCAGTCCTTCCAATGACTATTCAGGGTTGATTTCCTTTAGGACTGACTTGCAGTCCAAGGGACTCCCAAGAGTTATGGTCCAACTCTCACATCCATACACGACTACTGGAAAAACTACAGCTTTGATTATACAGACCTTTGCTGGCAAAGTGATGTCTCTGCTTTTGAATACGTTGTCTAGGTTTGGCATAGCTTTTCTTCCAAGGAGCAAGCGTCCTTTAATTTCATGGCTGCAGCCCTGATCAGAGTTAAAGTTAAAGGTGGAGCAGTGGGTGGGTGTGGCATTTGGGTTGATGAGAGCCCCGGGCAGGTAATTAAGTGTCAGGCAGGATGCCCAGGGGGGCCCAGCCTTGGCCTGAGGGAACTCAGGTGAGCCAAGAGAGCCCAGGACAAGAACCACCCCCATCCAAGGTGGATACAGGCTGTACCCAGAGGCTGTCCATCACAGGAAGGGACTTGAGTGACTGGCTGTGTCTCAGCGGGTCAGGGATGCCTTG
Source organism: Tragulus kanchil (assembly GCA_022376925.1). Classification (NCBI taxonomy): domain Eukaryota; kingdom Metazoa; phylum Chordata; class Mammalia; order Artiodactyla; family Tragulidae; genus Tragulus; species Tragulus kanchil. Next base: position 150,094,695 of record JAIOJX010000002.1, on the reverse strand, counting down.
GTAAAGAAAGTGGTATTTGAGATGAGTCCTAAATGGTGAGAAAGAATCTTCCATGCTGAGGAGGTGGGAAGAGCATTCCAGGAGTATCCCAAAATACACCAGAGCCTCACTGATCGGGTGGACAGGAGAGGATGGAAGAAGGTGGTTAGAATGGAGGGCGGTGAGGCCAGATTAGTAAGGACTTTGAGGGAGGTGAACTGTGGAAGGGTATTTGTTTTGTTTCTGATTCCATTTGGGGCTGGCCAGTAAGGTGTCACAGGGAAAGGTGTAGAAGATGAACTAGACAGGCAGAGACTGAGGTGGAGAGGTCAGTTAGGAGGCTGTGACTTATGTTTGTTTTTTGACTATGAGGCACATGGGGTCTTAGCTCCTGGACCAGGGATCTAACCTGCACTCCCTGCATTAGATGGCAAAATCTTAACCACTGGACTCCCAAGGAAGTCCAGGAGGCTGTGATCTGACGCCTTAGCCAGTGCAGGAGCAATTGGGATTGGCACAGAAGACACAGACTGGAAACTGTTGGCAGGGTCTTTTCCAGAGAGTCGTCTCTTTGCTTCAAAGTATTGGAGTTTTCGCTTCAGCATCAGTCCTTCCAATGACTATTCAGGGTTGATTTCCTTTAGGACTGACTTGCAGTCCAAGGGACTCCCAAGAGTTATGGTCCAACTCTCACATCCATACACGACTACTGGAAAAACTACAGCTTTGATTATACAGACCTTTGCTGGCAAAGTGATGTCTCTGCTTTTGAATACGTTGTCTAGGTTTGGCATAGCTTTTCTTCCAAGGAGCAAGCGTCCTTTAATTTCATGGCTGCAGCCCTGATCAGAGTTAAAGTTAAAGGTGGAGCAGTGGGTGGGTGTGGCATTTGGGTTGATGAGAGCCCCGGGCAGGTAATTAAGTGTCAGGCAGGATGCCCAGGGGGGCCCAGCCTTGGCCTGAGGGAACTCAGGTGAGCCAAGAGAGCCCAGGACAAGAACCACCCCCATCCAAGGTGGATACAGGCTGTACCCAGAGGCTGTCCATCACAGGAAGGGACTTGAGTGACTGGCTGTGTCTCAGCGGGTCAGGGATGCCTTGGTAAAGAAAGTGGTATTTGAGATGAGTCCTAAATGGTGAGAAAGAATCTTCCATGCTGAGGAGGTGGGAAGAGCATTCCAGGAGTATCCCAAAATACACCAGAGCCTCACTGATCGGGTGGACAGGAGAGGATGGAAGAAGGTGGTTAGAATGGAGGGCGGTGAGGCCAGATTAGTAAGGACTTTGAGGGAGGTGAACTGTGGAAGGGTATTTGTTTTGTTTCTGATTCCATTTGGGGCTGGCCAGTAAGGTGTCACAGGGAAAGGTGTAGAAGATGAACTAGACAGGCAGAGACTGAGGTGGAGAGGTCAGTTAGGAGGCTGTGACTTATGTTTGTTTTTTGACTATGAGGCACATGGGGTCTTAGCTCCTGGACCAGGGATCTAACCTGCACTCCCTGCATTAGATGGCAAAATCTTAACCACTGGACTCCCAAGGAAGTCCAGGAGGCTGTGATCTGACGCCTTAGCCAGTGCAGGAGCAATTGGGATTGGCACAGAAGACACAGACTGGAAACTGTTGGCAAGAAGCACATGGACATGGGAGCTGCTCAGATGGGGCGAGAGTGGGGGCCGTCAGTGGAGGAATGGAGGCTGACCTTCATGTGTCTCATTTGATGAGCTAAGTGGATGTGGAACCAGTAGTTAAGACGGAAAGCAGGATCAGGAGCAGATTGTGAAAATAGAGGTGAAAGAAAATGTTATCTTTGGTCTTTGGATTCTTTGAGTAGGAGATGCCCTTGAGACCAACACCCCTAGGTATTGATGACTGATAAGACAGCTCAGTACAGTGACCTGGAGCTGATGAAGAAAGGACAAAGGGGCTTCCCTGGTGGCTCAGTGCAGGGTACACCCGTTTGATCCCTGGCTAGGGCAGATCCCACATGCCATGGGGCAACCAAGCCCATGCGTCAGAACTAGTGAGTTTGCGTTCTGGAGCCCACGAGCCACTACTGAAGCTCCGGGGCCCTAGAGCCCACACTGCACGACAGGAGAAGCCATTGCAATGAGAAGCCTGCACGTCACAGCCAGAGGAAGCCCGTGCAGCAATGAAGACCCACCACCGCCAAAAGAAAGAAAGTACAGTGAGTAAGATAAAGAAACAAAGAAGAAAGGACGGAGTAGCAGCCTGGGGGCCACAGCGTTCTTATTTCTCAACCGCTGTTTCTCTGTCCACCTTATTCAAAAGAGGATCCCCCAGCCTGAGCTGGGTTTCATACATGTTTCAAATTGCTTCTTTCTCTGTAGATGGCACAGCTAGAATTGTCTTTCTTTAAAGACTTGAGACCACAGGATGCCTCGTGGCACAACCGCAGTAGAATGGGTCTCTTCTGTTTACCTCTTCTCAAAGTCTGAACCTATCTCCCCAAGAGGAGTGGTGGGGGAACCCCCCAGGAGGTGCCCGTGCTGGCTCCTTTTGTTTTTGACTATGAGGCACATGGGGTCTTAGCTCCTGGACCAGGGATCTAACCTGCACTCCTGCATTAGATGGCAAAATCTTAACCACTGGACTCCCAAGGAAGTCCAGGAGGCTGTGATCTGACGCCTTAGCCAGTGCAGGAGCAATTGGGATTGGCACAGAAGACACAGACTGGAAACTGTTGGCAAGAAGCACATGGACATGGGAGCTGCTCAGATGGGGCGAGAGTGGGGGCCGTCAGTGGAGGAATGGAGGCTGACCTTCATGTGTCTCATTTGATGAGCTAAGTGGATGTGGAACCAGTAGTTAAGACGGAAAGCAGGATCAGGAGCAGATTGTGAAAATAGAGGTGAAAGAAAATGTTATCTTTGGTCTTTGGATTCTTTGAGTAGGAGATGCCCTTGAGACCAACACCCCTAGGTATTGATGACTGATAAGACAGCTCAGTACAGTGACCTGGAGCTGATGAAGAAAGGACAAAGGGGCTTCCCTGGTGGCTCAGTGCAGGGTACACCCGTTTGATCCCTGGCTAGGGCAGATCCCACATGCCATGGGGCAACCAAGCCCATGCGTCAGAACTAGTGAGTTTGCGTTCTGGAGCCCACGAGCCACTACTGAAGCTCCGGGGCCCTAGAGCCCACACTGCACGACAGGAGAAGCCATTGCAATGAGAAGCCTGCACGTCACAGCCAGAGGAAGCCCGTGCAGCAATGAAGACCCACCACCGCCAAAAGAAAGAAAGTACAGTGAGTAAGATAAAGAAACAAAGAAGAAAGGACGGAGTAGCAGCCTGGGGGCCACAGCGTTCTTATTTCTCAACCGCTGTTTCTCTGTCCACCTTATTCAAAAGAGGATCCCCCAGCCTGAGCTGGGTTTCATACATGTTTCAAATTGCTTCTTTCTCTGTAGATGGCACAGCTAGAATTGTCTTTCTTTAAAGACTTGAGACCACAGGATGCCTCGTGGCACAACCGCAGTAGAATGGGTCTCTTCTGTTTACCTCTTCTCAAAGTCTGAACCTATCTCCCCAAGAGGAGTGGTGGGAAAGGCAGCTGCCCAAAGGTGTCCGTGTGCTCGGTTGGCCTAGCAGGTGATGGGGTGGCCAAGGCAGTGAAGCCTAGGCTCCTTTATGAAGCTGTCTGCTCCTTCCCTTTGTTTGTATATTGTGTGCATCCAGCCATACACCTGCTTGCCTGTAGGAACCTGCTTCTGTGCCAGGTTCTGTATGTTCTGTTTAGTCACTGAGTCAGGTCCAACTCTTTTCCAATCGCATGGACTGTAGTCCCACCAGACTCCTTTTCCATGGGATTTCCTAGGCAAGAATCCTGGAGTGAGTTGCCATTTCCTTCTCCAGGGGATCTTCCCCACCCAGGGATCGAACCCACATCTCCAGCATCGGCAGGCAAATTCTTTACCTCTGAGGCATCAAGGAAGGGCTCCCCCACCTCCATCACCCCAAATACAGCCTGAGAGGAAAAGCCCTATGTTTGGCTCCTGCTGGTCTCTCCTTCCTAAGAGCAGCTGCCCAGCAAAGAAATCCAGCCGAGAGGGAAGCCCTGAGGCAGACACCTGTCTGGAGCCCTGGCCCTGGCCCTCACTACCTTTGTTCAGTATGTGACTGTCCCTGTGTCTGCTGGAACAAATTCTCATCCACTTGGTAACCAGAGAAGTTCTCATAATGTTTGTTAAACATGAAATCTATCTTTACTTTTTTTTTTCCTAAAAAAAAAAAAAAAAAAGGTGGTTGTGCATCTAATCAGGAAGCAGATAATCCAAAACTCATCTCTGGGAGACTTCCCTGGTGATCCAGTGGCTAAGACTCTGTGCTCCCAATGCAGGGGACCCAGGTTTGATCCCTGGTCAGGGAACTAGATCCCACATGCCGCAACTAAGAACCAGTGCAGCCAAATAAATAAATTAATAATAATAAGAAGAAAATAAATAAGTGTTAAAAAAAAAATAGAGGAAAAAAAACCCCCTCATTTCTGTGTCGGGTGGCTCCTGCTGGTTCACCTGGCCCTGATTGCCCTTGGGTGTCAATGTTGGAGGACGAGGAAGTGGTGGCATGCTTCCCTCCTGCCTCGTACCTCGTTGGGGTTCACTCTCATGGATATGAATCAATGGCAGGGTCCATTGGCGCCCAGAATGCCAGCACCAACTCTGGCAGCCCTCTGGCCAGGGTACAGTGTGGGCAGAGCTAGGCTTGGCAAGGGCATTCTCGGGGTGGGGCAGGGGACTCAGTGTGCAGTCCAGACTGGGGGTTAGACAGAGGGACCTGGGCCCAGGGAGCTCTGTCCTGCAGCTGAGGCCCCTAGAATGGGCTCTGGGGCTGGAAAATAAAAATGACCACCGTGACAAAAGCCCCTGGCCTCTTATTCTGCCTTTGTATCTTCTCTGTATCATCTTTTATTTCACGGGGTTCTCACATCCTTCTTAGGGCCTATATATGTCATAGATGGGGGACTCAGCTTTGAAGGGGAGAGAGCTGTGCTAGTCAGCCCTGGGGCCAGGAAGCAGGACTTACCAGCGCTCCTCCTCGGCCCCTTGGTGTGAGTCAGAGGGTCAGGAGGGTGGTGGGGGTACGTCCAGTCTCATATTCATTAGAAAGGATTCTAGAAGCTGGATGCTTGCTCAGCCGCAGCTTGAAAGGTCTTTTGGGCTCAGGATGCCATGTCATTGGGCTTCCCAGGTGGCGCTAGTGGTAAAGTACCTGCCTGCCAATGCAGGAGCCACCAGTTCCATCCCCAGGTCTGGAAGATCCCTTGGAAGAGGGCATAGCAACTCCTCCCAATATTCTTGCCTGGAGAATCCCATGGACAGAGGAACCTAGAGGGGCTACAGTCCATGGGGTATCAAAGAGTTGACATCACTAACGCAACTTTCTTCTTCCTGCTCAACGGAGGATGTTGAGTGAGGCCGCCTGGGCCTCCAGCCTCTTTCTGGAGACCGTCTCCCCGGAGAGCATTTGCCAGGAGCCCTTTTCTACCCCCAGCCGCATCTCTTTGCCGAGGAATCTGTCTCCCATTTTTCGTAGGCAGACAAGGCACTGCATAAGGGAGTCGGCCTTGAGAGCAGGGGGCTCTGCGCACAGGGCAGACATCACCTGGCCTGATTGCCCTTGGGTGTCAATGTTGGAGGCGAGGAAGTGGTGGCATGCTTCTCCTGCCTCGACCTCGTTGGGGTTCACTCTCATGGATATGAATCAATGGCAGGGTCCATTGGCGCCCAGAATGCCAGCACCAACTCTGGCAGCCCTCTGGCCAGGGTACAGTGTGGGCAGAGCTAGGCTTGGCAAGGGCATTCTCGGGGTGGGGCAGGGGACTCAGTGTGCAGTCCAGACTGGGGGTTAGACAGAGGGACCTGGGCCCAGGGAGCTCTGTCCTGCAGCTGAGGCCCCTAGAATGGGCTCTGGGGCTGGAAAATAAAAATGACCACCGTGACAAAAGCCCCTGGCCTCTTATTCTGCCTTTGTATCTTCTCTGTATCATCTTTTATTTCACGGGGTTCTCACATCCTTCTTAGGGCCTATATATGTCATAGATGGGGGACTCAGCTTTGAAGGGGAGAGAGCTGTGCTAGTCAGCCCTGGGGCCAGGAAGCAGGACTTACCAGCGCTCCTCCTCGGCCCCTTGGTGTGAGTCAGAGGGTCAGGAGGGTGGTGGGGGTACGTCCAGTCTCATATTCATTAGAAAGGATTCTAGAAGCTGGATGCTTGCTCAGCCGCAGCTTGAAAGGTCTTTTGGGCTCAGGATGCCATGTCATTGGGCTTCCCAGGTGGCGCTAGTGGTAAAGTACCTGCCTGCCAATGCAGGAGCCACCAGTTCCATCCCCAGGTCTGGAAGATCCCTTGGAAGAGGGCATAGCAACTCCTCCCAATATTCTTGCCTGGAGAATCCCATGGACAGAGGAACCTAGAGGGGCTACAGTCCATGGGGTATCAAAGAGTTGACATCACTAACGCAACTTTCTTCTTCCTGCTCAACGGAGGATGTTGAGTGAGGCCGCCTGGGCCTCCAGCCTCTTTCTGGAGACCGTCTCCCCGGAGAGCATTTGCCAGGAGCCCTTTTCTACCCCCAGCCGCATCTCTTTGCCGAGGAATCTGTCTCCCATTTTTCGTAGGCAGACAAGGCACTGCATAAGGGAGTCGGCCTTGAGAGCAGGGGGCTCTGCGCACAGGGCAGACATCATTTGGAAGCCAGTTTCTGGCACTGCAGGCAGAGTTGGAGGGGGGCCTCGGAACCTTCCGGGGATACCTGTACCACATATTTCTATTCGCCCATCAGTTTGCAGACCCCAGACTCCTGTGCTACAACCCCACCCACGCCCGCGCCCCCGGCTCCGGGGATGAGCCGCAGGAGGCTAACCACTGTGCCTGAATTCCGCCTTTGTCCAGTGAAGCCAAGTGGGGAGGGGCCGAGCGGACCCCCTGCCCCCACTGGAATGTCGGCTCGGTGCGAGGGGGCAGTTCTCCCCCCCTTTTCATACGCCTCCCCCGCTCACTTCCTGAGTCCCCCTGATCCCACCACCCAAACGCGCTCACGCGCGCGCACACTTCCCGGAGGCCCGCTGCGGGCTCAGCGATCCCGGCCCCGGGCCTCGGGGAGAAGCGACCTTTTGTTATTCAAATCACACTCTCGTACGCGCCCAGGCCGCCGGCTCCAGCCCGGGGAATCCGTTCCCCCGATCCCACCCGCCCGGAGCCCCCGCGCCGCCCGCACCGCCGCCGCCACCGCCGCGGAGGCCCGAGCGCCCGCAGCTGAATTCGGGATTCCCCGGCCCCCGGGGGCTCCGCCGGGCCGCGCCTCCCCCGCCCCCGGAGCGCGCTGCGGCTCGGCCCCTCCCCGCCCCTCCTCCTCCCTCCCCTCCCTTCCTTTCTCCGGACCAGTCTCGGTCCTGCCGCCGCCGCCGCCGCCTTCCCGGGTCCGCGGGGCCCCGCTTGCCGCCCTTCCCGCAGCATGGCACCATAGGGGCTAAATTAGCCGGGAGCAGCGTTCGGGGCCGCGATCTCCAGGGGGGCGCCTTCAAAATGGGCAATCTGCCCTGGAGAGGCTCTGCCCTGCTCAACCCGCGTCCTGGGCCTCCAGCCTCTTTCTGGAGACCGTCTCCCGGAGAGCATTTGCCAGGAGCCCTTTTCTACCCCAGCCGCATCTCTTTGCCGAGGAATCTGTCTCCCTTTTGTCGTAGGCAGACAAGGCACTGCATAAGGGAGTCGGCCTTGAGAGCTGGGGGCNCTGCGCACAGAGCAGACATCATTTGGAAGCCAGTTTCTGGCACTGCAGGCAGAGTTGGAGGGGGGCCGCGGAACCTTCCGGGATACCTGTACCACATATTTCTATTCGCCCATCAGTTTGCAGACCCCAGACTCCTGTGCTACAACCCCACCCACGCCCGCGCCCCCGGCTCCGGGGATGAGCCGCAGGAGGCTAACCACTGTGCCTGAATTCCGCCTTTGTCCAGTGAAGCCAAGTGGGGAGGGGCCGAGCGGACCCCCTGCCCCCACTGGAATGTCGGCTCGGTGCGAGGGGGCAGTTCTCCCCCCCCTTTCATACGCCTCCCCCGCTCACTTCCTGAGTCCCCCTGATCCCACCACCCAAACGCGCTCACGCGCGCGCACACTTCCCGGAGGCCCGCTGCGGGCTCAGCGATCCCGGCCCCGGGCCTCGGGGAGAAGCGACCTTTTGTTATTCAAATCACACTCTCGTACGCGCCCAGGCCGCCGGCTCCAGCCCGGGGAATCCGTTCCCCCGATCCCACCCGCCCGGAGCCCCCGCGCCGCCCGCACCGCCGCCGCCACCGCCGCGGAGGCCCGAGCGCCCGCAGCTGAATTCGGGATTCCCCGGCCCCCGGGGGCTCCGCCGGGCCGCGCCTCCCCCGCCCCGGAGCGCGCTGCGGCTCGGCCCCTCCCCGCCCCTCCTCCCCTCCCCCTCCCCTTCCTTTCTCCGGACCAGTCTCGGTCCTGCCGCCGCCGCCGCCGCCTTCCCGGGTCCGCGGGGGCCCCGCTTGCCGCCCTTCCCGCAGCATGGCACCATAGGGGCTAAATTAGCCGGGAGCAGCGTTCGGGGCCCGCGGGATCTCCAGGGGCGGGGGGCGCCCTGCAGCCTCCGTCATGGATGTGAACAAGATGGTAAGTGGAGAGCCGAGACTCTGCCCTGGAGAGGCTCTGCCCTGCTCAACCCGCGTCCTGGTCCCTCCCCTCTTCCCTCGCTCGCTCCCCGTCGGCTGGATCCATTGAAAGTTTCTGCATTGTTGATCCTGCTGTTGGCCCCAACTCCAGGCGTGCTGGAGGAGGGAGCGGGGCCAGGATTGTGGAGGCGGCTGGCGGACACGGCTGACTCCCCGGTTTCCCGCCGCGCTGCCGCCAGGGCTGCCCCGGGAGAGCTCGCTAGACTCCAGGGAGAGACGGCTGTTGAGCTCCCACACCGGGCAACCAGCCTGACGGAGGGAGGACAGGGCGGCGGGAAGGGGACCCATTCTAGCTCCTGAGCCCACTGCTCACACGCATATTTGAGATTTACGGGAAGAATTTTGGACTGGAGCCAGTGGGCAGGGCGGCACAGGTGGGTGGCCTGGGAGGGCAGAAGCCAGGGCTTTAACCAGCTTAGAGGAGGGTGAGGGGCATGGATGGAATCCTTGGAGGGGTGTTCTAGACTGACGGCTTGCTTGTAGACCCCCAACTGCCTTGGTTTGGGGAGCAGCAGACACCCCTTATGCTTCTGATACCCTGGGGGGAACAGAGTCCTCTCCCAGGGCTGCCCCCCACTCCCCCAGGGGCACCTTAGAAGCTGAATGCCTTGTTCATCCACTGACTGAGGAGCAGACCCAGGGCTGGGGTGGGGGCAGCCATCTGTGATTTGGGGGACTCGGAAGGGAGGAGTTCTCTGGGAGCCCTGGGGACCTGGGACGGGTTTGCCTGGGGGTCCTGACTGGCGCCCGCTCTGAACGAAGATGTAAGAGTGTTCTTGACATCACTGCCACCCTGACCCCGGCCTTACCACCTTTGAGGGCGGCTGTGTCAAGCTGGAGAGGTCTCCCCGATGTTGAGCTTCCTGGGGGCCCCGGCTTCAGAGGAGAGACCCTGAGTTGGGGGTGTGCCTGGGGAGAGGGGCTATGGATCGGCCTGTACCTTAGGAAAGAGAACGTCCTGGAATTTCAGTTTGTCTTGTACAGAATTAGGCTAGCTTTATATATGTGTGTGTGTGTGTATATGTATAATTTTATTTATTTATTTATTTATTTTTGGCTGTTCTGGGTGTTCACTGCTGCCGCAGGCTCTTCTCTAGTTGCAGGGAGCGGGGGCTCCTCTCTAGTGGAGGCGAGCAGGCTTCTTGACGTGGTGACTGACTTCTTTTGTGGTGGAACTCGGGCTCTAGAGCACACGGGCTTCAGGAGTTGCGGCCCACGGGCTCCACAGTTGCAGCTCCAAGGCTCTAGAGCACAGGCTCCGTACTTGTGGCTCCCGGGCTTCGTGGCTCCGCAGCATGTGGGATCTTCCCGGATCAGGGTTCGACCCCGTGTCTCCTGCATGGGCAGGCGAACTCTTGACCACTGAGCTCCCAGGGCAGCCCTGAACAGCATTTGTTTCATTCCTTTCGTTTCCGCAGTGTGAAGTGTGAAGGACACAGAAGCATAATGTGCAGCCTGTCAGCTCCTCAGGCCCGTAGCGACTAGGTAAGGGCTCTAGAGAGATGCAGGCCAGGACCACGAGGCCCCGGCTCTGAGGGCTGTGGCCTCTGCAAAGGATGGGCTACAGAGTCCAGAAGAAAGATGAGGCCCTGGCTTGGGTTTTTGAGGCTGAGTGGAGGTGGCTCTGCACAGAGCAGGGAGGATCATTGCCTGTGGGCAGAGTTGCAGGAAGACAAATGGGCAGAACTCATTGGATGAGGCTGGGGACAGAGTTCTGAGATGAGAAGATGTTGAGATCTCTGGTTAAGGTCCAACCAGAAAGCACTTGAATGCTGGCCAAGGCATTCCAGCCTTGGCCTGTAGGCTGTGGGTAACCTCTGGAGAATTTGGGGCACAGGAGAGGCACCCCTATTACCTCTTTGCTCTTTTAGCTTGGGGTACAAGCAAAAGTGATATTAGATTCTCATTAATCTTTGAGCAGCCAAGCTCCCAGCCCAGAAACAATTGTTCCTGGCCCTTTGTAAAGAGCACAGACTCTGGACTGTGGAGCAGGAGAACCTTACCCACCCCAGGGACTTGGCATCTGCCTTCCATTCTTACAAAAAAGCCAAAGTGACTTTTTTGTTCTGACGGTGAAAGCCCCCCACCCCTGGTTTAAAGTTCTCATTCTGGGGGTCCTTAGCTCCAGGGTAGACTCCAAACACAGCATTGCAGCCACTCCTGTGGTGGAAGCCAACACCAGCCTTTGGGTTTCGCTTGCTTATCACTCAATGAGAAAAAGCAGATTGTAGTTTATCCCTTTTGATTGTTTCTTAACCTTTTAGCCTTGTGTGTAAAACAAGCCTTGGGCATCCTCATCAAGGTTGGAAATAATTCTATATACATCCTTTCTTTTCTTGATTGGCCTAAAGAGCTGAACTTGGGCTGTATTTCAGTTAAGTGCTTGGGGAACCTATTCTCCCAGGTCTGGTTATCTTTCTTTCTTTCTTTCTTTTCTGTACAACAATTTGTTGATTCATTTTGCTGATTGACATCTGTGCTGGTTACCATTTTTTCCTCTTTATTCTTTTAGTTGAAGGATAATTGCTTTACAGAATTTTGTTGTTTTCTGCCAAGCATCAACACGAATCAGCCATGGGTATATATATATGTTCCCCCCTCCTTCTGGAACTTCCCTCCCATCTCTCTCTGCATCCCAGCCCTCCAGGTTGTTACAGAGCCCTTGTTTGAGTTCTCTGAGTAGTATGGCCAATTCTCATTGGTTATCTGTTTTACATGTTGGTAATGGAAGTTTCCATGTTTAGTTATCTTTCTGAATGAAGATACAGGTGACTGGGGACAGTGGATTCACCAGCTGCTGTGACCTGATGAATTTTTGATAACATCAGATACCTGGCGAAGGGAGAACTGGTTTAACCTGGCAGTTTAACCCGGAGCTGATGATGAAGTCGGTGCCTTTACTGAACACAGAACATGCTTGTACGATGCTGTAACTGGGGGAGCAGAGGCAACACTTTCAATTCTTTTTTAAAAAAAATGTATTGTTTACTTAGCTGAGTCGACTCCTAGTTGCACCATGCCAGATCTTTGTTGCATCCTGCAGGCACTGGAGTTGGTGCATGCCGACTTCCTCGTTCTGTGGCATGTGGCATCTTAGTTCCCCTGCATTGCAAGACTGATCCTTAACCACTGGACCACCAGAGGAGTCCCTAACAAACTCCTAATAAGAGGTGGTATCATTTATAGAACAGTTTATATTTGCATAGGGCTGTGCAGTTTATAAAGTATTTCCACCCATGGTCCTGCTCACCACAGCCCCATGAGCAAAGTACGGCAGAAAGAATCAGCCACATTTTACAGATGAGAAAACTGAAGTTCAGAAAAGCGAAATCTTGCCACCAGAGCTGGTAGCCCCCGCTCTCCACCTCACCAAAATGGTGACAAAGTCAATACAGGGTAAGGAGAAAGATGTAGGGACCAAATTCTAGAATGGACAGCAGCTTATCTAAAATGATGAGTTGGAGGCGGTGGCTTTTGGTCTCTGGTCCCCCAGGGGAGAAGATCCAGGAAGAGGGGATTAGCACCTGTCTCTGCAGACCATGAACCTCATCAGTCCTCCATGGCTGTTTATACAGTTTTACTTATTTATGTTTGTTTTGGGCCATCCTGGGTTTTTGTGGTTGTATGGGCTTTTCTCTAGGTGTAGCCAGCGGGGCGACTCCCTCGTTGCTGTGCCTGAGCTTCTTGTTGTGATGGTTCGTCCTGTTGCAATGGCTTCCCTTGTTGCCGGGTACAGGTTCTAGGGTGCACGGGCTTCAGTAGTTGCGGCTCCTGGGCTGTAGAGCATAGGCTCAATAGTTGTGGTACATGGGCTTAGTTGCACCAGGGCATGTGGGTCTTCCTGGATCAGGGATCGAACCTGTGTCTCCTCCATTAGCAGGCAGATTCTTTAACTCTGAGCCACCAGGGACGCCCCTCCAGCTGCTTATAAAGCTTGGGTTTTTTTTTTTTTCATGAATTTCAGCTGGCAGTTTAACCCGGAGCTGATGAAGTCGGTGCCTTTACTGAACACAGAACATGCTTGTACGATGCTGTAACTGGGGGAGCAGAGGCAACACTTTCAATTCTTTTTTAAAAAAAATGTATTGTTTACTTAGCTGAGTCGACTCCTAGTTGCACCATGCCAGATCTTTGTTGCATCCTGCAGGCACTGGAGTTGGTGCATGCCGACTTCCTCGTTCTGTGGCATGTGGCATCTTAGTTCCCCTGCATTGCAAGACTGATCCTTAACCACTGGACCACCAGAGGAGTCCCTAACAAACTCCTAATAAGAGGTGGTATCATTTATAGAACAGTTTATATTTGCATAGGGCTGTGCAGTTTATAAAGTATTTCCACCCATGGTCCTGCTCACCACAGCCCCATGAGCAAAGTACGGCAGAAAGAATCAGCCACATTTTACAGATGAGAAAACTGAAGTTCAGAAAAGCGAAATCTTGCCACCAGAGCTGGTAGCCCCCGCTCTCCACCTCACCAAAATGGTGACAAAGTCAATAAAGGGTAAGGAGAAAGATGTAGGGACCAAATTCTAGAATGGACAGCAGCTTATCTAAAATGATGAGTTGGAGGCGGTGGCTTTTGGTCTCTGGTCCCCCAGGGGAGAAGATCCAGGAAGAGGGGATTAGCACCTGTCTCTGCAGACCATGAACCTCATCAGTCCTCCATGGCTGTTTATACAGTTTTACTTATTTATGTTTGTTTTGGGCCATCCTGGGTTTTTGTGGTTGTATGGGCTTTTCTCTAGGTGTAGCCAGCGGGGCGACTCCCTCGTTGCTGTGCCTGAGCTTCTTGTTGTGATGGTTCGTCCTGTTGCAATGGCTTCCCTTGTTGCCGGGTACAGGTTCTAGGGTGCACGGGCTTCAGTAGTTGCGGCTCCTGGGCTGTAGAGCATAGGCTCAATAGTTGTGGTACATGGGCTTAGTTGCACCAGGGCATGTGGGGTCTTCCTGGATCAGGGATCGAACCTGTGTCTCCTCCATTAGCAGGCAGATTCTTTAACTCTGAGCCACCAGGGACGCCCCTCCAGCTGCTTATAAAGCTTGGGTTTTTTTTTTTTTCATGAATTTCAGCTGCCTGCTTTAAGTGTCAGACTTCTGACCACCTGAGTTCCTCCAGGTTGGGGGCTTCCCAGGTGGCTTAGCGGTAGAGTATTCACCTGCAATGCAGGAGATGCGGGTTCAGTCCTTGGGTCAAGATCCCCTGGAGAAGGAAATGGCTACCCATTCCAGTATTCTTGCCTGGGAAATCGCCTGGGCAGGGGAGCCTGGGGGGCTATAGTCCATGGGGTCACAAAGCGTCGGACACACCTTAGCAACTAAACAACAGCAACAGCCCTGTAGCTTACACAACAACAAGACGGGAAGAGGTCAGAAAAAACATGGAGAAAAATATCAAGGTGTGCTGAGTGGATGCTGTTGATGGCAGAAAGGAAGGAACTTTAGGTCAACCTGCTGTCGGCTGAGATTCGTGTGAATTTGCTGGATGGAGGAGAGGCGTGGTGGAGGGAAATGCCGAGCCAGAGAGAGCCCAGTGTCAAAAGATGCCCACGTCTCCACCCACAGCCCACATCAGCTAATCCCTTCCATGGAAAGGAAAGCTTAGTGTCTGAGCTGAATCCTCAGTCAAAGCTGGACATGGATGACTGGCTTGGTGAAACCAGAGCAGTGTGTTCAGTTCTGGGTCACAAAATATCGGTTTAGTGGGTTGCAGCCAAGTTCTTGAATGAGTGAAACAGACCAGAAAACATCCAAGCGTCTTCCATGTAAGAAGTTTCATGGAGCTGGTTAGGTTGTGTACACACGCACACACTCAAGCGTGGCCTGCCTTGTAAGATGTGCTTTACTGGCTCAGATGGTAAAGAATCTGCCTGCGATGCGGGAGACCTGGCTTCAGTCCTTGAGTCAGAAAGATCCCCTGGAGAAGGGCATGGCAATCCAGTATTCTTGCCTGGAGAATCCCATGGAAAGGGGAGCCTGGTGGGCTTGTAGTTCATGGGTTTGGAAGTGAATGAGATTGGTCAGGAACCACCTGCTCCTTATGCCAGAAGATTAAGTGGAGTCCCTGTGTCTGTGGGACTATTGAAGTTCTCAGGATCTGAGGTCCAAAGCTTTATACCTGGGTGCTCCCTGGAAGAGGCGGTGTTTAAGCTGTGTTTTGTGTCTGGGGAGTGGCAGTATCGTTGATGAAACTACGTGACGTCCAGTAGATGCTGATTGAATGGGTGATGATGTGAGACGAGGAGAAGACATTCCCGTGGGGAGAGTGGTCCTATGGGCAGGCAGAGTCCACTTGTCAGGAGCAGGGTCAGAGGAATGAGGAAGCAGAGAGAACTGAGAGCAGGCGGTGAGGCCCGTGTTAAAAATAATCAACAGGTGTCCTCGTAGTGGGGCAGCCTGCACTCCACAGTCAGACCTGGAGGTGCCGCACCTGGCCAACAGGCTCACGCCCCTTTCTGGTCCCAGTGCCTGGGGATGGTCCTCACTGGTGGTGGAATAAGCTTGGGACCTGCACACGGTGACTGGGAGAAGGCGGTTTTGAAATGAACCTTTCGTTAACTGTCGGCTGAGATTCGTGTGAATTTGCTGGATGGAGGAGAGGCGTGGTGGAGGAAATGCCGAGCCAGAGAGAGCCCAGTGTCAAAGAGCCCACGTCTCCACCCACAGCCCACATCAGCTAATCCCTTCCATGGAAAGGAAAGCTTAGTGTCTGAGCTGAATCCTCAGTCAAAGCTGGACATGGATGACTGGCTTGGTGAAACCAGAGCAGTGTGTTCAGTTCTGGGTCACAAAATATCGGTTTAGTGGGTTGCAGCCAAGTTCTTGAATGAGTGAAACAGACCAGAAAACATCCAAGCGTCTTCCATGTAAGAAGTTTCATGGAGCTGGTTAGGTTGTGTACACACGCACACACTCAAGCGTGGCCTGCCTTGTAAGATGTGCTTTACTGGCTCAGATGGTAAAGAATCTGCCTGCGATGCGGGAGACCTGGCTTCAGTCCTTGAGTCAGAAAGATCCCCTGGAGAAGGGCATGGCAATCCAGTATTCTTGCCTGGAGAATCCCATGGAAAGGGGAGCCTGGTGGGCTTGTAGTTCATGGGTTTGGAAGTGAATGAGATTGGTCAGGAACCACCTGCTCCTTATGCCAGAAGATTAAGTGGAGTCCCTGTGTCTGTGGGACTATTGAAGTTCTCAGGATCTGAGGTCCAAAGCTTTATACCTGGGTGCTCCCTGGAAGAGGCGGTGTTTAAGCTGTGTTTTGTGTCTGGGGAGTGGCAGTATCGTTGATGAAACTACGTGACGTCCAGTAGATGCTGATTGAATGGGTGATGATGTGAGACGAGGAGAAGACATTCCCGTGGGGAGAGTGGTCCTATGGGCAGGCAGAGTCCACTTGTCAGGAGCAGGGTCAGAGGAATGAGGAAGCAGAGAGAACTGAGAGCAGGCGGTGAGGCCCGTGTTAAAAATAATCAACAGGTGTCCTCGTAGTGGGGCAGCCTGCACTCCACAGTCAGACCTGGAGGTGCCGCACCTGGCCAACAGGCTCACGCCCCTTTCTGGTCCCAGTGCCTGGGGATGGTCCTCACTGGTGGTGGAATAAGCTTGGGACCTGCACACGGTGACTGGGAGAAGGCGGTTTTGAAATGAACCTTTCGTTAACTTTCTGTCGTGGCCTCTCTTTGGAGCACTGGTTCAGCCTCTTTCTCTGGGACCTAAAGTAGCTTTCATTTGCTGGATTTCGCCCAGGCTGGATTCTTTGGAAAACAGTCTTCTTACCAAATCACATCTCCTTGGCCCCGCCAGCCCAAAGATCCATGTCAGCAGTTTTAGTGGCGGACGCCGATGATCCCAGTGCCGTCAGCCAGAGTCCTGGCTGTCATCGTTTTTGTCCTGTACATCTGTCAGCGTTGTCCCCTGAGTCAGCAAACTCCGGTTCTTTCTCGGACAGCTTTCTGCTCGTGCTTTGACTTCCCAGCTCCTGAGGGTAGGTGGCCATGAGCGCACTGGCCTCAGATGCTGTTGTTTAGGATAGCTCAGCTCCTGAACTTTTGGTTCAACTTATTTATTTTTAAAAATTATTTATTTTTGGCTGTGTTGGATCTTCATTGCTGCTCAGGCTTTTTCTTTAGTTACAGTGTGCAGGCTTCTCATTGCAATAGCTGCTCTTGTTGCGGAACACAGGCTGCAGGGTGCCCGGGCTTCAGTACTTGGAGCTCCCAGGCTCTAGAGCACAGGCTCAGTAGTTATGGTACACGGACTTAGTTGCTCCAGACATGTGGGATCTCCCCAGATCAGAAATCGAACCCATGTCTCCTGCATTGGCAGGTAAATTCTTTATCACTGAATCACCAGGGAAGCCCATATTTTATTTTACTTTTATTATTTTTGACTGCACTGTGTCTTCCCTGCCCTGCTTAAGCTTCTC